>CAOLHI010000541.1:0-599037 GCA_948474755.1 Ctenosaura bakeri | reverse complement strand
GATATCTGGTTATGGAGTCATACACAGTTGCTTCGCTGTCCCTTCCCTCCCTCACTCTCCACCAACCACAGAACGGCTGAAGAATTGCAGCAGTTCCACAGTGAATCAAGGGAGGGCTTTGGTGATTTCAGAGGGAGGAAGAGAATACCTTTGTCCATAACAATCAGCCTCTGCCAACAATGAAAAACAACATAAACAGAAGTAAGCTGAATTTATTTCTGTGTATGCCACTAACAGGATGCCAGTCCATGAGTCCATCTGGCCAAGTATTGTCCACCCTGATTGTCAGCAATGGTTCTCCAGGGTTTCAGGCAGGATTCCATCCTAGCCATCCTATCTGGATATCTCTGCTTCTCTCTGATCTTCTTCCATCCAAATTCTCACTAGGACTGATCTTGCTTAGCTTCCAAAATCCAGTGAAACTGGGTGAGTTGAAGAATGTGAATCACGATATCAGGTGCAGGAACAGAGAGGAAAACAAAGGCACTTTCTGTATGACAATGGCGTCCCAGCATGGGGACACAAGAGGAGCAAGACCGCGACAACTCTTCTGCATAATGTCATTGCGGTCTCACCCTTCTCATGTCATCAGCTGAGGTAATTGCAGGCTATATCATTGATGGAAAAACTCCATCAGTGACCCCCCAATCACACAAGCCTCCCGTTGCAGCCAGCCCTACTGCAGCATGGGGAGAAAGAAGGCTGGCTACAGTCTGGAAGGATGAAGAATGTCCCTCATCCTCCCTTCTGCAGGCAGCCAGTTACATGCCAAGAAAGGCATTGGGAACATGCTCCCATCCTGGTTTTGTCATGTGGAAAAGGCCAAAGCAAAACCTTGTATATAAATTACTCAGGCCTAAATCCTACTTTTGAGACAACCAGAGCAGGCCCATGAAATCAATGGAACTTACCTAAATATTGACTTATCAAGTTCCCCTTCCTTCAGTGGATCTATTCTAGTTGGAACTGTCAACTGAATCTAGATCTCAGGTTCCCCTTTCTGGCACTATTCCCAGTAATATGAGACACTGCTTTTTGTGCATCAGAATGCCAAGGCATGTAACCTGGAAATCTGGATAGAGAAGGAAACTATCAGTTCTCTTCTCCAAGCTGCAAAACTGGAGCTGAATGCTGCTTGGGTGCTTTCCACACTGCAGTAAATAGCTGTGGCAGTACATTGCAGGTGCTTGGAGACAAGAGAGACACGGAACAACACAGTCAGAATGATATGCTTCACATGTATAATGAAGAATGTCAACCAATAATGGAGAATTCCATGCTATGGCTCTTCAAAGTAAGAGCCTTTCTTTGGCCCTTTCTGCACAGCATTTGCCATGCAAAAGGGCGCCTGGAGCGTTGTGCGATTGTGAGGAGTGATCTGCATGATGCACTCACAATCATGCGATGCTCCAGGGGCCAGCAGGCGCCAATCGCGCACCTTTTCATTTTAGGCTAGAAGCCGAAAATGGTGCGTGATCGCGCATTGCCCCCAGGCCCCGCCCGCACTTACCTGGCATGCGGAGCCTCCGGAGCCATGCTGGTCGTGCTTCCTGCCCCAGCACAGCCTAGAAAACTCCCAGGCGGCACTTTGGAAGGAAGAGGTGGGGTTCTCGCATGAGCAGGCAGCTTGTGCGGAGCTGAAGCAGCAGGGACATAAGAGCCTCTTGCTGGAGGCTGCTTGCACGATCTGCTTGCACCCCAGTGCCAGAAAAAGATAAGGTGCAGAAAGGGCCTTTAGCTCCCTATAGTCATGATGCTGGTTTTCAATGAACCACAATTGTCTCCTTCTCCCTGACCTAGAATTTCAGATGCCATGACTAGTTGTGCAACATCTCCTACAAAGCTAACCTTAAGCAGTAACCTGACATTGTTTTCCGAAACTGGATGTGCATATTTTGTTTGTTTCTAGGTAGAAAGATAGAATTTTGGAACAAAAGCCCTCTTCTTCAGACTGTCGCTCTCCACATGAGTAGCTGACCTCTTGCACTGCTACACACAATCACTGCCATTATTAGTGTGGCTCTTGACAGCAATGTGCTTGATGCATATTGTGCATACACAGCTTTTAACCATGGGATTTATTAGACCATGAGAGCTGCCATCTGTCTTTCCTTGAATTTTGCTAAATTATAAACTTCAGATAGTCCCTGGTAGACATATCTACTTGGCATTGAATATAGCCTTGAAACCACCTTAGTACACATTGGCCAGAATTCACTACACATGAGAGGTTGCCAGGTCACTCTTCATCTATTTTGACTTCCTCCTCTGACAGTAGCAGTCCAAGATTTCTGGCAGGAAATCGTTCATTGTCACTTATGACCTGATCCTTTTAGCTGAAAGTCCAAGGACTGGATTTGGAAACTCATACATGCAAGTCATGGGCTTTAGCAGAACTAGGAAATTTTACTTTTTGGCCCACAACACTCAGAATCTTCTAAGCAACAAGAATGGAGGATTCTAGAAACAGCACTCTGGAAAATGAGCTTCTCTCGGCACTTGGATCCATCCCAAGTTATGTTTCCTTTTCAATATCTCTGCTTGCAGTCAATATATCTACTTTATTCCCAACTGAATTCCAGACCTAGATTTATATAGATTGTGATCCCTATGTACTCCAGCCACGTGTCCAAGCACACGCATTTGCTTGAATATACCTATATTTCATTAACAATACCCTTTTTCCACATACAGGCTGGGAAAGTAAGTTTCCCAGCAGTCAAAATGATTTACTGTGATATCACATCATGTGCCTACTAGGATCAAGCAGCTTCTGTCAATATGAATGGATAAAACTGACGAAGAACGTAAAATGAGCCTTGGCATGATTCACTGGACATCTGCTTTGATAGTAGGGGTCATGTAAATGAACTTCATTGATTCTCACACACCAATGGTTGGGATTTTTACAGGACTCCAACATTTGCCATTAAAGCCTATACGGTTTATTTACTGCCATATTTTGCAGAGAATACAATGCCTGAGATAATGAGATTTTCTAGGGCTTATTGTTAGGAGCACATTTTTTACAAAAGAAAAGAAAAAAAAAGAATTACAATACATTGTGCGATATAATATAATGTGTTATTGTTTAAGAGATTCAGAATTAAAATGAGTCTGCTGTTTTTTCCTGGGACGCACAGGGTTGATGTATCTCATCCTGTATGGTGTCTCTGATTAGTGTTCTACTTCCAGGTTTGCTGCATGAAAGTTAGTACTTTATTAAAATGGTACTAGCTTGCACACAATATTCTTTATAATTTTTGTGCGGACATTGTGAGAAATGTTTCTTCCTATAAGCTTGTTTGCTGGAACTGGCAAACTTACTTGCAAGTGATCTGCTCTCCTTTTTATCCACCAGAGTAAATCAGGACTTGAAAATAGTAATTTTGTTATTACAGCTACAAGAACCTGGCTTGTAAGGATCCAGGGGTCTTAGTAGATCCAATACAATTCTAGTCTGCATCGATAGAAGCTTAGTGTTCAGTTCAAAGGATGTTCAAAGGATGTTGTAGTACCAATCTGTTCTGTTTTGGTCAGCACTCACCTGGAATATTGTGTCCATTTCTGGGCAAGCTTATTTTCTGTTGTTCCAGAGATTAGATCATGAACCAATGGACTCAAATTACAAGAAAAGACATTCCACCTAAACATTGACAAGAACTTCTTAATTGTAAGAGTTGTTTGATAATGGGATGGACTGCCTTGGAAAATGGTGAACTCTCCTTCTCTTGGAAGTTTTAAAATAGAGGTTAGACGGACATCTTTCAGGACTGCTTTTGTTGTGTATTTCTGTATGGCAGAGGATTGGACTAGATGGACCTTGCAGCCCATTCCAACTCTAAGATTCTATGATTTTATGACTCCTCTAGCAGCCATGATTGAGGATGTCAGGGTCAAGATCTTACATCAGGGTTGCATAGCATACATCTCTTCCTGAAGAGATATGCATGACTTGTGATATGCAGCTCTTGTGTTGAACAGCAAAGTTGTACAACTGAACCAAGACATCAGAAATGGAACCAAATGTGCAACCAAATGGGCACTTGCATCTGTGTGCAATGCACATCCATCCAATGTACCATGTGCATCTATGTGAATCTGCAAGTTTTACCCTAAGTGGTGGGGGATGTTGGTGTCCACCTGCAATGCCAGCATCTCCTTAGAATTTGGGGAATTATAGCTCAAAGGAGACCTGCAAAAAGAGGGTAATGGCAGGATCTTTTCAACCATGTATACCAGTACTAACAGTAGAGAGTTAACTAAGTATTTTATTTGAATTGGCAAGCATATAAAAGATCAGACACTCTTAAGAACCATATGAGGCTATCAGAAAATGTGGTAGAAAAGGTTAGACAGAGAGAGATTGGGTGAAAAGGGCGATATTTACCAGTCCTGAAGAAGAGGTCACAGCAGAGTGGCTCAGACAGTGTCTGAGGGTAGCACAGAGGAACAGTAGTCTGGGGCACCACATACAATGTATTACATCCTGAGTACTACAAGTGGCTGGGGTCAAAGCTAGAGATGTGTTGACAAAGCTGTAATGGCTTTCCCACAGGGTTGACAAAGGGGTGCAGAACGGGCTGATTGCTTAACTCCAGAGTGACAAAACATTGATGGAACTCATGATGATCCCTTAATGTTTGGTCAGGTAAGATCTTTGTAGGATAAGATTGAGGGAAAGTCTCTGATTGCTCACCAATCTGGGCAGTTTGTCTTTCATTGCATTTGGAAATACAAAGAGCCTGGAGTAGTAAAAGGATTAGCACAAACCCATAAGCATTGGGTTTTCCTGCCTAATCCTCCATGGGCTTATGACCCTGAATATGTCTCAGGTCAGCTTAACCCGAAAACACATTCTCCAGTCAGTGTGACTTCAATCATGCTCTCAGTCAATAAGCCCAATTTAGGAAAATGCTCGCAGGAGGGTTGGTAGGGTATGGTAACAGAAGGCACAATTCATATCCATACACAATGACCCTGCATGTGGAACTACACTTTCTCAGCCTTGAGCTGAATGAAGCTGTTCTACATCATACAAAAGTGTCTAACCATTTCTGCAGGGAAACTGATACATGTTCAAAATCTTAATAGGATTCCAGCGTAGGACTTGTAGTCCCCCACAAGTAACTGTTCTTTTAGTTGATCTACGTGAAGGTAAGTAAGCTGTCTTGCCATGATCAGCAGCAAAGGACACCATTTACTTACTGGAAATGTTTACGCTTACATTTACATATCTGGAAATGTTATAGAGTATTGGAACATCCTCAGAATTTTATTGTGCAACTTCATTCATAAAAAAATAAAGATGTCATTCTTGGTGAGATTCAAATTTACAACCTTATCATTGTGCCTTTTCTGTACATTTGTCTAAGTACCTAAAAATGGCTGGTTGTGCCACTGGAACTGCTGAACAGGAAGACTGGGTTTCTAACATATTTCGAGAAGCCTTCACTGGAGAGGACTAGCTAGCTGACAAAGAGAAGGTGATGGATATGGCAGTAGGAATGTGAAAGAGTGAGTGAGGCCAACAGACTTCTCCCTTTCATGCAATGGTAATCTTGAAAGAGAAGGAGAGGAGAAACTCTGAAATAAGGGTGAATAAGTCTGACAGTTGCACTTTCTTTCACGTTCATTTTTTTTCTTTTCTAGTTTTCCTCTCAGATTTGTGAGGAAATAGTGGCTTTTGCCTCCTATCAAACTAAATTGAATGAAGTTCTTACCAATCTGCACTGGCCAAATTCAATGGGTATAGCTATTTGAGTGTGAAGATCAAAGAATCATAGAATCATAGAGTTGGAAGAGACCACAGGGGCCATCCAATCCAAACCCTTGCCATGCAGGAACAACATCAAAGCATTCCCAACAAATGACCATCCAGACTCTGCTTAAAAACCTCCAAAGAAGGAGACTCCACACTCTCTGAGACAGCATATTCCACTGCCATGCAGCTCTGACCGTCAGGAAGTTCTTCCTGAAGTTCAGGTGGAATCTCTTTTCCTGCAGCTTGAATCCATTGCTCCTTGTCCTAGTCTCTGGTAGAGAACAAGCCTGCTCCCTCCTTGACATGGCATCCCTACAAATATTTAAACATTGTTATCATGTCCCCTCTTAACCATCTCTTCTGCAGACTAAACATACCCAGCTCCCTAAGCCGTTCCTCATAGGCCATGGCTTCGAAACCCTGCACCATTTTGGTCGCCCTCCTTGGGACACGTTCCAGCTTGTCAATATCCTTCTTGAATTGAAGTGTCTAGAACTGGACACAGTATTCCAAATGAGGCCTAACCAATGCAGAATAGACTGGTACCATTACCTCCCTTGATCTAGACACCATGCTCCTATTGATGCAACCAAGAATTGTGTTGGCTTTCTTGGCTGTTGCATCACACTGCTGACTCCTGTTCAGCTTGTGATCTACCAAGACTCCTAGATACAATATAATAGTAATAATAACAACAACAATAATAATAGCAGCAGCAGCAGCAACAGCAATGTTTTATTTGTCACCCATTATTTGTTGTTATGTTACAACATAAATTAAAGTACAATTAAAACAATTAAAAAAATAAAGCAATTAAAAATACAATTAACACATGTCATGGTTAAAATATATTAAAACACAAAAAATATTTAAAATATAAATATATCATAATTAAAAATACATCATAATTAAAAATAGCCTGGGTAGGCAAGAAGAAGAGATAAGTCTTTAGTACTTTTTCTGAATTCGGGCAGCGTATTCAGTGTACGGGCCTCATAATGAGAGAAAGGTAGCATACAAATATGATAAATAAACAAAGAATAAATAAATAAATTTGCTGTTGAATCTTCTTTAGCAGGTCATATAACCACCTACCATTAGTGGCAGCCACAAAGTAAGCCTTAGGATGGGATGTAAAGAATATTTAAAAACTGACAAGAAAGGGAGTCTCAACGTACAGAAAAATCCCAGTGGAAAAAGAAAATGTCAATTGCTATGAGATACTGTGCATTTCTGGATTTTCTTGTGCATTTTTCCTCTGCGAGATTGTTATACAAAGAAAAAAGTGTGTGTGTGTGTGTGTGTGTGTGTGTGTGTGTGTGCAAAGAGATTGTTTCATTAAAACACTATATTTTATGCAAAATGTGTCAGCTCAAACCCTATGATGTAATTCTAACTATGTAAGTTTGCCTACAAGTCTAGCTATACTTTTTTACCATTCCGCAACATTTGTATTCAGTTCACAGTTGTATAAGTAGAGTCCCACAAGTGCAACTATTTCATTTGGGCCTCAGTCCCTTTGCTAGTCCCAACTAGAGTAGATTCATCCATTCAACTGCATTTATTTATGTATTGTCTCATCATTCAACCACTGACTGAATTGGTCTATTCCAGGTGGGACTACTCAATAGGATTCCAACCATGTTGTTGTACATTCCTGGATGTACATATCAGATATGCATTTTTGGGGTTCTGGAGAAAATTCACAGTCTTAAGGAAGATACTCTTGAGAAGAAAGAGAGAGAATGGATTTTAAGATTAAAATCACTAATTCCTACTGGTCTACATGAAGACTTGAATTTACCTCCTATAATATAGGGATGGCCATAAAAGATATGATTAGTAAACTGAGGTAATATTTAGGGTAATTTCATCAGATAGCCTTGCGACCAATTCGAGAGAAACCATTTGTTCTTTATCTCTTCTGACTACCTGAATCCATCTATAAATATTCAAGGATGATTGTCTCTACTTCTCTTTGCTTAGTGGTCCATTTCTTTGGAGAGCATATTATACAGTTCCAGAAATTTCTGCATAAAGGTATCTATATGCACTTTGTTATGTAGAACAATGTAATTTATATGCTTTGAGAGATTATAATTAATTTTGTGTTGGCTTTGTTGAAGTGTTACATGGAATTATATTTGTGCTTTTTAATGTAATCCCTGAGGAAGACCACCTTTGATATAGGCTGAAATGTATTGGGCTTTTAAAGACAAATAAGTGACTATCAGTGCATAAAGCGTTGTCTCCTGTTTTGCTTTTACTTTTCATAAATTCTCATCAGTTCTCTCCTTTGGACCATATGTATTTCTGCCTCCCCCCAAAAAATAAATAAATAAAAGAACCTTCCTTCAGTGCAATCACCAATGGTCAGAATCTTGTTAGCATCTTACAGACGTGGAAAAGCCTATCCAAAGTTATGGAAGTGCACATGCAAAACCATTGTGAAGGGATATGCATTTCTAATTGAGCATGGATGACCATGAATGTTCAGTGTGCAGGTATGTCTTCATGTGTATTTGTTTGTGCAGCGTCAAAACTCATTAATGAGGCAGTGTTGTGCAACTATCACATGACTTCATTTCCATTAAGTTACATTTTGCCTCCTTGATGAAGGAATACAACCTATTTTTCTTCATTAAAAAAGTGTTTCATGCAAAGCTCATTTAAAAAAAAAAAAAGACCCCAAATTGAGAAAAATCATTGAAAAAACACAAGCATTCTCATAATCTCACCCAGCAGAGAGAAACAATTTGACTTTTTAAAAAAATTATTCCATGTAAAATGGAATAAGTAAAGATTTGCACGCCTAGTCTTGAGTTTCTCTGAAAAGTTTGTCATTAAGTGAAACATTGACTTGTATCTCTTTGGCATCCTGTCTAAAATGCAAAATTGATTATCATTATAAATGCATTACATTTTACTGGGAGGAATATTAGTACAGGTTTGGAGCTATGCAAAAGAGATGATGAATATATAGCTAAAACAGGGTTATAATTTGCTTCTCCAAATTCACCAGACAACATTCTAACCCTCTCTACTATACAGTTGGGACCAATTAACTCATTCTAAACAGCCAAGTCTGATTTGGCTAGGAGAGAGATGGCAACAATTTAGGGATGTTTACACATTTCTCCCACTCCAACTTGCTTTCCATATTGCAGGGTTCCAATAGGGATTTAAATGCTTTATCTCTGCATTCCTGCATGAATGGCGGATGGACTCAATGGTCTTTGTGGTCAATTCTAGCTCTATGATGCATACTTCATTCTCACATACAAGACTAAAGAATTTCAAGAGTTTTGCTCCTCTCTTGATTTTTTTGCATTTAGGAACTTTTCATGTAACGTTCATTTGTACACACACACAAAATTGTTTCAAATACAATATTTTTCTATGCAAAGAATAGTGTTTTCTGTGTAAGGGCCTGGTTGAAACATCTCAGAGTGGTTCCTCATTTTGTTGTCCTTTCTTTTCAAAACCAAGAAAATTTTTACATGCATCCTTTTAATCTGTAAGTTTTGAATAGACATCTCATGTTCAGAGCAGTACAAGGATGTTACATTTCTACAAATACAATGCTGTACTTGTGTGCACTTGTATCAAGGAACAATGCAAACATTGACAAAATGCTCTAATTGTGCCTTGACTTCTGAAATTCTGCACTTAATTTTTATTTTTATTGAGGTTGAGTATTTTCAATTGGTATCCCTTCCTCTGCCCCTTTACAGATCAACAGTTCTGTGTCATGTTATGGTTCCTTCTTTCACCTTTTCACATCTCTTTCCATCACACTAACAGTCCTGAAGGGCATGAGAAGTCACAAAGCATGAAGAAGCATAACTTGCAGTTGGTAAAACAGGGGTAGGGAACTGGTTTAAGGAGGCTGGTTGGATCTCCATATCATTGACTACACCTCAATAGGTCTGATGACAGAGGATATGGCCATAATCCTGACATCAGGGAAGTAAAAAGCACATAATATCATTGGTCCCTTAGTTGGAGCTCCCAGCTGCTCCTTTAGCCATGAACTATATATACTTCACCCCTCCATCTTTCGCTGCATAGGGAAGGTGAAGGAGTGTGTGTGAAGCCTGTGAAGACAACAAAGCAAGGCCTGCTTTCTCTTCCCTTAGACTAGAATGGCAGCTCCCCCTCCCCTAATCTGCCAAATTGCCTTGCCACTTTATGCACAGCTCTGGCTTGCCCTAAAAACACCGCCTTCATGTAACCAGGATAAAGCCTTTCAGTTATTAATTAAAACCTCTTTAAAGATTTGTGGTAGTGTAGGTCTGGTTGGTTGTAACTACTGAGAATCATTCAGTTGAGACCAATTTCATATGAAAATATAGTCTAATCTTTATTAAAGCACCAAACAGAGTAATGTATTGGTTTTGTATGTATGTCTAAGTTCAAGAAGATCTTCAGAGTCCGTTTAAACAGTTTCTTGTCTCTTTACAAAAGCATTATGTCATAGATCTCAAACACACTCACTCACACATACACACACACACACACACAAAGATCTGTCTGGCTTCCCTCTTTGCCAAAGGTTACATTCTCAAATCCAGGCCACTCTCTCTCAGACTAGTGAATCATTGGGTTGATTTCTGTTCTGCCTCTTCTCTAGGCTTTCCCTGAGAAAGGACTCCTCTCATTCTCACTCCCTTGATTGAATGAGAACTCCTCTGACTGCAGGATTCACCCTTGATCCCTGAAAATCTGATCCCTCAACCAAACCAGCGTCTCTTATTTTCACTCAGGCCTCCACCCCTCCTTCCCACTAAGGGGCTGGGCTTTCCTCTAGAGTGGCCATTCTGGTTACCTAGTAACCTGTTGCTGGATGGTGTTTCTACCACTCAGGATACCACTCCCCCATACTCCTTCACAAAGCTGTGTTCACTAAGCCAGCATTTTGAGAGCCAGTCAGAAGTTCTTCTCCCTCTCTAATAATACTGATATGTAATTCAACCAATTAAATTGATTCTCAGTGGATTTAGGACATACGTACCAGAAAGTCTTTCATAACGAGGGATGTAAATCTTCATGTTCTTCATTCCCACAGACAGAAATTAATTAATTCTCCTAGTATTCTCCCAGGTAGACAAGAACATGAAGATTTCTGCACAGTGCCCAATGGCTTTTCATACTTTGAGAAGCCTTACTTTGTGCAGAAATATACATGGGCCATGATCCAACATTGCACAGTGTAAATCTGGGAACCAGTGTGGTTGTTGTGCTTTGAGTCTTGGGTTATAATTACAGGAGGGCTTTTATATCCCTACTCATCCACAGAAACCGACTGAGTGTCTTTGGGAAAGTCACGCTCTCTCACCTGAAGAGGAAGGCAATAGCAAACTTTCTCTGAATAAATAGTGCAAAAAAAAACTGTATAAAGGGATCACAGTAACTGACTTGAATACACATAATAAGTGTAAATCTACGTTCCTGTGCCATCCTCCCTCCACATTCGCAGGTCTGGCCTTTGCAAATTGATTATTTGTGAAGTACATGTACTTTCCCCCCATTCTTCTCCTTCCATTCCTTTGCATTTTACCAGGTAAGGAGAAGGAAGGCAAGCACAACCAGGCAAAAGGCAAGGGAGTAGGGGGAGGCAAATGCACGCCTTTTTTTCTCGGCCTCTGCTGCTTTCCCCTTCCATTCCCTCACCTTTGATCATGGTGTGGAGAAAGCATACCAAGGCAAGAGAATGTGGGGGGAAGCACACACACACCTTCCTTCTCCCCTCTGGAGCTCTGTCTCCCATTCCCTTGCATTTTGCTCCAGTAGGAAGAAGGAAGGCTTGCATGCCGAGGCAAAAGGCAAGGGAATGGGAGTGGGGAGCCCCAGAAGGATATGGGAGGGGGAGCTCTGGTGGGCGTTATTTGTGATTTTTCCACTTTTGTGAAAGTGGAGGACCACTGTAGTTATATGATGGCTGTTAATACGTAGTGGCTATTCCTTTAGCCCCACCAAATGAAATGATTCATTGAAGAAAATGACAATGACAAATAGCAACTGCATGGCTGATAGTTCAACTAGAACAGACCTATTCAGATAATTGTTGACTAGTGAGTCAGCACATAAGTTAATCCAATTGATTCAAGGACTCTACTCTAGCCCAGAGTGACATCAGTAGGTATACATGAAATGGTTATAATTCTGCAACTTTGCTTAAACAGACTTAAGATAAGCAATGCCCATTGCAAAACAGCCAAAGAAGTTTAAAAGTACAAAAAGGGACCTTACATTACTGTGTGATACCAGCAGGATTCCTGTCGGTTCATTTTGAGGAAAATGCAATGACCAACATTTTGTTCAGTGTGCATAATATTGTAAGCCAGAGTTTGTTGTTGTTATTAGCCATAAACTCAACTTCAACTTGTGAGGGCCTTTGGTAACAGACCTCCAAGATCTCTGGTCATCCACTGCCCCGCTCAGATCCTGAAAACTCAGGGGCATGGTCTCCATGATTGAACCAATCCACCGGTAGTGTGGTCTTCCTCTTTCACTATTGCCTTCCATTTTGCTAATCATCTTTTCCAATGAGTCACTACATCTTATGGTATGTCCAAAATATGACAGCCTCAGTTTACATATTTAAGGGTAGACATGTTGGTCATGAAACAAAATACAACAAAAGTCAAAATTCACACAACGATACTTTTATTGGGTCAACTAAAATGCACAAAATATATTATGCAAGCTTTCAAACCTTCACCGGCTCCTTCATCAGGCAAAGATGTTAAAAAGCATACAGGAGAAGAAAAGTAACAATGGCAGAGTCACAGGCCTATATTTTGTCTAAGATGTTACTTCTATTGTCAGTTAAGATGGGCTGGAGAGACATCAATGTACAGAGACACCACCCCCTTCTTGGTCAGGTGAGGACCAGAGACAAAAAAGAGCAGTTTAGTTATCTTGGCTTTTAATGAGAGTTTGGGCCTGATTTGCTCTAGGAACCATTCTTTTCGTCCTTTTAGAAGCCCATGATATTTATGGAACTCTCCTCCAGTACATTTCAAATAAGTTGATTTTGTTCCTCTCAGCTTTTTTGACAGTTTGGCTTTCATGCCATGCATAGAAACTGGAAATATTGTATCATGGATGATTCTGTCTTTGGTATTGAATGAGATATCTTTATGCTTGAGGATCTTATCTAGTTCTTTCAGAGGTACCCTTCCGAAGTCATCTTCTTCTTTATGGATCACCTTCCTTCTCCTCTACTAAGAAAACTGCAACTCCACCTAAATCTCAGCCAATTGAAAGATGGATTTACGTGGCAGTTTCATTGAAATAGGGAGTAAAGAAAACGTCACCATGAGATGCATGAAAGAATGTGAGTGAACAGAAACAGAACCAAATGGAACTGGATGTTATTTTTCTTGTCCTGTTGAACAAGAGAAAACCGATTTCCATTCCTAATAGGTAATAGGAAGTCTTTGGCCTAAGCAGAGCTAGCCTGTAGTCCATAAGTGGAGTTAAAACTGAAATGGCTGAAAAATGGATTTGATTCAATTGCATTATATGTGAAGCGTGTGCATAGAAGATAAGGAAAATGTATGCAGCAGAATTTTGTATCTACATGGTTAGAAGAACAAAAAAAAAACTTGAAAGGACTTTGAGATTGCTGTTAGCTTATACGTTTGCACATGAAGAAGAAGAAAAAGCTGCATTATCCGGTGCTTTTCTTGGCTTGAGAGCTCAAAATGTTATTTTTAATTCCCAGCAAAGAATTTATACCTTCTGTTGATGTGCAAATGGGAGAATAAAAGCAAGGGATGAGAGTGGCCTCAGCAAGAAGATATCCATCTCTATATAAATAATCCAGTTGCCAAGGTTTCCTCACATTCTAGCACATCCAAGAGAAACACAATCTGGGGCAGAGTTTTCATCTAGGATGTGAGATGCTTTATAAATGCTCATTCTTATCAGGGATATGACAATGAATAGGTGGTGGAAGCATGATCCTCAAAGTCTGGCATTTCATATGCACTAAGGAAGGGAACTGGTTCAGCCCTTATGTCATCTGATGTATCATTTTATTGTCTATTAGTCTGAGGCTTTCCTTTGCAACTGAGTTGTTGACAACTATAGATTTATAACTGGTCTTTGGTAACCAACCAGTCATAAGACCAGACATAGAAAACTGGGTTAAATAAGGGCCATTTTATTCAACCTAACCTATTAAGTTGTATTGGCCTGGAAATGAAGTGAGAGCAGGGAGCAATCTGATGTGGGTCCAGTTGAAGCCAGGCATTAGCCCCTTGGCAACCTCCTTAGCCTTCCCTTGGGCAAAACACCTGAGCCCAAGGGCAATCTAAATACAAGAGTTCTCCTTAGTCAGTCACAATTAGAGCCCTGGTGGCACAGTGGTTAAATGGCAGTACTGCAGCCACAACCTTGTGAGTTCAATCCTGCAGGGCTCCAAATTGACTCAGCCTTCCATCTTTGCTTAGGTCAGTAAAATGAGTACCCAGCTTGTTGGGGGCAATTAGCTAAAATACATTGTAAAATACTTAGGGAGTGCCTTGCACTGATAAGCAGTATAGAAACGTAACTGCTATTGGTAACTGCTATAAGGTTAGCCAGGATACTCCCCTCCCCAGCCTCAGAATTTTATAATTGAGAGTCTAGAATCCAGGTTGACCTCAAGGATGGCCTCCTTCCTCAACTCCCATGCTTCAGAGGTTTCAGAGCCCTTGTTATTCTTCAAGTCATTTCCAACTTATGGCAACCCTAAGGTGAACCTATCATAGGGTTTTCTGGGTGCTGAGAGTGTGTGATATCCCTAAGGTCACCCCAGCGGTTTCCATGGCTGAGTGGGGAATCAAACCCTGGTCTCCAGTGTCATAGTTGAATGCTCAGACCACTATACTGTGCTGGCTCTTTCAGAGCTCTACACAGATTAGGTAGATGCCAATACTTACCCTACCTAAGTAGATCAATTGAAATAATTGGGACTTAAATTACCTATGATCAACAATTCCAGTTCATTCCAGTGGGTCTCATCTAAGGAGAATTGACATTGGATTTTGTCCAAATATCTTTTTTTTTTACATTTTCCTGTTTAATTTTGTAAAAAAATTAAAACGATATCTCTCTCTTTGTGTGTATCTCTGTATTTAGCACACCTGGTTCAATATACAGTTTTAGCTCTGTGAAATTTATGTCTTTGGCTTTGGAAAAGTTATTTTGGTTTTATTTGTTGCTTTATTGATTATTCATTTTATTGGAGTTGTGATTTTTATTTACAAATAAATAATCCTATTATCCAATAGGAATCAGGCCCTTAACTCCACCCCCAGTCCAGAATACTCTGCATATACGTTCTGTCTACATGCCAGAATATTTAATTTCAAGAGCTGTCAATGATCAATAGAATTTGCTGGTCCACAATCTAATGAAGCTGCCTGTGTTTGCTATATTTGCTGGACAGAAACTTGTGTTTAGAATTTTCAAACACAAGCATAGCACAAAAGAGATTTCTTATGTTTTGGAATTCCCAGGGATGAGCTAAGAACTTGTGGCCTTCAAGCAGTTCTTAAAATGTAAAAAGGTTAAGGCTCATGGTGGGCAGGGAGATGAAGAAAATGTCAGACACAATTTGGATTTTTAGCACTGTGTAAATAACTTGAAGGCACACAACAACAGCAACAACAACAAAATAGCAGTGATTAGTAGTAGTACTTTGTATTGTATTTGCCTAGAGGTAGCCAAAGCTAGAGATGACTTCATGGTAGAGTATTGTATAAATTCATTGCCCAAGTCCATTAGTCTCCTTCCTCTTCATGGAATTGGATTCATATGCCTTTCCTATTTATCCTCTTCTCTGTGTATTTCCTGTAAGCCATTATAGATTTTTTTTTTCTCAGTTTAGCTTTAGCTTATAGGAACCCCATGAATCAGAGATCTCCATGAACCCTGGCCATCAATGACCAACCTCAGCCTTGCAAATTGAGGCCTTCAAGGCCCCTCTCTAAACTGCAAACATCCTATGGATGTTGAAAGTGGAATAAAAGCACTAAAACAGTCAAGTGTGGAAATGGCCATTGTTACTTCTACTTGTCTGGTTTGCCCCAGTAGCTGGTTTCTGACCTGGGAATCTAATTTTCCAGAACGATCTCTTAACTCATTTGGCTTCATCCTTGTAGGATTTTTGAGGTAAAAGGCTTTCAGGAATGGTTTATTATTAGTGCAATACTAACAAGAGCTGAGGTGTCACTTCTGTTGTCTTTGAGAGTTCCTCTGCCAGTGTGTCATCCTCCACTACTGTTTTTCCTGGTAGCTGTTTGGCTCATTTAGTCTGGCTCCTCAGCAAATACCTGTCAAACTTGGTAGACCCTATCAATAGCAATTCTACCTTCAGTATGCTTTCTTCCCAATAGGGAGCATGCAATCTCATCAACATAGAAAGGTAGTGCCAAGGCTGTTGTGTGCCTTCAAGTCATCTCTGACTTACAGCAACCCCAAAGCTATCCTACCATGGGGCTGTCTTAGCAAAATTTATACAGAGGACATTTGCCATTGCCTTCTTCTGAGATTGAAGAGTGTGACTTGTATGAGGCCATTTCCTCACTACACTGTTACAGTGCTATTATTCCACTTTCAACATCCTGTAGAACTCTGGGGTTTGTAGTTTACTGCAGCCAAATTGCTCTCTGGCTGAGAATTCTTAATGCCCCCCCTAAACTGTAAATGCAAGGATTCCATAGGATGTCAAAAGTGGAATAATAGCACCATAATAGTGTAGTGCAGAGATGGCCAAAGTCACCCACTGGGTTTCCATGGCTGAGTAGGGATCTAAACCCTGGTCTCCTGGACTCCAGGTCCAACACTCAAACCACTATATCATGCTCACTCTCCAGTGTACCAAGGGAAGGGGGCTCTTAAATTCCAAGTCCCAAATCTTTACCAGACTTTCCCTTCCTCTGTCATCTCCATGTCTCATATTGCAGATTGAGTGCTGTTTGGGGCAGGAACCTGGCTTCTTGTACTCTTTAAGATGCCATATTGGTTCTATAAATCATATCGCCAGTGCTCAGAAGTAGATTGGCCAGCTGCATTCACACATAATGCCAAAGTATCAGCAGAGTGGGGGAAATCCCAAAGTTTGTGGATTTTTTTTTTAAGACAAAGATTTTGGTAAAAAAAAAAATACTTAATGCATGGACAACTGAGTCAGAGGGAAGATTCCTCCTCAAAAAAACAGATGTATGAGTCCTGTGTGTGTTAATGGCCACATAATGCTGACTGCTGGCAGGGTAGGGAGGAGAAGTGAGATAGAGTTTAAAACAGAGTGTTGTAAAAGAGGACCTGCCTCAGTAGAAAAAGTTCACACTGCAACATTTTTTTGTTGTCCAAACTTGTCAGCCATTATCTTAATCACATACCATGGCAATTAGCACCAGAAAATTTGTTATATGAAAATTAAAAGCAGAGGTAAAATCCCAGCATGTGCGTGATTATGCAAAACACAGAAGAATCAACAAATGGCAAAAGCTGACAAATGACAATAAAAGAGTTTGTTTTTCCCATTTGCCACTCTTCATTCTTTATTGATTCTTTTCTGCTGGTTCCTTCTGCACTCTCCTGGGTGTCCTTAATAAATCTTGTTTGATCAGAATATATCAAATAGGTCCTATCATTTGAAAGACAGTTGATGATCATCATTTGGCTTGACAAAGTCTGCAGGGGAAATGCATAATAGCCACAATACTCAGAAGTGATAGTGATTATTTACTGCCCAGCCTGAAATGCTAAAGTGATATCTGCAATTCAAAAGGCAGATATACCAGAGAAAAAGAAAACAAGCAATACAATATGATTGGATTCAGTGATGCCAGAGTTTCCAGCTTGGAAAAATAATCAGTAGAAACTTGCCAGCTGTCAGGGATTATGGTGCCTCTAGGCCAGCCTAGGAGCCCTCCAGATATTTTTACTCTAGCTCCCATCAGCCTTGGGTAACAGACTCAGGGATGATGATGATGATGATGATGATGATGATGATGATGATGATGATGGCAATTCAAAACATCTGGTGGGTACCAGGTTGGGAAAAGCTGCTCTTCAGCTCTGATGTGGAGATTGGCTGAATGACTCTAAGGAACAGTCCTCTCACATTAATTTCCTGGTGGTACAGCCCTAGTGTAGGGATTCAGCCACTTAAATTCCCTGTCAAGAAGAATGTGTTTTTTTCTGCAACAAGTAATTTTCAGGGCTACAATATGTAATGATAACTTCCTTGTTTTCATAGTGACGTCAGATAAATCAATAATCAGATTAAGAAACTAAGGTGAACATTCTTCACATGGAGTCTATGCAATATTATTAATGCATGTAAGAATCAACCCTATATCTTTAGAGATGCATAAACCGTTTTTTTAATTTTTCACATTTAGGTGGAGATGTCATACAAAATCTCATCAATCAAATGCAAAGTACATCCATTCTACAATAAATTTTGGACTACCATTTTATTACCAAAGTGATCATCTCTCCCATAGAAATGCATGCTTGGTAGACCATCTCCAAAGCAAAGGAAGTCATCTGTGAGATTTACTCTTAACCTGCTTTATATGTCAGAGTGACTGGGTTCTTTTCTCTACATTTTGGAAGGAAAATGTGTCATACTTTGCATACTTTGTGTCTCCTTAGAAGTAAATCCCACTGTTAGTCTTAATTGTATGTAAATAAATATAGGAATTTAGCCACTTGTCAGTTAAAAGTTTACCAATTACTCAGAAGGATATTTACTTTAGCATTTCTTATGTAAGTACGAATAAAAACTGCAAATGGCAAATACTATCTTAAAGTAGAGGAGTCTGTTTATGTTTTGCAGCAACTGATAGAGAAAGTTCCGATACTGGAGGGAAGATATAGCTGTCATGGGCAGCAGCCATCAAGGCTTTATCTTCTATGTATTTGTCTAACCTCCACTTAAAAGCAGCCAAGTTGGTGGCCATCTTCATATCTTAAAGCAGCAAATTCTAGCCTTTGACTACACATTGTGTGAAGATGTACTTCCTTCTGTCTTCTTTAGATTAATTGATAGGGATGGAAAGAATATTTGAAAATATTTGAGAAATGGTCAAAACACATGTTTTTTCAAGTGTTGAGAAACATTGAAAAGAAGAATCCTGGACTGATGAGCATCTTCATGATTTGAGATTTGTTCTGTGCAAAATTTTCACAGAAATATTGTTTCTTGTGCAGAAAATGCTGTTTTCTGTTCAAATCAACTACATATGAATTCTGTGCAGAATAAGTCTTGAGCTGTAAGTAGGTTTTAAACACAATGTGTTGTTCAAGACTTTCTTGCAACAGGAAGAAAATGTATGAAATTAGTTGTGGCTTCCTTCAAGAATAGTATTGGACAAGAATTACATCCCTATTCATTGGACTGTCCTCAAGGAGAAAAATGTGCCCCAGTCCACATGTTTACACGATGCATTTTCCCCCCATTATTATTATTATTGCTGGAATTCAGCATGGGACAGAGGTGTGCAGAAAGCAGAACTGAGCGGTTTTGCAACAGTCATTTTTAACTAAGGCCCTTTCTGCGGCTTACCGTTGTCCCAGTGGCATCTGGTGACGATGGTGGTAGCAGCTGTCCCAGGAGGGAAGCATGATAGAGTGCTCCCCTCTGCACCAGCTGCCTACAGGAACCAGGAAGTGTGATAGCCATGCCTCTTTCTCCCACAGAGCAGCCAGGTACTATCCCAGGCTATGCTGGGCCAGGAAAGGCAGCCATTGTGCTTCCAGGACCTCCGCAAGCAAGGTAAGTGCAGGCACATGGCAGGAGGGCAGTTCAATCACTGCTCATTGACAGGGAAAACCCATCAATGATTTGCGGTGTGATCATGACACCTGGGGACAGGAGAAGGATGGTACCAGGAAGACATAATGCATAAGCATTGTCCCGGCCCCATCCTTCTCCCATCCCCATGGTGGGTTGGGTGTGTTGAGATGAAAGGGCCTAAGAGTTGCTGTGATGTCACAACACACAAGGGTCCAGTGTGCAATGGTAACAATGGTAGCCAGTGGAGTGACTGACACACCATGCTCCCATGTACAATGTTCACTGATACACTGTGAAATGGGCACAGCTGATGTGCATCCAGACACTGGCTAGGAAATTCTAGGGAACAAAAGGAATGCCTAATGAACGTGAGAAATGCCTGGTGCTCATCACATGTGTTCAATGTGCATCACAAGTGCCCAGCGCAGATGAGAATTGCCCAATGTACATCATAAGTACGCAATGCTCATCACAAGTACCCAATGAGCCTGAGAAGTACCCAATGCACTTCAGAAGCATCCAATGTGTCTCAGAAGTGCCTGATGTTAATCAGGAGCGCCTGATATACATTTGAAGCATTAATCATATTAGAATGTTTTTGTCAGTGCCCAGATGCACATCTCTGCAATTCACTAACAAGTTTTCATTGCTTTCCTGCAGCATAACTACAGAGTCATGAAATGTAGATCATGATGTTAAATCTTAGTCATTGTCATTGTTATTTAAAAACAGATAAAAACACAATCAAAGACATAAGTAAAAATGTGCAAAAAAGTTGTTGTTCAAATGCAATGAAGCTATCTTTAAAATGAGAACCATTTAATACAAATCCATTAAAAATAGAAAAGGTAAAGATCCAGAGAAAAGCAACAGGAAAAGCCACTGCAGTCAATTCCAGAAAGCCTAATGGAATAGAAAAGTCTTCACTTCCTCATATCCATTGATATCCATATCCATTGATATGGCACTAGTTAAAAAATGATATGACTTTTGATCAGTTCATCCCACAGTATGGTTCACATTTGTATTGCTCACATTTGACAGGAGCCTGGACCCAATTTGACAGTGTTATAGTTAATTTTCCTTTAAGCCAATGACACTGCTAAATATGTTATTGCATAATGAAGCAAGAAAGGTTATGTCAGCTTCTCCTTGCCCACAAAATTCACCAGTTATATATTTTTTTGAATTTTTGAATGATGAATTTTTGAGAGTGTTACCTACCACAAGGAAAGTGTAAATCAATTGGAAATTATGAACAAAGACAAAAGATTCTATCTCAAGATCTTTCTCTGATGCTAAAATTTCTTGAAGGAGTAGCATGGGCTTCTCTTCACATGTGGAGAATAGACTTAAGATGAAAAACTTAAGAAATTCAGTAACCTTATTGAGGGAGAACAAATACCCAGCAAAGGGAGACTGAAGTCTCTTATCAGAATAATAAAAAATATAGAAAACAATATGGTTTGATTCAGATTTATAGACAGGGTATTTCTGCTGATACACTCAGAAATGTACTAAGTCACACAGGGCTCTACAGTGTGCAAGTATCATTATTTAAGAAGCAGTGGGGGGATGTGATTTTGAGCCTTTCACAACACCTGGCCCATTATACTGTTCAGTGTAAGAACTCGGCACAAATCAAAAAGTGTCCCTTCAGGTCATGGTTTCCCTTGTCACTTACTATTAATATTAATTTAGCCTTTCAGTTGCACTTAATAAGATATGAAATATTTCCATTGCAGGCAGAGATTTATTTTGTCCATTTATGACCTTCAACAATATATAACTTGCTTCTAAACTTCATTCCAGCATAGGGTTGGATTACCTCTTCTTCTAAAGGGTATAATAATTTAGGTCCTTCACGCAATTTACTTGCAGAAGCAGTGGTAACTGTCTCTGAAAAATGTCCTCAGCAGACCTGCTCAGGCCAGAGTCTTTACTCATGCTTGCCTGATTGGGCAATGGACAATTGCTTCCAATGCCAAGCAGTGATGACACTTATTGACTGCAATCTGATTAGTTAGCTTCAAATAGAGCAGAACAGTAAGTAGAACAGTGAGTCAATATATAGGTAAATCTTGTCATATCCTACTTGAAAGAGTCCTCTTCAGATGAAAAAGAAGAAGAGAGCCATGATGGCAGGCTCCAGTTAAAGCTAGAGGAGGCTCACAATCCTTCAATGGCATTATTAGAGGCAGAGCCTGGTCCATCCCAGGCACTAGCTGCAGATCAGGAAGAGGAAGAATCAGAGGCTCTTCACCCTCTCAAGTCATATATATTAAAATGCCAGGACCAAAAAGTCAGGTAACATCCTGCTAGTCTGATTAACATTAAATTAGTTCAGCCTGGGCAATTATATTGGTGCAGAATAACAGATCCCAGATCTCCATGTAACCGTGTTGACATCTCTGGCTTTCTGACTCTCTGACCTTCAGTAAGTGCATTTGGACTAATCTTTCCAGCAACTCTCATCTCAAGTTTAGAGTCTGCTCAGGACTGTTTTCTCCCTTTATTCACAAATGCATGCACACACACACACATTGCTTATTGCCAAGTTGGCTGAGACTTTGCAAGCAGTGTGCATGCATAGCTGGTCCCAAGGAAGCTTCCATAGGCAAGAAGAACTGGCAAAAGCCCACTGGTTCAATGTGTGCAATGCAGACAAGTTCCATTAATTTGATAAGGGTCCATTCTTTCATAATTCCTTCATGTTCCCTCCACTGCATGGGTTCTGCTTTTTGACCAGTTCACTTTCAGACAGTGTTCTGGTCCCTAACCTGTCAGATAAGCGGGGGAGGCCTGTACAGTTTTGGACCACGGTCATTGTGCTACTGCTCCCATAATTCCCCACGTAGCATAGCCAGTTTAGGGAGTTATAATCAGAAAAATTAACTTTTCCAAGGTCTGGTGAGGAACTGAGCTAAAGGGGCAAGAATTAAAGACATCAGTTGAAATGCAGTGGACTTGTGTATCAAGAAAATTTTTAAAAATAACATATTGTGTTTGGAGTTCTAAATATATATTGGTCAAGTATCCAGTCTATTAATTTAATGTTTATTTTTCCTTCTTGAAATTTCAGTGGACTCTGCCTTATAATAAAAAGAAATTCCACTGAGATTAGGATATATTTCTTCCTTACTGAAATCCTGCAAGGACTCTTGCTTTGATTCAGTCACCCATTAATCTCAATCTGATTGATTGGCTAGGAATGGAAGGGTCACTGCTTTTTCTGCTTTGATGTCTTGTCTAAATTCAGAGTTCTGGATGAGAATTTTTATTATGTTACCTCCCTCCTGTTTTCTTGCAACTGAAGGAGATTGCATTATTTCTGCTCCAGCTGCTGCCCAGATCAACATATTCTTCCCATAATATAGCTCTCTTAGTGCTTCTCAGTATCATTTCTCTTAACCATTTTATTGCAGTTGTTTTCTGAAAGCTTATAACCATTTTCATCTAGTGAACAATTCTCCCTGCAATCCATACCACAAGGAGCTGTAACAGTCTCTTCCTGACCACACTCCAACATGCCAAGTATGAACTTTAAAACCCTATTTGGCTCGTCTACAGGCTATCTGAACAACCATGTTTTCCCATAAAAGCCCTCATAGCTTCTGAGGCCTTTGGGAGAGGCCCTTCTTTTGATCTCACGAGAGTTGTGAAGAAGGACTTTCTCCCTGGCTGCTCTCTGACTGTGGAACTTTCTACCAAGATAGGCTAGGCTAGCCCCATTCTCATCCTTTGGCCAGCAAAGACTATTTTATTCAGATGGGCTTTTGATAACATACTGGTTGATGAAAACAAACAAACAAACAAACAAACAAACTAGGAGACGGCTCAGGAGAGGGCTTTCAACAGATGGGTACTGTGCATTTTTTTTCTGAACATTTTCCTCAAAAGTTTGTTTGTCTGTTTTTAACTGTTTGTATTTTCATGATCTAATAATTTGCATTTGGGCATGATAATTTTCCATTTGTATTTTATTTTGTCTGCTTTTGCCTGTATCTGATTTATTTATTGTAAGCTATCTTAAATCCAAATGCTGGGAGAAAGGCATAATATAAGTCAAATCAAAAATCCTAACTAGAGCAATTCCTCTTTTTAACTCAGTAAAATAAAGCCTTTAAATATATAGCTGTTTTTTCAAATTACAGAGAAATATTGGCAGAAGGTTGCTCACATTGAGAGAAAAGTGGAATACAAACTAAACAACATAAGTTGTCAGCAGAAAACTCTCTTTCCTCTCCCTGCCATTCTCTTAAGGTCTAAGCAGATGACACATTTATCATCTAGTTTGACCCAGAGAATGCATTATTTACTTCACCTATGTGTTTTGCATTTAGCGTGCTTTATTTTATGATTGGTTGTTGAAAGTAAATAGGGCTCAGTTTGTAAGTTTCACTGCTGAGGCATGTAGGTCTCAAGGATACCCATTGGGGTTGGAAAGCAGATAAATTTTTGGAAATATATTTTCCCATTAGTGTCTAGCTTGTCACTCTCACACAGAATGACATCTCTCTCGTCACTTGAAAGATCAATGCATTCATATAAGATTGCCCTTTCTTTTCCATTGGCTGAAAAACAAGTTTTTTGTTCTCCAGTTGCAAAACTTCAGGGGCTTAGTGGAAGTATAATGAGATAATAATGTTTCCTGCCACATGAAGAAGTCAAGATAAGCCTTGGACTTGAATGCTCCTCACTCTTCTCCTTTGGAGATGCTACAACGAAGAGATTGCAAACCTGTCTTTCTGTTTTTTGGGGTTTTTTTTGTTTTGTTTTAAACTGCTTTTAAAACTTAGTTATCCCTCTGCAGATCCAAGGGCCAAATTAGATGCAGCTTTTCCAACCTGCACAGAGTGTTGTGTACGTGCTTGCTTTATAGCTATAAAGATGAAGAGCCTCTTAGATAAAAAGGAAGTAGTAATCCCAAGCAGCACCATGGTTGAATTCACAGAGATGCAAAGGTGATTTTTTTTTAAGTTAAGGTTCAAAATGCTTCTGCCAGGATAGATGAATCTTGCCAGTTTCACTTTCTCTCTCTTTCAGTTTTTTTTAAAAATCTCACATTCTCTTTCATATTTATGAAAAACTCTGCCATTTTTGGAATGTTTTTATTTTAAAAAGGGCAGATTTTCCACCTATTCTTCTTGGTCTATTATTACAAGTCATGATTGAACTGTAAAACAATGGTTTGTGTGTAAGTGAATGCAAAAGCTACTGATCCCCTTGTGCGAAAAGAAAGGAACAGACAAGCCTGAGACTCATAAGGATTTCCTCAGTTTGTGGGTAACGTTTTACACATCTGATTTCTTACATGTGAATTTCTTACACATCTGATTTCTTACATGTGAATCTTACACCAGAAGCAAGCCAGCCACAGTCTCATTGGAGTTCAAGACCATAGCTTGGAAAAGACTTTTTTTTTTTTTTACTGGAATTCCCAGAATTCCTCAGCCAGCTCAGCCACTAACTCTCTACAAAGATCTGCTCGTGCATGCATGCTACTGACACAAAAGAAAAAGGCTGCAGAGTTTTCTGCTAGGCCATCATTAGATTCCACAAATGTGAACATCACTCAGTGGCATGGAGGAGGGGCACTCTCTTTTGCCAACAACCATTTTAAACATTGCTAGAAATTGGATTTTTCCTGTGAAACACAATGAAAACATGCCAATCAGGTCATAGCAAAGCAAATGTCCACTGTTTGTAAGAAGCTGGAAAAATGAATGGATTGTACAATCATTTATATGACTGTACCTGCCAAACTGGAAACCCAATCATGAAATATTAGTAACTATAATTATACAAATGGAAGCTCAGTTTGAAGCCCTATTTTGTTGAAGTAGGGAACACAGCAACTCTTTTTTAAAAAAAAACCAAAAAACAAAAAACAACTTTCAGTGGTGGTAGTTTGGTTTTGAAAAATTAGTTTCTTAAAAGTTTTAAACCAACATGGAGTTAACAATATTTGGTGCAATCTGTTCTATATAAAAATATTTTGAATTCCCCTTATTTTACTAGAAGAGTTTAACACAAGCACAGCATTGTCCCATTGAAACCATGGGGCCTCAAAAGTTCTTAACAAGAATGGGAATCTCTACTATTTTCACTGGCTCCATTGTAGGCTTCTTGTTGTGTGCCTTCAAGTCCTTTCTGATTTAGGGTGACTCTAAGACAAAACTATCGTGGTGCTTTCTTAGCAGTATTTGTTCAGAGGGGGTTTGCCTCTGCATTCCTCTGAGGCTGAGGGAATGTGACTTGCCCAAGGTCACCTAGTGGGTTTTCATGGCTGACCATTCCATTCAGACCCTGGTCTCCAGAGCTGTAGCCCAGTACTCAAACCACAATGCTCTCAAACCACCATGTTAGGGAAACTCAATGAAGATAATCTTGTTTGAGATCTGTTCTTGTTTTTCTTTCCTACTCCTTGAATAGATTTGAAGCTTATTCACACCCTTCAGAGTACTGTAGTACTGCCAAGCTAGAATCACAGAGTTGGAAGAAATTACAATAGCCATAGAGTCCAACCCCCTGCCATGCAACAATACACACTCAAAGCACCACCAGCAAATGGCCATCCAGCCTCTGCTTAAAAACCTCCAAAGAAGGAGAATCCACCACACTCTGAGGCAGCATATTCCACTGTTGAATGGCTGTTACTGTTTAGGTGAAATCTCTTTTCTTGTAGTTTGAATTCTTTGTTCCATGTCATAGTCTCTGGTGCAGCAGAAAACAAGCTTGTTGCATCTTCAAAATGACATCCTTTCAAATATTTAAACATGGCTATCATGTCACCTCTTAACCTTCTTCTCACCAGACTAAAGATTCCTAGCTCCCTGAGCCACTCCTTATAGGTCATGGTTTCCAGACCCTTCACCATTTTGGTTGCCCTCCTCTGGAAATGTTCCAGCTTGGTATCTTTCTTGAATTCTGGTGCCCAGAACTGGATACAGTATTCCAGACGAGGTCTAACCAAGGTAGTATAGAATGGTATTATCACCTCCCTTGATCCCAACACTATACACCTATTGATGCAACTTTAAACTCATGTTATCCCTGCTCCCCCTCCAAGGCTGAATAGTGGCTGGTGGGGAGAGGGGGCAGCTGAAGAAGGAGGATAATAGCCAGATGTTCCAGCAGCACTGCGTGTCAATGGTATTGCCCTCCACGACCTCCAGAAGACCTCTCGAAGATTAATGAGGATGCCTGTGTTGTGCATCAGTTATCACAACATGACCAGCATTGATCTTCCTCCTTCTGGTCACTATCTGGTTTTGCTATTTGGCCAGACAGTTCGAAGGACCTCATCTTCCCATATGAGCCTGCCCAAGCACCAAGATCTTCAGAGCAGGCACTCGTCTCTATCCTACTGCATTCACAGGCACAGGTGGTGGGAACACATGAGAAGGTCTTCTTCATGGCTCTCCCACACTTTGAAACTCTCTCCCTAGGGAAGCTAGGATGATGCCTTCTTTGTTGTCTTTTTGGTGGCAGGTTGAGACCTTTCTTCTCCAGCAAGCTTTTGGGAATTGATTTTTTTTACAAGAGAATGGCTTTTATATGGTGCTGCAACATTTTTAATTTTTGTTTGAAAGGAATATTTTAAACTAGTTTTAATTCATCTTGTTAGTTTAAATTTTGTATATTTTTAACTGCATGTGCTTTTATTACAGTTTTCTGCTATGATGCCTTGAGTCCCAGTCTGGGAGAAAGGCAGAATATAAAAATAAAGGAATGGATGGATGGAAGGTCAGATGGATGGATGATAGGGAATGGGATGGAGCACAATAATGGCTGGCTGGGCTGAGATACAGCTGAGCAAGGATTGCTACTGCTGCTTATGTTCTTCTGAAATTATGAGTGGTGGTGGTGGTCTTCCTGAGAGCGGAGCAAGGATTCCCACTGCTGTGTTCTACTGACATTATCAGTGGGGGCAGTGATCTTCCTTGGTTGGTTGATCTCCATCTCCTCCCACCAGCCACTACAATGGCCTTGCCAGAGGACGGTTTGTGAACGTAAGCGTGCAAGGAGGATTTCTGCTGCTGTCAGTCTCAGGAGAAGATTGGCAACAGTGGCCATGACCCTCCATGTGTGGCTTTACTGTGGTTGTGCACAGGGCTGTTGAGTGAGGATTGTGTCTGCCTATGTTTTCCTGTGACAGCAGTGATCCTCTTCATATGACTGACCTTCCACCCCTCTCACCATCAATCGTAGTAACTGTGCCAGTGGAGGGGGCATGGGGAGGATCACTGCCACTGCCTGCATTAAAAGAACATGGACAACAGTGGCAATCCTCCTTGCTTGGCTATCTACCTCTCCACTGTCACCATTAATTCCAATGGCCGTGCAGGAATCAGGAGAAGAACAAGAGATGATTGCAGCCACAAGGGTGTAAATTGTCTCCCCTTCTCCCATGAGGATGTACAGTATTCAAAGACATGTTTGGGTACCTCTGTCTGGATTCTAAGGGGCTAATCATAAATGAATATTGCAAACAAAAATCACAACATGAGTTAAAAACTTTTAAAAAATCAGTGCAACAAATCAGATGTTAAACTGAATACATATCTAGTTTCCCAAAAATTCCATCCATCTAATGAGGTGTCAGTGGAGGACCTGATTGTAGGGCTGTTCTGTTTGTGCTGCTCAGTAGTATAGCAATCTTGCAAGCAAGCCTTAAAGCCCTAAATAAAATATAAAAGATAGCTGGAAATGCATAAGGAATTTACCCCCCCCCCTTAATACATCAGTGAAAATCCTACTACCTTATTCAAGGGGCAAGGACCTAATCTTTCCTCCTTTGTACCTGCGGCTCCTTCCCAGTCTTTTTTCCTTCTATTTCCAATCTAGTAAAAACAGCACCATCTTTAAAGCTTCCCCACCCGCTGGGCCAAACCATAATTCATAGGGGTTACACCTGCAGCGTGGAGAAAACTGATTAAATTATTCATTTTCCCCTGTAGTAATGAATAATTTAAGAAAGCACACCCATACCCCACTGAAACAAATAATTAATATGTCTGCAGTGCTTAGAGGAGGACATATGTGTCAATGGTTCCAAATTAATTACCAATTTTCTGGAACTACTAGCTGGTAAATCACTATGCCTACGTGGCTTTTCTTGTTTCTTTAAAAAACAGCTCATGTGTCCTCTGCAGTATCATGGCCTTGGAGGTGTGGCTGGCATCACAACAGCAACTGTTTTGGCACCAGCTCCAAACATTTTTGCTTGCCAGGGCTTTTTAATTAGTTTATTTGGTCTCTTTTATTGCTTTTGCTGCTGTTCTTTGTTCCAATGGCATGTTAGGGAGTTGTTATTGTTTTAATTATATTTCACTGTTTAAACTATATTTGTACAAGCACCACAATTTACATCCTGTAATGAGGAAGGACAATTAAAAATATTTTTCTAAAATGATGATGATGATGGTGATGATGATGATGATGATGACAATTTACATGAACTAGATTCACAGCTTTGTTCTTGTGCATCTCATAATCATTCTAGCCTTGTCTCACTGAGGATTTTGTAGGATAACAACTGAGAAAGAGATTGCTATCCTCTGTTTAATAAGGTTTTAGCCCTATATTGTATACTCTCCCCTATATCAACAGATATCAGGGTGGATATCAAGATAAAAGACATCAAGATATCAAAAGATATCAAAAGATCTCAGAGTGGCTTACAAATAACACTAAAAATGCTTTAAACAATTTGAAATCATGCAAATAAGTTGAATAAGCTGAAAACTAACTACCATAATGATTTGAAAACAGATTTGAAAGATATTAAAGTTTTTCAAATTAGGTGCAACAGTACTGTGGATGAATTAATGAGGCCCAAAGGCCTCGATGAACAGCCTTTTTTATTTTTACTTGGCACCCAAATGAGATGAGTGTTGGCACCAATTAGACCTCCAAAGGGAGGGCATTCCACAGTTGGGGTGTCATAGTCATAGTTAAGAAGGCCCTCTCCCATGTCCCAGCACAGTGTACTAATCTCACTGGTGGGACATGGAGGAGGGCCCAGCAGACCTCAACCATTGATTAGTCACATATAGAAGAGGCACTCCCTCCAGTATCAAGGTCCTAAGACTTTTAGGGCTTTTTGGACTGGAAATGTATTGGCAGCCAGTACAATTCCTTTAAGGGTAGCATTATATGCTGTCTTTATGGTATTCCAATCAGCAGTTGAGATGGTGCATTTTGCATTAGATGCAGCATTTAAGTCTTCTTCAAGGGCTGCCCCACATACAGTGCATTACCATAGTCAGTGTGGGAGGTTACCACTGCATGAACTACTGTGGCCAGGTTATTTCTGTCCAGGAAAGGCCATAGGTAGTATACCAATTGAAGCTAACCTCAAGCACTCTGAACCACAGAGTCCACTTGGCCCTCTAGTGACAGGCATGGATCTAAGAGTACTCCCAAGCTACACATTTGCTGCTTCAGGTGGAGTGCAACCCCATTCAGAACAGGTGATTTACCCAATTCCCAGATCCAAGAACCACAAATCTGCAGAGCCTCTGTCTTACTGGGATTCAACTTCAGTTTGTTGGCCCACATCCATCCCACTACAACATCCAGACACTGTGTCAGCCCTTGTACAGCCCCAGCTGACTCGGATGAAATGCAGAAAAAGAGCTGTGTGTCATTAGCATAATGATGGCACCCCACTCCAAACCCTCTCATGACGTCCTATAGATGCTGAATAGCTTGGAAAATAAGATTGAACCCTGAGACCCCACAATTTAAGAGCCATGGGACTCAACATAAATTCCCCAGTGCTTCTCTCTGGAACTGGCCCTCTAAATAGGAGTGGAACCACTATAGAACAGTGCCTCCAACTCTTACCCCACAAAGCTGGGCCAGTAAGATGTGTGCATACATGCCTTCAGGTTGCCTGTCAACATATGGCGAGCCCAGGAAACTCATAGGGTTTTCTTAGGCAAGTAATACTCAGAGCTGGTTTTGTCAGTTCCTTCCTCTGAAATATAGTCTATAGCAGCTGGTATTCCTTGATGGTCTCCCATCCAAGTATCAGCCAGGACTGATTTTGCTTAGACTCCAAGATCAGACAGGATCTGGTGCCTTTAGGGTATTCAGGCCATCTCCAGTAAGATACTATGATCAATGGTATCAAAAACCACTGAGAGATCCAGAAAGATCAACAGGGTAGCATTCCCCCCTTTTTCCCCCTGAAGTAGGTCATCAATCAGAGCAACTAAGGCCATTTCAGTACCGTATCCTGGCCTGGTGGCGCAGTGGTTAAATGTTGGTACTGCAGCCACAAAGTTGTGAGTTCAATCCTGCAGGGCTAAGGTTGACTCAGCCCTCCATCCTTCCATAGGTCAGTAAAATGAGTACCCAGCTTGTTAGGGGTAATTAGCTAAACACGTTGTAAACTGCTTAGGGAGTGCTTTGCACTGATAAGCAGTATAGAAATGTAACTGCTATTGCTATTGCTATTGAAAAAAGACTGAAAAGGATCCAGATAATTGCTTTCCTCTAAGAACGCCTGAAATTGCGCAGCCAATACAAGCTCAGGCACCTTGTCCCAAAAGGGTATATTTGCAATAAGGCAGTAATTCTCATATACCTCTGGATCCAGGGTAGCTTCTTGGTTTGTTGTAAGCTTCCTGGAATCACATGTCAAGAGACAGGAGGCATATTAATTGAAGAAACAAATTTAAAAAATAGATAAATTTATCATTTCAACAAAAATAAACCAAAGAAAGCATCTAAAAGCTCTTTCAAATTGGATTCCAGTTTAATTACAAATTCAGAATGAGATGGAAGGAACACTGTCTCCACAAACTGTACAGCCACTTTAAAAACATGCCATAAAAATGTAATTAGAAAAACACACAGGTTTATTATGTGGAATTCTGTAAGCACTTCATCAGAATTTTATAGAGCCCTCAAGTACTCTGGCCTGGGTTCAGGGTCTGCTAAACATGTTTTTGTCTTCCTTGTCCAACTGCGAGGCGGAAAGGGGGTATATTCACAGACGGAGCAAAATGAGCTCAATGCTGCAGTTCTTTAGGGAAGAAAAATTAGAATGCAGAAATGTCAGAAGAAATCCAAATTAATCTCCTCGTGCGAAGGCGGTACACGTTGCAGCTCTAGGCAGTGACTGTGTGAACGGGGTGCTTTTTTTTTTTTTTTTTTTGCTTCTTTGTGTGCTATTAATAAATAGTATCTTCTGAGGCAAAGAAATAGCTGCAGTAACATTCTCATGCATTATGCCAACTTTTATTGTAACTTGTTAAGACTGTCTGGGTTACAGAATGAATTTTCTCTTTGGACAACAGGCAAGCAGCCTGACCTGAGCTTCATCTCTAACAGATCAAAATACAAAACTTTCCACAGCTTCTCTATATCTGTTCATGTGTCTTTCTACATGTGATCAATGTAACATGTTGTAAAGGCCATAAAACTATAGTATATATTATGATATATTATGATATTATTTTTAAAAAGCATCCGATTCAGAATGGGCTTCTAGTTGAAATTGGGGGGCCATGCCAATTTCTGTTCAAGAGGAGAGGCTCTCCTCTGTGTCCCACCAACAGAAACCATGCAATGTATGAAAAAGTAGGAGAGGACCTTCTCTACTATGGTGCCCAGATCAGGAGCACATTGAAAACTAGAGCCTGGGTATATCTACCTTTTCTCTGAGATAAAAACAACTAGTTTAAATGTGTTTCTTTCTCCTCCCACCTAGTGTGTTAATCATAATACAGTTATATCTCAGTCAGCAAGTAGTAAGTAAATGAGTTCCTGGGCATTTTTTCCTTAACAGAAAACTGGGTATTGAAGGCAGAAATAACATAGAAAGAATAGGGATCAGTTCCTACGCCACTAAAAAGAAGAACAGCTCAACCTGTTTCAGCAAATGTTTATCCAAAACTAACAACATACAGGTATGTGACGTGAGACAACCAGGTCAGGTAAGCCTTGCATAAATAGAAAATAACATTTTGAAACTTCTAGAGACTACTTTAAAACTTCTTTCAAAAGGCATCTAAGGATGACTATTTCTTAGCAGGGAGCGAAAGACCCCAAATGCACTGAGAGTGAAGTCATATTTAAGACCTTTGTTTTGACTAGATAAATGAGGGACAGCCAGCACCTTTGTTTTGAATTATTTTGATTGGACAGTTGATAGCCTGGATAAGACTAGAGGAAGAATAAAATGAGTCAAAATAGAGCTTTTCAGTCTGCATCATGTGAAGAGAAGGCAGTGGTGGATAAACTGCAGGACGTACTGAAAGATAGTATTGGTAAGAAACATCTTCGCTCATGCTAAAATAGATATACGATCCATTATTATTGTAATGGGTGCTCATTAGGATGCTTATAGATTTAATGGATGCTGATAAGGTTTAACAATGCTCAAAAAGATCAACTTTTTTGTTGTTGTTGTTATGCATCTTCAAGTTGTTTCTGACTTAAGGCAACCCTAAAGTTAGCATATCATAATGGCCCTTTTCACATGGTATTTCTCATGCGAAAGGGCCTCTGAAGCGTCGTGCTATTGGGAGGAGCGTTTCAGATGACGTCCTTGCAATTGTGATGCTTCTGGGGTTGGCAGGCACCAATCATGCACTATATCATTTACGGCTTTTAGCCGAAAATGGTGCATGATTGCGCATCACTCCAGGGCCCCATGCAAACTTACCTTGTGTTCGCAGCTCCGGAGCCGTGGCCCTCATGCTTCCTCTGCCAGCACAGCCTTGGAAAATACCCGGGTGTGCTATGGAAGGAAGAGGCAGAGCTCTCATGCTGCCAGCTGGCCGGCCAGCAACTCCTGCAGAGCAGAAGCAGCAGGGACATGAGAGTCTCACGGAAGAGGCTGCTCGCGTGATCCCGAGGCAACCGTGCTGGACGCAGGTAAGTTGCAGAAAGGGCCAATGTTTTCTTGGCAAGATTTGTTCAGAAGGGGATTGCCTTTGCTTTCCTCTGAGGCTGAGAAAGTGTGATTTGCCTGGCTGAGAGGAGATGGCTAAGAGGAAATTTGAACCATCACTCATAGTCCAATGCTCAAATCACTACACCACGTGCTTGTATATTCACAGACACTTGTTTAGAGATGCATAGTTCTACAATTAAAGAGAAGACATAAATGGATACATAGCTAAGTTATATTGTTTACAATGGTAATGTTCCTATATATATTAATTATTAAAAAGCCTGATAATGAAATGAACAGAGATAAAAGTTCAGTCCTTATGAAGGTGTAACATCTGACTTACCATATACTGTAATGTAGTAAATGTATGATGCCTTACATGCAATGTAATGTGATGTGATGAAAGCAAGCACCCAGGCATTGTTTCTACCTAAAGAAAACATATATATTTGTATGTCTATGAATGCATCTAATGAATAGCCTAAAAAATTATCAAAGAGCCTATTCAATATTCTATTTAAATATCCTGAGACTCTAATACTTAAAAATGCTTACGTGGAGTACTAATGTTAAACCAGCCTGTCAGGTTTTACTCACCATCATGAGCTAGATATCCAACTGGCCTGATGGTGATAATGGGATCCCAGACAGAATCCACATTGCCTGACAAGTCTAAAGAGATAAGAGTGAGGAGCCATGCCTGTTGCTTGAAAGTAACAGGGGCAAACCCCTTTTCAAGGCAGTATTGTCACTCTGAGATTACCTCCCCTAACACCAAAGAAAGAAGAAGATGGACCAGGCTCTGAGACCTGAGAACCCTACTCAAGTATCCTTCAACTGATTCACTTTTTCTGTTTATTCAGGCTACTCTCATCAAAACTATTTATGGGAATGCCTGTCAAAAGACATGTCTTCCCCTCCTCACTGCAGAAGGAAATGCCTTTTCACCTTCCATGCACAATTTAGTTCTTTGCATATTCCTTACTCCATTTTATATTATTTCACTTCAACTATCAATTCTGGTCTACACTACAAAATGTGAGCTAAAATTCTGTGGGTGAATACTGTAGCAACTAGGGGATGTAGTGCAGGCAGGTGGAATAGAATAGAATCTATGGATATCCAGACGTTGTTGGATTGAACTCCCATTAGATCTACCCAGTGTAGCCAATAGTAATGCAAGATGGGAGTTGCAGTTCAGCAATAGGCACTGGCCCCCAGATTGCTATGGATTGAATGCTTCCATTTGTTTCTCCCAACTCATCTCCATTATATCTGCCTGTCAGTACATAAAACATTTCTGCTTTGCAGAAAGAAAATAACAATTTTAATAATCAAAACAAGGAAACAGGGCCATTCACCTGGAGTTATCCAATGATGCTGAATGGCGGAAGATTTAGGGTGATGGAAAAGAAGTAATTTTTCACACAGTGCATATCTCGGCTATGGAATTTGCAGCTTCAACTTATGCTGTTGGCCTCCAACCCTGACAGATTTAAAAGACAACATCACTGAGAATGGCACTTTTTACAATCACCAGGATCAAAAACAGTATGCTACTGACATCACTCTTTCAGCACAATGACAGGCTATTCTTCCCATGTCCTGCTCATGGGCTTCAACACCACTTTTGCACCTTACAAATGCTTTTCACAGAGGAGTGCTAAAGGGCTGTTAGACAGCTCTCTTTTTCAAAGCAACCAGTATTAAAGGCAGGAGCAATTACAGTGGGTCCATTGCAGGGGTGTAGCTATGGGGAGGGCAAAAGGAGGACATTGCCTCTCCAAATGAGAATTCTGCCTTCCAAAGACATTTCCCTTCAGTTCGCAAAGATTTCTAGCACTGCAGAAAGTGAGGAGCTGAAAATAGTTCACACTTAGACCTCTTCTATTTGCTGTGCTTGCATTCCCTTGGTAACATTGTTTGCTCCTTCTTGTTGGATAACTCAACTCTGTTTCTAAATGCTTAAGTGAAGTTTTAAATTATAGCAATGCTACAACTTTGGAGAGTGAAGGAAAATGTCATGGGGGAGGATTCTTACTGGAATACCAGAGCCCTTCTTATAGCTACACCCCATGTCTAGGGACCAATTTTCTGCACTAGGATCTCCCAAGGGGGCCATACAACACTGTAAAATCATCATCATCATTCCAATATGTAATTAAAACAAAATAAGAAATGGCCAGAAACTGACATCTTCTTTGCAGAATGGGTAATTTTTTAAATCTTAAAAACAGCACAAGGTGTCCCTGCAGTCTATTTAAAATATGAATTGCAATTCTCAGACACTTCCAGGAGTTGTACTTGACACTCCTTTCCCTCTTTTTGACCAGAAAAGAGGTGGCCTAATAAGTCTAGACTATGACCCACCGGGGAAAAAAATGTTCTGCAAAGTAGAAGGCAGTAGGAAAAGAAGAAGAGCACATTACAGATGAATTGATTCAATCAAGGAAGCCACAGCCCTGTGTGTAAAAAATCTAAACATGGCTGATAATAACCAGGGGTCTTGGGGTCTCTCCTTCATCGAAACTCCATAAGTCAAAGCTAATGTGATAGCAAATAACAAGAGAATAGATGTCAAAAGCTGCAAAAACAGCCTTGGAGTCTGCATGCAGCCCATATGTTTTCTATTCCTGCTCTATTTAAAGGATGTATATGGTGACAAAATTTTTCTTTGCACCTTTCAATTCCTTTAACATATGCTACAGAACATGCTCAGATGAAACAGCACATGTGCAGTACTGCAAAACCAACCCCAGTTCTCTTTTTCTGCCCCCAGTTCCTTTCAGATTTCATCCTTCCCTTCGAATTGTAGAGAACTCTGCATAAAAGAAGATCCAGTTCTCTTCCATGTGTCTTTAACACCCAAGCAAGTCTGAAAATACAAAGAAGAAAAGGCTACTGTTGTATCTGCAAGGGGAAAGCTGCAGTGCTGCAAAAGGCCTGCAGAGCTGTCAAGCAAAGAGCATGCTCAGTCCCACTCTGTGTGTGTCTTTCTCTCTGTACTTGTTACTCTTACCCTGCTTGTAGTGCTATCGAAAAAGGTTATCTCTATTTGAAAACAGCATCAAGCCTTAGATGATGTCATGCATGTGACGGGACTGTTATTGAACTCATCTGGGGAGAAAAGAAGGACACATATTACCTGCCTATTTTAAGACTGTGCTGTAGCTGAGGTTGTACCTGCATCTGAGGAGAGCGAGCCCCTTCCTTGTTTTGCTTTTTATTCTCCCTTTTGTAAAAAGCAAAGTACTTTTCAATCAGGCAGGCTTTTGATAAATGACTGCTAAGCTGGGGGCTCTTAACTGGTGGATACCGTATTTTTTTATCTGATGTGTGTTTAATTTTTTAAACTCAATTGTGTTTTAACCTTATATATTTGTTTAAGTATGTTTTATTATTATAACATGTACGTGGGATCCTGTTGGTGACATGTGTACACTTGGTGGCTTGTTATTGTGTGCCTTCATATTGTTTCTGACTTATGGCAACCCTAAGCCAAACCTATTATGGGGTTTTCTGGGGCTGAGAGACTTTGATGCACCCAAGATCACTCACCAGTGGGTTTTCATGGCTCAGTGAGGAATCAAATCTTTGTCTCCAGTGTTGTAATCCAATGCTCAAGCCACTACATATTTCTCTTTTTGGAACAGGTTCACGGGACTCTTTTCTAGTCCTTTATACACCATCCAAGATCTCTATTCCCCAGCAGCTATTAAGCCCCAGGGAGGAGCTGCTGCTTACCATTGTAGAAGAGAGGGAAAGGGAGAAAACTGAAACAATGAAGAAGCAGCTGGTATGGTCTGTGAGTGGGAGAAAAACAAAGGTACACTCCACCTGTGAGTACATCATTTCTTCTCCTCTCCAAGCAGAGACTGGCTGCTGCTTCATCTGAATTGCCTTCCTCTGCCATCACTTCCCTACCAGTGAGCAAAGCAGCAACAGTTTCTCTCAGGAATTGGTAGTTACCAGGGCAAGAAAGAAAACAAGGAACAGCATAGGTGGTCTTTTGCATTTTGTGTCTGTTTTTAATCCTTGTTGTGAGCTGCTTTAACTCTCAGTTTTTTTGGAGAGAGACAGGAAAACAAATAAACCAACCAAACAGCATATGGTCTTCAGTATTCTTCAATTGTTACATTCATACAAAGGCTAACATCCTGTTAGTGGCATGTACAAATGTAAGTCCAGTCAACACCCACATATGCCTGCCTTTGGTTGTTGTAGAGGATGATATTATCTTCCTCCCTCTATAATGACCAAAGCATACACCCCTGCCCTGGACTCACCATTTAGAATCATAGAATCATAAAAATGTAGAGTTGGAAGAGACCACAGGGGGCATCCAGTCCAACCCCCTGCCATGCAGGAACACCCTCAAAGCACTCCCGACAGATGGCCATCAAGCCTCTGCTTAAAAACCTCCAAGGAAGGAGACTCCACTACACTCCGAGGCAGCATATTCCACTGCTGGACAGCCCTGACTGTCAGGAAGTTCTTCCTGAGGTTCAGGTGGAATCTCCTTTCCTGCAGCTTGAATCCATTGCTCCTTGTCCTGGTCTCTGGAGGAGCAGAAAACAAGCCCTCTCCTTCTTCTACATGGCATCCATTCATCCCTAGTTCAGCTCCCACTCCATAGTCATTCAGTGGCTACTAGAGAGCAGGGGGACTGGAAAAGCACCAGGCTATATCCCAATAGCCAGATGCAAAACAATGACATCATCCACTGAGACTTCTGGAGCACTGGAGAGGGTGAGAGCAGAGCTCCAGTATAGTTCTACCTGTGGCACTTTTATCCTATACTCTATAATACAGGCTCTCAGCTAGACTCTGGAAGGAGCAAAGGGGGCAATGTGATCAGAAGGGCAAGGGTGATGATGGTAATGGTTCTACTACTTTAGATAGTCCCATTTTTCTGTCTAGGCTGGGTCCCAAGTGACATATAACAAGAAAAATTAGAAAAAATACTTTTAGAACAGATTTAAAATAAAATTAAAAATAATTTAAAATAATGTTTTGAGAAAACAATTCAATAGACCAAATGCCATACAAAATTATACAGAATTGGATGACCACCAAGAGTCCAGGAGAAACAGATTAAGTTTGAGTGCCCTAAAGTTCCACAATCTAGACGCTGCTACAGAGAAGTTCCTGTCAAGTACAGAGCTTTCTTGGGGTGTTTGGGCATGCCACAGGTCTGTTTAAGGTCTACTGAAATTCTCATATTCTTTATTGATGATCCATTGAAGATCTCAAATTCTGGACAGACTCAGGTGACAGGAGATATTTCAGATATCTTGGTCCCAACCACTTAGGATTTTATAGATCAAAATAGCATCTTGAATTTACCTTACAAGGTGAATTACAGTTGTTTTGTAAGGATGTAAATCCTCAAGAACCTTTTCCTCACATAGAAGGGCAAATAAAAACATAGTTTTCTCTAGGCCATGGCAAAAAGAATTCAAATATTTTCTTTCAGAATTCTCCCCATATTTCAAAATCCTGAAGTGCTCCAGAGATTCTAAAGAGAAAAATCTGGTGTGAGTGGAAGAGTGGACACCATTCACACTCCGAATAGACCAATCCCAGCCATTTGGTACACAGCAAAATGGCTACAAATTAGATACCAAACACTGCTGTTTTGTAGCATTACATAGCAAGGTCATCTGTTCTGCGTGTGGCTGGATTTACTCTTTCTTCTCTCCATCTGCTGCTGTGAATGGTTCTTGCAGCAGAACAATAGAGTCCTGATCTTGCAATGGCCACCAGGAGTCAGTAAATTTAAACTGAGTTAGGGGTTCCCGCAAGAGTTGAGATCTTGCAAGAGGCCTTATCTCATGAGATTCAAGGCAGCCTTTTACATCCAAGTGTCCTGATTTGGCAGCAACCACCCTAATTAATCTTCTGTCCTCCTATTTTTTCAACTGTTTTTAAAATGCCCCAGATCCTCTCATCTTCTCCCATTTGCCCCTTTGTCCTCAGCATAGTTAAAATTGCAGCAAACTAGTTCAAAGTGAAAAAGTAGTTTGCGCTCAACTCAGCAGGGGTGAGGGAAGAGACAAGAGGAAGGAATATTGCTGTTCCCAGAAGACTGAGGAAACAGCTCCAGCTCTAAGCTTGTTTGTTCTTCTTCATTAACTTTTGCCATTTTAACCATACTTTGATGTTTATCGGCCACCTGTGTTTTCATTTTTGGCTGGAAAGTGATGAATGAGAGTAGCCTTTCCATCCCTGAGGTTTTCAGATTGGCTATATATGGGGCCTCAGCATGGCACCATCTTTCCATAGTGGTGGGATTGCATATTCCTATGAGGCAAGAAGCTATGCTCATAGTAGCAACACTATTAATTGGGTCTCTCATGTCAGGCAGGTTTTCGCTGAGGTGCCAGACTAAATGTTTCAAACAGCTACTGGGCAGTAGAGGGGGGCGGAGGTGATACGAGTAGAGGATCTCTCAGAGACAATGGCAGTGGCACCAGAGCTAACGCTTGTTAGTACTGTGCAGATGGAGGCATAGTAAATCCCTTTGGAATGTCTTTTACCATGAATTGATGAGACAATCCTGAATGAAACAAGAAAACACTCCCAGGTTGGATGACACTCAGAGAGCTACTGGGATATAGCAGAGGACAACTACAAGTAGTGCTGTGGCTAATGATGCAAATGGACTCAAGCAGAATGGACATTCAGCTGTTGATGTACCCAAATGTGAAAGGAAAGCACAAAGCTGTATAATACATATTAGAAGAACATGGAAAGTGAGAAGCATGAATCAGCAGAGCTAGATATAAAACAGGAAATAGAACGTACAAACATTACAATACTTGGGGTGAGCAAGCTAAGGTAGAGAGCAATGGGACATTTTGAGTTAGATAATTACACAGTGAGTAAGTTGGATGACAAGCAAAAGTAAACGTGACAGCAATAGTATCAGAACCATGAGTGAAACTGTTCAGCAACTTCTGCTCAGGAACAAGGAGAACTATCATAATAATCAATGCAGAGAAATAGAAGATGACAACAAATATGGAAGAGAAAGTGACCTCCTCCACAATATCCAAGAAAGCAAAGCGAATTTTAAACCAAGAATGGGGATGCTCTGCAACTTGCAGGGGAACACATTAATGACCAAGTACAAATAAAAAGACAATGGAAACAATACAATGAAGAATTATATGAAAGATATAAAAGCAGGGCAGACTCATTCAAGGAAGAACCATTTGAAGATGAATCTACAAATTTAGAAAGTGGAGGTGAAGCTGATCTTAAGGAGAAATAAATCACCAGGAACATATGGCATACCAATAGAATTGTTCCAGCTTGCAGAGACAGAGTCTGCTCTGTTTCTGACTAAAATCTATAACAAACAAGAAAAATAAAGGAATGGCCTACAGCTTGGAAGCACTCAATATACATTCCAATTCCCAAGAAAAGGGACATCAGGGATTACAGTAACCACAGGACTATTGCATTAATTTCCCATGAAAGCAAAATCTTGCTCAACATTCTACAACAAAGGCCCTTTTCGCAGCGCCGGCGCTCGCGCAACGGAGGAGGGCGGCTTGCGCAAGAAGCCTTCTCCAGGAGGCTGCCGCTTCCCCCCTCCTTCCTTCCGCAGGCGAAGGAACGAGCGGGGAAGCGGCAGCCTCCCAGGAGGCGGCGGCGGCGGCTCGCGCGTCTGTCCATCCCCCCGCACGCGTGAGAAAGGAGCTTGTCGCGTCCGCCCCCCCGCGCACACACGAAGCAGGACATGTCGCGTCCGTCGCGCTAGCGCCCCGCCCCGTCCCTTCCTTCCGCAGGGGCGGAGGGAAGGAAGCGAGACCCGGCCGGCTCCCCAATGCTCCGCACAAGAGGTAAGTGCGCGCGGGCGCCGGGAGTGTTGTGCAAGCGCGGGTGATTTTCACTTTGAAGCGAAAATCAAAAAACCCGCGCTCGCGCCGCTTCAGCCCCGTGAGCCCGGTGGAAGTGGGAGTGCATCGTGCGGAGCGACGCTCCCACTCCCGCGAGGCTCACGGGGCTATCGCGCGAGAAAAGGCCCGTGCGAAAAGGGCCAAAGACTTTTACCATGTATAAATGCCAGATGTCCAAGCTGAGTTCAGGAAAGAAAGGGAAACCAGGGTTCATGTTGCAAACATATGTTAGAATAATAGAGACCAACAAATAATTTCAGAAGAAAGTCAGCCTGTGTTTTATAGATTATAGCAAAATCTTTGAACATAGTCAAGCCTTTAATTGTGTAGATCATGAAAAACTATGGATAACTCATTAAATAATGCTTGTGCCACAATGATTGTCCTGATGTGTAACCTGTACTCACGACAAGAGCTTACTGTGAGGACAGAATACAGAGAAACAGAATGGTTTGCATTGGCAAGTGGGTCAAACAAGACTGCATTTTATCATCTTATCTGTTTAACTTTTATGCTGATTGTATGTAAACAGGATTAGGCTTGAAGGAGGAAGGCATGAAAAGTAGAAGAAGAAAATCGACAATATAAGTTATGCGGATGACCCCATATTAAGATGATCCCATATTAGGGAGCCCTGGTGGCACAGTGGTTAAATGCCAGTACTACAGCCACAACATTGTGAGTTCAGTCTTGCTGGGCTCCAGGTTGACTCAGCCTTCCATCCTTCTGTAGGTCAGTAAAATGAGTACCCAGCCTGTTGGGGCAATTAGCTAAAACATATTGTAAACTGCTTAGAGAGCACTTAGCTGATAAGCGCTATAGAAATACATATGCTATTGCTATGTTATTGCTACTACTCACAGAAAATAGTAAAGGCTTGGAACAATTACTGTAGGAAGTCAAGGAAGAAAGTGCAAAGACAAGTTGACAATTGAACATCAAGACCCTTTTCGCATGCAGTTTCTATGTATGGTTGTGAAAGCTGGATAGTGAAGAAAGCCACCAGGAAGGAAATCAACTTATTTGCAATGTGGTGCTGGAGAAGAATTCTGTGGATACCATGGACTGCTAAAAAGACAAAGACATGAGTGCTAAAGCAAATGAAGCCTGAACTCTCCATAGACTTCAGTAGGAACACGCAGTAGTAAAAGAGGAAGACTTGATTATGTATGGATAGAATCAATCATGGAAGCCATGGCCCTGAGTCTGCAAGACCTGAGCAGGGCTGTTGATGATAGGAGGTCTCTTACTTATAGGATTGCCAAAGTCGAAGTTGATTTGATGGTAGTTAACAACAACAAAATAAATGGACTCTAAATCACATAGACAATAGTTTGGCTATCACATTTTAGATTAGCTGTAGCTCCTGGGTACCTTTTAGGGGGAAGCTTCTTATAGCAATTCCCTTACTTTCCTTAGGAAGAGGTACAGCTATCGCACCAGATAAAGCTGATATAGACTTCACTGGCAACAGCAGGCACATGGACTTCCACTTATGACCTTCCAGTTTTCAACTGCCATACATTGTGGACAGTCCAATGCACACTGAAGAAAGCCTCTGGAACCTTCATCTACAGCTGGGGTACTGACCAAGGCTGTGAAACTATCCCTAAGCAAAGCCACTGGTTGATCTTTCAGGATGAAAGCTAGCTCCAGAAGAGGGATGTAAAAATATTTTCAGATTTCATACACTTGTTGAGAAAGAATGTCTCAATAGGACAAGACACCTTTTGAGAAATGGATAACTACCAGGAGATTTCTCATAGTCTGTGGGAGAGCAAGAAAATAAGCCCTATTTTTTTTCCTCCAAGCTTTCCACAATTTGCAGAAGATGGCACTGCATAAAACAAGGTTCATTTCCCTTTGTTGACGTTAAACACATGCATGCACAGAAAGTGTACAAGAACAGGCTTGTTGACTTAAAAAGATGTGAAGAACCCATGCTTCAGTTTTCTAAAAGTCTTTGCAGTAAGGTAAGCAAAAATCATAGCCTGTGCAAAGACCATTTGGGCAATGTGCACAGAAAGAAAATTATCTTGCCTATACAAATACCCTCACTGAGAATCTCTCCCCCAACAACAAAAAAAAAACCCTTTCATCAACAAGGAGAGACATTTTTAGAGGTTTCTCATTCTTACATGTGCGAGAACAAAACAAATGAGAATTTAAATCCCTGTTCCTGGAATACCCAACACCCATCCCTCTTCTTTACAGGTCCAGCCACTCAGTCTTCACCACAATTTACTTTAAAATTGCTTTTCTCGAACAAAGGTATCTGCCTAGGTATAACTCACGAGGAACATTCAGGCAAGGCATTAATATATGTAGGATTGTGCTCCCAGCCTTCAGTTTGAATTGCGGATGTATGTTTAAAACTGAAACCTCAGAACAATTGCTGGTGTTATGCATAGAAAATGCCTGATGGAATTTAGGACTGGGAGCCAGCAGTGTGGGGGAAGGGATTTATATCACCCCTTTATTTGTGTCTAAGAAACACAGCTTTCGCTTCTCATCATTGTTTCACCCTTTGAAAGAGACACATTTTACAGAAGTCCTTGAGGTATCAAAACCAAACTGACAGCTGAAGTAAATATCTTGCAGCGTCTTCAGCACATGGCTTGTATGTGCATATTTGATTTGTTTGCTGGTATCTATTATTGACATTCCTGCAATGGGAATATTATCAAGAAACCACATGTTGCTACTGGGGCTAGACGTAGGCAAAAGTTTGATACAGCACATATGCACGATACAAAGTCATACCTGTTTGATTCCACTTCAAATGGTACGACTGTATTCTATGCAATCCTGGGATTTTTTAGTTTGATGAGGTACTTGGAATTCACTGCTAGGGAACTCTAATGCTGTAGTTCACATGGGTGTACTGGAATTTTCTATCAGAGTACTAAGTACCTTGCCAAACCAGAAATAGTATTATTCTGTAGGATGGAACCATGACAGTTAAAGTAGTATCAAATTGCTGTAATTGTGTAATAAAGATATCCACTGCCTCTGTGCCAAAGAACTTCCAATGAAAATGCTCCCATGCTGAATCGGATGCTACTTGGGACCAGAGTAGAACCAGAACCAGAAATATCAATGTGATGACTTCTTTCTCATACATAGTACCGGTGTCTTGCATTAGTGGCCTCCTTTCTTTTCCTTTGCTTTTCTTTGCCTGCTCTCCTCTGCTCTTTCTTCTCAAGCAATGTTTTCCAGTTCCTGTTCCACACCAACTCATGCAGCAACAACTTTCTGCCTGTCTCCTTTTGGCAACATTGAGGCAAACGAATCCTGAGGAACACACAAAAAGCAGAATGAGGAATATGGTGGAATGATGCTGAGGAGCTATAACAGGAGATTAGTTGGAGTTTAGAAATCCACAGGTTTGTGCCTGCCATAGACTATCACTGGAAAGTTGAAGCAAAAGTTAGATACAGTCTCTACACCATAGAACCTCCAAGTTAAATCCTTTGAGTGTGGGCACTTAATAGATCTAAGCTGAAGGAACCCTGAGGAACCAGAAAGCTAAGTCAGTCTCCAAAGCAAATGTTGTGTTCACTTCATATCTCTAACACAGATGCTGAAAGAGATAGCTATGTTTGTCTGTCTTAGCATAATAAACCATAAGGGAATCCAGTATCGCCTTCAAAACTAATTTGAGAAAAGGAATTCTAACAATTATGGATGCTGGTAATCTTCTTCTAACCCAGACACAGAAAGCTCAGAAAGTGTATCCAAAATCAGACTATTTTTTCAAAAAAAAAAAAATCGCCAAGGCATAGCACGGTGTTTTATATGATGGATTAGCTTTTTAGAGGTAAACATTATTTCCTATTCCTTGTTGAATGACTGCCTATTTCCAGTTGCTATGTTCCTTAAGTAGTCAATAAATAAAGGAAAGGAAAGGCAGTTACTAAATGTATTCTTGTCTTGAAGAGATGTTATTTTATTTATTCATCCATTATTTTAAGGATAATACATCTCACCCCACATTCTGGCCTTTATCTGTATATTCAAGTATATTTGTTCTGTATAGTTTATTTAATGGTGGCAGTATATTACCTTGGATAAATATGCTAGCTCCACACTAGACAGTATGGATGAATACCAACTTGACCACCCCCAATCTAATCTGAATTAGGAACCTAACTAGAGTCAGGCCTAGTTAGTACATGGATGGAAGACCACTGGAATACCAAAGATTTCCATGTAAAACCAGGGAAAAAATCCTGCCTGAAATCACAAAGGTCCGCTGCTAGTCAGAGTTGACAACACCATACTGGCTCAGTGTTCTGAGTCAGTGTAACACAGCCTCCTACATTCCTAGTTATTGCACAACTAGTTACTAGGTGACCTAACACCAAGTGAGAGAGGGAGGTAGGGGAGAAACTTGCTCTGGTCCTTTTCTCACACTCCATCATTGTAATTCCAGTTCCTCCGCAGCCAGTTTCAGAGGCCTTCTTCTTTTTCCTAAAATGCAACCCTCCAAAAGTTCTGGGTCCTTAATTTGGAAAATAGGTTGGAATTCACTACGGCCATTGTGAATGCATAAGCTAGAGTTACACATACATGACTGGTTCATATTCATTATCCCCATGTAGTCACTTGTTACCCTAAAGGTAGAGGACTTTGAGGTCCACCAGCAGGGCCAGTGTCTCCTTAGAATTTGGGGAACTGTTAGCTCAAAGAAGGCCTGTGAGAGGAAGGTAATGGCAGGATCTTTTCACCTGTGTACACCAGTACTAACTGCAGAGAGGACTCTTGTTAAAAGTTGCAAGAGTATTTTATTGGAAATTAATAGGCACACATAAAAAATCAAGCAATTTCATGAACCATACATGGCTACTGAAGGAAAGGGTGAAAAGGGGTCATCTAGAGAGATATTTTGGGTGGAAGGGGTGACATATGCTGGCTCTGAAGCAAAAGACCAAAGAGGAGTGGCTCAGACAAGTGTCTGAGGGTAGTACAGATGAACAGGAATCTGAGGGATCACGTGCAGCATGATGCCCAACATACTACAAGTTACTGAGGTTGGAGCTAGGGTTTTATACCCTATTTCCTGCCCTGATGGAGGGTGCGTAGACAAAGCAGTAATTGCTTTCCCACAATTCTGACAAAAGAATCCAGAATGAGCTGATTGTCTTAACTTTAGGTGATAAAACATTGATGGGAGTCCTGGCAATCTCTTAATGTGTTGATTGGGTAAGATAAATAGGAAAGATCTCTATAGGAAATGCTTACAGAGTGGGTCCTTGATTGCTTCACCTGGGCAGTTTCAACTTCTTACTGCTTTTAGGAGTGCTTGTACCTTACAGCCTTATGAAAGGATCATCAGCGATGGCCTTTCTCATCTAATCCTCTCTGAACTTACGATCTGGCCATCTTGAGGTCATCCTGACCTGGTGGCCACATGTGTACAGTCAATGTTTCTCCAAACATGCTTTCAGACATAAGTATGTTTAATTTATAGAAAATAGCACATCCCTCAAAGTGGGGGTGTTTGGTGAGGTAACACACTAGTTTAGGGAATATGTAGGGACCATGAAAGTCCCCCAGTCCTTGCTTACTTACTGAGAAGCAGCTGCTTCAAGTCACAGAGGTCTGTTCTCCTGTTGATTGTTAAGTAGCTGACTGATTTTCCTTTGCCCCCCCCCACTTGTGCTGGTGTGAGAAGAAATTATAACAGAAACCCTGTTTGTGATTGCCACACGAGAGATCATTTGTGAGAGGGGTTGAAAATGTCACTCAGCTGCTCCCGGGTTGATGTTCACAGTAGTTGATGCCCAGTAAGTGGCTTTCTGGGCTGTCACGATGAAGACACTACTTAACTAGAGCGGTTACATAGATAAGTAGGTGATATATAACTGCAGCTATAGTTATTGGGAAAAAAAATCCTTAAACTTAAAAAGATGTTGGATGTTTTTAGTGGGAGTAGCTTCTTCCCCTTTTTAACCCACAATGGGGTTGAACCAAAACTTCTGGCATGCTGTATTTCAGGAAAAGAAAGTGCACCTGAAGTCATACAGATGTAGGTTAACATCTTGTCAGCTCCACCACCTCAGATTGCACTCTGTAGAATGATGTGCTTCATACAGCATAATATAGTCTGGAGGAAAAGCAAACGAATCAGACTATCCATCCCTTGAGACAAGCAGAAGTTGACAAGCTGGCACATATGATGAATCAAATTACAGTTAGCATTTACTTCTTGAGCTGCAGCACCAGTGAAAAGTTGAGTCTCAGGACAGTTAGAAAAGGCCAGATTTTCAGCTGGCTGTCCTCCAGTTTCTCTTTTTAGTTCATTCCATTAATATTTTGCCTCAGAACTTTATCATCTGAGGAGACCAATGAATCCAACAACAGGGCAATTCACAGGAGGGAAATGTCAAGGAAACTCAAAGGCAGCAAGCAACTTGAAGATGGCTATCCTTTTTAGCAAATATTCTTCAAGTAGTGAACCAAAAATCTGCTCCAATGCAGTTTCAGGAACATGCAACCTTCAGGGAACCTACAATCCATAGCTGTCCTTTTCTTGCCCTGTAGAAAGCAAAAGGAAATGGAAGTATCATGATGCAATTTCAAGATGCTGTGGGCAGGAAACTAACACAACTGATCACTTTAGAACAAGGTAGAAAGGCTGGCTGCACTTATGGCTGGCTGCTTGCTTGCTTTAGTCTACTATGTACTCAAAGATGGAGGGAAAACATGGGATCTTTGGCATTACATGGTTCTTTAGTTTAGCAATCCCCTGCAAAGCAAAATATATTGATACTAAATATGATTTTCTTTCTTTTTTCTTTTTGGTGAACCATGAGACAGCAAAGAGGCAGGAACACAGCTTGTGAAAAAAAATTAAATGCATTTTAAAATAAATGTATATGCATTTTATTGACATTTTGTTTGCATTTTAATTGGTATTGGTTTTACTATAGTTACCAGACCATACACCACCACACTTTGATATGATTTAATTGGTGAAATATATACTTGGCATAAATATAAAAAATACCCTGCTATGACTGTATGGATAGGAGGAAAAGATTGGCCGAACACATGCGTTGTGAATTAGGTCAGAAAATACCTACAGGGGTAGCCAAGTCATAGTTAGGAAATGACCAGGAAACTCCAGAGATAATGGGGTTGCAGTTAGCCTTAATGATTCAACCTTTTGGACAATAGCATCTGAGAGATTCCCACAAGGCAGCTGATTGTCTTACCTCCTCTTCCTCTGAACAAGCAAATCTCTCCTTTGTTCCAAAAATCTGTCTGGCAAGTACTGAGCTATCAGGACAGCCATTAGCCCTTTGTCACCTAATGCTAAGACATTAGCCCATTCCAGACCTCATTGTCCACTTTGTGAACTCCATTGTTTACTCAGCCATAGAATCATTAACACCCTAACCCTCCAGGCAGAAATTAGTTATATAAACCCCTGATTTTGACCAGTCAGCTCACAATACATTGATTGCTAGTCACCACACTGCCACTCTGATTTCCGATTATGTACTGTCCTTAGACACAAGTCCAAGCAACATTGTTTCTTAACTGTTCTTCTGGATTACTAAATATCACCCACTTTACCTTGAAATCTCTCTATACAAAACTTTCCTCCCTTTTCCTTTGGTTAGACCTGTGTGATCATGTGATTACTTGAATCTTATGTGTGTGATTGCAATTCCCCCAAAGAAGCACATTAAGCTTACTTTTGGATTTCTGACTGGTTCTTCCTCACAGAACTAGTGGCAAACATAGGTGTGAAAAATCTCATTAGGTTACCCCCTTTTCACAGGCCTCCTGAACTAATACTTCCCCACTGTTTCAAGAGGCACTGGCATCATGGGTGGACACTTGAGTCACCCATGTTTTGCAGTAACACTATTTTGTAAGGTGTCTTGGTATTTAAAAGAGTCAAATTATAATAATAGCCTTAGCAGCAATGATAACAATATTTATTATTATTTGCTTGTCAGTAGATTGACCACACTTGTGGAAGAAGGGACTGAAATTCTCACTGTGGTCAGAAAATACAAAAAGTGCACATTATACTCTAACTTATAGCCTAACCATAAACTCAGTCTTAATCTTAATCTCCCAGCACACTGGAATAACCATTGAAGTGCTCCACAGTTCACACAATCCAAATTTCTTTTTTTTAAAAAAAATCCTAGTGCATGAACTTTAATAACGTAATTTCATTTGGGGGTGAAACTGTACATCTTTGAAAGTAAGGCTATTTCCACACAATGAAGTTGTGCCACCTCTGGGACAGGATGGCAGCAGTTGGCAGGTCATGCCTCCACATGACGTTGTCGACAGGGCACTACCATCCCATCCCCAAGCATCGTGCTCATGTAATTTTCACAAAATGGGAAAAATCCATTTTGCAAAAGTGATCGTGCAGCGCTCCCCTCCCTCCCAGCCATGTGGAAGCCACAGAAGTACAATATGTAATTTAGTTATGGGACATGTAGTAGGAGCCAAGTAGCAGCTTCCTTGTAACAAAGTATGAGAACTGGAGACCGTTAGATAAACAAAGCTAGGAATGTAGTGATAAGAGCTGCCAGGCTAAACCAGAACTCCAAGGTCTCTTGCAGGTGGGATGAGAAACTCTTTGCCTTTAATGTTTTGAATTTTGCTAATTGCCTCCAGTTCACTCACTGAAGTCCTGTACTATGTATCATGCTCCTAATAAATAGTGTATATGCACTGTTATATTTGTGTGTGTGAATTCAGTTCCTGACACAATGGCAATGCTTCCTTCTGTTGCACAGCAATGGAAAGTGGCTGGCTGCACTATGGAAGGAAGACGCGACACCATCAGCACGATATGGAGCAAGCAGGTGCAGAGGGGAGTGCTGCTGATGCACCTCCTTCTGGACCCGGGATTGTAGCATGACGACATGGAAGAGCATTGTTGTGTGGAAATGGCCTAAGTAGGTCTTTAGTGCAAATTTAAACCTAGAATATCAAGTCAAAATGTACAGTCATTTCATCATTTGTCATCACATCTTTGCATACAAAATACTATAACAAAATAATTAATGATTTGGCACACTCCTGTTAACTGTATTACCATATATGCTCATGACTAGGCAAACCACTCGCACACCTCTGAAACATGCTTCTGTAACATGCAGTTGAAATAAACAGCTTTAACTTCTAGCTGGTCCCTTGCATGTTAGGGAATGTCATGCACAGAGCTCAGCAAAGCTTAAATAATTGAATTTGCTAATGACAAGAACTAGGTGAGTCACAGAGGCAAAGGGAGCTGAGCAAAAGAAAAAAAAGCAACTAAAATTAGCAGCAGCCTGCCCCTTGCCTAGGGCGTCAAACAGCTGATGCATGGAAACAGATGGAACTTCAATCTTCACCTACCTTCTTCCAACTGAAAAAAAAAATAAGTTACATCATCATCATAAATTTGGAAAGTTATATCCCACCAATGCCAAGGGTGGAAAAAAGCTACTTGCATCCCCAAAATCCCACATCAGCTGTCTTGACTGGAGTTAAGAATTAACTTCATTGACCTTTCATATTCACAGGATTTAACAACTACCTGGAAGAGGTGAGACAGAGAACCTGGAATCCCCTTCTTGCCAACATAATAGACTATTTAGAGTGGTGTACAGCAACAGGAGGAAAATACAAAAAGGGTTTTCTGCCTGTTTATGAGCAGCTTGGGATCTGGCAGGGCCAGTCTCTTCTGACAGAGATAATATTCTGACAGAGATAACATCCTCTACCATCATCTCTCTATCTCTATGATGTTGGTGACCATTTTAACCCTGTTGCCGTACCTTCATTCCTGTCACCTATGTTGGCTTAACTATACTACACTGCTACTTAGTTAACACTAAATGTTGGCTTAGCTATGCTAGCTATACAGCCAGATTCTTGGTGAATAAGGACCATGGCCTTTTTGGCAATACAATTCACAATGTGGCCTGTAAACTGTAAGGAAACAGAGTGAGGCACAAATCCTGTAACAATCTCCTCCTGTGATGAATCATCATCATCATCTTTTTATATAGCACTATCACTGTGCATGGCATTTTACAAGTAAAAGAGCAATAAAACAGTTCCCTGCCCCCAAGTTTACAATCTAATTGAGGCATGACACAAAAAGAAAAAGGGAATGGCAGTGTAGGAAGGGATTAAGTCCAACAGATGCTGCCTCTTGTTCTGTCCCTCAATGGTGAGGGCAGTGGTTGTTGGGATAGAGGGAGGGCCTTTCATCTGGTTCTGGGCCTAGGCACAATGGAGCTGTGCCTGCTTCCTTTTCTCCTCTTCCTCCCTTGCTGGCCCCATCTCCGTTTTGGGGGTACATGTAAAGCTGCCTTGTCATTCTTCTGGTCAACTTGGGGAGAGAGATCAAAAGTCACAGGAAGCCCAAAGGTCATCAGGCCCACTGTGTTCTGTACAGAACTGTCATTGTAAGATTACAGTATTACATTATATAGGTAATTCAAGTCACATTTCAGAGGAAATATTAATTGATCAGTTCCTATTAATAATATCGAGGAGCATTATTCTACTTTAAAACAAAGTCTATGTTCCTCACCTTGTGGCACATCGGTGAAGTCAGCCAGGAAGGCACTCAGGCTGAGAGCCCCATAAAGCCTGCAGACTCTGTATTTCTTGCCCTCACTGGAAAACCCCATTTAATAGACACCATTTTCCATTTAGAACTGGAACTAATGTTGAGTGGTTATCAATGGTTTCCATGTCAGTGGGGCTCTGTATTAGCTTTTAGTTTGAGCTCTCCAAGGAACGGAATCCTACCTCTCAATAGGATTCAGCACTTTGGATAGCTCCTTTTAAAGTCTGAACTGAAACCTAAAACATATTCACTGCCTATTAGCATGAAAGCCCCCAGTCACCATTTACTGGAACCAAATCTAGTTTCTGGAAAGTTTAAGCTTGTGGAACAGCAGCTTACCTTCCAAAGTACTGAACCACAGGGAGCTCTGTGCAATTGCAGTCTCTCTGAAAAAAAAGGGAAAAAAACTCCACTGCACTCAGTACCAATAGTTCTGAACTGATCAATGGAGTGGATCGAGAAGCAGAGGCAAAATTTCTTCCTTTATCTTCTGATTAGTGGTGATCCTGCAAATAAGGAAAGAAAAGGGTGACATTGTTTGGAGGCTAGATGTTGTGGAGACAGCTTGGAGAGAGGAAAATAACAGAGATGGAAGGGATGGTGAGATCCTTCCAAGATCCTCCAAGTGTCTTGGGAACATTTCCAAATCTTCCAAATCCAGGAGAAAGGAAGATAAAGAACTGAAGGAAAACCTCTCAAGCCATTCCTAGGGAAACCTCAGTGGATTTCTCCATCTTTAGAAAGTACTTATCAAATCTTTGGCTACATAACAAGCTTACAGATGTTTTCAAAAAGAGAAAAACTACATTGTATGCAATAAATGATCTCGGAAAGATGTAAATCAGCCAGCTAGTAACAGCAATAGATGGGAATGCATCAAAGGATCAGGAATTCTTACAGGGAAATCTTCTTGGTTTCACTTATTTTGATAACAAGTGATTTTCAAGATTTACTCGAGGCCTACCTAGCTCAATATATAAAAACAAGATCAGCGATAACAGTGCCAACTGAAACTGTAGGAAAGAGAAAATAGACTTCATACATCTCACTCTGAGACTTTCCTGCCACTCAGATATATATTGGGCAGAAATAGAAAAGTGTTTCTTCACAAAGGTATTAAGAAATAGGATTCAAGTAATATTTTTTCCTGCCACCCCTTTACATTCAACCATCAACAGCACATGGTGTGAGCAATGACGTGGGGATCTTAGCCTGCCATTTCAGGGTGAGACACATCCCCTTGCTTGGATCACATCCCCAAGCATTCAATACAGCCCCTGTGATTTGCCTAATAATCAGGATATAGCACTTTCTAGATTAAGTTCCCAGCAATGTTCTTGACCTAAATAAAGGGCTTAAGGTCCATCTTTCTGCTCTTGAAATGAAACAGGTGAGACCTTGCATTGGATGGAAGATCACCCAGGAACTTTACATTCATCAAATGAAAATGGGGGAATAAGTGCAATACACTAATACCAAATAAAGTCATTTTTTTAAAAAAAAAAAAAAAAAAACCCGCAGAAGTATCTCTCTAGGAAAACACTATTGAGTCATTTCTTTTTTGTGAGTGGCATAATTTATTTTAGATATTTTAATTCTTCCTTTTGAAATGTTTTCCTACAAGGTCATTCTCAAATGGAAAAAATGGGAAAAAATAAAATTATACATCTTCAAGAACATTAAAAGTACATCAGGGGGATATAATCTGATTCATGAGGATTCCTTGTAAATCATGCTTAATCATAGGTAGGAATGAATTTTGCTTGGCTCTGTTTTTTCATGCATTCAGGGGTAGGAAGGTTAGATTTTCAAAAATATGAATGTGGGACAAAGCAACACTGGTAAGATTGCCTATCCAGATTGAGGTGTTTGAATGCTTGGTTTTAAAAGTCTGGCTTTGAATCCTTATTTATTTATCTGTCTCTGTGATACCTAGTGGTGGTTAGCTCAGCAATGAATAAATCTTGCCAAGAAAACACTATGGGAGTGTCACCATAACTCCGAAAGCACCTAGCCTTAGGGAGAGAATTCCACAATTGCAGGGACACCACTGGGAAAGTGATGACATTTTGCTTTTAACCTTTGTATGCTAGGAGAGAATATTTTAATCGCTCAGAGTCAAGTTGTGTCACAGAACACACCTAAAACCAACTGATAATGAAGACATTGTATGACATTGTCACCTATATTCTTGTAAACAATGACCTAAATCCAATTGTTAATCCCTAAAGCAAATCCATCACATCAACAGAATGTACCATAATTATCAGCAAACATTTCTGCTATAGTAACTCAGCACTATTTCAGGTCTAAGTTTCAATGCCACTGTGGTAATGGGATGTAAAAGAGAGAAATACAGTGTCAGGAAGTATAAACATGTAAAAGAAGAAAACAGACCAAAGCATTTTGGCTTGACAATATTTATATGTCCTTCTTCAGGTGTTGTTAAAAGGAAAGGAAAGGTAAGATAACAGTTTTACAATAATGCATAAATATGTAATAATAATATGCATAAATAAATAACAATTATAAGACATATGTATTGTATCTCTTTTTTTCCATCAAATTATTGGATGTTTCCAGTCCCTACGGGGGAGAGTTCACTGAGATTGTGGCCCATCAACAATGGTCCTTTCAGCAATGATTACTTTTCTTCTTGGCCTCAGTCCACCAGCAATCCCAGCTGTTTCTATGCTTTCTTCCTGTTCCTAACAATTCTTCCCCTTTCAAGTCTATCAGAACTGAGTGTCATTAGGCACAGTAATGGAACCTTTTCAAGAGACAGAAGATAATATCTGAGGCTGACAGAGTGTGACTTCCTCAAGATGGATTTCCATGGTCCAGCAGAGATTCCAACCCTGATCATCAGGAGTCTTTGTGCACCACCCAAACCACTATACCGCTCTGGCTATTATGGCTTAGTGAGGACCAGAACCCAGATGTCTTCAATCCCACACTACCTCCCCAAACTAATCTACTATATAAAAGTCAAAGTTTATGAGTGATGTTGTCTGTCCGTCTGCATCAGGCAGGCAAAGACTTCATATGATTGACTGTGTGAGGCAAGAAGACCTCATATGATTGGCTGCCTAAGAAGATTCTATGGAATCCTGGGGTTGGCAGTTCAGGGAGGGGCCTTAAGAATTCTCAGCCAGAGAGCTCTGAATAGGCCAGTTGCTATGGAGACGAGGTTGAGCAGCAAGTCCACTCACGAACCCAACCTCTGTATGTTAATAACTCTGAATACAGATTGGGTTGGGGAATATGGGGAAAAGTTACACGTACTGGACAAGGCACTTTGGGGAATTAGAGACATAGGATCTCAAATCTGTGTATTTCAACTGCATCTAATTCCTAAGGTAAAGTAAGGTAAGGTAAGGTAAGGTGTTTCTAACAAGTGTTACCAATGAGAAAATAAAATCCTGGGCAATGCTGAGTAAATACACTAGTATTTTTTATTTTTATTTTTTTTAAAAGGTGAGAATAAAAGGAAGGAGCCAATGAACAAGCAACACATTGAGGTCAGAAAGAAAGCAGGAATGAAAACAAAGCAGGTACTACACAGAAAGGAACCATCATAATATAGTGGTTTGGGTGTTGGATTAAGACTATGGCAAACCACGTTTCAGATCCTTGTTCATCCATGGAAACCTACTAGGTGATCTTGAGCAAGTTGTACTCTTTCTACCTCAAAGGAAGGAAATGGAAAACCCTCTCTGAACTAATATTGCAGAGAAAACTCCCATGACACATTCACCTTTGGGTTGCCATAAACTGGAAAATACTTGAAAGTACACAACAACAACTACAGAGGGGGGAAAGGTGAATAATTAGCCTTATATATGTTGTTTGCTGAACCTCCATTCCAAGGTTATTTGAAGTAAACAGACTTCTTTGCATACAAATTAGAAGTGAGAATTGGAGATTAAAACTGGAAATTAAAATAAGGCTATGTGCTCATTTAAAAATCTCCATCAATAGGCTTGCCTTCAAAATACGACTAGGGTGAAAATGCTAATAAGAAATGTACCATTCCTTCCCACAAAAATAATTGCATGTGTAAGAATGTACTCGGCCTATTCTCCCCCTAGAAATGCACTTGGCCTATTCTCTGCACCTTCCCTAATTTTTTTTTTCTGGTACCATCACTTTAAATGAACAAGAGAAAGCAGGAGACGGGGATGAAGAAGAAAATGAACAAAAGAAACGAGTCTGTGTCTGTGAATGAGACCTGGGAGATACGTTACCCTGACTTCTGGGAGTCCCCTGGGGGACACCTTGATTCGCTCCAAAAATGCAAAGATTGGGGGAATTAGTGGAGCACTGGCTATAGCAGAACGAGGGGCAGGGTAACCCAGCAACCCAATTTTTAAGGGGTCAGTCCGAACAAAAGCCAGGCAAACATATCAATGAATGAATTTTATTAACAAATAAGTTCTCATGCACAAACGCAGTCACTCACTCATGCACACAAGGCCTATTGAGAAGAGAAAGAGGTGAAAAATTATAGAGAATAAAGTGGAGAGGGTGTAAAGGCACACTGCACCTGTCCAGAAGTCTTCAGTCCAGGAAGCAGCAAGACAGAGGGAGCTCAGTGAAGAGAGGCAGCTGAGGGGAGCACTCGACTAACAGAGTGCCAATCTGCTAGCATGGCAGGGAGTTCTCTGAACAGGGTCTCAAAAAGGGGCACTGCTTATAGGGCAGAAGGTACCTTGGGGGAAGGCCCTTTCTTGGGAAGAACAATGGCCAAAATAGAAGGAAAATACTGCACAATAGCGACTTGATGGCTTGCATGATTGGTTCACATAAATGGACCTTGCTCTTGTAAGATTTGTCAGAGTAAGTGTTGCTCAATAGGGGGAAAACCTGATTATCTCCTCAAGTTGGCTTTGTGGTTGAGGTTCTTTTTGTTGGTGTGGATGTGCCTTGTCTGAGGTCTCCTTGGGAAATGTGACTGAGGATTTTCTTGGCCTTGACCTATGTCCGGTCACTCAACTTATTTGTCTATGCACCCACCCATGCAACCTCTCTGGCATATTTTTGATATTAATTCTATATCTCTCTGGGATGGGATCTGCCAAGGGGGTAACAGACAGAAATCTTGAGAAAGCAAATTGCGAAGAGATGGCCCCTGGATTAACCAGTGGGATAGCCTTTCCCTAGCTTAATTCATGTGAGCAGTCTTCTTTTTAGAGACAGGATAGAAATGTTCAACCCAACTCACTCAACACTGGGAGAATCCACTACTGAGTGGAGGAAGGAGGAAGTTCGACCTCACCTCTGTCCCCTCACCCACACATACTCACCTTGTTGTTGTTGTTGTTGTTAATTTGTATCCCGCCTCTCCATATGGATCGAGGCGGTGAACAACTTACAAATAGCATGTATTTCTATACATGCCTTCAACAAGCTGGGTACTCATTTTACTGACCTGTGGAAGGATGGAAGGCTGAGTCAGTCTTGGAGCCGGGCAGGATCGAACTCACAACCTTGTGGCTTGCAGTACTGGCATTTAACCACTGCGCCACCAGGACAGATAGTGTCAGATAGCGGCCAAGATCATGGCTGTGAAGTGTAAATCTATGCTCCCAAAGTTGTGCTGCACCAACATTCTGCTGAATATTGACACAACGCAACCCATGGATTAACTAGCAGTTCATTTGCTTATTTGTTTGTGCAGTGAGGAAAGCACAGGGACTGTTTCTTCATTCTCAGTGATTCAAATGGTATGCTGAAGGAACTGATAAATAGTTTCCAAGAATGTGCAATTGTATGACTGGAATGCTGTTAGTTAGTCCCATCAAGAGTGGACCCATTCAACTAATGGTTAAATGGTGAGTTAACATGTAAGTAAGTCAAAGGATTCAGTGCTTCTTCTCTACTTAGAGCTACCAATAGCATTTAGACCCATGTGAAATGGTTACACTTCTGGAACGCCACTTACTCAATCTATTTCAGAAGGGAGCTTACACAGACAGACATATGACACTAACAGGATTTCAGTAACAGGATTTCAGTATCTGTATTTGGAAGCCTACAGTACTAGTCCTTCTTCATATTTTGGAATATTAACAGCCCAAACTATTGTATCCAAAACAGTGGAGCCTACATGCCTATAGATAACAAGCTTTCCTTGAACATATCCCCCTAAACATGGACAGCCAGGTCTAAGGAATGTACCTTTTCAGACTAGAGTTTCCAGAATTTTGGATTACAGCTCCCAGCTCTAGGACATCCAGAGGTGCACCTGGTGAGGACAGGGAAACAAGGGCAGACTTGTGGGGGGGGCATACTGTCCTTCATCAGATTTGTTTTTCACATGAGGCAGGCTACAAAAGATCAATAATTACATACATGTACAAAAATGGACAGAATGGAAGAATGTTGATGAATTATGTATCATATTTTGATATGGTGAAGAACTGCAAAGATTTAGCAACAGTGGCAGCAACAACAACCAAAGTTCAGTTAGAAAGATCATGAACCATAGCACTAAGGAATGATCTCACCCTTGAGTAACTTTTTTCATTATTTTGCTGTCTTTGTGGCATGGAAGAAGAGGTATTGAAATATCTAGGATGGGTGAGTATTGTTGGGGTATTAAAAGTCGGGAGGAAAAAGCAAAATGAGGAAGGAGGAAAGGGCCAGAAGGTGAGCAGAAGTTGAAGCAAGAGGAGGTTGATGAAGGGGCAGAATAGCATGGAGACTAGTAAAGAAGATAAAGGGCAGGAAAGGAGAATGGGATTTGAAGAGAGCAGAGGAAGTCATTGGGGAAGGATAGACAGTGAGCCCTGGACTACCTATAGCCTGCTGTCCCCTAGCAGGGGAGGTAGTGGTAGATAAAAAAAAAAAGTTATTTTCCTCACCCACAGGGTTATAGCTATATCTAGTTATTTTCCTCCATCCACTGAGATCTACCAGCTCAAGACCTTGCAGTGACTACAGGAGTTGGGAAGAAAGGAGAGGCCAGAAAACAGGGCTGCCTTTTCTTTCACAGTATATCTACTGTACACAGGCATAATAATTTGATACCACTCTAATTGTCCTAGCTTCATCATACAGAATCATTGAGATTTGTAGTCTGGTAAAAACCACTGGGCAACTTTGGACTTTTCAGCCCCAGAAAACCCCATGATAGGTTTTTCTTAGGGTCACCATAAGTTGGAAATGACTTGAAAGCACAAAACAACAACAAGGCATTGATAATTCTCAATGGCTCCAGTGGTTCGAGAGAGTGTACTAGAAGTATCTAACATTCCTTTATTCTGAGCACCTCATCAAATCGCACATCCCAAAATTCAGCAGATGGAGCCAAGACAAATAACGTGGTACCAAACTGTTCTAAACGTGGTACCAAACTGCTCTAAAAATGCAGTAGCCATTAGAGTCAATTGTGATCCTGAGTAAAATTTCTTCCAAACTCATGCTGTGTAGATATGTCTTGATATCAATAAGGAGGAATTTACTCCAAGTGCAGGTATAATTACTCAAAGTGTAATGAAAGATATAATTCCTTCCTCCTCTGAGAAATACCTCCTCTGACAGATTGATATATTCTCTGCTTAGCAATCTCATTGACAATTATAATAAATCTGAATTTATACTATCCCATACTTATCAGTTTACCTGTTCCTTGTTGAGATGATGGAGAATGGAGGGAGGACAACAAGATTCCCTTGGGGATGTACAGACAGATGTCAACAGCTTGGAATTTCAACTGTTTCATCACCCTTGCATATCTCTGCCTGCCTGCCTGCTGATCTCTATCTGCCACATCTTATGAAAGAGTGCAGAATGTAGTAGTCAATTTTTTTTATTTTTTAATTTAAAAACCCACTAGCAAAACAAGACAAAATCCACAACTCAAACCCATTTCTGATCTGTTCTTGAAGAGCGAGTGCAATGCACAGTGGGAACAGCAGAGCAGAAAGGCGCTGTGGCGCACATCCCCTTGAATGACACGTTTTAAATATGATTCCCTACATTCTCATTAGAAAACATTGTATTATCTCCAGGTTTATTCTAGCCTCAGGTTCTAAAGTGATTCTGTCACTGGATATAAGTATGCACCCAAGCCAGCCCAGAGCCATTGACTCTTCTTGGTTGATTTGAAATTCATGTACTAATGTTGTGATGTGATGAACTGCCTGAAGCTTGGGGGGGGGGGAGTAAAGTTGCATTCTTTGCTGAGGACAATAATTAAGTTATCCAGGGAAAACTCCATTTGTTCCTGCCCCTCAGCTTTCATTGTAACACATGCCTCGTTCTTGCTCCCTTTGAAATTACCTGTGTATGCAAGTAAACACTGTTGAATGCCCTTATTGTGACATCCAGCCCCTAGTGGATTCTTTCCTGTAAACCTTCACCCACTTCCAGCTTTAAGAAAGAGATCAGGTTCTGTTCTTTTGCTTATAGAAAATCATAATTCCATTGAGAGCCTGATTTATTCCCCTCTCATCTGAACGGACAAAAAGGAATTTCTTTGCATTCAAGATTCTGAACAAAAATATTCATTTTCCACCCTGCAAGAGTAGCTGTGAGATAAAGCCAAACTTACTGCCTAAGTAATCCACATGTTTGTGAGGTTTATGTTTACCCACAAAACTATGCATGCATAAAAAAAATCAATAAAAATGCATACAATTGAAAAATGCACTGAAACACAATATAGTGATGTATAACACTGTTCTTCCTCTCCCGGTGGGGAAATTCCGTATTTTTTTTCTATTGCATGCACTTTTGTATTGCAGTGTACAAAAGTGTGATGTGAACATTAGGGAAAAAAAACATGTGAAAATATGAATGTGGGAGGGAGAAATGTGAAAATTAAAAAAAAAGAGCTAAATGTAGACAAAGGATGGAACAAGAGTACAGGCAGAGTTAAGAAGAACAAAGGAACACAGTGAATGAGATGGATTTTTATGTCCCTTTGTTGTTTTTTATGTTCTTTTAAGTAACTCAGACTTATGGCAACCCTGTCATAGAATCTCCTTGGTAGAATTTGTTCACAGGAGGTTTGCCATTTGCTTTACTCTAAGGATGAGAAAACGTACCTTTCACATGGGCCATTTCCACACTAGACTGTTATAATGCTATTATTCCACTTTCAACATCCTATGGAATCCTGCAGTTTTCAGTTTAGGGAGCGGCCTTTGAGCCTCCCCCTCAAACTGGATCCCCCCAGGATCTCATAGGATGTTGAAAGTGGAATAATAGCACTATAACAATCTAGTGCAGAAATGGCCAAGATCATCCAATGGGTTTCCATAGAAAGTGGGATTCAAATCCTGGTGTCTCGGAGCTCTAGTCTTTGTATACGCCTAGAGATGTGGTGAAGTTCAAACTGAGGGGAGCTGGATTGTCAGTCCTCACACCTCCCAAGCCAGAATCCTTATTTACAGTGTGAGGTGGGCCTATATCTTTCTAATTAGGGCTGAATCACAGCAAAATGAACATATTTCCCTTCTACAAATTTACATGAGGGGATGATTGTGATGCCTGAAAGATATCTCTACCACTTCCCTGTGTCAGGGAGCCCTTTAACAGCACCACATCAGGCATAAGGACAGCTGAGAAATGCAGCACTCCAGAACTCCTGAGTTGTGTCCCAGGATTCCTTCTGTGCAGGATAATGTTACTGCAGGATTCTAAGCATCATGCTACCATTGCTACAAACAAATGCCATGTTACCATTGCTCCCCAAATAAGTAACATTAACAAAAGAGAATGGAAGTAGCAGGGGGGTTGCGAAGACTAGGATCACTTAATCCGCTTAGTTTTTTCCCCCTCTTTTCAGTAACACAGGGAATAAATGACAATAATTGGGCGTATAGTAGCTGCATGGAAACATTGCCAAAAAAAAATTGGACTAAATATGAGGTGAGTGAAAAGGACATGGGAGACTATTTAATATGCATTTTCCATCATGATTAGGTTTTCTGAAACTATGGACCTTTCTACCCTGCGCTGTTATACTATTCCACTTTCAACTTCCTATGGAATCCTGGGGTTTGCAGTTTAGGGAGGGGGCTTTTAGAATTCTCAATAAACTGCAAACTTCAGAATTCCACAGGTTGTTGAAAGTGGAATAACAGCACTATAACAGTGGAGTGCCAAAAGGCCCTAACACATGTGCTAGAACACAATTATCTTTTGCTTTTCAGATTTCATGGTTAAAAATGCACAGAATTGTGACAGATTCTACATCATGCTTGTGTAGTGTAAATTTACTCTCACTTATATGGTTGCACTGCGGCACTCTTCTGCTGAATATTGACATTGTGCAAGTAGCTGTAGTTATGCCAATATTCCTGTTTATTGTCTCATTGTACAATGTAATAGCAACAGCAGTTAGCAGTACAGACACATTTCTATATTGTTTATCAGTGTGAATCACTCCCTAAGTGGCTTACAACGTAGTTAGCTAATTGCCCCCAACAAGCTGGGTACTCATTTTACAAACCTACAGAAGGATGGAGGGCTGAGTCCACTTGGAGCCCTGCAGGATAGAACTCACAACATTGTGGCTGCAGTACTGGCACTTAACCAATGCACCACCAGGGCTCCTGGTACAGTACAGAATGGCTGTTTCTGAAATCTCAATAAATCAAGTGCTACACTAAAGACATTGATGAATTTCCAGGAAAACATAACTGAATCGTTGATATCCCATCTGTTAGTCCCATCTAGAGGAGACACATTCAATCAATTGTTGAATGGTGAGTCAACACATAAGTAAATTCAGTTGATTCAATGACTTTAGTTGGGACTAATAATAGGATTTCAATCCATGAGAAATAGTTATACTTGTGAATCTGTGCTAATGCAGCCATGAATTGATGTGTCCATTGCAAAACAGCCAAAAGTACAATTGTGTGAGGGAACTTGCGCTGTCGCATCGGGGGAGCACTGTGTAGTAAATTTTGATTTCAGTAAGCCATACACACACACACACGAAGCTTTTAGCAAAGTCCACCATGATATTCTAGCAGGCAAGATTTTGAACTATGGGTTAGACAGTGCTACTATTAGATGGATTTGTAATTGGTTAACTGACTGAATTCTGAGAGTGTTCAACAATTATTCCTCTTCATCCTGGAGAGAAGTAACTAGTGGATGCTTCAGAGTTCTGTCTCAGAGCAGATTTTATTCAGTATCTTTATAAATAACTTAGATGATGGTATGAAAGACATGCTTATGCTGATGACACAAATTAGAGGGTTGATAATGAATACTCCAGAGGACAGAATCAGAAATCAAAATGACCTTAACAGATTAGAGAGCTGGGCCAAAACTAACAAAATGAATTTCAACAGGGATATTACATCTAGGCAAGAAAAATGAAATACACAATATAGAATTGGTGACACCTGGCTTGAAAGCACTGCATGTGAAAATATTCTAGGGGTATGAGTAGATCACAAGCTAAATATGAGTCAACAGTGTGCTTACTTATGGATTTCTGGCTGGTTCTTCCCTGCACTAGTACCAGTAGACATAGGTATAAAAGATCTTGTTAGGTTACCCTCCTCTCACAGGTCTCCTCTTTGAGCTAATATTCCCCACCTTTTCACAGAGGTACTGGCATTGTGCATGGACCCCTGAGGCACCTGCATTTTGGGGTAACCATGGCCCTTGTAGAACCTATCGGATCTAAGATTCTATGGCCAATGTATACTTTCAGGAAAACTGCATATAAAAAGTCCATGGAGGCAAAGAAGGAAGACATACAAGACCCCTTCCCCAAACCTGAAAGTACAAATTTGAATCTGGTTCCTTCAACAACTCATCTGACTACCAGTGGGTTCCCAAATTAATGAGAAGACATGATTGTTTCCACATACCCCACAATGGCACTTGTTTAAATAATCAGGTGTGGGGAGTGTTTTGTATGCATTTTATTATATTACTGCTTTATTCTAAGGCAAAGTACCAATCAATTCCTTAAGGAAATGCAACTTACCGGTCTTTGAAGCCAGTAACTTCCAGTCTGTCTCAATGCATGCGCTCTGTGCCTATAAATGACAGGCAAGACCAAATTTATGATTAGTCAACACCTCTACCCATGAGGTTCTAGATCCTGGACTAGTCCTGGAAGATACAGTAGCCCCTAGGAACGAACACACTGGCCATTTCTTTCCTCTATGTATTTTATGTTTCATCTTGTATTGTGTTGTTTCTGCAACAACATTATATATCTCCCCAGCTTCATAACAGCAGTGTCTTACTTCATATATCCTTGCTGCTGCTGTAGTATTTTGGCCTCCCTTTTGTTTACCCAAGTCTCCACAGAGTCCTATAATGAAAACCACATTTCTCTGGAAACTACTACATTTTAGTATCCAAAGGTGGAGCTGAAGACCTCATGAAAGAATAATGTCAAGTTTCTTTGGGTGATAAAGATGCTTTTGCTCCAACAGATAAAAACAAATAAATTGAAGCCAGAGAAAAAAATCTACCAACGGAGGAGTGGAGCCAATGTCCAACAGTGTTTTATATTTGTTTACTTTCTTCTCTTCCTCGAGCCTTTCTTGGCTTGTTGGCTGTCCAGGCAGAGGCCTAGCAGTGAATAATGTGGATGGTCTTTATGGAGCTGACGCTGAGAACCATCTCTTTATGGAGCAAATTCTGAAGGGCTATCTTTTCCTTTAGCCTTGCTCCAAGGAGGAATGGGCACAACAGTTTGTTTCACTTTCTATAATGTACAATTTTTCTGAAGCACTAGTTTATTCTGTTTACACATCAGCTTGTGGTCACTGTGGTGGGAAAATCGCCACCAAGAAATGTGTACATTTTGATAGACGTTCCTCTTACTGTATACATTTTTCTGTACCTATTTCTCTACTATCCCTTTTCCTAAAGGAATTTTCCTGACTACTTCTTGTTATATAATCCCCCCTCCTGTATACATTTTAGTACAAATATTTTATCAGAAATCTCCATTACAAAGTTCAGAGAAGTGTCAAACTCAAAGAATCATTACATTCTGGTTTGTGTATTAGTTTCTAAAGTGCATATTAAAATGCAAAGCAAACTTTATTTCCTTCCTTCCTTCCTTCCTTCCTTCCTTCCTTCCTTCCTTCCTTCCTTCCTTCCTTCCTTCCCTGGCTGACAGTGCCTTTTTCATCAGAAATATGCTATACAACTATACAGGAAAGAAATTTTAACGTGGTGGCAGCCCATCTCCATAACACCTCCTTGACCCTGATTTGGTCATCAGTTTTTAGAGAGCAGACTAAGAATTGATTCATTCAGGCATTCTGTACATAATGCTTCAATGCATTATTTTTATTTTACCTTGTTGCTGCCTTTTTATGATGCTCAGTTTATCATAGGGATGGGGAACCTGAGGACCTGTAGATGTTGATGAACCTCCATTACTGTCATCTCTAATTGTTGGTCAGGTAGGCAGGAGACTGAAGGTTATTGCAATTTAACAACATATGGAGGACCACTGGTTCTATAGTTCTGTTTCATTATAATATGATTTGCATGTGTTTTACATTGTCCTAAGATATTTGATGAAGAAGATGTCCAACAATGAAATAGAAATAAGCATAACTTTTTAAAATAAATAAGTTATGTCCTATTGATGTCTAAGGCACAGTTGTCTTTATTGGGCAAGGATACACAATCAAAGATTTCACCAACAACCACAAGGCAGCCTTGCCAGATTTGCTGAACTCTAAATGGTGTCACAATGTTTACCATTCATATTATCTAGAACAAGACATTGTAGAAATGATACAGAAACCCAAGTCCAAAATACACATTATTGCTTGGTAGATTGTATGTTGCTGCCTGAACCCCCCTGCCCCTATCCAGACCAGGGACTTAGCATTTGTAGATATTCTCATCTTTCATGAGAAAGGGTATCTTAACAAACCAAGTTATTGCCAGGGATTCCAGGCAGGGAAACCTGGAAAATGATCAGCCCACTGCAAAAATGTTGCATCATGCCCCAGCTGTGGGAAATTTCAAGGTTGCATAAGGAACTGGGGTTGTGTGCAAAAGGTAGAGGGAGGTATGCAAACCCTTACCTGATTGGCTGTAGATAGGTTGTAGATATGTATATAAGAAAACAATCCCTAGTCTATATTGTCTGTTGACCAGACCTGGTGTAAGCCTCTGTTTGTCTGTCCTATGTTTTGTATATAACGGAACTCTGCTGCAAGATAAAGTGCCTCCTGTTTTGGAAGAAACTCCTGTGTGTGAGTAGCTTTATCGGGGAACAAGGTTGCTGCTGTTGGCTAGCTGTGCTCTGGCTTTTCTGCTGTGTTTTCTGTGGGGCTGAAACTCCTATCATCCCCTGACAGTTATACCACTGGGGGAGTAATGGACTTTTGGACTTTTGGACATTTTAAGGAAACATATATTTCCAAAACATTAACATTTTTGTATAGAAAACAAATAATTTTGTACAAGATAGACTGTTTTCTACAGCAGCATATGGGGGTAGGTTTCATCCCTCCACACCATTTGTGTGCGCGCAAACCTTTCTTTGGACAAACAAACAAACAAAAAGTCCTGGATGTGTAAAATAATTAAAAATGCACAAAACTTCTCATATTTCTCCCAGTTAGAGAGAAGATTTCTGAAATTCCTCACTCATGAATGCAAGAACACGATAAGTGAAAGATCTGCAACCCAATCCAGACTTTGTGCTTATGTCAGACACAGGCCATTTCTGCACTACACTGTTTTACAGCTATTATTCCACTTTCAACATCCTGTGGAATTCTGAGCTTTGTAGTTTACTGAGGCCAAAGAGCTCTCTGACTCAGAATTCTAGATGCCCCTTCCTAAACTGCAAACCCCAGAATTCCATAAGATGTTGAAAGTGGAAATAATAACACTATAACAGTGTCCCATAGATGAAGAGTTTATTTACAAGATCTTCCTCAGAATTTGGAAATGCTGTTATATAGCAGTATTTCAGCATAAGCAAGAGGGAAGAGAAGTTCAACAATGCCTTCCTACAGTCTATGAATTATAGAACACTGCTTTGGAATGGCCACAGTGTCCTTAACCATCCCAGTGACTCTGTACTATTTGTTTAACACTTTGTGCCAAGAAAGAGAAGCTAAATGCCCCGTTGCTTCCAAAAATGTTTCTCAATTTAAGTGACACTCTCAGTTCTCTGTTCTTTAAGAAAATCTGGTCAAAAAGCCATAAATAGTTACTGTCACTCTAAGGAATGGGAAGAAGGGGTGTTAAAAAATTCACGGTGCAGCACTAATTTAGCCTTCAGGCAATGTATTAGATTATACAGTTTGGATAAACAGGAAACAAATTAGATTTGCCTGCCACACAAGGCAGCTGAATGTAAGAGGGAACAAAAACCCATTTCTGCATTATATGTGTGAACTACACATGAGCAAAGAGCTGTATGGTCAACACTTCTGTCCCTGAGGCTGCATCGTTGCTCCAACTGCAATGTATTAACCTTGAACAGCTGCAAAAGGAAAACTTAGGTATGTATTTGTTCCTTTATGTAGAGCTTCCCAGGAAACGTGCATTTTTAAGTTACGTAGGAGGGAAAATTTCTGCAAGGGCAGCTTTTCTCAGTCTGACAAAATAAACGGAGGCTTTTCACATTTCTTCTAACGAGTATAAAAATAATCCTGCCGGATCAGAACAAATGCCTACCTAGTTAAGCATTTTGTTCAAATGGTGGTCAATTATCTATAGAATGCCCACAAACAGGACATGAATGCCATTGTGTTCCCTGACAACCAGTGGGTGGGAGGAGAAAAAAGGGGAAAAAAGAGGAAGATTTTTTATATCAAGTCAGATGATCGGTCCACCTAGCCCATTAGTGTCAACTCTGATTGGCAATAGTTCTCCAGTTTTTGACAGGATTCTTTCTTTGCCAGAGTGGAAGTCCTTGGTTTCTTTGGTGAACCCCATGCATGTGCTAAACTTAGTTCCCAAAGTTAGTTGAGATCAGTTGTTATGGCAGTACTGATTCTGATCCCAGAGATGGCATGTAGACATCATAACTAGTACCCACAGATAGCCTTATCCTTCCACAAATCTGTCAAATCTTCTTTTCAATCTACTGAATTCCTCTGTTTACCCATCCATTTTGTGAAAATGGACTTCTTTTCCTCTGTCCTGTATGGTTCATTTTTCAGTTTCAGTAGATCACTCCCGTTTCTCATATTCTCTCTCCATGCCATGAATGATTTTACACATTTCTACTGTGTCTTCCTCTTCTAGGCTTTTTGAAACTATACATTCCCTAGTCGTCTTTGTAGAGACTCATCCCTGCTCAACAGGCTCCTGGGTCAAGGACAAGTTTAATGAGCAAGACTGCAAAATTAAATCCACCAAAAACAAGCTCCTGTGGTGTCTGTTAAAAGACATCTCAGATGTGTTATCCAGACAGATGTAATCAAATTCCCATTGCTGATTTCTTCTCTATGGTTTACCTTTGAGCCTCCAAGACCCTAGAAAATGGCCTAGTGCTTTGTATTTCCTCTTGATAGAAAGAAATGCCTGTCCTTTAATAGCTCCTCTGACTTCACTGACATCACATGGTCTGCTTCAAAGCAGCACTCATTGATTTTTGCTGCTGCTGCTTTCCTTCACTTCCAGTGACTTGGATCGTCCTGTTTCATGGCCACAGGTGTCTGTTTCCAGAGACTAAAAATACAGCATGCCTAGCAACTGGAGGGATGCAGTGAGAGGGGATCAGATAAGGGACTTTTGGAAAGTCTCCCTGTCATTACAAGGGGAGTTCAAGAAGGCATCCAGTGCTCCAGGGAAGGGACTGAGAGCTACTCCTTTATTCTTCCTGGACCATAACAAGAAGGATCAATTGTGCAAATAAGCAAACATATCCATAATTTATATAGGTTGCAAAAAGTGACATTCCTTGACTTACCTTGGGACAGGTTTCAAGGAAGATTTGTTTTTCGAGGGAAACAGAATGTTGATAGCTTTGGATCTCAGGGACCTACTGAAAAGTAATATATATGCATTTTTCCTTTTTTAAAAAATTGAATGGGTCTTCAGAAGAATTTCCATTTCCCTAGTCATACAGAAGTCTGAACAGAAGTAAAATTCAAGTTCAGGCCTTTTCACAGTGACAGCTCTGACGTGAAAAGCAGGAGGTCAAGCAGAAGGCCAAACTAACAAAATGAATTTTTACTGGGAAAAATGTAGAATACTACACTTAGGAAGAATGAATGAAATACACAGATATAGAATGGGTGCTACGTGGCTTGAAAACAGTACATGAGAAAGGGATCTAGGAGTCTTAGGCCCTTTTTGCACGGGCTTTCTGTCGCACGACAACCCCGTGAGCCTCGCGGGAGTGGGAGCGTCGCTCTGCACGAAGCACTCCCACTTCCACCGGGCTCATGGGGCTGAAGCGGCGCGATCGCGGGTTTTTTGATTTTCGCCTCAAAGTGAAAATCACCCACGCTCGCGCAATGCTCCTAGCACCCGCGTGCACTTACCTCCTGTGCGGAGCGTCGGGAAGGCAGCCGGGTCGTGCTTCCTTCCCTCTGCCCCTGCGGAAGTAAGGGGCGGGGCGCTGGCGCGACGGACGCGACAGCCTCCTGCTTCACGGGGGGGGTGGACGCGACACCTCCTGCTTTGCATGCGGGCGGGGGGCGGACGCGAAAGTCTCCTGCTTCGCCCGGGAGGGAGGGCGGCTCGCGTGAGAGGCCTCCTCCGGTGCCGCTTCCCCGCTCGTTCCTTCGCCTGCGGAAGGAAGGAGGGGGAAGCGGCAGCCTCCCGGAGAAGGCTTCTTGCGTGAGCCACCCTCCCTGGCTCGCGCAAGAAGCTTTAATGCGAAAAGGGCCATGGTGGACCACAAGTTGAACATGAATCAACAGTGTGATGTAGCAGCTAAAAAAGCCAAAATGATTCTGGGCTGCACCAACAGGATTATAGTGTCGAGATAAAGGGAAGTAATAATACCACTTTCTTTTGCTTTAGTTAGATCTCACGTGGAATATTGTGTCCAGTTCTGGGCACCACAGTTGAAGAAGGATATTGACAAGGTGGGACGTGTCCAGAGGAGGACAACCAAAATAGTGAAGGGTCTGGAAACCATGCCCTATGAAGAACAACTTAGGGAGCTAGATATGTTTAGCCTGACAAAAAGAAGGTTAGGAGGAGACATAATAGCCATGTTTAAATATTTGAAGGGGTGCCATGTTGAAGATAGAGCAATCATGTTTTCTGCTACTCCAGAAACTAGGACATGGAGCAATGGATTCAAATTACAGGAAAAGAGATTTCAACCAAATATCAGGAAGAACTTCCTGATAGTCATAGCCATTTGACAGTGGAATATGCTGCCTTGGGGTGTGATGGAATCTCCTTCTTTGGAGGTTTTTAAGCAGAGACTGGATGGCCATTTGTTGGGAGCACTTTGAGTGTTTGTTCCTGCATGGTAGGGGGTTGGACTCAATGGCCATTGTGGTCTTTTCCAACTCTGTTTCTATGATTCTATGATTCTAGGTGGAGGACCCGTTTACACTGCACAATTATAGAAGGATGATTCCATTTTAACTGCCATGGTCACACTTCATGGAAGCCTAGAGGTTGCATTTTGGTGAGTCGTGAGAGCTCTCTGGCTAAGAAATCTTAATAACCTCTCCAAGCTGGAAACTTCAGAAGTCCATAGGATATTGTCATGGCAGTTAAAGCAGAATAAAATGCTATAATTTTGTAGTGTAAAAGGGCCAAGAGAGAACTACAGCTCCCCATTGAAGGATTACCTAGAATTTTATTAGTTAGGCCCAGCTAGAGTAGACCTATTGAATCAATTGCTGAATGGTCTTTCAACACACAGACAAATCCATTGATCTGATTACTGTATTCTAATCGAGGTTGATGACAGGACTGAGGCCATAATCTTCCTAAGGCAGTCTTAAGAGGAGAGACAGTAGGATGCTATCCAAGGTTCTATTCTAGTCTGGCCTCTGTAGAAGGGGGATTCTGCTTTGTCTGTGCCTACTGTGAGGTGACTTAGGGCCTTTCCTCACTACAGTTGTAATGCTATTATTCTACTTTCAACATCCTGTGTAATTCTGGAGTTTGCAGTTTACTGAGGCCAAAGAGCTCTCTGGCTGAGAATTCTAAAGACCACTCCCTAAGCTGCAAACCTCAGGAATCCACAGGATGTTAAAAGTGGTATAATAGCACTGTAACAGTGTAGTGCAGGAAAGCTCTTAGCAAACTTGAACAGAATGTACCTGCCTTGATTTGATTCTATCTCTGCTATTGTCTTCCCCTGGGAGCCTCAGTGCCTACAGACTGAGACAAACACATTGGCGGTTGATACAAACTGTTTTTCATCATGCTGTTAAGAGTTATCAACCATTGCACACTTATATTCACTGATTAGAGAGGTAGCATGGCATGATTTGAGTACTGAACTGGGACTCTGGGAGACTAGGGTTTAAATCCCCACTAAGCCATGGAAACCCACTGGGTGACAAGTCACACTGTCTTAGCCTGAGCGGATGGCAAAGGCGATGGCAACACACTCTCCTTGAACAAATCTTGCCAAGAAAACCCCAAGGGTTGCCTTAACATCACCATAGATCAGAAACAATTTGAAGGCATGCAACAAGAAATCACTGTTTCCTAGCTAGCATGTTTACAGAAACAACCACTCCTGTATATAGTGCTAGCATATATACCTGGTGTTGCCCGACATTTTATTTTCTCATAGATGATACTTGTTAGAAATTTTGAGATCATCTGTCTCTAATCCCCAAACTGTCTTGTCCAGTACCTGTAACTTTTCCCTATACTGCCCAATCCAATCTGTATTCAGAGTTATTAACATACAGAGGTTGGGTTCTGAGGGAATACACTGTCCTCCTCCTTGCTGCTGGGCCTAATCTCCAAAACAACTGGCCTATTCAAGACAGGAACATTTGAGTGAGGCCCAAGAGCTCTCTGGCTGAGAATTCTAAAATCCTCCCTAAACTGCAAACCCTAGGATTCCATAGAATCTTCTTAGCAGCCAACCATATGAGGTCTTCGCCTGAAACAGACAAGCTAACTTAGACCTTTATATATTATATAGATATCATTACGACCAGCTACCAGACTGTTCCATGTGTGACCAAGTGAGATACGTACATGAAAATATAGCTAGTTGCTTTGGATCCAGATATATTGCTGCAGGCATTGTGTGCTACATACCACACAGGGTTTCCAGATTTCATGGCCTGAAATCTCTTCTCTAGTCCTCAGGGTGAAAGAGAAGAATCTCAAGGTGAGGGCACTGCCTTGAAAAAGACACAAAAGCACATACACACTTACTTACTTTCCAGATTTGTACTTGAAGCACATGTGGGTAGGGGTCATTTGAATAACCATTATTAGTAGTATGTGATTCTAGCAGTCATTTCTACAAGGAGTACTATTAATGCTAGTGATTCAAATGACTCCCCACCCCATGCGCTACAGCCAGAAAAGCCCCAATTCCTCCTTCTTTGAGGAGGGGGGGCATGTCTGGGATTCTCTTGGTCTGTCTGAACAATTGTGGAGTGATGACTAAACACATCAGTAAACCAAGTTGATTCAATGGCCCTACTGAAGTTGGGACTAACAAGAGCATTTAGGCCTTTTTGGAACTCTGCTTACCTTACCAAGGCCCTTTTCGCATGGTATTTTCCATAGGAAAGAGAACCTGGAGCGTTGTGCAATTATGAGGAGCGATCTGCATGACGCACTCACAATCGTGCAATGCTCCAGGGGCCGGTGGGCACCGATCACACACCTTTTCATTTTCAGCTAGAAGCTCAAAATGGTGCGCAATTGTGCATTGCTCCTGGGCCCCGCATGCACTTACCTGATGTGCGGAGCCTCCGGAGCCGTGCCGGTCATGCTTCCTGCCCCAGCGCAGCCTGTGAAACTCCCAGGCTGTGCTGCAGAAGGAAGATGTGGGGCTTTCACGTGAGCAGGCAGATCGTGAGGAGCCGAAGGACCCCGAACATGAGAGTCTCTCGCCGGAGGCTGCTCGTGCAATCCCCGCACCCTAGCGCCAGAAGACGGTAAGGTGCAGAAAGGGCCCAAGAAGTGAACATGTCTGTTGGCCAGTGGCTGAAAAAGTACAACTGTATGAGGAAGCAAATTTATATAAATGTATGACAACAACATGGCCTAAATACCTTGTAGCACAAGAGCCCATCTAACCCTGGAAGCTAAGCAGGATCTCGCCCAATTAATAGTTGGATAGGGATGTGCTACAGAATACCAGGTGCTATGGGCTAGAGTAGATCTCAGAAAATGATGGTGTCAACATTGCAGAGGTTTTTTTTTGTTTGCCGTTTTGATCATTTTAAAGAGATTTTTTAAAAATGCAACTTTTTAAAAAGAGTATCAAATAGATTTTTTAAAAAAATTATTAGTATATTGCTTCTTAAAAACAACATTACAGCTTCTGTTCCAGGTTATCTCAACATTCTCAGAGACGTGGCAAGACTCCATATTCCATCGTATTACTTTGCTAGCTTGAGTCAGCTATGGGTTAGTGCCCTAATCCCATTCATTTTAACAAGTTCTAAAAAAAAGGACACGTTTTTATATGCTTTACTAGTCCTGCTTTTATTTAAAAGGTAGTGTTAAGAGGAGAAGGGCTGTGAGGGTGGCATATATAAGCAAACTGTCAACTTGTCATATCAAGTTGTCAATAAGAGTTAAAACACCATGAAAAAGTCTCATTTTCCCCCTTCCTCCCCTGTGTATTCAGTTATATTTCTACAGCTATATCTGGCACTCAACAATGTAACATCCTACACTCTAAACCTTTCGGATATGTCTTCATTCTACCAGAGGCTGCACTTGGGTAAGAAGAAAGGATTTGAACTTCTAGGAAAAATGGTTTGTCTAATACTTATTTGTACCAGTTTTTCAGTCTTATGATTGATGCCTGGAGAAGGGCGGGGGGAGGATAGCCACTGCTGAAGTTCACTGCTGTTCACTCTGAAAACAAACACACAGTGCAGCCAGAGTACAGAGGGAGGCCTGATTGATGCATATAGCTACAGCAATCAATATCACATCATCAAAACCCAGTTCATTTATGGCTACGGATGGGCAAGTCTGTCAAATCTGTTGGTGCAGATTTCTTCCTTTCTCCACATCTGAGACCATTCTGTACCACTTCTGTGTGGATTTACTTATTTATCAAGGAAACTGCACCTACTTTTGTGAGAATTTATCAAATGGATGCTTTAATGGACACATGCATGAATGCATTTCTTTGTTGACCAAAGCATATTTGTGCACAGAAATGAACGTTGGGATGGGTAGTTTGATGAGGTACTTGGAGTTATTCACCATAGTCCCCTGAAATACAGCACTCATCTCCACTGGTTTCATGTGCTCATGACACCCCAATGGGCAGCCTCCCCTGATGGCTGCCCATTGGGACAGCATGCCACAAGGCTATCCATATGGGATTGTTGTGAATACATAGAACTCCATGTAAACTAGAGCCTGGAGTGACTGAAAAACACATGAACAGACTAGTGCGTGAGTATATCTGAAAACTCCTTTCTCTCACCTTTCAAATCTTTGGGTGATGTAGCCATTTTTGTGGTAGTCAATGATAGCTGAAGATATGGCAATGGTATTTGCTCTGCTCATCTGGTCAGAGATGATGGGAGCTGTCATCCAACCATGTATAACAGTCCACAGGATTCTAGCTCGTGGGACTCTTTCACACTGCACAGTATAGCAGTACGATTCTATTTTAACTGCCATTGTCCACCCAGTAGACTACTGGGATTTGTAATTTGGTAATGAAGAATATCCTAGTAGAGTATTCTAAAAGTGTGTGAGTGTGCTTGTGTGCACCTTCAAACTGCTTGTTAACTTATGATGACCCCATGACTTTCATAGTCTCTTCTTAGGCAAGGAGTACTCAGAGTTGGTTTTGCCAGTTCCTTACTCTGAAATATAGCCTATAGCACCTGATATTTCTCGGTGGTCTCTCCTACAAGTATTCTTGTAGGATACTACAAGGGCTGGCCCTGCTTAGTTTCCAAGGTCTGAGTGTTGCAATACAACTCTGGAAACCAGGGTTCGATTCTTCACTTGGCCACAGAAACCCATTGGATGACCTGAGGCATGTCACACACTCTCAGCCCCAGGAAACCCTGTGATAGGGTCATCTTAGGGCTGTCATAAGTCAGAAATGACTTGAAGCACACAACAACAACAAATTCTAAGCATTCTTCCCTAAACTGAAAATCCCAGGATTCCACTGAGTGGAACCATGGCATTTAAACTAGAATCACAGTGGTATAATTGTGTAGTGTGATTTTTAGATAACAATGGCATATACGTAACAGTAACATCTATACACAAGTGCTTAGATTTATTTTTGAATAGTGTTTTATCATGGTTTATGAAAAGCTATGAGAACATGAAAAATAGAATACAGAGTATTTAAAATCAAAGATGCACATTTTGGGGGGCCTGGAAGGTAAAATATGGTTCAAATTCAGGGACTGGGAGCTGTACACGTGCATAAACAGGGATGCATACACACATGTAGACATCTCAGCATGCAGGAATGAGAAAACATTAATCTTGCCTGCTGACTTGCTGAAATATGGAGATTTCTGTAGAGTGGGAGCCATATGCCTTCATAGCAGCAGGGAAGCACTTGTGTGGGAAGCCAAAAGTTAGCTGGGCTGTAAAGGAATGTGGCTATAGGTTTCCTCCAGCTTCAGAAGCCATGCTGAGAGTGGCCAAAGGGCCACATGCAATCCCTAGGCTGTAGGTTGGGCAGCTGTGGTTTAAAGAAATGAGCAACACCCTTATAACTAGGCCAAAATAGGGGGGGAAATTCAGATGTGTTTGTGTAGGGGCGGGGGTAGTTTGGCAAGTTTGTACATCCTCCATCTAAGAAAGCAGCAAGCTTAAAAAAGAAGGGTTTCCTTGGACATTATTTCTTCTGATGTACTTTCCAATTAATAATTCTCATAAAGCAAGACTGGACATCCTGTTAGAAGAATAATTTCCACTGGAGGGAAAGATGTGTTCAATTAATCTTGCACTAAGTTAAGATCAAAGACAACCTGTTAAAAAGGATGGAACATTTCCCCATGAATCAGATCTTATGTAAAGATTATGAAATATATGGTGACATCAGGACAACATCCAGATTTATTGAGAAGCTCTGGTATGGCTTGTAGTACAGTCATTTCATTTGAGATTCTAACTGGAGAGAAACATGAGATGCAGATAAAGCATCCAAGGCAATGGACTGCTTCCTGGGTTTGTCTATGTCAGTATCCTTCATAAACCTGAAAACTGAAAGGAGTTTAGGGATGTAAATCCTCACTCATTTCCCTGTTTCATTCATGACTTTTTTCCATGGTTTTTTTTGTTTTGTTTTGTTTTGTTTTGCTTCACTGCAAACAATACAAGTGTTTCTGGGTCTTGTTTGGTTGCTGGTTCAGTTTGTCAGGTGTTTTTGAACTCTAGGGCTGTTGTCAGGAAAAGCCACGTGTGCAAAAATACACATCTTTTTTTTCTGTGCAGAAAACCTTTTGCACAGAGAATTTTTTGTGTGCAAAGAGCAATATTTTTTATATCTTCTATTGTAGAAATGACACGTGTATTTTCATGCAAAGACATTTCCCCACAAAAGATCAGGAAGTGCAAACAGTTGTATGACTTCTCTCTGTTTTCCTGGTGGGGTGTCTTCATTGTCAAAAATACCCCTTTTTATTGGGGTCAGAAATATTAACCAGTATTCTTTACATTCCCCCAAAGGGAAATTTGTTTTCTTTCTTTGGCTGTAATCCAACATCCCCTCATTGCAGCATAAATATCTACATATGGGGATACATTATACCAGCCCTATGTAACTCCCACGCAGAATGGCAACATTGTACAAAACGTGTCAATGACTGGGTTCTATTGTGCAATACCCAACCTCAATGCACCATCTGTAACTGCAGTGCTAAATGTGCAACCATAATGCATAACCACTATGTGCAATGTACAACCTCAATGTACAACCCAATATGCAACAGTGCTATCTATGCAACTTCACTTCTGCTTTAGTCATCAGAATACGCCTGTTTCAACACTGCAAATAATTCACCCTCTTGCATACTGTGACTTATGTGCAATATACAACTAACAGAATGCCATCCCAAGTATTGGAAAAGGGATGGGCAGGCTCATTTTTCCCCTTACTGTCAAGAGTTATCTTCCCTCTGGGTACCTATGGTAATAAGAAATGAACGTGTTGGTGAGTGACAACATCTGTGTTCTCTCTAGTTTTCTTCCTCTCCTTCTATTATTCTACTCTATCATTGTCTGCCACCATTCTTTCTTTCTCTCTCTGAGCCTCTCCCTCTCATTTTCTCCCCACTCAATGTGCTGCATGAGAAGATTTATGGATTTATGTTGCCAGAGGTCAGAAGTGATAACTTGTAGAGAGATTTTAAAATGATGTCAAGGTTCATAAGAAATTAGTCTGTGGTTCTAGAACCACTTGTAAGATTATTCAAAAACTCTCTGGTTATTTGTATCACTGATAGTTGATGTTAGCCGGTAGTTGCAATGTTGGAAAAGCAAAGAGAGATAAGTTGAAATTCCTCTAAACCATGAAGCTTCTCTTCATCCCCTTCCTAACTTCATTGGGTTGTTATGGGCATAAAATAATATGCAGCACTTTAAGGATCATGTAGAAAAGGTGAGAAATAAATATAGAAATAAATAGGTAGGTAGGTAGGTAGATAGATAGATACTTCTTCAGGAAGGCTCTGACTGAGGTTTTTTTTTTTGTCATATAGTGATTAGGGGAGCATCAGTGTCCATCTGCATAAATGCTATTGGCTAAATAAATAAAGAGTCAAACACAGGAGTAGGAATACAATGTGCATCACATTGGTCTCAGTGAACATCAGACATCAATGCAAATTGGGCATTCTTTCTGGTGTCCTTTTATGCATCTTCTCAAATCACTAACAGGGTTTCTCTGCTGCATAGCTAAGTGTTGCATAATATAGATGATGGTATAGGATTCTGCTGATGGCTTCTCATAGTCTGGGGACTAACTGTTTCCACCAGAATTTATATATGCATTATTCCTTTAAACTGTTCTAACTGATTTTAACACTCTTGTTTCAACTTTTCAAACAATTTAATATGTTTTCATCTTCTTACTTTATTGTACTGTTTTGTGTTATTAAAATTTGTGGTTGTTGTGTGCCTTCAAGTCATTTTCAACTTATAGTGACCCTAAGGTGAACCTATCACAGGGCTTTCTTGACAAGGTTTCTTCAGAAGGTTTGCCTTTGCCCTCCTCTGAGGCTGAGAGAGTGTGACTTGCCCAAAGTGTCTGTGGCTGAGCAGGGATTTGAACCTGTTCTTCAGAGCCCTAGGCCATTTCCACACTAGACTGTTATAGCGCGATTATTCCACTTTCAACATCCTATGGAATTCTGGGATTTGCAGTTTCGGGAGGGGCAAGCTGGCCCCTCCCGAAACTGCAAACCCCAGGATTCCATAGGATGTTGAAAGTGGAATAATCACACTATAACAGTCTAGTGCGGAAATGGCCCTAGTCTTAACACTCAAACTGCTACACCATGCTGGCTGTCATCATTAAAATTATTTAAAGTGATTTAATTGAACATCGCCATGAGATACTAGTAGATAGGGTGTGATATAAACATTTTGATAAATAAACAAATAAAAATAAGTAGAATTCCCTAAATACCCTTCCAGTCATAAAGTAGTTAGGAAAAAAACACCTCTTCCAGTCATGCTATCAATAATTTTGGAGCTAAAGTATTTCATTTTTTGGTCAACTAAATAAAAGAAAGAAATGAACTTTGTACTGTGTTTTTTTAGTTACTTTCTCCTTTATTCCTTTTTTTCCTTGCTTTTAAAAACAAACAGAAACTTTGCTTCTGCATTCAGGGTGCATCTATTCATTTAAAAACTATTATTTTGTTAGATCTTATCAGAGCACAGCCTGGAAATTACTATTCACCGCTGTACCTCTGTGGACAAAATCTATATGTGATATTTCATCTTCACACAGGCTTTTATACAGGAATCCCTTTGAAGCAAAATTGTCTAAAATCAGACTATGAGCCTGAGTCACATTGAAACAAAAGATGCTCTGGCTGAAAACAGGAGGGCCTGTGCCTTTAATGCAGAAATTATTAGCGCCACCTATTGTCAGAAAATGTAATTAAGAGAGGCTGCATGGCTCATAACAGAAGGTGCATCCCACTGAGCTCAGTGGGAAATACAACCAAATAAACATTTTTAGGGTAATGTTCTGTGGACAAAAGCTTCAAACATCTTACTGTTTTGTCTCACTATGAATTTAAGAATGAGACCCCTTTGATAAGCTCTTTGCCCCATCGCCTTGCCTTTATTTATTTTGTTTGTACATCTTGTTCTCCAGCTTTAAACATATTCCCTCTGAACATTTTTTCCTGAGTCCAATTCTTCCTTTCCTTTCTGCCTCAAGCTTTCTTATTCCTCCACTATCCTTGACAACCTAGTGTTTCTGAATAAGATTCAACTCCACCTACTTTTGGGGCTTGGAGTTATCCCAGACTTCATTTTGCCAAGATTATCTTTCTTGCTTATGACCTATGCGGTACAATCATTACAGTGTTGGACTGAAACCCCTATCGAACCACTGAAAGTCACTTGGAGACCTTGGGCCAGTTACATTCTCTCAATCTGATCTCAGGGTTGTCATGAAGATAAAGTAGGGCAGGAGAAAAGAACAATATATGCCACCTTGAGTTCAATGGACAAGAGATAGGTTAGCAGTGTAACAAATACATGAAAGAATGGATGAATTACTCATGCCCTGCTGGATTATTCTGCCACCTGGATTTGGTGATGATGCACCTTTTATCAAAGACAGTAGTATATGTTGAACTTTAGGAATTTGTTTGAAAGTCTCCATAGCTTCAAAGAGACGTTGGCCCTGATGGAGTCTCTGTTTTCCTTTCTGCTCAATCTCTAATCAATAATAGTAAAACCTGAAAGCATCCTTAATGCCACATTGCCTCATTCACTTACCAAACCAAGGATGGTCTACCAATTGTCATGGAATTCTGGCAGACAAGATCACTTCTCCTCCTTTAAAACAACATCCTGGGCATTCCCATTTCACCACACCACTGACCATGAATATATTTTGAAACACAGAACATGTGCTGTATGCCAAATACTATATGCACCAGGGCTAGGAGTTAAACTTTTTCTCAGCAAACCAATCACAATCTCTCTGCTGAACAATCTGTCTGCATAGCTGGGATCAGGCCTTGGAAAAATTAATTCTTTGGACTACAACTCTCAGCTGACTAAAAGATTATGGGTGTTATAGTCCCCAAAAATAACTTTTCCAAGCTCTGGTTCTTTTCTTTTCTTTTTTCCTCGGCTAATTTGTGAAGTGTGAAATGCATCTGTCAAAGTGCCTTGAATCAATCACAATCCTGTTGTTTGCAGAATGAAGTACAAGTGCTTACTGAAATCCTATTCAGTGTGCAACTTACATGGAATACATTGCCTGCAAGTCCCTCATTGTTAGGCAGCACTACATGGTTCCAAATATCACTTTATTTATAAATAGTCAATATAATGCACGCCTTATATATTTTCCCAATGTGCCAAGGACTGACACCCTATTTGTGCCCATTGATTGTGTTTCTTTTTTCTGGAAACTCTGCAGACTGGCTTCAGATGGTTCACAGACAGGTATTGGTCCATAGAAGACCAGTTTAAGTAGCACTGCTCTAAACAACATGCTCTCAATTAAACATTATAGATGCTTTGACTTTATCTACTCTATTAATTTAACTTATTCTGTGTAAGTAGCAACAAGTATAGCAACAAGTCATTTAGCAGTTTTCCTCCTCCTGCAAGGAAACCTTTGGTAACCATGAAGCTGTCAAAGACTATTCGCAAGTCAGGACTAATTCTGCACAAAATTTGCATGTTGTTGTTGCACAGAAAATAGCTTGTTCCTCACAAGGAACAGCACTTTTTCTGCAGAAAACAATATTCCTGCATAACAATATTGTTTCCTGTGCAGATAAGGCTGTTTTCTTTGCAAATCACTTATGTGCAAATTTTACATAGACTGGGGCCATTTCCACACTAGCCTGTTATAGTGCTACGATTCCACTTTCAACATCCTATGGAATCCTGGGGTTTGCAGTTTCGGAAGGGGTCCACCGGCCCCTCCCGAAACTGCAAACCCCAGGATTCCATAGCATGTTGAAATTGGAACCATAGTGCTATAACCGGCTAGCGTGGAAATGGCCTAAGTCTGCAATTACAACATCTTCTGTGCAGGAAACAGACTTTTGTATGCAGCTACCAATATTACTGCATAGAAAAAGCATCTTCTGTGCAGTAAATGGTGTTTTTTGTACAAAACAACCATGCTCAATTTTTTGGACAGAATAAGTTCCATACTATGAAGATTCTCGTCAATCCAGGTTTCTTATCAGAGTTTCTCCACACCTGAAACACAAGTTTTTTTATCATGTTTTGAGTATTTCCATCCCTAGTAAGCACAAATTTGTAAACCTAGGTCTCTCTTGAATCCCCATTTCTCTCACTACAAGTTCTTTTCAGCCTGCATGCATCCCCATGTTTCAAATGTAGCAGAATTCATAAAAAGAAAGGCCACATGAAAATCCATGAATATTGTTATGTGGATTTTCCCTGATATATATGTTTTTGAACTGCTGTGAGAGCCACTATGTTCAATGGGTTTGAGTGTTTGAGTAAGAACTGAATCCCTGCTCAGCCATGGAAACCCACTAGGTGGTCCTTGGGCAAGTCATGCTCTGTTATCTTCAAATCTCCTCTGAAAAAATATTTCCAAGAAAATCACAGGGATCAGGAGGTCATAAACTGGACACACATAACTTAAATACATACTATCAGAAATGTCTTAAAAGCTTTTTCCTTGATATAATCTGTTTTCTGCATACCTTCCCCTAATATGTACATTTTTGTGCACAATGTTCTTTAATACATTTTTGTGCACAATTTGAGTAGTGAATTAGAGTGCTAAAGTTGTAATGCATGTACAGTCAGGTTCGCCTGCATGTTTGGAAAAAATCACTGCAAAAATGCAAAGCTGGCAAATTTCTCCAGCATTTTTAAGTTCATGCTTTGAACCCTCATGCAACACTGCAAAGAAACACACAAACAGCTTTGGATGCACAGTATTATCTCCAGCTAAATTCTAATCTAGCTCAGGATAGTGAAAAGTTCACCAACTAGTCTATGAGGTTTTGGATGAAGTGCATTTAAGCTGTGCATTTAATCCATTTTTTAGAAAGCTTGTATTCATTTGTTGTATGTAATCTGTTTGTTTATTTGTAATAATGTTAGGGTGGATAAACTAATCACATCTTCACAATACCCCCGGTGGAACACGGGGCTGATTTGAACCCCCAAACACAAGGTAGGAAGGTAGAAAAGAGAAGGAAAGAAAGATACACACATATAACTTTGGTCAAAGGATCCCAGGAAGGATGATTTATTCTTTCAGGCTTCCCCTCTTATACTATTTTTATGTTTATATTAAAGAATACTTACAAGAAAGAAAAGATGCATGCATCAGCATTAGCAGAGTCACAGCTTATACACATGTTACATTCTATCTGACCCTTAATTTCTCAAATCTACATGACCCTGTTATATCCTAGGTCATTCTCAAAGATATCACTGACATTTCAAGAGTCCTTCACTTGTACATATTGATGATAAACAAGAACAGAGAGAATAAACAATTCCAAAGCAAGGTTGTTTCATGAGCTCTGAGTGTCTAAAATATCAATTAATATCACAGTTAATGATTATCAAGTGTTAATTCTATAGTAAGTTACAGAGCCCCAAACTTCAAGCCTAACAATAAAATATCAATAATTTTAATAATTGTTTAATTTGTTTAAATAAACCTTTAACTATAAGAAAGTTCTTTCTAATGTTCAGTGAGAATCTCCTTTCTTTTAATTTGGGGAGTCGTCGTCGTCATCGTTGTCGTCATCATCGTCATCTCTTCAGTATTACTGTCTATCAATTGTTAGTGTTTGGAGTTCTGAACTATCAATACTTCTGAAGATGGTGATGGTGACGATGGCAACTATCATTATTTAGGATGGGCAACTGTGGAAGGCCAGGGAGATGCATTAATCCCCTAGGAGACTTGGAGGACTGTACTTCTCACTACCTGAACTGAAAAAAAAAGTTTGGCCTCAAATGATTTTTTTAACTAAAGGATTTTTTCCCCAGGATGGACTCAAAGTGGCTTACAATTAAAAAAAATAGTTAAAACTCATAGGGTATAAAAATTAAAACATAATTAATTAAAATAATTAAACAATGTTAAAATGCACAATTAAAAACTCAAATATTCATCAGGAACACAATATCCATCACCTATTAGACAGGCCACATACACTGAATGCCTGTCTGAATAAAAACATCTTACCTTATTGCAAAAGAATAATAGGAAAGGTGCCAGCCTGGCTTCTATAAGAAAGGAGTTCCAGAGAAGCCACTGATAAGGTCTTCTCCTGTTTTCCCACCGGGTGTACCAACCAGATGTACCTGTGAGGGTGGTGGGGCAAAGAGAAGGTCCTCTCCGGCAGATCTCAAATCCCAGGCTGGTTTATAGGGGAGAATACAGTCCTTCAAATAATCTGGATCTGAGCTGTATAGGGCTTTAAAAGTCATCATGACCACTTTGTAGGCTTCCATGGCCTAAATACCCTAAAGGTACCAGATCCTGTCTGATCTTGGAAAGTAAGCAAAGTCATCTCTCTACTTGAATGAAAGACCACCAATGAATACCATGTGCTGCAGGCTATATTTCAAACGAAGGAACTGGCCAAACCACCTCTTGAGTATTCCTCACCTGAGGAAACCCTAAGAAATTCATGGGTTGCCGTAAGTCCACAGATGACTTGAAGACGTGTGCATGTACACATACAAGCCTCCTTGAGTGCCATTACTGGGAAGATAAACAAACACACAAATAAATAAATATGGGTGTGGAGGCTGAAACAGGAGTGTGAAGGAGGGGGCAGAGTGAATAAGTGCACCCTTACTTTTGCACAGTGATGATCATAAGAGAAGATTTGTTCATGTCTGTCTCAGACAGCTGCTTTCCATTTAACATAGGATTTTTTTTAAAAAAAATACAAATTGTATTTCCCTCTCTCCTTTTTTCCTTCCACTAAAATGATTCTGAGATGCCAGCTTACAACTTAATATGCAATACCTTTCATAAACATATTCAGCACAATCCTCCAGCTAATGAGGTTCTTTGCTCTCGTGGCTGTTTCGAAATGAGAGTTACAACCTGATCCCCACAGCATTTAGCTCACACAAACCCGATTTGCTTCAGTTGAGCACACTGAGTGTTACGCTGCCCATCTGGTAAGTCGTGTAGGAAATTTCAAAAACTTTACCCCAAGCCACATATTTAACTGTACCCCTGGTACTTCTCCCATTCAGCCTGACAATTCTTTGCATGTACTTAAAGTTACTGCGGTCCACTGGAAATCAGGAAGACTGGCCCCAGAGGGTGTAATTTTAAGGCAGTGAAAAAGAGATTTATCCTTCTGTGTAATTAAGAAATTAGGTTTCAAGGGAGGGTTGATACATTTCTGAAACTGCCTTTGGAAATAGGTCACCAGTTTGATCCTTTGGAGACCAAGTTATTCATCAGACTATTTGCAATTATATCTGAGGCTTCTATACTTTGAACAGCCTAGTTTGGGAGTTTAAAGAGGGGGGAAAGAATCTAAGGAATAATGGTATAAGAGGATGAAATCTTAAAATGCATCATCACAGACTTTTCCAATTGAATGCCAATTAAGCTTTACTTCAGCATGACTTCCAAGTGTTTTGGACAACAGATACCATCAGGTCCAGGTAGAAAAACAAAATGATTGAGGAAGCTCCAAGTGATTGAAGCAGCCACTTTGAGAGACTTCCTTTGTAGTTCTTTCACACCATCTACTTTAGGGGTGGGAATTATGTGGCCCTCCAGAAGCTGGACTGCAGGTCCCAGCAGCTCTGGTCAGCGTAGCCCATGGTGAGGAATGCTGGGACTGGCAGCTCAACAACATCTAGTGAGCAACACAATTCTCATTCCTGATCTACTCATTTAGCCTCATCTAGTGGTTACAGTTGCCATATGTCCCACCTTATTTGTACGTATGGGTCTCATACTGAGAAAAAGATGGGATAGAAATTAAATAAATAAACGAAACTATTCTCCCCAACAACCTGGGCAACAGACTGAAGAAGGCAGCCCTCTCCAAAACAATTCACATTCTATTGCCTCACTGTGGCAAGGGGAGTTATACTGAAATCATAATTCTTATTTCTAAATTCACATCTATACGTATAACAAGTAGTGTGTGCCTATTTTACATGCAAAGTTGAATCCTCTCTCTGTCTTTCTCTCTGTCTCTGTCTCTTTTGGAGGAATACAACAAAGAGCAAACCCTGGAAGAAAGTGTTGAAGTGCCACTGAGGCAAAAATGAGCTAAGTATCTGAAACAGAGGACAGGAGCAATGAATCAGGGTTGGGAGAGACCATTGGTGGCTGTAGTGATGGTTGGAAATGATAGTTGCTTCAGTTACCTACAGATCCTCAGCAATATGAAGCCTCATTCATTGGCTCTCATGAGAATCAATCCAGTTGGAATTATGTGGTTGTCCACAGATGATTGGATTGCAACTCTCAATACTCCTCTGCATTGGCTCCATTCACAAGGGCTACTTGAAGGCAGTTCAACAACTACTGGAGGGCCACATGATTCCTACCGATATACGAAGACATGTTGTACATATCTCTTCTCTAGTAATTTGTGTAAATTGTTTTCATTTAATCAAAACCTATCCCTTATTTACATATTCATTTAGCCATATATTTTGCTCATCATCGTGCATGCAACTGTAGGAATGTAATCTGATTCTTCTTCACTACCACCCTGCTCTCCACAGGCCAGTAAGAAGGCCACAACAGAACACACAATTGTTTTTCATAGAATCATTAAATTATAAGGAATCCTGGAGATTATTTAGCACAAGTCTAAGCTCAATCCCATACCCTTGACATTTCATAGATGAAAACTGGGATAAGTGTGGCTGAGCAACATCAAATTATGGTCAAGAGATATTAATGAGGAAGAGCACACAAGCTAGGAGAGGCTGCACCTCTCTTTGCTTTCTCTTGAGTCTACTAGGAAGGGCAAGATTCTGTCCTTTCTCTTTTCTTCTCCCCCTGCTGAATTAACTGAGTGCAAACTACTTCTGTACTTTGAGCTTAGTTTGCAGCAACTGAAGTAAGCTGAGAACAAAGGAGATAAGTGAGAAGAGGTAAAGGAAACAGATATTTTAAAAGCAGCTGTAAAAGTGGAATGATAAAGCATTAATCAGGACTATCCCAGTCAAATCAGGATAGTTTGTGGATATGGAACCTGGACTCCCAGTTTACATAGTTGTGAAAGGTGAACAGTGAAGAAAACTAAGAAAATCAACTCATTTGGAATGTGATGCAGGATTAAAATTCTATGGATACCATGGACAGCTAAGAAGACAAATAAATGAGTATTAGAGTGAATTAAACCTGAACTCTCACTAGAAGCCAAAATGATAGTTTTGTGGGGAAGAAATTGCATTTTTTGAACACAACTTTCAGTTCTGGGCCTCAGTTCACTTACATTACAAAAATTTGGGGAGAGGAAGGCGGCGGGGGGAGAGAGAGAAAGTATTTGAAGAAAGCTAATTTGAAAGCAATAATAGAGATTGGGTCTCTTCTTTAATAAATCTAGAATATATTGTTGCACTGGAACCCAATTTTAGGTAATATCTTACAGATGGCATACAGAAGCAGTACCTATTTCATGATCCCTTTTGTCCTGCAAAAGCCAACAATTTCCTTTCCAGTTCTGCAGATAGGACTAGGTTTATTCATGACCATGCTACTCAGGGAATGTTGGGAGTTGTAATCCAACAAAGTAAATTTTCTAAGATTTGATTAAATTCTTTTCAGCACTGTCTGAATTCTTGGGGGATGATGCAAAGAGTATTTTCTCCAGACGGCAGGGAGAAGCTTTGACAAAAGTTTGAAGGTTGCAGTGGAGCAAAATGAAGGGGGGATATCTCAAGAAAATATTCATTCACTAGCATCCTGTTGGTGACACAAAGAGGCATAGAAAACATTTTACACTTGTGTGTGGTGTTTGTTTGTTTGTTTGTTTGTTTGTTGTAGAGTTTGGTATTCCCTTCCTCCATCCAAAGCCCCTGCAGGCCTGCCTCTTCCCATGAGCATTCCATAGCTGGTGGAGAAAGGAGATGATATCATCCTTTGAGACTTCTGGATAACTCCAGTGTATCTCAATGGAAGGTGTCCTCAATCTGTGTCTGGCTATAGTGACATATCCCAATGTGTCTCCAATTTCTCCTCTGTTCTTCACCAGTCGAAGAATGGCTGTGGGAAAGCTGCAGTAGCTAAATCCAGGGAAAGTTGAATGGATGGATGGAAATCCACTGGGTGACCTTGGGTACATCTGTCCTATCTCAGTCCCAGCGCAGCTGATAAAACAAACAAAACAAACTGAATAACTCCCAGGCAGTAAGCACAGACTCATAAATAAAATCCAACATAAGCAAAGTCCCACAGGGTTTCATGGCAAGGGAGTGTCCAAGGTTAATCCAAGCATTCATCAAGGCATCTAGCAAGGTAGAAGGTCAGATAAGCTCTGACAACTCCTGGAGGGGAAGGATGCCAGCTAAATAGACCCAAAGCCTAGTGCAGCTGCGCCCTGAGTGATTGTTGCCAGTTATAAATTCTCTGAGAGAGCGATACTGGGTCTCTATTTGCTACCTGTGCTGCGCAAAGCTAGGTCTAGGTATGTGTTCTTCTGTATCTGAAGAGGTAGGACTTTGTTGGAGCTGGCACTGCCCTCTGTTCTGTTTCTGGCACTATAATCTCTCTGTACAGCAGGTCTTGGCATGCCCCATGTTTCAGTCTCTGGCATGCCCTCTGCTTCAGATGCTGAGTCCATGCTCTGGAAGCAGGGCATGACAACATCATACACACTCAGCCTCAGAAAACGTTGTGATAGATTCACCTTAGGGTTGCCATAAGTCTGAAACAACTTGAAGGCACAGAAAACAACAATGATATGTCTACATGCAGAACTCTTTTCCCATATTCAGCCAGGTAGTGTCTTAACCATTGTGTGTGTGAGAAAGAGAGAAGGAGGGAGGGGACAGAGAGGAAGGGCATATCCTGGAAAGATATAATAGCTGGAATCCTGTAGACCTATTCCACCAGCTCTTGAAAGTTGAGTCAATCCATAGGTCAACATAGCAGTATTGAATCAATACAGTTGACCCAATGTTTTTACTCTACTAGAGACAGACAATAGGATTCAGGGCAACTGTTACAAGCTGAGAAAGTGAATGAAAGAAATTTGAACATTTTTCAAATGTGTGTTTGTGTGTGTCGAGTACAAGGGTCCCCCCCCACTTTTATATGGAACATGTGGTCAGTAAATAAAAAATTGCATATCCAGGAGGTGCAAGCTGACCAGAAGATACAAACTGGCTAAATTCTCCCCCCCCCCCGAAAATTCAACAGTGGGCTAAATCCTGTTGTTAGTTCCAACTAGAGTAGAGCTGTTGAATCATTGGCTTTGCCTAAATGATACTGACTCATTATTCAACAATTGATTGAAAGGGTTTACTTTAGCTGGGACTAAAGGATTCCAGTCAGAGTTTTTCCATCCCATTTATGTTGCAATTTGAAAAAGATTACAAAGTTCTTGTCAGAAGTGAACCAAACCAAACTCTCACTCATCTACCACTGACAGCTTCCAAATGTACATCTCCAACCAAACAAGGAGAGAGGCATGTTAATTTCTGCCTGCCAAGTGAGTGGCCTGTCAGAAAAAAATAGTGCTGCAATCAATGCATTCAAAGCCAGACATTTAAGATACATTATTTTTTATAACTCTGTCCATCCTATTGATGAAGAAATCTGTGAATTTTGGAAAGCTCCTTTCCAAAACAAAACAAATATCTCACCCATCTCTAGTTTTCAACCAACTAGAGAGACAGAAATATTAGCACACAGTTACATATGAAGTTATACATAAATGCCCTAATTGCCTTATAATCTATATGCCCAAATTGGTCTAATTTGTATTTTCTTGTCTGGAACAGTTTATTGAACTGTAACCTGATATTGCAGAATTGAATTGATATAACTCCAGATGCATGTTCCCTCAAACCATGAGTTTGTACATGAGAAATACCAGGCAGAAGGAGGTAATTGACTCTTGCAGTGTCTACCAATCTGTTTCCCCATCTTCTTCTATGCTGCCATCTCCACCCACCATTAGCAAGTCCAGAGCCAACTAGTTTAAAAGAGCCATAGGTTGTTGAGGATAATGGGTAAAGAAAGTGTTGAATATTCCTACAACTTAACTATTACCCTCTTTAATTGGCTATCTTGCACATATACATAATACATGCTGTTAAGTCAAGTTATGGTGGCCCTATGAATTACTGATTTCTCAAAGACCTAATTGTTTATTCCCCTTCTCAGATTTTGCTTCAGGACTGGCATTTCCTTTATGGGGTCAATCTAACTTTCTGTGTGTGTATCAGGAGGCTAGGCTCCTGACATGGTATCGGGAGAATGGACTTAGCTCAGCAGATGAAAAGGACTAGAGATCACAGTGGTACAATGTGGCCATTTCCATAGGATGTTGAAAATGGAATAATAGCACTGCTGCTATATGTTGAAGTATTTTCTTGGAAAAGCAAGTTAGGCAGGTCATGATAGTGTGTGATCATCTTCTTTTTCTATTGCTTTCAACTTTCCCTAGCATCATTATCTTTTCCAACAAGAGAAATTGTCTTTGGATGTGATACTTCTTCATATTCCAAGGAAGAAATAAAGTGCTAGAATGACATGTTTGTCTCAAAGAATGTATTTTTAGGCCCTTTCCGCATGAGGCGAGTGAATCGCTCTGTGCCGTTACTCACCCCTTCTTCTGGGTCTGAAGTAATGCATACTCTCCCTTAAGCCCTTCTACAGGGCTCCTCCATTTGGTCCAGGGCGAATCAAAGCAGTGCGAGGTCTTTAGATCTGCACTGCTCCGGCTGAAAATGGCAGCTTCCTGTTCTTCGTGAGTCCAAGCCAACCGCTGATGCTGTCCACGCCCACAGCCCGCCCTCCACTGATCGCTGGCTTGCATTGGTGTGAGCCTGCGTATCTGCACATGTCAGCAGGAACGCAATGACGTGCTCCAGAAGATTGAAAGACCGGATTTTTCCAGTCTTCACTTAGCGCACTGGAGGACCACTTGGAAGCATTTTGGATCGGACTAAGGTGCGGAACTAAGGTAAATAGTCCAAACCTAGTCTGATCCAAGGTGTGGACAACCTCCACGACAGCATGCCTTGGCCTGTTTTAACTTCCTCTTGCAGAAAGGGCCTTAGATTTCATTTGTAGCTTCTTGGAACTTAGAGGTGTCTTTTCCTCTCCAGTTCCACACCATCACAGACAGCCCCATTGGCACAAAGCAAAGCAAAACAAACTCCCATCATCATCATCATTGTCATCATCATCACCATTGTCATCATCATCATTGATTTATATAGTGCCATAATTTTACTTTTACAAGTAAAAGAACAACAAACCAGTTCTCCGCTCTAAGACTTACAATCTAATGAAGATATGAGACAAAAGGAAAAGGGGATGGCAGCGTGGAAGGAGATCTGCTGGACCATTTCCGCATGACATTACTATAATGCTATAGCAGTGAGTTTTTACTGGTTCAGGAGCCATGTACAATGTCATCTCTATCCAGTTGCCACCCATCATATTGCCAAATTGCCATATTTTATTTCTAGTAAAAATCCGTTAAGAGCCTCCTATAGTGCTTCAATCCCGTCAGTCGTTGTAGTGCAATACCATTATACCACTTGATAGCGCTTCTTGTTATGGCAGATCCAGCAGTGAGTGGGCTGTGGGCATGTCCAGCTTGTCTCTCCCTCAGCAACTCCCATGGCATGGTAACTTCCTATCACCTCTCCCTGTTTATTTTAAATGTCTCCTTTGAGTCAAAACTTTTTATTTTTTTCATACATTTTTAAACATTATAGGGCAAAAGTGCAATCGTGTACAGGCATGTCATGCTGTTATAATGTTGCTGTGTTAGCACAGCTTCCAACAAGAAACGAAAAATCACAACCCAATCAGGGGCAGTGGAGCAGGGTGAAGGTAGGGCCTAGGAGTGGCCGTGGACGCTGTAATATGAATGGAATACCTGTGGTAATACCTCAACCCATCTGTTTAAGAGGGAAGGGTGTAGAAAAAAAGCGTCCTTAACTGATGGTGTCATGTAAATGGTGATACCGTCATTATAATGGTATAATGCACTAATGGCCTCTAGTGTGGAAACGGCCCTAGATACCACCTTTTCTTTTGTTTCTCTGAGGCCAGGGTAGTGGCAGTTGGGATGAAAGGAAGGCTATACCCACACTGTTTTGTGGACATAGGCAAATTTTTATAAAAGACCACCATGATTTACAACAAAGAATGTATACTGCCAGTTCAGTATGCATGCATTGCCATTTTGTCTTTTCTCAGAGTAATAATTCCAGCTTCACAATATATGCCTACTGTCACATGCCTGGCTTTTAATTTAATATTTTTTTGTTTGTTTTTGTTGTAGTTGCTTTTGGTTTGTTGGTATATTTCACTCTTTATGGTAAGTGGCACAGAGCAGGGCTTTCCCCCAACCAGATGGCTACATAAATCAACATTACAGAAAAATGGCTGAAGTTTCTTGATTAAGTTTATATTTAGGCAATGAAGTTCCCATATCAATACAGCAATGACTGGAAAACTAAAAAAATTGTTGACAGAATGGTTGCTTATAAGCACTTAACCACACATATGTGCACACATCTACCAATGCTTCAGAACTAAAAGGGAAATTGCCTCCAGCTTCCCAAAACACACATACACATATGCACACCCTTCAGATCTCAATTTCATTGTTGTCTCTATGGCATCTAAGAATGGGGGGAGGAATTGCTAGGCTTCTGTTTTCCTGTGAAAAGAATATCCATTGCACACCCCTAGAGACTGTTAAGGCAAAGAAATATATCTTGCCTCAGAAACCTTATGTGTTTTTGAGTGTGACACTTCATTTCAGTGAAGAAAAATAATACACAAGATATATTGTGTGTATCTGAAAAACTGTGTCCAACTAAGAAAATATCTATTTGCAAAATATGCAGAAATATGCACATTTAATCAATGCGGAAATCACATGAAAATGCATGCATTCATATTTAAAATTTGCATAAAAATTGTGCATTTAAAAAAATACACAAATTTTAAAAATGAATTACTCTTTATGTAAAAAGGGGTGCAAAGTCTCAGAACCTAATAGGGAACTGGGATGGGATGAGAATGCCAGTGGAATTCTAAGAAATGCAGCAAAAATAGCACATTTTGTCAATCCTCTAACAGCAAAAGAAGGTGGAGAAGAAAGGACAAAGAAGAGGGAAACAGAGTTATGAAAAAAATAAGGTGGAAGAGGAGCTGCCATTCAACTACAGGTCAGCTGGATCTACTGACAAGATTGTTTCTGGGACTGGAATGCCACCAAAAGCAAATAATCTCCTGGGTTAAACCAGGAAAGCCCTAAACACTGAACTATTTTAGAATGAATGGCACTGAAATTAGAGCAAAAAAGTGAAGGGTCCATTGAGAGAAGAGCCCTACCTAAACAGATGGAAAAATTGACCCACTTCTCAACTGCTTTTTCTAAACTGCCATTTTATCCCACTGTCACTCTGCATATGTAACCATGGCTGTGACGATGCCAGGCTAACCCATCAGAATAAGGCACACAGTAGAGAGGCTGGCACTTCAATGAGGCAATATGATCATTTCTATGGCTGTTAAATGGTGATAGAAAATTTAAATGACCACATCTATGTGACACTTCTGAAGACTTTCGCTTTCCCTTTTCATGCACTTTATCACTGCAAGATAAGCTTTCTTTCTCCCTCCCAGTTTTATGACTACCTGAACAAATACAATTGTGTGTGACACCCATACGATTATGTGATTCCCTTGGAACTGAGCGCAAAGTCATTTTGACATATGGCTCATGGCTCATGTGGCATTTGGTTTACTCTTCCCTGTGGAATTAGAAGTCATGCAAGTACTGCTGAGCAGTTTTGAAGGAGATCAAGCAGAAAACCCTCATTTGTGATGAAAAGAACAGAGAGAGAAAAAAATTGTATGCATTTCTAACATAATGGTAACAAAGAACAGGCTGAACATTTTGAAAGAAATGTACTGGATCACGCCTCTAGATTTTTGGCCAACAAAGGCATCACTTTTTTTGGATGTTAAGAAAGCACAATGCCTCCTTATTTATACAGTCAGCCCTCCACATTTGTGGGTTTCACTTTTGCAGATTTTATTATTCATGGATTATTTGCTGTCACTTCTGCTGCCTCTCTCTGCCATTTTTAATAGAGACTGTGAAACCATAACGAGGCTTGTTTAAGTCCCTCTTAAAAATGGTGCGGGGCAGCAGTGGAGGTGGCAGTAAGTCCCACCAGCCAGCCACTTCTGCCTTATGAAGGAACCTTGATGCCTCAAAAGTATCCATAGTGGGTTGAATATGGTGATCATAATTTTTGTGTGTTAAATAATGGTTTAGGAGGGCCTAGAGTTGTTCATGGTTTTTCCACTTTCCCGGGGATCCTGTGTCTCTGACCTTAGCAAATGCAAAGGAATGACTGTGCAGTGCTCTCTAGTATTCAAAGGGCTTCCCTTAGGGTTTATATCCCAGTAATCCTTATGACGCCCCTATAAGGGAGATGAGCAATAGCAAACCCTTCATGCAAGGTCAGGAGCATAGAAGCTAGCCAATGGATGGGAGTTGAGTGCCACTTTAGCTGTTATGGTTCCATCCTATGGAATTATGGAATTTGTAGGTTAAGGAAGGGTTTGGGGGAATTCTCAAGCATAGAGCTCTAGAGCCTTACCAAACTACAAACCCCAGCATTCCATAGGATGGAACTATGGCAAGAAGTTGGGAGTCACAATTGGATTTAGTCCATGGACTCCCAACCTAGCCCTGGATGTCTGTACCTTTTTCCTCATGACACCATTATTTGTTCATTTCCTAGTTTTCATGTGGGTGTTTCCCCAAATCTCAGTGGTTGCAGTGCCTCTTCTAGATCAAATATGCCAATATTCTTGATCCCATGCCTTTGCCTTTTTCCTGGCCCATGGACCCCAAGAATTTCTCTGAGATTGAATTAGGGCCTTCTTCTGAAACAAGTTATCTTCTTATAGTTTATAATGTTTGATGTTTTATAGCTTACTAGCATATACAACTAGCATTGCCAAGGACTTTATTTTCTCATAGGAATATTTGCTAGAAAGATTTGAGATCCTGTATCTCTAAGTCCCCAACTATCTTGTCCAGTACCTGTAACTTTTCCCCATATTCCCCAATCCAATCTGTATTCAGAGTTATTAATATGCAAAGGTTGGGTTCCTGGGGGAATACAGTACCCTCCTTGCTGCTGCTAGGCCTCATCTCATAGCAACCGGCCTGTTCAGAGCTCTCTGGCTGAGAATTCTAAAGGACCCTCTTCAAACTAACCCCAGGATTCCATAAAATCTTCCTAGGCAGCCAATCATACAAAATCGTCACCTGACACAGCCAATCATATGAGGTCTTCGCCTGACAGAAACAGGCAAACTTTGACTTTTATACATTGTGTTTGACTTGGACTTGGTCAAACCAGAGTTTAATCCTCCACTCAGCCATGAAGTTCACTAGCTAATACTGGGCTGGACATAATGTCTACCCTAACCTATTTCACAGGCTTACTGTGAGGGTAAAACTGAAGAGGAGGAATATGTACAACATCTTGAATTCATCAAAAGGAGAAATAGAAATGTAAATTATATATATATATATATGTATATGTATATGTAAATAATAATTAATAGGGATTCATGGTCTTGACAAAAGCAATTTGAAAAGCAGTAGAGGGCAGATCAATGTCGGTATATGTCAGGTGACCCAATATCTTAAATCTGCCCAATATAAGGCAGCTATCATGGATTTTTCAATTCCTTTAGTCAACGTGTGTCTATGTTTTGATTTTAAAAAAAATACAAGAGAAATGCAACACTACTCCCTTAAAGTCGCCACACAAGAAACTGTTTCCAATTATGTTACTTCAGCACATTAAAGATATCATTGCTTTCTTTTAAAGGAAAAAAAAAACATGAGTCACACAAAATTGTAATAATAAAAGCCAAGAGCTATACACATATTATAATATTGTGGCTATGTGCGGAAAAAATTACTGGGAAGCATAATACGGTTTCTATGCAATAATTGTCATTCTGCTTTAAGAGTTCTTTTTTATTGGAAATGTTCCTGCCTTTCCAAAATTATTTGTTTTGCATTTCTGCACAAATGTTTGCTAACGGGAATAATCACTTTTAAAAAGATTTTTCTTCATTTACCTGTTTCCCCTTACCTGGAGACAGAAGTGTTTTTCATTTGAATCACCTGCTTAGACAATGGAAGGAATGAAAGGACAAAAAAGCCTACAGGTAAGAATATAACTCTGTGGTATGTACAAATGCAACCATTATTCTCAAGCTGTACTTCAGCTTCTTTCATTAAAAAATATTTACATTAGACCTCCTGGGGAATATATGATGGTCGAGATGCTACATTGGGGTTGCATATTGTAAATTTCAACATTTCAAAATACGCGTTTACTGTGCTACATATCCCAGTTGTTGAATGGCAATGTTGCACAATGGTAATGGCAATGGTACAACAATTGTAAATGAGAGCAGGAAAAAGTTACAAGATTGGAGGTGGGTTTTGGGGAGTCAGATCAGGAAACAGAACATAGCCATGGCACTGTGGCTATTTGATTGGTCTAGGATTGCAACCATATCCTACCCCTCCTACAAGATATATGATTTTCATAAATTGGACTTATTAATGACCAGAGAAGATGGTTGGGGTCATGCTGACTGGGGAACATGGTTGGGGTCACGTTCATGCTTAGAGTCATGAAAGTTAGGATAGAGTTATGAGGAAAACCCTGACACTGATCAGTTTGCGCTAATCTCTTCTTCGATTCAGGATCTTGGCACTTTTGAACACAATGGAAGAAGAATTGCCAAGATAAAGCAATCAGAGCAATAGATCTTATCCTACAGAGATCTTCCCTATACACCCTACCTGGCCAAACACTACGAGATCGTCATGACTCCCATAAATGTTTTGACACTCTGAAATTAAAGCAATCAGGCCATTCTGAACCCCTTTGTCAGTGCCTTGGGAAAGCGATTGCAGCTTTGTCATTGAACCCCTTCAAGATATGAAACAGAATATAAAAACCCTAGCTTTGATGCCAGACAAGTATAATATGTAGTGCCCCAGGCAGCCATTCTGAGCTTCCCTCAGATGCTGTCTGTTCCCCTCCAGTGTGACCTCTTTCTTTAAGACTGGTAACTAATACCCTCTCTACCTCTAATCTCTCTCTATCCAACCTTTCTCACCTCACTTTCTGATAGCCTTGTATAGTTCTTAAGAGTATCTGATTTTCTGGATGTTTGTCAATTCAATTAAAACACTTTGTTTAACCTTACTTGGAGCCTTCTCTACAGTTAGTACTGCTATACATATATATACATTCTCTTGCAGGCTTCGTTTGAGCTATAATTTCCCCAAATTCTAAGGAGACTTGGCATTGTGGTTCTTAATAGGTTTTTAACTGCTATTTTCCCCCATCTTAACCTAGTAAGGCCAGGGATGAAACCTGAGACCTTGTGAAGGCAAATACTTCTATGTTGCTGAATTATATGCCCATATCATGATGGCGTGTTTCAAATGGCCGTCTTTGTTTGTTGTTATGTGCCTTATGGTGGCCATTGCCTTCTTTTAAGGCTGAGTGACAAATACTTGGTGACAAATGCATCTCATGTGAATCAATACAGTACAGAGGTCAAAAAGCCAATAAAGTCAGTCTGAGTGAAACAAACCAGGTGAAGGAATATGCAGAAGAATATTCCACAGAAACCACTACCAGAAGTCACAAGAATGAAGGCCATGGTATAAGAAGTGTGGGACATAAGTTCCATGAGTGGTGTTTGATATTCTTTACAGCAACAGCCTGGGTGCTAGCTTACCTTTCCAACAAAAGTTGGTGACAGAGCAGTAACAGCTGAGGATATTCTGAGGAGAAGGATGAGGAGGAGGAAGCAGCTGTTTGCTGCTGTGCCAACAATTCCTTAAACATCCACATATAAAGTATGAATCTGTTGCCCTGTCAGATGGAGGCACAATTTTGACAGTGCGTTACTTGCCCGAGGTCTCCCAGTGGGTTTCCATGGCTGAGCAGGGATTTAAACTCTGTCTTACCCCTCATAATCTTGGTCCAAGACTGAAGCACAATGGCTCAGAATGCTATTTATAGACTTTTATGGACTTCTTCCTCAGTGGTAGAAGAGCAGATGCTTTGTATACATCGGACCTGTGGTTCAATCTGTGACAGCTCTAGTTAAATGAATCTCAAACAGAAGATGAAGAAAATGGAATCTCTCTGGTAGAGATCAGCTTCTATCAGTCAAAATAAATAGTTGTGAGATAAAAGCACCAATAGTCCGAACTGGTCGGCATAAGGAAGTTACCAGTATTATATAGTGTAAGGTCCCCAATATCAGTATGGTTTGGATAGGTACCATACCTAATTGGCATCATATGTAATTGGCAACACACTTTAACTGCCACTTATATCAAATTCAAGCCTGAGAGGTGACGGAGAGGTCAAACTGAGCGAGGGAAAGAATTTGACTGTAAATGTGAGAAGCATAGGTCAACTTGAAACTTCCTCCAGGTAAGATTGAGTCATTTGTCAGGCAAATGCACACCATTCCTGTGGATAATAGGCTTAAAGACAAGCTGGAATTTTCCAGGGAATCCAACTGTGAGGAGCCCACCAGGACACTGATTGACAGATATCCATCCCTTGTACACCTGGATTCTTCCCTCTGTCCTCACAGCACCCACAATAGACAGCTATTACAACATTCATCATGTTTTTATCAATCAAAGCACTAAGCCCATCAACAAGCGAAAGACCCATTGTCCACAATAGGTTCTCTTTGCTTGCATCTGGAAACTGCCACAGGCTATTTTCAGGGTACAAATATCCCTGATTTCAGGATACCCAGTGCAGTCTCTCAAAGGTCTACCTGTCACTCCGTCCTTCTGGGTCCTGAATCAGAACTGTCCTTAGATAATGCCTAAGCCAAAACACATTTCTGCTCTTCACTACTCTTCTGGACTGGTAATTATAAATCCCCCAAACCCCTCAGCCTCTCTATAATTTTTCCTCCCTTTCTCTTTCAGCTAGCTCTTGTGTAAATGTGTGATTGTGTATATCTTGTGTGCATGCATGAGTGAATTCCTCTCAATAAAACACATTTTAGCTTATTTCTGAATCTCTGGCTGGTTCTTTTCCTGCATGTGCCCGTAAACACTGGTAGGAAAGATCTCGGTAAGTTGCCCTCCTCTTGCAGCCTCCTGCTTTTGATCTAATTAATTCCCTACTTTTTCAAGGAGATATTTGGCATTGCAGGATGGCCTTTGTGGCACCTATGTTTTGGGGTAATAATACTCAAGTGATGAAGGGGAAAAGACCACTACAACCACCCCATCTAATAACCCAAAGCTGCTCTGAAAAAGAGAGTTAAGTTCTAACCTCATGCTTAGGTAGTATAAAGTTACACTCTCATACTTAAGTGGTAATTGCACTACACCATGATTCCGCTGAATACTGGCATTGTATAACCAATCCCATATATGAAATACAAGGAAGAGAGCCATTCCTGCCTAACAAACACACATGAATATGTGACCAAGGGCCTGGACAGAAGAGGGCTGAACATTTCCTTTAAAAATATACAAATATTCACTTGTTTTAGAATATTTGGCACTGATACCCCTCTCTCCAGCAACACTTTACTTTTCTCCTCAGTTAATCACATGGGTGGTCCCACCCTACCTGAGATTACACAGGTAATGAAATGAAGTCACAGCACTTCAGAGCTTTTCAGGTGTAGTTACATGATGACAACACTGGGGGCAAGTAAGGACTAATGATGGTGACAGTAATATCAAGTAATGAGTATATTCCCCCCCCCAGATTTCTGTTGATCAAAATCACTAAAACCTGAAGATGTTTGTCAGCACAGCTAGAAATGTTCTTAAAAGAAACAGGAGTGGCTTCAGTTCAGCTCAAATCATCAAAAAACAAGCAAGCAACCATACCTGTAATGTTAGGCTATGATGTTCACTAACATCCAGCAATATCATGTTGAGAACAGAGCTTATGCAAATTTAGACTAACTGAGATCAGTTTACATTGAGCTCCATTCTGGGTATCACATTACGTGAAGTGTATTCACAAGCTGGAGCAAGATCAGAAAAACTACATAAACAATTAGACTCCCAGTATGACTGATGCATGAGGAGTGATTAAAAAGTGTTAAATATTCACAGTTCAGCTCTGAAATTACTAGGAGAGAGATGACAACAATGTATGAATATTAGACAGATCTAAACACAAAGAAAACAGGAAATGCTAATACAGGACGATATCTTGAGTTATACTAGGGAAAAAAAATCTTACCATTGTTGATGATGAGAGGGGAAAATATCCCCACTGTGAGATCTTAAGCTATGGAAATGCTCCCCGTGGATCTAATAAACACATTTGAAACACTGAAACAAGACCTGACAAACTGCTAGGGAGATGTATGTGCTACACTGTTGATCTCATAAGACAGTTCTTGGGGATCAAAAATCAAAATGCCCTTCTCAGACACTGGTCTCTACATTTGCATTATATGATCTTTGTGGAATGTGACAAGAATCAGCCTTGTCTTTTGACATTTTAATCTGAATATAACAACTTTACATCAAAAAGCACAGGAGTAACTTGGCAAAAAATCAAAGTGAGGAAAAGGAGATTATAGAGTAACAAAATTAATTATACTGTCTCTAGAAAATGTCCTCTGATTGTCACAACGTCAGACACTAAGACCAACTGTCCATTTGAGAGAAGAGATTCAGGTAGCTGCAATCTGATCAGAATCTTATGTAACTCAAATGCTATGAAACTGGTGGCAGTAAAGTGGAGTGGAATCAGCATGGGACCAAAATGAAACACAGACCAATCCACAATGCTCTGCATTTTAGCACACTGTGGCCAGCATCCAGTTAAGGGTTTGTGCATGTGTGAGGAGCCAGCATAGTGTAGTGGTTAGATCATAGAATCATAGAATCATAGAGTTGGAAGAGATTTCAGGGGCCATTGAGTCCAACCCCCTGCTATGCAGGAACACACATCAAAGCATTCCCAACAGATGGCCATCCAGCCTCTGCTTAAAAACCTCCAAAGAAGGAGACTCTACCATACTCTTTTGAGGCAGGATATTCCACTGCTGGACAGCTCTGACTGTCAAGAAGTTCTTCCTGAAGTTCAAATGGAATCTTCTTTCCCGCAGCTTGAATCCATTGCTCCTTGTCCTAGTCTCTGAAGCAGCAGAGAACAAGCCTGCTCCCTCCTCAACATGGCGTCCCTTCAAATATTTAAACATGGCTATCATGTCCCCTCTTAACCTTCTCTTCTGCAGACTAAACATACCCAGCTCCCTAAGCCATTCCTCATAGGGCATGGCTTCCAGACCCTTCACCATTTTGGTCGCCCTCCTCTGGGCACGTTCCAGCTTGAATTGAGGTGCCCAGAACTGGACACAGTATTCCAAATGAGGCCTAACCAATGCAGAATAGAGTGGTACCATTCATGGGACTATAACCCTGAAGATGAGGGTTCGATTCTCCACTCAGACATAGAAAACCATTGGGTAACCTTGGGTGCATCACACACTTTCAGCTCTGGAAAACTCGGTGATAGATTCACCTTAGGGTTGTCATAAGTTGGCAATGACTTGAAGGCACACAACAACAACCACAACAACAACAAAAACAGTTTATCTGCATGTCACTCTCTTTTTGGATGGGTTACAGAGGGCTATTCTCTTGCCTTTGTGCCCTATCCCAAAATTTCTCACTGTCTAGCAGATTTCAAGCCCCAATAGGGTCCCTCATTGCTATTGCTTACTAGTTAGTGGGAAGGAAGGGTGCTCTGGCTTCTAGAAGAACAAAAGGAGGTTGCATTCAATTTCTTCTCCATTCCCTTTGAGTGGGTTCACATGAGAGAGATCATAAAGATCTGCCTGCTCTGAACTCCCAGGGGAAGGAAAAGGATGGGTCACTCAATTTCTTTTCATCCCTCCTTGAGCAGGCTGGGAACAGCTGCTTCTCCACAGTTCAGATTGCCGCCTGTTTCCCTCCCTTCCCCACTAGGGAGGAATAGGGATTTCTCCCTGCAATTGATAGTTCTGGGACAGTAAGAAGACACAGCACTTCCTGTGCAGAGCTACATACAGACGTAGGTTCTCAGCTTTTAAATCCACTGAACCCAAATGTGAAAATCAGTTTGATATAACATTATTTTTAAGCCACTGTCATTAAGACAAAGCAGAGACCACAATTCTGTACATCAGAGATGGAAATGTATCACTGAGTGGCTGCATGTATCCCCACAGACAGTTCTGTGGGTCGTACTATCCCCTATTGGATGTGTTAACAAACTGTACATCTCCACTCTATAATATGGTTTAATTGGCAAATATTAATTGGCATAAAATATAAATTATATCCTGATGTGGCTGGGAAGCCTACTGGCGAAGAGGAACTGGTTGCACATGTGCGTTGAAAACTAGGCAGATCGGAACCTCAAGGCATGGCTAAGTTATAGTCAGGGAAGCTCTGGTGATAATGCACTTGCACATGTCCCACAACAACTCAATCTTTAGAAACAATAGTGCCTGAAACTGCTTCCATGGAATGACTGACTAACTTCAGCCCTCTCCCATTGTCACCAAAATTCTCTTTTTGTCCCCTCACCCATCCCACCATTGTCCCACCATATCTCACAATTCCCATCAGTCCTTTGTCACCTAATGCTAAAGCCATTAGCTTGTTCTGGACCCCATTATCTACTCTGCCAGATAGCCATTAACACCTTCCTCCTCAGGGCAGAAAAAAGAATATTTAAACTGTGGCTCTGAGCCAGGTAGCTTGTAGTACTTTGGCATACTGGCCATCACTCTGCTACTCCAATTTTCATTTTGTACTACCTATGGACCCTTGTCTGAGCCACATCACTTCATCTCTTCACTTCTGGATAGTTAAATGTCACCCATGTCATCCTGAACTCTCACTATCCAAACTTTTCTTCTCTTTTCCTGCAGTTAGCCTTTTGTGATTGCAAGACTGCTTGGATCTTGTATGTGTGTGTGTGTGTGAATGTTAATTCCCCCAATTAATATATATATATATATATATATATTCTTTGAGTCTCCAGCTGGTGTACCTGCATTAGTACTAGTATACACAGGTGTAAAAGATCTAGCTAGGTTACCTCTTTCTCACAGGCCTCCTCTTTGAGCTAATATTACCCACTGTTTCACAGAGGCACTGGCATCACATGTAGACCTCTGAGTCACCCATGTTTTGGGGTAAGAATTGGTGCTGAAACCAGTTTTGCTACCAATACAAGAACACCACTATTGCTAAGAGAATTCTTTTTTCTTCTTCCCTTTTCCTCCCAGAAGTGAAGGAAATACTAGTTGGAATAAGCATATGCAACTTGCCCTGAGGAAATTGTTGGGCATGTGAAATATCTATATTCAGTTCCATGCCATAGAAGCAGAGTTGCATATGCAGTGCTGTTGTGCAGTTGAACGCACATTTGAGGCAACCAGCCCTGTTGAAATTGGCAGCAGTATACCTTTGGTTGTGCATTCAGTGCTGGTTGTATGTTCAACTGTGCACAGGGATGCTTATTTAGTCATTCACTTAGTTGTACAACTTTGCCATTCAGCAGAAAGGTTGCTTAGAATGATCAATGCATTGGTCCACAGCTCCATCCTAGGATCTTGATCACTCTTTGCGGACAGTCTACATGGTAGAGGTGGGCACCCTTAAGAGACACTCATGATTTCAGTACAAATCTGACTTAGCTCTAAGGTTTGGCTTGAGCCGATGGCGATATTTATCACCAATTAATGTATCATGAGATGTCAGTCAAAAGCAATGAAAAGCTTCCCAGTTGGTTGTCAAATTTTCAGTGAGAATGATTGGACAGAGATTGTTGTAATATTGCTGAAACGAAACCAAACCTTTGTCATTGCTTTTTCTAAAATTCTCTCTACAGTGGATAAGCTGAGAATATCCCTCAGTTTTCAAAGACGCTCAGGTAAAAGTCCCTCACACAAACAGCCTGACATATCAGGAAGACCATACAACAATTACTTTAACTTTTACTACAACATTGTATATAATGGGAGTTGAGCATCCATGAAGTTTGGTATCCACTGGGGTCCTGGAACCAAAACCTAGTGGATGCCAAGAGCCCCCTGTATTGACCTTCTAGAGTTGGTCCTTCATTACATATCACTTGGTAAGGCAAAGGCAGCTCATTCATAATGATTTCTGAACTCTGTTTGCTTCACTGAATCCCATGTTGTAAACTAAAGTGTGGATTGCAAGATGTTAGGTGCTAGAAAGGTTGTTGTCTTTTATTTTTAATTTCTTATTTTATTTATTTATTTAGACAGCTCATGGTAGGTACATCTGTCAAATCCTTGATGATGACATACATACACGACCACTGGATTTTAGAATGGTAGTTCACCATTTGTGCAGGCCTGGGCCAGATTTAAACCCTTTTACTGGAAATGATTTGCAGCATTCTCTTGTACACCATATTGCTCTGGCAGAAAAAAATAATAAAAGGCTAGCTCAGTCATCAATGCTCATCATTGTAAATTAGATCTAGGTAAACACCAACATCTGCTTCTCACACAAACAGAATTTGTCATCATAGGAACCATCAGAATGTACTGATCAAGCACAAAAAGAAAAAAGAAAAAGATTTAGCATTCACCAGAGATGCAAAATAGAAAGAACCAGCTGTTTTCTTTCTGAGCAAAGATGTAACAGGGCACTGTTGTCTACTATAACTAGTGCTGGACTGGGACCTGGGAGATCCAGATTCCTGGAGATCCCTGACCCATGGAACTCACTGGGTCACATTTTCTCTTATCCTGATCTACTTTACAAGGTTGCTGTATGAGGATCAATGTGCAGCTAGTTGTACAACAGGAGTGGCTCTAGCAAATGCACTATCATTTGCACAGTTGGAAAACCTATCAGTCTAAGAGTCTTCTCAGTGTCTGCCCTCTGGAACTGCTTTCCTAGGGAAACTAGGATGACCCTTCCTTACTGTCCTTCCATTGGCAGGTGAAGACTTTTCTTATTTTTATTTTTTTAAATAGCAGCGTTTTTGTTATTATTATTAAAGGGTTTGTAAAAGTCTACCATCCTGTTCTAATTGTCCTAGGTTTTAAAGTGCTTTTGATCATTTTAATTCTATGTTTTAAAATATATTTTAATTTTTTTTATGTTGTTAATAATTCAATTCCATTTTAACGTGACTTTTTTAAATGTTTCAACTACACTGGGGAAAAGACAGCCAGTATAGTGTAGTAGTTTGAGTACTCGACTCTGATCCTGGAGACCAAGGTTAGGTTCCCCACGTGGCTATGGAAACCCACTGTGTGACCTTCAGCAGGTCACACACTCTCAGCCCCCCAGGAAACTCTATGACAGGTTTGCTTTAGGATCACCATAACTTGGAAACAATTTGAAGGCACGCAACAACAACAACAACAACAACAACAACAACAACAACAACAACAACATAAATTCAACAGCAACAGCTCAATTACATACCCCTTTCTTCCACTAATATTATATTGGATATAGGCCCCAGTTTTGTCTCTGTACTTCTGACCTTTGGTAAAGTCTTCATGTGCTACATGACTGAATTATACAGGGCTGTAAACTTGTAATCTAGAGTCTGGTTCATGAAAGTGTTCACTTCTAATCCAACCTGTCACAAATGTCCACTTTTAGTGCCTCTGTCTCAGGATAGCTACAAACAAAGAGGCTGTGATTTTCTCTTGCCTCAACACTTCTTTTTCTTTTTCTCTTCATTTTTCTTCATTGAATTTCTTTTTCCTTTTGGCTTTATTGCACTGTAGAGCTATATGATTCACTGGATGGGTGCCCTTAATTTGAGTCACACGTGTAATATAGGGTTTTGTGATTTCATTATACTGAGATCAATAGAAGTTGTGCTTATTCCTACTTCAATTTTAATAATCTTAATGCTATTGCTCTCCTCTCCTTTTCTGTTCTCATAAAAAACCTGCTCCACATTTACAGAATACACACAAATGGACAACTACTTACAGTGGAGCATGCATTTATAATACATGTAAAAAGTCCTCTCGGGTGCAAAGAAATCCACCTCTTCAGTTTCTCTGAGCTGGAATGGCAAAAGAAGAGACTCACCACAAATAACAGCACACTCTAAATCATGTTGTACCATTGTGGGGATTTTAGTCCCAAGCCTTTAGGAAGAAAACTCTGGCTGACAACTAGTGTATGTATATAATTAATTCATTCACTGAGGAGCAAGGGCCAAAAATGAGCAGAACAGTAGCAAATCTAGATAGCAATAAGTCTTGCTTTGAAATGTTAGAAATGGGGGAGACATTTAGAATCCTTGGACCTGAATTCTCTTTTTAGGCCCTGCTAGAGTAGAACCATTGAATCAATTAGGCTTACCTACATTTTGAGACAGCATTCAACAGCTAATCCAGTGGGTCTACCCTAGTTGGGACTAACCAATCAGATTAAAGTCTGAATCCCTGCTTTTGTTTTCTTTTAAAGTAGTCTGTTTTACTATCATTGCAAGATTAGCAACAGATTCTACCTCAGAAAGAAGATCTTAGAAATTCAGAGTCTGCTTCAAACATCCCTTTTTATGTTATGTCTGCATTCATATTATTCTTTTTTTTAAAAATCTGAAATGTATATGTCCCATCCCATGCCCAGGGATCAAAGAAGCAATTGATAAATATGTTAAAGTAATATTTGAAGACTGAACATAAAATCTCAGCAAACTGTTCTCCTTTCCTGCCACATAAGGAACACATTGCATGAGATCCTACATCAGAGTTGCATTGTGTAAATCTCTGCATGCAGCATTACACATGCTTGTGCTGTGCATTACACATTGATAGTGTTGAATGGTAACACTGTGAAATAGACATACAACAAAGCACCACATGAGCAACTCCACTTCTGTTATAAACACTGCAATACTTGGAGTGAGCAAGCTGAAGTGGACAGAAAAGGGACATTTTTAGTCAGATAATTACACTTTATTTTACTAAAAAAAAATGAAAATCTGAGAAGAAATGGGGTGGCATTAATAGTAAGGAGAGACATAGCAAAAGCAGTTAAAGGATATAAAGCAAAATCTAACAGAATCATATCAACAAGACTCTGATGAAAACCCATCAATATAATCATAATGCAAGTATAAGCTCCAAGTACACAGGCAGAAGGAGAAGAAAGATTTGGAGTCCAGGAGAAAATTAATCACATGCCAAAACAGGACTTCTTGTTAGTCGTAAGTGATTGGAATGCAAAAGTAGGAAACAGAGCAGAATCAAAGATTGTAGAAAAATGTGGCCTACATTCAAGAAATGAAGCAAGAGAATAACTGACTGAATTTTGCAAGCCCTACAGTTTGTTCCTGCTAAACACATTATTCAAGCAAATAAAGAGGTGACAGAATACATGGACATCACCTGATTCCCTATATAGAAATTAAATGGACTATATAATCAGAAGCACAAGATGGAGAAGCTCAATTCCCTCTACAAAAACAAGACCAAGAACAGACTGTGGCTCAGACCATGAACTTCTAATATCAAAAATAAGAATAAAGCTAAAGAAGAACACTAAACCAACTATCATGCCAAAATACATGAAGAAAATCCCCAAAATAATTTAAAGACAATGTAAACAACAGATTTATACTAGGAGCCAGAAAAACAAAAGTTTTTCTGGAGTAAAAACAAAAACAAATCACTATCTGTAGCCAAAATGAAAGAGAGACGTCAGTGGATTACAAATGAAACTCTTCAAGCAGTTAAGAACAGATGAGAAGCAAAAGTAAAAGGTGATAAGAACAGGGTCCGAACCTTGAATACAACGGTTCAGTGAATTGTGCACAGGGACAAAGATAACTACTATAGTAATCAACGTAGAGAAATAGAAAGTGATAACAAAAAAGATAGAAAAGAGACCTCTTTCACAAGATATGAGAAATCAAAAGAAAATTTAAACCAAGCGTGGGGATGCTACATGATAAGCAGCAGAATATATTATATGGACATGTACAAATAATACGATGATGGAAACAATACATTTAGGAACTATATAAAACAGATGAAAGAATGACAGAGTCATTCAAGGAAAAACCATTTGAAGATCAACCTACAATTTTAGAAGGTGAAACCAAAGCTGTACTCAGAGCACTTGGGAGAAATAAATCACCAGGAACAGATGGTCCACAGTTTGGAAATGTTCAATATACATTCTAATTATCAAGAAAGGGGATATCAAAGATTGCAGTAATCACAGGACCACTGCATTAATCTCCCTTGTAGCAAAATGATACTTAAAATGCTACAACAACATCTTTTACCATATATGGAGCAGAAAATGCCACGCATCCAAGCAGGGTTCAGGAAAGAAAGAAACACTAGAGATCATATTGCAAACACATATTGGATAACGGAACATGCACCAAAGAATTTCGGAAGAAAAGCTACCAGTGGTTTATAGATTATAACAAAGCCTATACTTGTGTAGATCATGGGAAACTATGGATCATTCTTTAAGAAATGGGTGTGCCATGACATTCAATTGTCTTGATCCATAACCTGTATTTAGGACAAGAGGCTACTGTCAGGACAAAATACAGAGAAATTGAATGGGTTCCAATGATTAAGAGGATCAGGTAAAGCTACATTTTATCACTCTTACCTGTTTAACTTGTATGCTGAATATCTATCTATCTATCTATCTATCTATCTATCTATCTATCTATCTATCTTTATCTGGAGGCCATTGCTGCAGTACACTGTCATGCTGCACTACACTTTCATACTGCTATCATTCCACTTTCGACATTCTATGGAATCCCAGGGTTTGTGCTGTTGCTCTGACTGAGAATTCTAAATGCCCCTCCCTAAACTGCAAATCCCACAGTTCCATAGGATGTTGAAAGTGGAATAATAGCACTATAACAGCGTAGTACAGCAATAACCAAAGACTTCAGTTTCCAAAGCTCAGAAAAAAATTCAACATGTCCCATGCAGATCTGTGGAACTTGTAATCCTTGCTGCTTGCCATTGAACCATAAGGATGTCCATTTAGAAGATGTGATTTCCACTTAAGAAAGAGCTTCTGGATGTTATGTTGTGTGAGCAGCAAGAGTGTCAACCCAGGTGGGCTACAGTCCTTTGCAAAGTGGGTTGAATTAACAGTATCCTAGCTTTTTACACAAAGCGAGGCCAATACTCAAAAGCTTTGGCACAGCATCCTCTCATGGTACTGTACAAGTACTTTGTGCTGGCCTGTTATACCAGTCTTGTATTCTTCAAACAGTTCTGAAAACTGTCCTATTTTTTACCACTTCTTATCCTTTTTTCCTATAAATATCCCATTTCAATAAAAGTTTAAATATCCCAGCAGTAAGAACTGTTCAGTTGTAGATTAAACTTCCTCAAGAGATGATGGACTCTGCTTCTTTGGAGGTATTTAAACTGAAGTTGAAAGGTGTGATGAAGTTGCTATGGAGGTCAGCTATTTTGAATGCAAGCCCAACTTTCAACTTGATGGCAGATTGTTAAGAAACAGGAGTAGTAAGAGTGAAACCCAGCACAGTGGTGTTTGGGGGAGGGGCTTATAGATTATAGGAATTATATATAAGACAGAGAGACTGTTTGCAAAGACAGCCTTTAATGAGATCTTGGCCAGAATGGGTGGCTGGGCTGTGTTTAAGCAGCTGAGAAAAGACACAGAGAACTGGTGTCTAAGGCTGGCAGTTTTTGGCATAGAAAGTCAGAAGTTTGAACTGGCTGATGTGACAACACTGTATTTTACACTTTGACAAGGTACTATTTTTAATGTCAATAAAGGATATAGATTGTTTTATAACTATTCAGTTGGCCTGCAATATCTAATGTCACTGGTAACAACAACAAAACACACTACCTTAAATAAACTAATTGGAATATTCAAGACCCAAGCGCTTTTACACGAAAGTTGTTTTTAAAGGGTGGAGTTAGGGCTAAGTGTTAGTGTCAGGGTGCCATACTAAGCTGGATTTGTGAAATCTGTCTAGTGGAATATAAGGGTCTGTCACAGATGAGCATCTTGCAAGAATGCTGTATTTGTATATTCATGCATGGCAGAGTGTTGGATCAGATGGACCCTGCAGCCCCTTCCAACTCTAAGGCCATTTCTGCATGATGTCACTTTCCTGCAATAGCAGCTGGTTATTTCCGGCTCAAGAGCTATGCTACCGCACAACATCATTGCTACCCGGCTACTATCCTGTCCCCAAGCATTGCAAAACCACGTTATACTATTTCCGGAAAAAATCCATTAAGTGCCTCCTTTAGTGCTTCAATCCTATCAGCTGGCTCACTGTGGAACCATAATAGCGCTTGCTAGCGCTTCCTGTTGCAGATTCAACAGTGGCGGGCTGTGGACATACCCAGCTTGTCCCTTCCTCAGTGACTCCCAGGTGTGGTAACTTTGAAAGCTATCACCTTTCTGGACAATGTAGTCCAGTTTAGGAAAAAGTCTGTTTTACTGAGATTAATTAGAAGTCTCTGTCAATTTATCTATTACTATCTTCTCTGTTGCTTTTTTATTCAAAATTCTAATACTACCTGAACTCCTAGAACAGGATGGACAACTTCATTGGTTTTGAGTGCCAATTTTTGCAGAAAGGGATATAGACACCCACTGGTGGATCCCACAAAGGGATGCAGACACACATTGATGCCATCATGCATGACCAGAATTCAGTGATTCATATAGCCAGAAGACAAGAAAATCCTGCTGCTCTTTCAAAGAAGACATTCAGGCCCTTTCCACACCCTACCTTGTCCCATTGTGCTCCAGTGGCAATCTCTGCAGCAGCTATGCCAGGAAGGGAGAGCAACAGCAGCGTTTCCCTCTGCATGGGACTGGCTTCTTGTGGAAGGGAGTGTGATGGGCACACAGCTTCCTTCTGCAGTGCAGCTAGGGATTTTCCCAGGCTGTGCTGGGGCAGGAAGTGCTACCATTGTGCTTCCTGCCTTTCTGCAGTACAAGTAACTGTGGGATGGTGGTACAATTGGATGTCATTGATGGAGAAAACCCATCAATAATTTTATCTGTGATTGCACTGCCTAGGGATGGGATAGGAGCAGGACTGTGATGACATCATGCAGAAGTGTTGTCACAGTTCCACTCCTCTCCCATCTCCATGTCAGGATGGGAGGACACTGCAGAAAGGGTCTCAGACAGTGTGCACCTTGTTTTAAAGTAGAATCTGGAGCTCAGTTCTATTCTAAAACAAGCTATGTGTTTTTACTGAGAAAATGTAAAGAGGTTTACTGCATGCTACCAGAATTCATAGTATGAGCTCTGGAGTATATAAATTGTTGGGGAAACATGTGGATCATGAGCACATGTTGCTCATCCTTGTCCTGTGCAGAAGAGCTCATTTCTGTCTCCTGCCATATATAGGTTACCCTGTATGTTGGGGGTCCCGGGAGGGGTGCCCAAATAACCAAATAAAAGCACAAGTTGGGGGAAATTAAGCTCGAGCACTCTCTTAAGCTAATGAGAGGCAGGGTAATTTTAGCTAGGATCTTGTATCCTATGTCTACAGCTTCAGGTCAGAGAGCATAGCCAGACAGGTTTTAAAGTAACAAAAATAACAGTTTTATTGAGAGATAAACAACAAATAAGACAACACACACACTAGCTAACTTGGAAATAGGAATCGAGAGGTTTGAGGAGTGGGTGATACGACACCTGGTGTCGGGGCCTCCGCAGCTCTGGACGCAGTGCCCGAGGAGGAGGACGACCCGGTCTCCTTGCGAGTAGTGGCGGAGGCCTCCGGCGCAGGGAACAGCCGCCCAGACGCCGTCAAGGCCGCCGCCGCCGCGGTGGAGGCCGCGGATCCACCCGCGGCTACGGGCGGCCGTTCCGAGCCCGCCTGCACTGCCGACGCTGAGGACGAGGGCAGGGAGGCTTCCACCGCCGTAGAAGGCCACCCGAACCTCGCCTGCCCTGCCGCCGCCACGGAGCCTACCTGGGAGGCTGACGCCGCCGCCGAGGACGCCGACGGAGCCGTTGCCGCAGAGGGGAGTCGCCCGGAGGACGCTGGAGCCGCCGGCACCGGAGGAGGCCGACCAGGTGTGCGCCCGGGGTGGGCAGGGCTCAGGCGCCACTCTGGGCCACTGCCCACCCGCGGGCCCGATCCGGAGCAGCCCGTCGGCCTCCCTCCCACATTCCCGCAGCGGCAGCAAGCCAAGGAGGCTGCCCACCGCCCCCGCCGGCTGCTGGAGCGTCGGCTGCAGGCTGAGGGCTCGCAGCTGGCTGAGGACGCACAGCTGTGAGCCCAGCTAACGGCTTCCAGCTGCGCAGCCACCCCCGGATTGGTCAGAGCCAGCACCAGACTCCTATTTAGGTCCCAGGAGGAGCTGAGTCCAGCACGGAGCAACAACCAATGGATCTCCGTGAGTTGCCCGTCCGTGCTGCTGCGTTCCTGCCTCGTTCCCGCCTCATTCCTGCCGAGACTCTGCTCGGAAGCCTTGCCAACCAGCTTAACTCTTCGTTGCCCGGGTGAGGAAAACCCTTTCTTTTTGTTGCTGTCTTTCGCCTGAAGTAAGGTTTGCTTAAGTTTGCTGCTGGATTGCTTTAGTTTGCAGTTACTCCGCTGGCAGAGGCTGCCGGGACGCCAGCCTCGGCCCAAGCCAGATCCGAGTCTGCCTGGCCCCGCCCAGCCACCGACACCTGATCTCGTAGTCCTGGAGAGAAAGATGGGGTTCTGGGAGAGAAAACTCAACGTGGTTCACTGAGAGGAGTTTCCTTAGACAACCGGCAGCAAGGTGGGATGGAAGTCCAGGGTGATCCGAGGTAGTACCAAAAGTGGGGACTTTTTATAGGGTGGAGTTTACCTACAGGCTATGCTATGCTCAGTGAGAACAAAAGGGTTTTTAGAGCGGGACAAAGGAGTTGGAAAAAGTCAGGTTTTGCATGATGAGCTTAACGCTGGATGACAATAGTATGGCCAGTACGCTGATGGCCTGACATAAAGGAATGGCTTGGCTCAGAGCCGTGCATCTATTGTACAAGGATCGCGCTGAGCAATGCCTGTTTGCAATGAGGTGTTCCCTGAAGCAACGAAGAGGCTTGAGTTGCCTGCCTCAATGGAGTCTGGAATGTAAAACCATTAACAGCTGTGCCGAATACGTGCTTGTCCAGGGGACCCTTGCAAACACGTGGAGCAGGGTGGCAGAGAAAGGTCAAGTAAAGGCTGAATTATTTGATATCAAAAGGATAGCTAGTGCTCTCACCAGACGTAACATAACTGGAGTGACATAAGCCTAACCTGTCCTGTGATCACTTTATGGAAAATCAGTTTGATGGCATTGGATCCCACCTCCTGCCTATCAGTGGCCAGTGGTATTTTGGGTTATCGTGGGTGCTGTCTGGATGTAGCTTTGCAGTCAAGAAAAACAAAAAGGAACTCTTGTCACCCTCCTGGACCTCCAGCAAATACACTGGATGACTGGAAAGGCAATAGTGCCTGTCCTCACTGTCCACTGTCCAGCTATATCCCAAGACCTTCATACTGGTGTTCTACATAAGCAGTACACCAACCAACACAGACTTCTGATCCACCAGCATGACATCAGACCATCTAACATTTCACACAGGAAAAACACACAAACTAGGAGAGACTGTGTCCATTTGCTTTTGCCTGAGCCTACTGGGAAGGGCAAGATTCTGCCTCCTCTTCTACTCCACTCCATGATCTCCAAATTGCACTTTGAACTCACACTATTTCCGCACAACACTCTTATAGCGCAATGATTCTACTTTCAACCTCCTATGGAATCCTGGGGCTTGCAGTTCTGGGAGAGGCCGGTTGGCTCCTCTCGGAACTGCAAGCCCCAAGATTCCATAGGGAGTTGAAAGTGGAATCATCACGCTATAAGAGTGTCGTGCGGAAATGGCCCCTGTTTATAATAACTGAAGTAAGTAGATGACAAAGAGGGAAAGTGGGAAGAGAAGAGATAAACTGGGACATTTTAAAAGTATGTGAAAAAAGTGGGGTGACAGAGGATTAATCAGGACTTCCCCTGCCAAATCAGGACACTTGGAAAATATACAATACAAGATCCTGGGACTTTTGTCAGTAATCCTACCCTCAACCCTCCCAGCTTAGTGTAGTTTTGCTTAAAACATAATAATTATTCTACAGGGGATTGAAGGGAGTGAAGTGACTCTTTGTTTCTTTGGATGGGTGCCGAACCTTTCTATGCAAATACAAATTAACCATTTAAAAAAAGATTTACTCATCATTTCCAATAAATGATTTGCTCAGTAGTATACTTGTGAATTTCCATTATAAAATGTTTGCAAACAAAGTTTAATTCTTACCAAATTAAGGGCTCCTATTTCCAGCTGGAAGGAACAAATGCTTTTTAATCAGGTCTCATTTGGGAACAGTTTGATCACACATTTCTTGAGCATGTCTTAATGTGCTATTTGAAAATGGATTGTTAATGTGTATACTGACAACATGATTTAAAAGTAATCTGATTGACTGTTCTCTTCTGTTCGTGCTGAATAGTTCAGCCACTTCAAGCCTGTGTATACTTATCCTGTACTAAATTTTCATCCACAAACATTTTTCTGCATTGAACAGGAAGTTGGACATGATAGCCCATATCACCCATTCCAACTCTACGATTCTATGATTTTCAGGACAGGAAACATTATTTCAGGTGGGAGCAAAATAGTTCCTGGGAAACACCTATTTTCCATGCTCTTTACTCATTTTTTTTTCAATCCTAGTCATATTCTTCCTTAATCAGCTGCTCTATACCACTGTAGGGCATTTCTGCACTACACTGTTGTAGTGCTATTACTCTTAACATCCTATGGAATTCTGGGGATTGCAAGTTAGGGAGAGGCATTTAGAATTCTCAGCCAGAGAGCTCTTTGGCCTCAGTAAACTACAAACCCCAGAATTCCACAGAATGTTGAAAGTATAACAGTGTAGTGTGAAAAGGCCCTTAGTCTTTTGCATTCTTAGAGCCTAGCAAGCCAGAAGTCACATCATGAAAGATTATGTTTCCACAGTGCCACAAACAATCAGTCCAATCTATCAGATTACTGTAGGCCAAATCTCTAATCTTCCATTTGTAGGCAAGGTACTAGTACGTGTGGTGGCTTCTCAGCTCCAGGGGTTCCTAGATGAGATGGATTATCTAGATCCATTCCAGTGTGGTTTCAGACAGCTTTGCTTGCCTTGGCGGATGACATGGCCTATGCAAGGAACTGGACAGAGAGAATGTGTCCCTCTTGGTTCTGCTGAACTTCTTAGTGGCTTTCAATACCATCGACCATGGTATCCTTCTGAGTTGCTTTGAGGGGATGGGGCTTGAAGGTTTTATTCTACAGTCTCTCCATTCTTTCTTGGAGGGGTATTCTCAGAGGATTGTGGCAGGGGGAATCCTGCTCGACTCCTTGGCCGTTGGCCTGTGGAGTCCCTCAGGGTTCAATCTTGTCCCCTATGCTATTTAACATTTACATGAAACTACTGGGAGAGGTGGTATAGAATTTTGCGGCCAGATGCCACCAGCATGCTGATGATACCAAACTCTTTTACTCTCTACCTAATTCCAAGGAAGCAATTCCTGTGCTAAACCAGTGTCTGGCAACTGTAATGGACTGGATGAGGAAAAACAAATTGAAGCTTAATCCAAACAAGACAGAGGTGCTCCTGGTTAGTAAAAATACAGATCTGGGAATAGGAAGTCAGCCTGTGTTAGGTGGAGTTACACTGTCTCTGAAAACACAGGTTCACAATTAGGGGTACCCCTGGATTCAGTTTTGAGCCTGGAGGCCCAGGTTTCCACAGTGATCAGGTGTGCCTTTGCACAGTAAAAGTTAGTGTGTCAATTGCAGCCATTCCTGGAGAAGTTTGATTTGGCCATGGTGGTCCATGACTTGGTTACATCCCATTTGGATTACTGTAATGTGTTCTACATGGGACTGCCTTCAAAAAGTGTTTGGAAACTTCAGCTGCTTGAAAGAGCTGCAGCCAGATTGTTAACAAGGGCTGGTTACAGGGACCACACCACTCCCTTGTTGCTACTGCTCCACTGGCTACAGGTCCATTTCTGGGCACAATTCAAAGCACTAGTTTTGATCTACAAAGCCCTATATGGATTGGATCCAGGTTAGAGTTTTATATTCCCATTAGAACTCTAAGATCATTTGGAGATGCCCTTTTTTCTGTCCCACCAAGTTCTCAGGTGTGTCTGGTGGGAATAAGGGAGAAGATCTTCTCAGTGGCTGCTCTCAGACTTTGGAACTCCCTTCCTAGAGAGAACAGGAAAGCCCCATCCTTGATCTCCTTCCAATGGCAGATTAAGACATTTTTGTGTTATCAGACTTTTATAAATTGAATAGTTTTGGGCTCTTGATGCTGTGCAAGTCTGTTTTAAGGTTGGTATATGTATTTTAATGTATTTTTTTATTTTTAATATGTAATGTTTTAAATTTTATAAGTGGTTTATTTGTTTTTTAAATTTTATATTTATATTCACACAGATGTTTTAATTTGTATTATTTTAATGTTGTTCGCTGCCTTGAGTCCCAACGCTGGGAGAAAGGTGGGGCAGTAATAATAATAATAATAATAATAATAATGATAACAACAACAATAACAAACAATAATAATAGAAAATAAATAAGTGAGAGTGTCATTGAGGGCAAATGAAGCCCATCTCTGAACCTTTCAGTGAAACAAACATATTGGCTAATTTTGAAGACAACCAAGTGGGCACATTCTCTCGCTCTATGAGCACTTATATCTTCTCAAAATGCAACGAGACAAGGATGTCCATTATCTCCAGTTTTATTTGCAATAGTTATAGAAATATTAGCGATTGTGATAAGAAATGATGAGAATTTGGATGGAATTGGAGTTAAGGAGAAAAATAAAATAAGCTTATTTGCAGATGATACATTGCTAACAATTAAAGATCCGGTTGAAAAGATAGATAGGATAGATAAACATTTAAAAGAGTTTGGGGAGAAGACAGGATTAGAAATAAATTGGGCCAAATCAGAAATAATGTTGTTTAATTATACTAAAGAAGAAATACAAAAATTTATAAGTAATAAAAAAAGGTTACTTAATGTAAAAGAATCAATTAAATATTTAGGAATAGATATTACAAAAAATTTACAAGGACTTCAGGAAAAAAAATTTAAGAAATTAAGAATAGAAATTAAACAGAAATTAGAGGATTACAAAAATATAAAGCTATCGTGGTTTGGTAGAATAGCAGTGGTAAAAATGAAAATATTACCTAAAATTAATTTTTTGTTTAGAATGTTACCAATAAAAGTATCAGAGGAAGAATTAAAGGAGTGCCAAAAGATATTAAATAATTTTTGTAATGGTAATAAGAAACCGAGGATTAACAAGAAATATTGGTATAAAAGTAAAAAAGAAGGTGGCCTGGGACTTCCAAATTTAAAATGGTATTATTATGCAAATCAATTGAGATATATTATAGATGGAGTTTCAGGAAAGGGTATTTAGATTGGTTAGAGACAGAAGATAAGAATATTGAGATGAAATTAGAAAATATATTTTTTAGGAATTTTTCAAAGAAAGAAATGGAAAAGATAGAAAATCCTTTTATAAAAAATATAATAGAAATATGAAAGAAAAATAAAAGAAAATTGATACCGAATATATCAACATTAACTCCAATAGTAATGATGGAAAAATTTCCAATGAATTTGAGAGAAATAATAGAGAAAGAAATAAAAAAACAAAAAATATATAGATTAAAAGATTGGATGAAAATAATGATAAATAAAGATAGAATGAAAGAGAGATTGCAGGAAACTAAAATATCCTGGTTAAATTACATACAATTAGAGCAATGGACAAAGAGTATGAAAAGATATGTTAAGGATTTTAAAGAACATACTAAATTTGAACAAATTATTATTCAAAGAGAAAATATGCAAGAAAATGAAATATTAAAAGGTACAACAAGTGAAATATATAAAATATTAGCAAAAGAACAAGAAGAGGATTATCTTAGAAAAATCTGGGAGGAAGAGACAGCACAAAACATAGATATACAAGAATGGAGAAAAATCTGGAAAAAACGTCATTTTAAAAAATTATCAATAAGAATAAAAGAGAATTATTATAAAATAGTTTGGAAATGGTATTTGACTCCAGTGAAATTAAATCAAATAGATGAGAAATATACAAGATTATGCTGGAGAGGATGTCAAGAAATTGGTACATATATGCATATGTGGTGGAATTGTAAAAAGATAATGGAATTTTGGCAAAAGGTTTTTAAAGAGATAAAAGAGATTACAGGAGTAGTAATACCAGTATGTCCAAATATAGCGTTGTTGTCTATATATAATAAGGTTGAGTGTACTCAGGTAAGAAAAGAATTAATAACAAATTTGTTAATTGCAGCGAGATTAATAATAGCAAAAAAATGGAAAACAAATGAAAAATTTCAAATAGAGGAATGGTATAAAGAAGTGTGGAAAATTGCAACTAATGATAAATTAACATGTAGAATTAGATTTATGAAAGGTTTAACAAAAGGGAATGATTTTGAGGAAATTTGGAAAATATTTTTGGAAAAAGCTTTGATAAGAGATGGTAAAGCTACCCTATTACAAGAAGAATGGCAATTTTGGAAAGTGGATTAAATAAAAAGTTGGCTCTGGGGGGTGGGTATATATATATATTTTTTGTTTGGTTTTGTTTTGTATTTTGTATTTTGTATTTTTATTTTATATTACGCGTGTGTGTTAAACTTGTGATTTATTGATGAAATTGGATATGTAATGTTTAATTTTTAAAAGGAAAAAAAAAAGTTAAAAGTTAACTGGCTTTGAAGTAATAAGATTATAATTAATAATAGTAATAGGTTAAATGGAAGCCGAAAATATAGAATTAAGAATGAAATTATAATATTAAAAATGAATATCATGAAAATAAGAATTAAAGATAGGTAACAAAAATGTATAAGCTGTATAAAAGGGAATAAGCTGAATAAGGTTATGATTTCAAGTGTAAAAGAAAAAATAATAATGTAAGTTTGTGTTGTTTAAAGGAAAAAAAATTTTTTTCTCACTATTATGTATAACACATGGTGTTTAATTTTTTGCTTTTGTTTTTCAGTTATATAATCAATAAAAAATTATTATAAAAAAATATCTTCTCAAAATGCAACTGTGGAAAATTATTTTTAAATATGACAGGCTGCATTCCTTGTTCAAATGAGGTTGTCAGTGAGGGCAAATGAAGTCTATGTCTGCATGTGTGATAGGAACTCCTTGGTTAGTTGCTAAAACCTCCAAATAGACACATTCCCTCCCTCTATGAGCAATTCTGCCCTTTCAAAAAGCATCCCCAAGACTTTTTTTTTAAGGACTGAATTCCAAGAACATTTCTGAAAACTCTGGAATGGGGTTAGTGAAATAATGTATTTATTACATGTTAGCTAAATAATGTATATGCTACCAAGTAGAGTCTGAACGTCCAAAGGGATCAAACCTAGGTACTTCCAATCAGATACCACAACTTCCAAAAAAATCTCCAAAAAATTATAAGAAAAAAACATTCCATTCTATTCACTACAAAGTGCACCTGATCCTGCTTTGGATTGGATAGTCTAGCTGCAATACTATAGAGCCTACAGAAGCCTGGGAGGGGAAAGTGTGAAGGATGGTTATTGTTACCCTGTTTACTGGGGGTCCCGGGAGGGACACCTATATGCACTCTCAGTTAATTAAATTTGGGGAAAATAGCTAGAGCACAAGTTAGCAATGCGAGAGGCAGGGCAATGCAGCAGAATCTTTTACCCAATGTCTACGGGGTCAGGCCAAGTCAAGAAGCAAACTGGAGTTTAAGAATAATTGAGATTTTATTAAATACAGACACACAGTGTATGCAACACACACAATCACACAAGTAATTAAGGAAAGTAAAGGTTGGAGTGGTATAGAGGGATTTTGAGAGGGATTGTTGAATTGGGTGATACAAAACCTGTCCTGACGCCTGGAAGAATAGAGAGCGATGCTGGGGTTCGATGTGGCTCAGCACGTGTAGCTGAGGGGAAGCTCGACAAGCAAAGCTGCAGCAAGGTGGTCTGGAACTCGGGAGCGATCCAAGGAAGGTCTCAGAATCAGAGTTTTTTATAGGAAGAAATGTAACTGCAGGCTATTCCGTGCTTGGGGAAAACAATGAGTTTCGGGCGCGAGACAAAGCTTTGGAAAGGTTAGAATTTAGCATGATTGAGTTAGGTCTGAATTGAAAAAAGGTAGACAGTATGCAAATACAGAGTGCTTGGCAGTTGAGTATTCAGCGTGCCAAGTTGCCTGCTCGGGGCAGGGAGTCCTTTGTAAACAGCATACATACATAATGAGGGTGTTTGCAGAGAGGTCTCCTAAAGCAGTGATCTGGCTATTGCTGGCCTGCCTGTATTGTTTTGGGATATTGCAGCGTTTGATGGCTGAGCCTAGTTCTGTGCTTGTCCGGGGGCCTCACAAACACGTGGAGAGGGGTGGTGGAAGAGAGCCAAATTACTGATATCAAAACAATATCTTTATGCTATCTCCAAGGAGACCTAACCTGCAGTAACATAATGACTCCTGTGGGATCACACCATGTATATTATGCTGTACTTGTGGACCATACAGGATTGCTTTCCAGAGGATTCTGGAGTTCTATAGTGCACTACTATGCCTCACAAATCCAAACAAGCCCACGTACAACAGCCTTGGAGAGACCTCCTGAGGAAGGAAAAAAGAGTACTCTAACTCCAGCTGTTTCCTTCCTGGAAAGAACAATTTCTCTAATGAGAATTCTTAAGAAAAATAATATCAAGTTGGTAAGATTAAAAGTTGTCTGATCAACTAGGACAGTGCTTGAAAAGATCGCTTTTGTGGGGAAGGGACTATGGCTGGCTGAGGGATTCTGGGAGTTGTAGACAAAACTTAACGTTCTCCAAGCTGTGAACTAGCTCAGCAAAAACTGAGAGCTTGTTGCTGTTGTGTTCCTTCAAGTTGTTTCCCACTTATGGTGACCCTAACATGAATCTATCACAGGATTTTCTGGGGCTGAGAATGTGTGAGGTGCCCAAGGTCACCCAGTGAGTTTCCATGACCCAGTGCAGAATTGAACCCTTGGACCTTTCCACACTACTTTGTTATAGTGCTCTTATTCTATTTTCAACATTCTATGGAATCCTAGGGTTTGCAGTTTAGGGAGGGATATGTAAAATATTCAGAGTTCTTTGGCCTCAGCAAACTACAAATCCCAGAATTCCACAGGATGTTGAAAGTGGAATAATAGCACTAGAGCAGTATAGGGCGGAAAGGCCCTTTGTCTTCAGGGTTGTGGTCCAATTCTCAAACCACAACCCCATACTGTCTCTATGAGTGAGAGCTAGGGAACATTATATAGTCCCCCAAAATATTTCTTGTGGCTTCTCAAAGGTAGCCCAACATTTTGCTATAAGCAAAATCAATCTTCTGGTGAATGTGAAGGAGGAGTTAAGTTTGGTAGCTTAGGCTAAGAACTCAGCTGAAGAACCTTTAGAAAGACCACTTCAAGAGCTGTCATTAAAAATTGTCAAGCTTCATATTTCTAAACTGTGAATGATGACCTTTTGACAATATCACAGATCCCCATAAACCATAACGCTTCTTGGCTGGGTTTCCTAAGAATATAAGGATTTTTTTAACAAGAAGTCAACACAATTTTATTGAGATTTGTGTGAATTTCCCTATGGATTTCCTACAATGCTGGATGTTTATTAACTATACACAGACACTCAAACTGGACAAGTTTGCATTTTAGTTTCTCACCTTTAAATAAGTTCTTTCACCACAACTTACACAATTCGTACAAGTGAAGTATAACACAATCGCAAAAGAAAACAAATGTTTGTGGGAGACCACCATGCACCTTAACCATTTTTCAGCACAGAGGCTGAAATGAGATAAATTAAGCCATTACTGAGACTTAAACCCAAGAGGTTTTGACTGTCTGCAGGAGGCAACTAAAAATGCAGAAGATTTATAGATAAATAAGTCTCATAAATACAGGTATAATACATTGGAGACTGGCTGTATGATGTGGTTTTTAATCATACAAACCTCTCACTTGGTTTCTTCCAGTAATGCAACAGAGGTATTTCCCTATCTGATCATAAATCACATCAAAATCAATTCCAGAAAATCCATGGTGGGTCTAAGTCCTGCAGTTCATGAAAAGGAATTGGATGCTTTTGTCATTTAAACATGTGTTTACTAACACAGTATCAGAAGAATTTCAGAGGTGTTTTGCATTTCAGCTCTTGCAAATTGGCAACACACATGGAGATATTCTTCCTCTACTTTGTACCAATTTGCCTTATAAAAAGTACATAACCAATTTAAGGAAGCTGTTTACAAAGAGTGATTTGTTCTAATGCTGGGCAAAAAGACGGTAATAGATTTCTTTTATGCCCCCCATTGTTACAAGGGCTTCAGCTCAGGCGCCTAATATTTTGTGCAAACTATTCAAATCAGCAGATATAATATGGCAAAAGAGTCAGTTCAAAAGTACTTAAAGCTTCCATTCATGAATTTATAGGTTAGATAAAGTGCACTTTCAGAAGCAAATGCTGCTCATGAGGATCCACATTCCTTTTTAGAAAGAAAACAATTCAATACAATACAAGCAGGCTTGGATATACATATTACTGCTGCTTTCCAAGAGCCTTTGTCTGGAGGTTGAAGTGCTAGACCAGTACTTGAGAGATTAGGGTTCTTTTTCCCCCCTCCATTTTTTCCCCTAATACTCAAATACAAAACATGACACAAGGAAAGAAAACAGAAAACAAGGTATGTCTTACAGTTACCCATTTTATCTCCCTTCTTTTCTTCCACATAATAATATTATTAACTATAACATATTATTTGACTTTCTCCCCTTTCAATTGAATTCAATTGACTCTCTATGGCCCTTTCTGCATCATACCCCATTAGCGCATTCTTCCATTACAATCCCAGCATTGTCATTCATGCAATGATAGCAGGTTAGAAATGGTCTCTTCTGCACCCGTCTGCCTTAAGTAGATGAGTAACGGTATTGCCACCAGTGTTCCTTCTGCACTACAGTGTCCTTGGCCACTCCCTTTCCCCACCTTTACCCCTCCTCACCACCCCAATTCATCTTTGTTTGTTTGTTTGTTTTTGGAGGCTGTACTAGCATGACAATGTTATAATGGTATGACATGCCAGTACACTATTGCACTTTTGCCAATAATACTTAAAAATGCATTAAAAACGTAAAGTTTTTACTCAAAGGAAAAATTTAAAATTAACACTGAGAGGTGATAGATTTTGAAGTTACCATGCCATGGGAGTAGCTGAGGGAGGGACAAGCTGGAGACACCCACACCCCACCCACTCCTGGATCTGGGAGGACAGGAAGCACTATCAAGTGCTATTATAGTACCGCACTGAGCTGGCTGATGGAATTGAAGCCCTAAAGGAAGCTCTTAATGGATTTTTTCTGGAAATGATATAAGGGGATTTTGCCATGTTTGGGGATGAGATAGAAGCTGGATGGTGATAACATCATGTGGTAGCATGACTCTGGACTGCAAACAACCCACTGCTGTTGCAGGATAGCAACACTGTGCGGAAATGGCCTATATTTAACTATTTTTATACTTCCTTAATTTATATAAACAGTAAATGTTACAATCTATAAGCCAATTTACTATCATATATTATTCATAGTATAAATCCTCCAAGAGTTTTAATTCCTTCTTTATTCTTTACATAATAATAATAAAAAGGTTTCCAATCATTCAGCTTCAAGTCTTCAGTGCACATGAAATTAATTGGATGAAGTTGGGAAAGTGACTGTCTCTCAATCTGATCTAATTCATGGGGTCATTGTGGGGATAAAGTGTGGAGGAGGAAAGCTATGTACTGTACCTTGAAGTCATTGGAGAAAGAGTGGAATATAAATGTAACAAACAAATAAGACCAGACAATGAATATATAGGCTTGCATCCTGTTCGTAGCTACAAGATCGTAGCCTGGGCTTAACAATCTCATAACTTTGGGGATTTATGTTTTCAGTTCCTAACAACTGAAAGTGACCCCTCCCGCCGCAAATACCATTTCATTCAGGCCTAGTTAAATAGTTTCTGAGCTGCTGAGGAATGATGTCTGCAGTGCTCTCCCAGTCATGAGGGACACTAAAAAATGTAATTGTGGCAGGACCCTGTTACTGCAGTTTAGACCTCCTTGGAGATACCCCTAGATATCATTTTGATATCAATAATTTGGCTCTCTTCCACCACCCCTCTCCACGTGTTTGTGAGGCCTCTGGACAAGCACAGAACTAGGCTCGGCCACTAATTTGCTGGACATTCCATTCTCTACCCAGGCAGGCCAGAAATAGCCAGATCCTCACTTTAGGAGACCTCTCTGCAAACACCCTTATTATGTATGCACACTGTTTTACAAAGGACTCCTTGCCCCGAGCAGGCAACCTGACAAGCTGAATACTCAACTGCCAAGCACTGAGCATATGCATACTGTCTACCTCTTTGTCAATTTGGACTTAACTCAATCATGCTAAATTTTGACCTTTCCAAAGTTTGTCCCATGTCCGAAACTCATTGTTTTCCCCAAGTACGGAATAGTCTGCAGTTATATTCTCCCTATAAAAACCCCTGATTCCGAGACCATCCTCGGATCCCTCCCAAGTTCCAGACAGCCTTGCTGCCCCTCTGCTTGTCAAACTTCCCCTCAGCTCCACGTGCTGAGATACATCGAACCTCTCTATCTTCTTTCGGGGCTTCAGGAACAGGTTTCGTATCACCCGAATCAACTATCCCTCTGAAAATCCCGCTATCATACTCACACCTTTATTTTCCTTAGTTATCTGTGTGCGTGTGTTGTTTGCATTGTGTGCCTGTATTTAATAAAGATCATTCATTTATTTCCAACACAGTTTGCTTCTTGACTTGGCCTGACCCCGTAAACATTGGGTTACAAGATCCTGCTGCATTACCCTGCCTCTCGTAGTGCCAACCAGTGCTCCTGACTAATTTCCCCATCTTGTGTAATGGTAAGGTTATTTAGGTGTCCCTCCCAGGACCCCCAGTAAACAGGGTAACAACTCTCAGGGGTCCCTCCAGCTCCCTGTTCTCAACACACCCCATGATCGAGAAAGCTCTAAAGACCTCATTTTCGTCTGCTCCAGTCTGCAGAGTCTCATACACTCTTTGGCTGGAGGCACTACCTGGTTGAAATGATGGGGGATTGGGGAAGTAGCATTTTTAGATAGAGCTACAATGACGGACCTCCATTGTCATAATTACATCTGATGATGGGGGGTCTCAGTCATAATGTCTAGTTCAAAAGTACAGTTGTGCTACGTTCTTTCTAACAGGCAAATTAGTATCCATGTCAGAAGGGAGGCAGGACAGCAGGGTGCAATGTAATCCTAATTCAAAGATATGTTCACTCTATAGAGTTAGGATTGGGTACAAACCTTTTCTGCTGACAGAAATCCCCCTTTTTGGCCAGCTGATCTCAGAAATGTGTTGACAGAGCAATCTGTTATCAGAACTACTCTGCTAAGATCTGCCAGCAGAAGAACTTTTAAAAAATGGAAAAAGAAGGGGTGGATTGAGGAAGGAGCTGAGTTCCACTGACCTCCCTCCAGCCCTGGGGAACAGAACCATGTTGCCTCAAAATTTGGCAAGGCCAAAATTCACAACACCCAAGACTGACAGTGGCTGAGAGTTAACTCAGGGTCAGCTGGCCTAGTAGCAACTCAGATGGACTGTGGCTACCTTGCAATCTTTAGGTCTGGTTCTAATATCAAAGATAAAGTAGGAAATAAGGCAAAGAAGTTAAGATGAGGTTATGGCACAATGATAAAGGCCGTGTCCACACTACATTGTTAGAGTGCTATTATTCCACTTTCAACATCCTTTGGAATTCTGGGGTTTGTAGTTTACTGAGGCCAAAGAGCTCTCTGGCTGAGAATTCTAAATGCCACTTCCTAAACTACAAACCCCAGGATTCAATTGGATGTTGAAAGTGGAACAATAGCACTATAATTGTGTAGGGTAGAAATGGCCAAAGACTGTATGCATCCTTGATTGGGTTTGACATAGCCTTGAGTTGGAATACCAACCATAGATAAAAAGAAATGGCTTGGAGGTGAGTGAGTGACCTGGAAATGGTGAGCACTCTCTGCCTTTCTTTTGCTAACCCCCAATAGTCTAGTAATTAGAGAGGGGGCAGGACAGGCTATTAACATTTATTAACTTATTTATAGGCCTGGTTTAACAGCTTACGATTAATCAGTATTGTGCTGGCAGTCCATTGGACACTGATTTCTTTAACAGTGGTTTTATTCCTAAAACGGAGGTCAACTTTGTGGCAAATAAATAATTTATAACAATAGATCATAATACTTCTCACGTCAATGGTAAATAATTCAACCAGAGCTTGTGAATCCCTCTGATTTGGGGATTCTGGGAGTTTAAATCCCCACAAAAAAAGCGTGTCTCAAACTCTGAATTTGACAACAGACATTCATCCATACATCACATAAATTCCAAATAGTTATGCTTTCACTAAAAGGACCATTTCAGAAGTACAATCCATGGCAAGATAAGATATCAAGGACAAGGCTAGGTTGAATTTTATTCCATACTCCTCCTTGCAATTTAATGTCATCCAAGGATAACTTTTCAGCCTTGACTTTGCTGCTTATGTATACTGGATCTCACAGACTTTTGGCAGCAGAAGAACTGGTCTGCATTATCAGGCCCTTCCTATGCATCTGTTTTGGTATTCTATCACAAAACTCTACAAGATGTTAAACACAACGTAGGTAAAACAGATGTTCTCATTAAGATGGAATTTGGGCAGTAAGTTGCTTTCCATGTCCTGCCCATTTCCAGTCATTACACTGCAATTCAATTTTGATTCCATGCCTCTATACCAGGTGCTGCCCCAATATCGAATATCTGCACCTCTTGATTGAACAAATGCAAACTGATTTTGACAGCAAAGGAGACATTGATTTAGTAACATTGGCAGAACACATAACTCTTAAGCTCTTTAGAAAATGCACGGCAACGTTGCGTGATCCGAGTTTTCAAGGGCAGATTTGAAACTTGACTTTTCACGAGGTGCAGACATTAATCAACAAGAGGATGTTCCCATAAACAAAATTCAACCGACAAGTTTTTCTTGACTCCTTTATGCCAAATTTTCATTGCAGGTTGAAAGCAATGCTGGTTGCTAAGAACACATCTTCAAAACGAAAGGTACTAAAATGTTGGAGTGAAAACAATACAGCAAATAAAAAGAGTGAAGTGCTTTGCTAAAAAGTAGTTATAAGGAACAGAATACTAAACAGGGCTGCAACCTTTGTGAAGATTTAAATGCCACTAGTAGAGGTCTTTAGAAGAGGAAATTCAACCCTTTTTTAGATAGAAAAGGGACATCTGGGGAATTAAGTTTATCTGAGGGTCACTATAACAGCCTTGGGGACTCACATGGCCCCAGGGCTGCATATTGTCTATCCTGCACTAGAGGAGACATTTAGCACTTTTTTTCACTGCTCTAAGTTTGTCAAAACACAGGATCTCCCTCACCTCCATATCTTACTTTCAGAATGCTTTGTTTGTAACCTTCATTGCAAGGTAAACAGACATAATTAGCAAATCTTGCTTAGGAAGATACATCTGTGAAAATCCTGTCTAAGTTCTTGAAATACAAACCAGGGTATGGTTGCCAATTGTACTCATTTTAATTTGTAGTCTTCCCTGACTACCAATGAGGATGAGGATCCCTGTTCCTCAAATCCAGATAGTCAAAACAGTATATTATGTAAATTATATACTAGTTATGTAAGTCCTGTGGTGAAATGGGAAAAGGGTTAATCAGCATCCTCCTCACTGATTTTCCATTTAGAATCTCCTCTTTGAAATTAGCTTTATAGATGTGTAAGCAGATTGCATTTCTTTAGTTTCTTTTGCATGTAAAATGCATTGTGAGCATCAAATTTATAATATATATATATATATCTTGTGGACTGAAGCCTGCTGACTGTCCCAACCAGAGTAGAAGACCCACTAAATGAATGGGATTCATATAACTGTAAAATCATGACCAATGTTTGATTCAACAGGTCTGTTCTATTCAGGAGTATTCAGCTTAGGAACAATTCCAATTTGGGAAGAAATACAGAGGCCATTTTTCAGCAGTGAATGAGACTAAGGTCACAGGAAGGACAAAGACCAAGGTGGATAAACCATAGCAAACCAGGTGAGAGCATATATATTTCTTATTAGTTTAGACTCATTTCCATCAAGCAAACAAAACACAACTGAATTTAATGGGTACGCAGCAATCAGTTGCAGTACAATGGAACTGCAAAGCAGAGTCCTCTTCTATTTAAACAGCATTCATGCCTTCAAACCACAGACCAATGTCTTTGGAGAACACTCCATGAGCTTATTCTGCATATCAATCTATTACACATGGATTGGCTAACATTAGATTTAAGGAGAGGTTCTTTGTTTCAGTCTTGCTAATCAGGTTGGAGCCATGCAACACACCAGTATGTGAATCCTTTAGTATGTGAATCCACAAGGATCTTGTGTATATTCTGTCCTCCAACAGTCCTGATTTGGCAGAGACAGGCTCTATTAATTCTCTGGGTTTTTTCCCCAGCTGCTTTTAATATGCACCAGTTTCTGTCTCCACTTCCCACTTTGTCCTCAGTTTACTTCAGTTGCTAAATTGAATTCAAAATGCAGAAATAGTTTGCACTCAATTAACTCTGAAGACTGGGGAGAGGAGAGGAGGAGGCAGAATCTTTCCCTTCCCAGAAGGCTCAGGCCCAAACAAACCGCTGCAGCTTCCCCTAGCTTGTGCTTTGTAGCTGAGCTATAGTACTATCCCCAGTGGAAAAAGATTCAGCAGCAGCAGAGCACAATGTTTGGGTAGAGAAAAGTTCCCTTGTCCAGTGTTTCTCAAACTCTGATCCTCCAGATCAGTGGTTCTCAACCTTCCTAATACTGCGACCCTTTAATACAGTTCCTCATGTTGTGGTGACCCCCAACCATAAAATTATTTATTTATTATTTAAAATGTCTCCCCTCCCGGCAAAGGTCGCCTCGCTGGCCAGGAACCGGGGGGGGAGCAGGCAGTGAGGGAAAGAGTCTCCCCCGGAAAAAAACTTCGAGAACCCCCCCGGCTCTGCTTCTGCTTCGCTCTCGTTTCTGCTGGGGGGGCAGTGTGGGAAAAGTTTCCAGAGTGTCGATCCTGGCCGGGGGGGAGGAATCCCAGCACCTTTGTCTTCTGCGCTGGGCACAGCTTGCCCCCCGGAAAAGCGCCGCCTTGCGGCCCCCCGGCCCTTCCGCAGCGCCCCCCTCTGTGGCGAGTGGGGCAGGGGCCATGACAAGGAGGGGGCCTGCCCCCCGTGCTGCCACCGCCCCCCCACTGGCCCATCAGACGGGGGGTTCTCCCAGTAGTGGAGAAGGGGAGCGATTTCAGTCCCTTCTGAACTGGAGCAAGAGGACGTGAGTGCGTGGCTCACGCTTGCGCACCACCACCGAGGAGGGAATGGAGCCTAAGACCATTGGAAATATGTATTTTCCAATGGCCTTAGGCAACCCCTGTGAAAGGGTTGTGCGACTCCCAAAGGGGTCACGACCCACAGGTTAAGAACCGCTGCTCCAGATGGTTCTGCTCCCAGATGTCTCAGCCATTGTGTCCAATGCTTAGGAATTCTGGGTGTTGAACTCCTAAACATCTGGATCACCAGAGTCTGAGAATCACTACTCAGATTAAAAAAAAAAACAGTGAAGGGAACTCAGGGAGCAGCAGGGGTGGAGACCACTCTTGGGGCAAATATATGTATTACTGGGCTAAAAGGGGCAAAGATCTGACTGAGAGGCTGGAAGACTTTTTGCACTACAGTTTAAAGAATCCCCTTACAAGCACAGTAACATAAGTACTGATTCTCCCCATGACTGTCACATCTGCTATCACAACATAACATAATTATAAATAACATTACCAAATTAATCGGCTTTTGTCAGACTCATTAGCAGCTTGCTTATTGTGAATCATTACCCACCGTTAAACATGCAACAATAATAATAATAATAATAATAATAAAATGAGTAGATGGAAATGCAGGAGGTTTACCCCTGAATGCTATTAATTTCCCTAACACAAATAATGTATTCTGATGCATGAGCTCGCTGATGCAGAATATCAGTGTTGATAATTTATGGTGCTGAAAGTGAGATGGCTCTGGATGCTTTTGACTGCATGAAATGTGTCAGAAAGGAGAGGGAAATTAAGGAGGGCCCTGTTAACGAAAGTTCATTTTTGTAAAACAAACTGCCGATAAATAGGCAGATGTGTGCACTCACAAGCGCGCACACACTCAGAGAAGGAAGCCTGTATGTTGCCACCTGAGGAAGCTTCAAAGTGTTCAAAAGAAATAATCACCACTTTGTTCTCTCACTTTTCTCTCTCTGCTGACATGACAGACGCCTACGCTTCTAAGAAGCTTCTCTTGAAAAAGTAAAGTGAGTGATATAGGACTGGCTTTTCAAGCTTTTTTTTTTTTTAATAACTGAAAGGGAATCATAATCTGTGGTGGGTGACTGCAACCCAGCAATCCAACACATACATGGAGGCAGATAGCTCATGGACTGAGGAGGGGGTATTTCAGCTGAAACTCCATCATTTCCATTTGGTCTAGGACCATTTCCACACAGTGCTATTATTTCACTTTCAACATCCTATGGAATCCTGGGATTTGCAGTTTAGAGAGGGGCCTTTGAGGCCCTCCCTAGACTGCAAACCCCAGGATTCCATAGGATGTTGAAAGTGGAATAATAGCACTATAACAGTGTAGCATGGAAATGGCCTAGGAGTAGCCACTGTGCATAGAGGATTTTTTCCAAATACGATTAACTACTGCACATTTCCCAGAAGTCCTGGGGAGTGTGTAAAACCATTGCCAAGTGCGTGGCCTGGCCCATGGTGCCATTTGTGAGAGATGGGCCAGAATCCTCTTAGGCCCTTTTCGCATTTAGGCTTCTTGCGCGAGCGGGGGAGGGCGGCTCGCGCAAGAAGCCTTCTCCGGGAGGCTGTCGCTTCCCCCCTCCTTCGTTCCGCACGCCAAGGAACCAGCGGGGAAGCGGCAGCCTCCCGGAGGCGGCGGCGGCTCGCGCGTCCATCCCCCCGCGCGCGCAAGAAAGGAGCCTGTCCCTTCCACACCCCCTGCTCGCGCGAGAAGCAGGAGCCGCTCGCGCCGCCCCCCGCATGCGCGCGAAGCGACAGACAGTCGCGCCCGCCCCCCCCGCGCGTGCCAGGAGCGACAGACAGTCGCGCGGGGAGGCGGCGGCGCGGGCTCCTTTCTCGCGCGCGCGCACGGGGGGCGACGCGACTCCCGCTCTCGCGCCCCCCCCGCGCGCGCGAGAAGCGGGAGTCGCGTCGCCCCCCGCGCGCGCACGAGAAAGGAGCCCGTTGCGCCGCCCCCCGTGCGCGAGAGAGAAGCGAAGGCAGTCACGCCCACCCCCCCGCGCGCGTGCACGCAAGGCGGGAGGCTGTCGCGAGCAGCCCCCCGCCCGTGCGAAGCAGGATGCTCTCGCATCCGCCGCGCTAGCTCCCCGCCCCGCCTCTTCCTTCCGCACGGGCGGAGGGAAGGAGGCGCGACCCGGCCGCCTTCCCGACGCACCGCACTACAGGTGAGTGCGTGTGGGCACCGGGAGCGTAGCGCGAGCGCGGGGTGATTTTCGCTTGAAAGCGAAAATCAAAAACCCCGCGCTCGCACCGCTGCAGCCCCGTGAGAGCGCCGGAAGTGGGAGTGCGTCATGCGGAGCGACGCTCCCACTCCCGCACGGCTCACGGGGCTATTTCACCCGGGAAAGCCCGTGCGAAAAGGGCCTTAGAGACATATGCAAGTCATGATGCATATACGGAGCCAAAATGTCATCACTTTGGAATGGATGTATTCTGTTGATAGTGGCAGAAACAGAGTTGCATGGACAGTATGTTCTTCTGTGCCTTATCTTTATAAATTGCACACTATGCATTGTCTTTGTTTATCCTCTGTTTTTCATTGTGGTTTGCGCATCTATAATTTGCAATGTGGCTATGCATGCAATATTGGACATTGCAGTTGTGCACCACATACTGGCATGTGTTGCACAATGTAGCTATTCTGCACAGGGTTTATGTAGTGTTCATGTGGCATATCTCCGCATGTGGATGCTACGCAACACTAAGGGGATGCTGCATTGCAGCCATGGTGCGTTTGAGTTAGAGCTTGCAGGCTGCAGCACTACAACATTTTGAGAAACAATGGCAATTGAAACAGACATGGTTCAACACCTCATTATCTTTAGGGTGAGGGGCTGAGGGTTCTTTGCCATTTGTGAGCTAATCTGTCTCTGTCTGGGGTCCCTCTATCACCTTCTGGCCACCTGGACATCCAACTTTTGATCACGGTGAAATCCAGACAGGCAGAGTTCACATTAACATTCCACTTAAGCTTTCTAAAGTATTGGAATCTCAGGAAATTTATATGGGACAATTAGCTGGCTCTTTGTTAGTCTTTTAGGCTATTTATTATAGGCACTCATACATACACATACACATTCCCCTTAGGGAGAATCACAGGTATATGTAGGACCATAGCTTGCATTACATCATATTGCATGTAAGAAATCATACATTAATTACGTTCCAGCATATGACCAGTAAAATATAGCAGGTAAAATGTTGCATTTTCATAAGGAATGAACCTTCATCTTTAGGCTTCTGTGCACTACAATGTTCTAGTGCTATTATTCCACTTTTAACATCCTATGGAATCCTGGGCTTTGTAGTTTAGGGAAGGGCCTTCAGAATTCTCATCCAGAGAGCTCTTTGGCTTCAGTAAACTACAAACCCCAGAATTCCACAGGAAATTAAAAGTGGAATAATAACACTATAACAGTGTAGTGCAGAAAGGCCCTCTATATCTCTCTAGCAAGCTTCTCTATGGTTAACACAGAGAAATATTGTCATCTTAAACATTATGACTCAGCCATTTATCCACTAAGAAATACACTAAGCTATACATCTCTAAAATAGACATCTGTGAACACACAAGTTTCCAAGGAATTATAACCATGGGCATTTCTATATCTACTAGCATCCATTGGAATCAGAACAGGAAATATATCTATTCAGTATGGCCTACTTGAGAGCACAGTAGAGAATCTCTCAATGATTGAGAATCTGTCAACCTAGTTGAGAATCTCTCTTACTAGCCAGGTCTATTTCCATTAGCATGTCTGGGTTATCATCTAGGAATAGCACAACTGTTATCAATAACATTCTCCATACTATGGAGACTATTAAGCAATCTGACTTCCACCTTCTTTCAGCTTGTTTTATAGCTTACCTAGCCTAATCAGCTGATATATCTGGTCAAATCAAAATAACAGTTTATTTACTGTACTCCATTTATGTAAACAATTACTCTTCTCCTCTAGAGGTAAAGTAAGACCAGGTCAAATAAGCTGTTGGCTGCCTTTCATCATATTGCATCAGCTGTTACTTTGTACTACAACATCTGCTTTGAGTTTATTATCAATCAAGTCAAACTGTGTTCTTATACCTTTGTTTATACTTGTGTTGGCATTCTGACTGGAACTACTGTACTTCCCGGCATATAAGACACACATGTGTATAAGATGTGCCCCATTTATACACTGGCAGATACTATTTGCTGGCATATAAGACCTACTGGCGCATAAGACACACCCCATTTTCAAACAATATTTTTTTGGGGGGAAAGTGAGTCTTACATGCCAGCAAATACAGTAAACTCTGTCTTGGCTCTTGGTAACACACACATTCTACAATACACAGAGCTTTCTGATTTACATTTTATATACCTCTTGAACCCATTATTTAAGTTTTGGGGACTTAAATTTTCCAAACTAGACCCTAATCTGTGCATAGCCTCTATCACAATGAATGATGACAATGATATTCCCTCCACCCCTGCTTCCCTAATTCCTCTGGAAAAACTGCAGCCCTCACAGAATGTGAGGAACAGATTTCCTCTGAAGCATATATTGACTGAGATCCCATTTGACATTGGCAGAGTTTGAAGCTATGCTAATGTGGTTATACTGCATGTGAGAACTCTACTGGCTTACACACTCCAGCCAATCAGTGGCTGTTTATCTCTGTACATGGGGCCACACTCTGGGCCATCCAGCTGCTGCTGTACAGTCTGAGGAACACTGTACACGGAGGTACTGGACAAGTATTTGCCCAACACCAAGAAGAGTAGATATGTTTTCATAACCCCTCGGTTCCATTCACACTGAAAAATTACAGTGCTATTATTCCACTTTAACTGCCGTGGGAACCATGGAATCCTACAGAGTCCTGGGACTGGTAGTCTGGTGAGGCACATGAGTACTCTGGCTGAGAATTCTAAAGGACCATCCCTCAACTACCAATCTGAGGATTCTTAGGACAGAACCATGACACTTAAAGTAGAATAATTGTATTACAATTGTATAGTGTGAAGAGGCCCCAGGAAAATTAAAAACAAAACAAAACACATTGGCCAAGATCTTGCATCTTCTGGTGGAGCATACAGTTCCCATAGAGTAATCCCAAATCTGTCAGTCTCTCCACTATGTGGATAAACCACCCTCTTCTTGAAGGGCTCTCCAGCATAGCCATTCAATGGCTAGAGGAGGGCAGGATCAGTCAAGAAGCATCTGATTAAGTTTCCACAGCTGATCTCACAACAATGAAAGCATCCTTCAGGACCTTGCAGGGGCCACAGGACCCTGGAGCTAGAAAGGAGCACAAGGATAATTTAGTTTAGCTCTATAATTCCAGTGTCAAACATCAGGAAGCTCTTTCTGATGCTTTGATAAAGTCTCCTTTCTTGCAATTTGAATTCATCAGTTCATGTTGTAGGCCCTTTTCGCACGCAGTTTCTGTTGCAAGAGGACCCCTTGAGCATCACGTGAATGGGAACATCAGTCCGTACGACGCACTCCCACTCACGAGCCTAAAGCGGGATGCGAGTGCTTTTTATTATTTTTGGCTGGGAGCTGAAAATACCGCACAGTTGTGCAATGCTCCCGGGGCCCTCGCGCACTTACCTGCCCTGCGATGCATCGGACGAGCCGGGCCGGTCACGCTTTCTCTCCCAGTGCAGCCTACAGCTCCCAGGCTGCGCTGTGGAAGGAAGGGGGGCGCTAGCGCAACGGTCGTGCGACCAGGAAGCAAGCTGCTGGACGAAGGAGCAGGGAAGCAGCAGCGTCCCTGCTGAGGCTTTTCACGCGAGACACCCCCCCCAGTCGCGCAAACGGGTAACGTGCAAAAAGGGCCGTAGTCTCAGGAGTAGCAGAAAGCAAGCTTCTTCCATCTTCTACCTGGCATCCTTTTGAATATTTAAAGATGGCTACCTTGTCACTTCTCAGTGATGGTGTCATTATGCGTCTGGCTATAGGAATATAGCTAGATGCTCCTTTGCTGTCCCTTCTCCCTTGGCCACTAAATGGCAAGGGGAGGTAGGAAAAAGGTGAGATCTCCATGTGTTCTACATGGTTATTGCTCAAAGTGAAGTGCCTCCTTCTCTAATGGCCACAAAGGACAATGCAGGCATAATGTGTCTTTGTGTGTCACTAGTAGGATATAAGCCTGCAAAACTTTCCCGCAGAACTGTTCCTCTAAAGATGACAACTGCTAGTTGGTTGATACAGATTAACCAACCACCTGCTTTTTGATCTCTCCTTAGGGTTGTGGCTATGGGGACTGTGATGACAAATATCCCCATTTCAAAATTTGTCAGGATGTTTCTGGCTATAAGAACTGGAATGTCTCCTTGGAAGGCTGAATAACCAGCAATTCTATATGCCTTATAATATCTCGGTGGCATGTTCTTCAAGTTTTTTTTTAAAGATAACCACCTTGGCATTACTCATGCGCTTAAGGGCACCACTGCAATGAATGCTGCATGGGTTATAGAACATCCCATGGGTCCCTGAGGTGACGGTGTGGCAGTGACATCTCTTAAGGTGGGTAGTCTATTGTTTGCCTTCTTTCAGCAGGGAATGCTTTACTGCAATATGATTTATAATTGGTTCAACTGCTAATAGCTGGAGAAAACTACATCCTGGGCCCTGGATTAGCCCATGGGAGCACCAGCTGGTCATCTCTTATCTATGTGAGCCTTTTCACTAAGAGAGTCTTGGAACAAATGTATACACCAAGCAAAGCACTGACATTTATCACCTTCTTTTAAGCCTGTCTTAATGAACAGCAAGAGTGCATTGCTTCCTCAGGACAATCTTCTCTTCCATCAGGCAGTAACTGCAGAACAGCTCAAGATGCTATTAATATTGTAACCAATGTTTTCCCGGTGGAATCCCATTCAAGTGGTTAGCAACTCCAACTTTGATGAAGAATGCAGTTCATTGTGTCTCCGTGCTTTTGGTGCCTGTGGTAGGAAACAGCACTGTTACTTTTAAGAAAAGCAACACACATTAAGTAGGCAGCGTAAGTCTAGTGAGATATTCTAGAATGATAAAAAGAAAATTCACAATGTCTCACAAGATATGTTGGTAGGGTTAAATAGGTTGATTTTCAGTTTGTATCAGTTTTAGATGTTTTATATTATTCCACTTTTTAAATACTTTTTATTAGAATATAAACATATATAAAATACATTCAATACAGCATCGATTTTTTTCTCAATATTTTGTAGCTCATTGAAGTTTTGTATAATTCTTCTTCCAATCATTACTAGAACCAAATACTCTTAATGTTTTAAATTTTAACCATACTACACAAAAATAAGTTCAATTGACTTGCTTGTTGCTGTACATTCTGATCTATCTGGTGTATAGATTATAGTCTGATCTGACATCTTTATCTCATTTGTCAAATCTGAAGACACTTTTCCAATTTCACAAAGTCATATAGATATTTTTACCTCCTTCTTAGAATATATGATTCATAGGTTTGTTACGCTGTTTTCATAATAGTTTACCTTTACAAAATTAACAAGAACTGTTTATTAACTAATTTTGTGTTTCCAATTTTGAAGGAATTGTTTCAAAGGGTCCCATTCTTTTTCAATTTCTTCATCTGTCCGGCCTTTAAGTCTCTGAGCTAATATGTTGGCATTTTTTGTTTCTGACAGAGTGAATAGCCACTGATCCACGTTTGCTGCTTTTAGGGAGGGGCCTTTAGAATTCTCAGCCAGGGAGATCTTTGGGCTCAGTAAACTACAAACCCCAGAATTCCAAAGCATGTTGAAAGTGGAATAATACTACTATAACAGTGTAGGGTGGAAAGGCCTTTAGAACTAGAATAGAGCCAGTGAATCAGTGAAATATACATAAGTGTTAACTTATTAATTTCCATTGATTCACTAGGGCTCCTCTGGTTGGGACTACCAGTGGGATTTAGATCTTACTTCGGTCAAGGAGGAACGAAGTGTGTACAAACTGGCCTGTATGGAAGCAGAAGAAACATGTTAGTCCCCAGAGTCTTATTTTGATGCAGAACATGCAGAGAGCTAGTCCAACAAAGTAGGTATTTTACAGCATCCTCCCCTCACTTTAAACACACACAAGTTATTATTTTTTTTTATGTGGAAGAAACATCTGGAACAAAAATTGCCCCCACTAATTTGTTACATGAGCACTTTGCTATGCATACAATATCAGGGCAATCTATGCCTTTTTTGAACTTGAAATATAAAATAGAGAAACCTGTGTTGAATGCTCATTTGAGCAACAACTCTTCCCCTGATTGAAAGCTGGAAAGACACTTAGTGCATGCTCACTCAGTCTTGTCCAGAAAGGACCAAGTAGACATACTGATATCATCAATGGCAGGGATGGAAGGAACTGACACACACATCCAAGGATAATTCACCATAGAGTAGCCCGAGACATAATCCGAAGATGCTGTGATAATGGGGCTTCCCATTATCTAGAATTAGCAAAAAGGGAGACACTTCCCTCTTCAGGTAAACCAAGGGTTAATAAGGTGTTGGGATTAGATTACATTTTAGTATGTGGTCAGCATCATAGGTCATGTGGGTCAGCATCACAGGTCATAGGGTGAGAACTGACCAATCAAAAAGAAAAGAAGTGAGCATCTTCAGGATGCTTCCAGATGCTTCGAAGGAGAAGTTATAAAACTTCTTGGAGGCCATGTGGCCGAGAGACAACAAGGAGATAACAAAGGGATAACAACCAAGGAACCTCCTGGAGGGGGGTTCTGTGCCAGTAGCAGGCTGGAGGCCATAGGCCTCGCCTCCTGACCTTCCTTTAGAAAATCTAAGCCTAGGAACAACTGTGAGTAATTAGACTAAAGTTATCTAGTTGCGTTAGGGACTTTTCTATTATTTTGGAGGCTGGCTGATCTAAAGAATGTATCTGTGCTTTCATATCTGTTCTTTTTGTAACTAAGCGTGCCTGGGAAGAGGGAGCTTCCCATGTGTGATAATTTGCCTTGTTTATTTACCTACCTTTAATAAATACTTTCTGTAAAAGACCCTGTTTCTCTCCTTCCCACGCCAAGCTAGGTAGACTGGGGGAAAAGGAAGATCCTTAAGCTTAGGGATGTACGTGGTTGGACAGGGTCCCGCTGTACTGTACAACTGTCCAGATAATTCATAATTCAGTGGGTGGTGGCAGCGAAGATGAATTAACAGCTAAAAATCATAAAGGTTGGAATATACATCCCAGCAGCGCATGGTGTCATTTTCCAGCTTCACATGGTGGCGTATGGTGGGATGTGATATTCAGCCTCACAGATGCCCAAGAGGCAAACAAAGAAACTACACACCTTTGAACTGCTCCTTGTGGAAATCTTTCTTTATCACATAATTCATGGCCATTTCTGCACTACACTATTATAGTGATAGTATTCCACTTTCAACATCCTGTGGAATTCTGGGGTTTGTAGTTTGTTGAAGGCAAAGAACTCTCTGGCTGAGAATTCTAAATGCCCCTCCCTAAAACTGCAGGTCCCAGGATTCCTAAGGATGTTGAAAGTAGAATAATAGGCTGCAACAGTGTCATGAGGAAATGGCCCATGAAACAGAGGCCATTTCTGCATTATTTATTTATTTATTTATTTCCCTTCTCTCCATATGGATCGAGGCGGCAAACAACTTACAAATAGCATGTATTTCGATACATTTCTATACATGCCCCCAACAAGCTGGGTACTCATTTTACCGACCTGCGAAAGGATGGAAGGCTGAGTCAACCTTTGAGCCGGGCAGGATCGAACTCACAACCTTGTGGCTTGCAGTACTGGCATTTAACCACTGCACCACCAGCCAGCCCCTCCCGAAACTGCAAACCTCAGGATTCCATAGGATGTTGAAAGCGGAATCATTGCGCTATAACAGGCTAGTGCGGAAAGGGCTTAAAGAGAAAAGATGCATCTATTATGCAGGTCATGGACAAAGAGGAATTTTGCCAAAATGAAAGTGTACCAATGTACACCTTCGGCTGAGTTACATCACTCAGCTGAAGGTATACATTGGTCTACAGTTACTGGAGCAGAGAGTTCATGAATAACAGGAAGCCCAAGAGGAAGGGTGGGATCTAGTTTCAAGGCACTGCAGTAATGAGGCTGAAAAGATTTGTGCACTCAAAGAGTACTTGAGGTTCAACAACACAAGCCTGCTTGCAGAACATATGGATTATATTTGTGGGGCATCTTTGAATATAGTGCATGTGAAGGAGAGATCTAACCATTCATGACCAACTAGTTGAGTTCAGAGGTAAATGTCCAATGCTGTGGACTATACCAGGTAAACCAGGAAAACATGAAATCAAAGTGTGCGCATGCTATAATATTAAAACATCCTTTCATCTCAGAGGACATTTAGCTGGACAGGCAGCCTTATATACCACGGGAAGCCCAGCATGGTTAGAGTGTAGTAGAAACATGACTTGAATCCACAGGAATCTGGTGTATCCATTGGGGTAGCCTGTATGAATCCACAGGCATCTGATGTATCCTGTAACTGCCAAGTTTCCTGTAGTTGCTCTGGTTGTAAAGGAACTCTACCAGTGCCAAACCTGTCAGGAATCTGGTTCAACATCTCAGTGGCTGCTGTACAAAGATCACCAGACTAGAGAAAGAGTAAACATATGTTAGCATAATTCAACAAAGGAAGCCATATCTTTGCAGTCGGGTAGTGGTTAGAAAAGTAGCCCATGTGTGAAATTTGTTTGCAAGGTCCACTAGAGTCTCCAAGTGACATGTCTATAGCTATGTCTTTTAAGGAGTACATGTAACAAAAATGGCCCTTCCTTGTGGGATATTTTTAGCCCAGTAAGAAAGAGCCAGAACCATGTAACGGTTTAAGTGTTGGACTACAAGCCTGAAGATCAGGATTCAATTCCCCATTTGGACATGGAAACCTACTGGGTGACCTTGGCCACATCACACATACTCAGCCCCAGAAAACCCCATGATAGTTTCACCTTAGGGTCACTATAAGTCAAAAATGACTTAAAGGCACACAACAATAACAGCAGCAGCAGCAGCAGCAATTTAACAGAGACTGTTATGTTACTGGGCTAAAAAAAAATACAAATACTCCATGATACTATTAATACCATTAATGCTAAATGTTCTTACAAATAAACTGAGGTATACTCCAAAGAAAATATTTTTCCAACTTCTGGGTAGAACCCAATCTTTAATTTTTAAAAATTTTTTTTTAAAAAAAAATACAGTTTTTTTGTAGTTAGAACCTCAGCACAGCACTTATAAAGTTCAGGTGACTCAGCATTGTTCCCTTTTACCAGGAAAATGGCACTTCAGGTTATGCACTGTAAGTGCCTACTCTATTGCTGACCATGAATAAATGCTAAAGAGCAGCACAGATTGAGTGGAAGAATTATTGAAGTTGCAGTAGTACTTGTGTTGTAAACTATTTTTATTAGCATTTATGTTTTTTTACTAGCACAAATATGTCCCTGGCAGCTCACAGTTGATTCACAAATTGCTCAGTGCACCTTTTGGTTCTGATTATGGATTAGGCATTTAAAGGTAGAAGGATAATTTTAAAAATGAAGTTATTTCTTGGTAACTGGAGAAGGAAGAACTCATAAGTCACAGGTGGACTAGAAACCCATGGCTTCATATCAGACACATCCAAGATAGTTCATCATTTCTCAGCCACTGCGGGAATTGCAATTGAATGGTCAAGCATTGCTAATGTGATTAAGGTATTTGGTTTAATGGTATTAAAAAGCTGAATTAACTAAGCCAGATGTGTGGACACGTATGCATTGTGGGTCAATAAACAACAGCCAATGAGAGACAGATTAACCTTGAAATATTTTGAGATTTCAATCCAGTAGGTGCTTTTGCTGAAGAATTTAGTTTGAACATAGAGTGCATTTTTTTAAAAAGATCAACTTTTTATTTTGAATGGGGGCACACTGGAGCATCAATATTAATAGCATGTGTTTGTTTTTCATGGATCCATAAGCAGAGTCTGCTTTCAAGAGATTCATATCTTGTCTGAAGGAAGGATGTTAAAACTCTTATGCTAGTATTTACTTAGAATCATAGTATAATAGAGTTGGAAGAGACCACAGGGGCCATCCAGTCCAAATCTGTTAGAAGCCATCCAGCTTCTGTTTAAAAACCTCCAAAGAAGGAGACTCCATCACAATCCGAGGCAGCATATTCCACTGCCGGACAGCTCTGACTATCAAGAAGTTCTTCCTGAAACTGAGGTGGAATCTTTCTTCCTGTAATTTGAATTCATTGCACCTTGTCCTAGTTTCTGCAGCAGTGGAAAACAAGCCTTTTCCCTGTTCGATATGACAACCTTTCAAATATTTGAATATGGCCACCATGCCCCCTCTTAGCTTCTCTTCTGCAGACTAAACCTACTCAGCTCCCTAAGCTGCTCCTCGTACAGCATGACTTCCAGACCCTCCACAATTTTGGTCACCCTCCTCTGGACATGTCCAGCTTGTTAATATCCTTCTTGAAATGAGGTGCCCAGAATTGGACACAGTATCCCAGATGAGATCTGACCAAAGCAGAATAGAGTGGTACTATTACTTTCCTCAATCTAGACATCATACTCCTATTGATGCAACCAAGAATCACATTAGCTTTCTTGATTGCTGTATCACATTGCTGACTCATGTTCAGCCTGTGGCTACTAAGACTCCTAGATCCCTTTCACACATACTGTTGTCCAGCCAGGTGTCTCCCATCCTATTTTGTGCATTTCATTTTTTCTGCCTAGGTGTAGGATACCTTGTTCATATGTAACACTGATTTGGGGGCAGTTACATAGTCACATTTGTAAGCCTTACTCCCAAACACTGCTGTACCTAAGAGCTTCTCAGACCTTCATGGAGGAACACAAGATACTGTACAAAGTTCTGTAACAGCATACGAAGTAACTGCATACAGAGCAATTACTCTGTGACCAAAGAAAGTTAGAGAGCTTCCATGATTCCAGAGGCTGAGAATTTCAGTTTCAGCTTCATTATGCTTCTTTGAATCCAATTTGCATTCCTGTCCCATCGTTTGCTCACACCAATTTGTGAGACCTTGTTTTTCCTCCCACATGAAATGTATATGCATTTTCTATAATAGAAACAGCCATCCGCATGCTTTTCATAATCGACCCATTTTGCATCCTTTTTTTCCCACTGACTAAAGCATTTCTGAGTGCATTTGTCAATTATATACATTTTTACCCATTTTCATTTTTTCAAATGGATGTATAATTTGTGCATATTTATTTCTCAGAAATGTATGGCAAGCCTCAGAAATGCATGAATTTCTTGAGACAAGCTGGGTTTTGTCTCAAAATGCGTCTCAGCATGAAACGGGCAATTCATTGAGACTATCTATACCACCACTGACAAAAGATTTTAAAAGTGATGATTGTTCATTGATTTATATTTCTATTAGTTTATTAATGTTTGGGTACTATTTGGTATAATAATATCTCTAGGCAGTTTATAGTTAAAAGTTTTAAAACCATTTCCAAAGATAATGAAGTCTTTAGAACACTCCATAATATAACATAATAAAGCTGGGAGTCGGACTAGGGATCTGGAGACCAGAGTTCAAATCCTTGCTTAGCCATGGAAACCCACTGGGTGACCTTGGGCAAGTCACTGTCTTGGCCTCGGAAAAAGGCAAAGTCAAATCCCCTCTGAACAAATCTTGCCACAAAAACCCTGTGGTAGCTTCACTTTAGGATCACCATAATTCAGAAATGACTTTCTGAAAAGTCACACAACCATAACACAGCAGAACAGTTGTCATTGGCTGGGGAAGGCCTGTGTAAAGAGAAATGTTTTCAGTAGACATAAGTATTCAACTGACAGACATCCAAAGCTTCACATTTTCCAAATCCAAGATGGATCAGTCTGAGATGAAACAGCCTCCTGTCTGTACAACTGAGGTAAGAACCAGGGTAATTCATAAATATATAAGTTCTGGGCAAACCCTCTAAATCAGCAACAAAAGCAGTTGAGAAGCAAGACAGTCTCAGAAGTCTTTCCAAATGTCATGGCAAATGGTATATTTGAAGGATATGAAAAAACCTCGACTAGAATTCCATTTGCAAATCCATTTCTCAGGCACCAAGCCTCTGATTTTTATGGAAAATCCATCTACTTGTCTGGATTGTCTGTTTCCAACTCTGGTGCCATTTCCTTTTAAAAACAACAACTCATTTTTGATAAAGCCTTCTGATAATTCTGTGCATTTTTTCATTTGAGTCACATTGTAAGCTGTATGCATGGACTGCACAAACACCTAAAGGTGTACCCTGATCCCAGTTGCACTCTACCATGGGTTTCATTCTCTTAAAGAAACATAGAGTTTTCTTCTTGTCTGCTATGTATTCCTGATAGGTGCTGAAGAATGCTTCTTATAATGGGATTAGATGAGATCACTAGGGGAAGTCTGCCAAACTTTCATGAGTTTGATTAACATTTCACAATGATAAAAATACCTCTGCAATATAGAATATATGTTGCCACGGTGCTAAAAAAAAACCCACCCCAAAACCACAGTAGTGCTTCCTGGATGTACAAATTTGCTGCAGACCTTATTGCTAACATAATAAGGTGTCATGCCCCATTACAGGACCCAGACAGGATCCTTCCCAACAGCCACATCCCAGAGACATGAGAGGAACAGCACTTATGGCAGCCAGTGTATGTGGAAAAGGGAGAGCCCCAGAGTTTATAGTTGTTTATATAATAAGGACTCATCAATCAGAACAACAGCTGATTAAGATTCTGAGTGTATATTTAAAAAGACCAGAATGGGAGGAGGCTGTTGTAGCCAACAAATGCTATCAATGGAAGCAGCCCAGCTTACTCTTGAATTCCTTGCTCATGCTCCTAGAACCCTTGACCTTCACCTCATCTAAGGATTTTTCCATCAGACTCTCTCTCTCTCTCTCTGGACTTACTGTAAACTCAGATTTTTTCTTTCTCTCTCTAAATCTCTTGTGAACTTGGACTCTCTCTTTCTAAATCTACTATGAATTTGGACTGCAAAATGACTAAGGCCCTTTCTGCATGGCATTTGCCTTGTGAAAGGGCACCTGGAGTGATCTGCACAATGCACTCACAATTGTGCGATGCTCCAGGGGCCGGCAAGCGCTGATCATGCACCTTTTCATTTCTGGCTGGAAGCTGAAAATGGTGCGTGATCACGCATTGCTCCTTGGCCCCGCGCACACTTACCTGGCGTGCGGAGCCTCCGGAGTTGCACCGGGCATGCTTCCTGCCCCAGCGCAGCCTGGGAAACTCCCAGGCTGCACTATGGAAGGAAGAGGCAGGGCTCTCACACAAGCAGGCAGCTCATCAGAGCTGAAGCAGCAGGGACACAAGAGCCTCTCGCCGGAGGCTGCTCGTGCAATCCCTGCACACCAGCGCCAGAAAAAGGTAAGGTGAGGAAAGGGCCTAAGACAAACTCTGCTTGCTAGCTCCTGATAACAGGCTAATTAGAGAGCTAGAAGCCTTAGCTAGCTGCCAGCACAGGACATAAGACTCTGTTGTGTGGATTTTCAACCAAATTCAGATCTGAACAGCATGTACATACAACCTGCATTTATTTCCCCAATGCATCTCATAAATGCCAAGTTCCATAGAACCATAGAATCATTGAGCTGGAGGAGATCTCAAGGACCATCAAGTCCAACCCTCTGCCATGCAGGAATACACGATCAAAGCATTCCCAACAGAGGGCCATCCTACCTGTTTAAAATCCTGTAAAGAAGGAGACTCCATCGAGGCAGCCACTGTTGAATTTCTCTTATAATCAGGAAGTTCTTCCAAAAGTCCTTCTCACTAATTTCTTGCCTCAATGTACAAAATGAAGAAAGACTATACTTAGCCTCATCCATTTTTTCACATGAAAGCTGATCTAGAAACAAAAGATACCAATGTCTTAACATTTGCTGTTGTTTTGTTTTGTTTTGTTTTAAAAAAGAGTTATTGCTTCAACAGAGTAAGGTTGACATGCTTCTGCAATATTAGGAGAAAAAACAAACCAGCATAATGTAGTGGTTTGACATTGGGCTACAACTCTGGACATCACGGTTCCTTTGAGTTACCTTAGGTAAGTCACAGTCTTTCATCCTCAGAAGAAAGCAAATCTTGAACCCACTGAACAAATCTTGCCAAGAAAACACTATAATAGGTTTGCCTTAGAGTCACCATAAGTCAGAAGTGAGTCAAAGGCACACAACAGCAACAAAAGAAAGCTGGAAAAGAGGCATTCTCCTCCATTTTCCATACAGTTCTGCCTGTGTAATATGAACATTGATGTTGATCCATTAAAACATGACCCTGCCTAGTTTGTCCATTTTGTTAAGTTATCATGTGTGTGTATGTGCCTTCAGGTTACCTGCTGACCTGTGGTGAGCCCATGAATTTCATAGTGTTTTCTTGGGCAAGGAATACTCAGAGGTGGTTTTGCCAGTTCCTTCTTCTAAGATGTAGCTTACAGCACCAGGTATTTGTCGGCAGTCTCCCATTCAAGTATTAACCAGAGCTGATTCTGTTTAGCTTTCAAGATCAGACAGGATCTGGTGCCTTTAGGATATAGTATCATGCTGAAGTGTAAAGCACTGTTCTTCTCTACTTCAGTAACAGCCAAGGGAATGGAAAAGAACAAGAAATATATAGACTGGAATCCTATTGGTGTCATACAGACATATATATGGTTGTATGGCATATTCAGTTCACAGATGTATAAGCAGAATTCCAGAAGTTTAGCCGTTGTGTATCCAGTTGTACATTCTTGGTGCATAACGAGCAGGCCAGCGTCTTCAAAATACCACTTGATTCACTGGGACTTTGGAGACAGTCATTGATCAATTTCATTGTACAACAGAGCAGTAAGTAAGTGCATTGGCAGATAAACCACTGGTTGCACAATGTTTGTAGTTAGCAGAATGATGGAATGATGCAACCACTGCTTAAGTTGGAGTTGTGTATCTTCAAGTCATTTTTGGCTTATGGAGGCCCTAAGGTGAACCTATCACAAAGATTTGTTCAGAGGAGGTTTGCCTTTGCTGTCTTCTGAGACTGAGAAAGTGTGACTCACCTAAGATCACCCAGCAGGTTTCCATGGCTGAGCAGGGATTCAAACCCTGGTCTCCAGTGTCTCAAACCACTATATCACACTAGCTCTCACAATATACAATATGCAAATATACAATATACAATATGCAAAAATATACAATAAAGAAAGTGCAATGCAGAATCTTGGTCAGAAGATGTGTTTGATTTTTTAAAAATTGCTTCCTATGTGCTATTTGAAATTGATAGCTGATCACTTTAACTAAGTTTAATCAAAAGGCAGATATTTTTAGGACTTTTTTTAAAAAAAAGTTTACAGAATACTGCAAGTTAGAAGATGTATCAAGCAGACATTTATTGTGCCTTTAACAAGAATTTGCTTTTAGCTTGGAGATACTCTTTTGCTAAAGAGATTTTTTTTTCTGTAGCTGCCAGAATCACTATGGCACTGGGTATAGGTGACAGAATTACTTGTTGAGGAACTGCACTGTTTCCCAGGAAACCATTGAATTTAAAAGTTACTACTTAAAGTATTACCGTAATCATGACTTTCCAGAGATATGTTTTCATTTAACAATGATGGGGGCAACACAGGATAGGCTATTCATAGATCATATGGGAAGGCTTCAAATGAAAGGGTGGAGTCCAAAAGCCCCCCCTCCTTTAGTCCATAAGCCCTCTGAATCTCTGTGAGCTGGCCTACGATATTTACCCATCACAGAAAATGTTTCATTTGCATCAGATATTTTACCAGCATGGAAAACTGGATAATGGACAGACTGTCTACAACACACACACACACAGATTGAATTGCTAGCCAGTAGCAGGGATGTAGCTATGGGGTGTCAAAATGAGGACATTACTCCTCTAAATTAGAATTCTGCCACTGGAAAATGATTTTTTTTTCCTTCATACCTCAAATTGCATTGAAGACACTGGTACAGTGAAAATCCCTACACATTTGCAGGTTTTACTTGCATGACTTTGATGATTCATGAGCCGTGTGTGTGCCACCCTGCCATTCGCCTGTTCCCATTCTCTTGTCTTTTGGCCAGATGCATACTGGGAAAAGGGGAAAGGGAATGGCAGGGAGAGGCATGTGCAAGTCCCCCCATTCCCTTGTCTTTTGGCAGGGTACAGAGAAGAAAGGTACACACACTGGAGCAAAAGGCAAGCAAATGAAAGGGGGCAAGCACAGAGGAAATTATTCATCGTGTTCCCACTTTCATAAGGGTTCTGAGTCCCATTCACACCTGGAGAACTTACATTTGTCTTGCTCACACTCCCTTAGTAATACTCCCTACCCCTTTTTCTTCAGATGCTTAAACTGTATTTCAAAATGCTCAGCTGAAATGTTAAATCCTGTAATGCTAGAAATTTGAGGACTGAAAGGAAATTTTATTGAGTGGCAATGACTGCTCCCCCACCCACTGTAGCTACACCCCATAGTCAGTAGCTGGCAAAGAGAAAAATCCCCCTATTTCCTCTTATGGTGGTCTTGTGTGTTTCTATCATTAATCTTTGCTAAGTTGTTCAGCTGTGACAGCCTCACAAGACAGGCAGGCAAATCTAAGGAAACACAGAGCACAACTTAAGAAGAAGTTAAGAACTCAAGGCCAGCCCAACCCATTTTGATGCTTTGGGCAAAGGATAAGATGGCCCCTGCCTTCACAGTCCACATACTGTAGACAACTAATCTATCAGTTTGAAACTTACTGCAGCACTGGTGCTAGGGCAACATCTTTTACCACACCTGAGTTCAGCAGAAGAATAGTAAGGTAGGCCCTTACAAACATAGCTCTGCTCTCCATCACCACTCCCTCCCCATCTCACAGCATCTGCTATGGTATGAACTAAGGCAGATGCCTCACTTTTCCCAGGTTTAGTCCTAGACTTTTATGCTCTGTTGATATCAATGGAGAAACTAATACCATGGAAAGGCACAAGGACAGCAATCCTTGTTTATTTCCTGAACTGTTTCCCTTTCTCTCAATTACTGCTCTGCTCATGCTTTTTTAAAACATAATTTACAGTTTTGCCATTTGCAATTTTGTCTCTATACAGTCTCAACCTCCACTGAGCACAGGTTGACCAAGCAAGCTTTACTTTAAAATAATCAACAAACAACATAAATATAAACACTATTTAATGTTTAGACAGTGATATAACTTCCTTTCTCCTAATCATAGCTCATTCATATTCATAAAATGTGCTTACTGGTGTGATAACTGAGGCACCTATGAAACAAGATTTACAGTCTATTTTCTCCCTGCTATAATCCCCTTGACTATTCTGCCATGAATCCCACAGCACTCCTCTGTGCTTTTCCATGTGTCAGGAGTCCAAGCTCAGTTGCTGCAAAATGTAGGCCTTCTCCCTTCCACACAGTACAGAGACAGAGAAGAGGTCAGGCATGAGAATTCAAAATGATAAGCAGAGAAATTGAAGGTCTCGGAGGTATGCAGTTGACTTGGTGTGACGAGTTGCAAATCCCAGGGAAAGGCCTGAGCACAGATCTATTATTGCATGTAATCTGCTGTACAGGCCCAATAGTTCAAGTGAAAAGGGGGGGGGAATGAGGGAGATGAACAGTGTGATTTCACTTAGAGGCAAAAAGACTAGAGACTAGAAAGGGCACCTGAGGTAGAAGTCCAGCTGCTGCATTTTGCAAAAGGTGCAGCTTCTAAATATTGTCCAAGACCAGGCCCACATTGAACATCATGTAGTCATCAAAATGAAAGATGACTAACAGCCTTATGATACCAAAGTGTCAGACCGTCAGAGCAATGCGTTATTCCTGGTTCGGGATCAGTCCTATCATACAACACCATTGCTCACCAGCCATTATTGCACCGCAATCTATTTTAAATGTGTGGGTTTTTTTCATGCTGTAAACAATCTGTTAATGACCAGCCTTCCCGCAACAATCCAGTTAGCTGTGGGAGTGTGCGCTTTCTTCCATACCTGAGCCATTGGTGGGTGTGGTGTGGGCATTCCCAGGTTGTCATTCCCTCAGAACATTATTGCACCAGTGCAGTGTAATTTTTTTCAAAAATTTGGACCAATCACAAGGCATGGGGTAAGGAAAAGCACTCAGCAGGGACACTGTAATGCAGAGAAAAAACCAGTGTGAATGAGGCGATTAACTTGCTAATGTCAAAAGGATGTTATAGAGGGCATTAATAATGCTCTGCTTTTCTCAGACTTCATATGGAATACTGTGTCCAGTTTTGGGTACCCTATTTCAAGAAGGATATCGACAGGTTAGAGCATGTCCAGAGGAGGGCGACCAAAATGGTGAAGGGTCCAGAGGCCATGCCCTGTGAGGAGTAGCTTAGGAAGCTGGATATGTTTAGGCTGCAGAAGAGAAGGTTAGAAGGGGACATGATAGCCATGTTTAAATATTTGAAGGGATGTCACATCGAGGAGGGAGCAGGCTTGCTTTCCACTGCTCCAGAAACTAGGACAAGGAGCAATGAGGTCAAACTATAGGAAAAAGATTCCACCTGAACCTCAGGAAGAACTTCCTGATGGTCAGTGTTGTCCAGCAGTGGAATATGCTGCCTGGGAGTGTGGTGGAGTCTCCTTCTTTGGAGGTTTTTAAACAGAGACAGGATGGACATCTGTTGGGAGTGCTTTGATGTGTGTTTCCGCATAGCAGTGGGTCAGATTGGATGGCCCCTGTGGTCTCTCCCAACTCTATGATTCTATGATTCTGTGAACAACAGGATACCATCATGGGAATGGCCACAATGTGATTCCAACCGAACCATGTGGGATTAAGTAAAGGTGTGATAAGGCATTGATGAGTATAGATCTTCTTTCCCAGGAAGGATGGCAGCTGATACATCAGACTATGAGTAGATTCCTATTTGTGTGATACACCTGTGTAAGTTCTCTTATGCATTTTTTTTCCTGTTATGTAATTGATGTATTCAGTTCATGGCTGCACAAGCCATGTTCCACATGGGACTAAATTTCTTGTTATCCCAACTATAGTGGAGCCTTCGATTTTATTGAATTTCTCTGAGAGGATTCACCATTACACAATTTATTAAATGGGTCTGCTCCGGATGGGACTAAAAAAAAGAATTGCAACCATGTATTTGCACCTTCTTGGCTGGTGTGTAACAATCTGTCAGTGCCATTAAAATATCAGTCTGCTGGACTGCAGAAATAGCCATCATACTTCCCCATCCCACAATGGGGCAATAAGCAGGAACACTAATAGGTACATAAGCAGTTGCACAATGTCAGCTTACAGCAGATTCAAGTGGTGTCACACAGCTATTATGTAGCTATGTGCGTCTAGATTTATACCACAGAAGCATGAAGTAGAATCTCAGCCTTTATGGAAGTCACAGTCTCAGACTGCACTCTTTCTTGGGGAAATTAAGCTGCCATTTAAACATAATTAACTTCCTGTAACATGCAAATCCAACAGCCCAAAGTGAAAATTAAAGGTGATAATTAAGAGCTATGAAGAGATCTTAATTAATAGAGTGCTAATTTAAAAAAAAAATCACAGCCGAGATCTTATATGTTTCAAGTATTTTTTAAACCAGAATAACCTTTGCTTTCCAGGACTTTTCCATCCTTCTTCCGGCTTTTCTTTGAGGGGTTGCCTTGTTAAACTTTTCATAATTGAAGTTATTAGAGACCTCCTTTTATTCCCCTAAGATTCAGCCTGCTTTCTTTGGGCAAAGGTGAAACACAGTTGTATGTTGTCTGTTGGGTATATCAGCAGAAATGCCTGTGACTGAGCATTGACTGCTTCACAAGTGAGGACCAATGATTTTATCAAATTAAAGAACTGTGCAGTTGAACCCCTTCCTCCACCGTCACCTAATTCAAACTTTGCTTAATGCAGGATTTACAGTGACGGATGATAGCTAGCATGGTGTAATGGTCTGAACATTGCACTACAACTCTAGATACCAGGGTTCGAATCCCTGCTCAGCCATGGAAACCTATGGGATGACCTTAGGCAAGTCATACCCTCTCAGCCTCAGAGGGAGGCAAAGGCAAACTCCTCTCTGAACAAATCCTGACAAGAAAACCCTGTGATAGGTCCACTTTAGGATCATCATAAATAGGAAATGCCTTGAAGGCACACCACAACAACATACATAGCCAATGGTGAAGAAAACTGGGAGCTGCAATCCAGAAGCCTGTCATTACTACCTTCTGAAAGAAGCATTAGTCCTACTTAGAGGAGACCCATTTAAATAAATGTAAATTTGTAGCTCTAACTTAAATCCCATTTATTTAGAGGCATCACCTCGGGGTATGGTAGACAATAGATTTTTTCCTACACTATACCAGCTGTTCACATGAGCTTCAGCTCTTTAGAAAACCATTTTTTCCTGGATTCAGCTAACACATCCTATGAATCAGGCAGCAGATGTAAAAAGATGCAGGAAGCTGCCTTACATTTGCTTAGACCATTTGCCTGTCCATACCAGTCAGAGGCTGGAACAATTTTACAAAAGGCTTAACACCCTTTTGTTAAATTGCTAGTGAGCTTGAAATGGACTAGGTTTTTAGCACATTAAGCTATTGTTATGTTAAACACTAACATTAAAAATCTCGGGAATGGAGAAAAATAGCATCTAATACTTCCGACAACAGATAGAACATTTGCTAGTTGACTCACGTAAAAGTGTTCTTCGAGGATTGCGTCTGCCAACCTGGCCCTTTCTAGATGTGTACAGATCCTATTATTATAATATAGACTGGGGAACCTTGGGATTTATTAGTCCATCACATCTGAAAGGCGCCTGACTGGAAAAAACTGTCCTAAAGTATAGTATCTAGCAGCCTGTCCAATTAATTTTCTTCTGATCTGCTGAATCTCTGAGCTCTTACAAGGAAAAGTAGGAAATAAATCAAAAGAAATAAATAACCTGTTCTTTCCATTCTTGCCCACTCCTGCCAACATGTATGCTGTTCATTCACCCTTCAAACACTGGGTTTTTAAAAAGGATGACATAAAACTGCTGAAATGTCTCTTAACATGTCTAAATATGTCCCTTAAAAGTAACTTCCAAAAGCAAATAGGAAATGTTGCTTGTTACACGAAAAAGAATTTCCATTTCAACTCATTATATTAGTTATGGATCACTTTATTATGGCTCCACTATCCCATTACTGCTAAAAAGACAAGGTGGCCTTATCCATCAGGCACTTCAGGGCCCATGAAAACATCTTACCGCTTTTGGAAGATAACAAATTTTCAAAATAAAAATATTCTCTATTTTTATCCCTAGTGGTACATCAAAAGGGAGGATGGGGAGTCAAATACAAGAGTGCCTAGGGTCTACGAAAGTCTTAATATGTCCCTGTAAAAAGTTAACACTTTATAATTAACTATGTCACTTTGCCTCATTATGCTCAAGCTCTGAGCCTGGTATTGTCTATTCTGACTGGCAGCTAACCTCTACAATCTCAGGCAGAGGTCTTTCCTAGCATCTTCTACTTTCTCTTCTGAGCTGGAAAGGCTGGAGATTGAAGGAGGACCTTCTACAACCAAGCTATGTGTTCCTTTAGTCTTATCATGCATTCTTTACTCTGCTTGGAGCTACAGCTCAGATTAACAAGGTCACACCAGCAAGTAATATATTGATGTGACAGAATGGAAGGGCTATTACCTACTGCTCATTCAAGTAATTTGTATAGCTTTCCCTAACAAACACATATAGCTGGTATGACCAGAGGGAATAAATCTTCTTTAGACAATTACATTTCCTCCCCCAAACATCTACTTTGCAAATAAAAATTGGCATACCGACACACGGAAAGAAAAGGTTTCTCCCTCTGTTTACAGGAACAATGCCACTCTTTTCTATTTGCACACATTAGCAATTTCTATCAGCGATCACCGTGCCCTTTGCAACCATTTATGAACGTTCACCTTGTACATACCTGTGGTACCAAGAGATTAATTATTGCCTTGCATTTCTGAAGTGCTGAACACCCATAAATCCCATTGAAGTTTATGCCAGCTGCAGGCCTTCAGCATCATATAATTAGGCCGAAGGTATCTTTACGAAGGTCAGGCTACACTGTGTAATCTGCAAAGAGGCAATCGCCTGCTCAGTACACAAACATCTTCATGGGGTCATCTTCCTCACCAGCCCATATTGGAGGTGATATGGGAGCAGCAATGAGTACAGAACAAATTAAAGTGTCCCATATTCCAAGCTGCTCATTCTGAACTTCTGTAGCCTAAGAGGGCCATAACTGCACAAGAGTTTCCAGAAGGTACATGTGTAAGCTCTAAAATGGAACCACTTTTGATTGTCTGGCCAAAGACACTGGAGGATTAACTGAGAAACCTCTGCAGTCCAATCTTGTAGCAAGCACCCATTTCTGAAAGCACATGATTCTATTAATGCCAACACTAGGTGTGTCCAAAAAAAAGAAGTGTGTAGCTATGGGGAGGGGCATTGCCTCCCAAAATAAGAATGCTGCCACCCTAATGAAATTTTCCTGCAGTCTCCAAATTTCTAGCATGGCAAAGAGTGAGACATCAATCGTGGTAAATACCGAGAACTGTTAGATTTGCTGTGTTCAGATGCAGAAAAGAAAATTGAAATTGAATCCAGACAAGACAGTGGTGCTTACTATTAAAAGTCCTAATCTGGAGTTGGAAGTGTGTGAACCACACCCTGGAAGACTGTGGCCATTTCCGCACGGGTTAAAAAAAACGGTGCAGTGCGTCCTCCACGGAGGATGTCTGCACCTTGGAGCAGACTGAGTCCAGGCTATTTAGTTTTTGAAAAACCTGATTTTTCAGGTTTTTCAAAATGCTAGCGCGCACCATTGCGTGCCTGCTCTCCAATGCAGATTCGCAGATTCACACCAATGCGAGCCTGCAATCTGCAGAGGGCGGGCTTTAGGCTGGCGAGCTTCAGCAGTTGGTCGTGACCCACGACCAACCGGAAGCTGCCATTTTGGACACTGGAGCAGTGCAGATTTGCAATCACGCACTGCTCCTCCTGACCCCAGACCGGACTGGACCCAAAGAAGATCCGGTGAGTAGCGGCAGGGAGCGATTCCCTTGCCGCATTTGGAAATGGCCTGTGTTCACAGTTTAGGAACCCCCCTGGATCTATCCCTCAAATGTTGGCTCAGATAGATGTGGCAGCCAGAAGTGCTTATTATCAGCTGCAGCTGATATGTCAACTGCTCCCCTTCCTAGACTTGGACAACATAAGATGCACATGCTGGTAACCTCAAGTTTGGACTTCTGGAATGCACTGTAAATTGGGTTACCTTTGTGCCAAGTTGAGAAACTCCAACTGGTTCAAAACATGGCAGCCAGATTGGTTACAGGTACAGCGAGCAGTGGGGATATCACACCAATATTAAAATTACTCCACTGGATTTCTGGGCAAAGTTTCTGGGCAAAGTACAAAGTGTTCTTAGACCCAAACCACGTAGATACTGAACACCTAGGTCCTGTAGGGACCATTTACTTAAACTGGCCAGTGCGAGACTGGCAATCGTCACCCAGAGGACCTTCTTGTCAGCTGCCTCTAGCTTGTAGAATGACCTGTCAGAAAAGATTCGACAGCAAAATATGATGTTTGAATTTTTTTAAAAAAGTACTAAAGACCTATCTCTTCCAGAAGGCCTAACCAGTCTATTTTTAAATCATGATGTACTTTTAATTATATTTTAATTGTGATATGCTTGTATTTTAAATGGTTATATGTGTTTTTAGTGTATCTTAACCACAATGTGTTTTTAATTGTATTTTAATTTCTGTTATACCTCACCTTGAGCCTTGGAGAGAGGCAGGTAACAAATAAAAATTTGTTATATTATTATTAATCCATTGATCACTTTGCCTGCTCATTTTTCTTCAGATGCCTATGTAACTGTGATTTAAGCATGAACTTTGATAGTACTAGATATCCTTTTGTGATATCAAATAATTTGACCTTTCCATGGCACCCTGGCACATGCATTTGTAAAAAGATCTCCAGGACACAAAACAAGGGCAGCCGTTTTATGACAGGATCTCAGGCGGGCACTTAAAAGCCTTGATTGTTGTTCTGAGGATCTACTTCCTTCACCTCACAAGGTGAAGATTTGCGCCCATAAATAACAAGACCATAATAAAGTGCCCATCGACTGACATTTGGGCCATCTGATTGATCTACCACGGATGTTGATCCACTTCTAAGCCTTTTGGTGCATTTCAAAGCTAACTTTGTTCTTAAAGTTTATGACATGAATCTCAGGCACAATTTCTGTTATAAAAACCCCTAATTCTGATAGTTGAGAGAGCCGCATTTTGAATTTCATCCCGCTTTGCTGCCAGTTTGTATAGCGAGCTCCCAAGGAATCTACTAAGTCTCATTTCCTTCAGCTGTCCAGGACTACTGATCAGGTGTCATATAATTCACTCCCAAAATTCATTTCCCTCTCCTACTTATTATTTAGTTAGTGGTGTGTTTGTTTGTCTTATATGTTGCTTTTCAATAAAACATTAACTGGTTTATTTTGTAAATTGCATGGCTCATTGACCTGACTCTGTAAACACAGGGCTAAAAGACCCCCGCTATAGTTACCCTACCTCTTAGCTAACCAGCAAGTGAGCTCTAGTTAATTTCCCATCTGTGTTAATATTTGGATATTTGGGTGTCCTTTCCAGCACCCCTAAATACAGGATAGCAGATTGGTGGAGTAACGCGGGCAGCCCCAGTACCCCTCTTTTGAGAAGGGATCGCGAACCTCCTCAAATTAGGTGGTGCTGACTTAGGGAACGGTCAGTGAGCAATGGTAGAACACAGATAGGCAGGAACGTTGTGTGTGTGTGTTCTCTGTGTGCTTAGCATTCTTTCGGGTGGGAATCTCTCCCCCTCCTTTCTCTTGTCCTGGGAATCACCTCCCCATATTGGGTCTATCGTGGGCTGGGTTATTAGCGTTAGTGGATAGCGTTAAGGAATAGTCTACGCACATTCAACATTTTAGCAACTAGCAAGGCACACACAAAGCACTTTAGAGGAAAAGCAGAGCTTCCTTCTGCTCTTTCCATCTTCCCCCTTCGCCTCCCTTCTTTGAGATTTGGCTTGGTTTTTGTGTTAAAGAGGCGCAGGTTCATCCTGGCTTCTCAAAAATTTGGCTAGCCGACTAGGTTTGGGTGGTGAATCCCAAACTAGTCTTAGGGTTCAGAGGTTTTATCCCGAGGTAGAGGAAGGCGCCCCTCACCCAGAAAACCAGTTAGGAACGGTTTGGCTTTTGAATCCTTCATCCCTCTTTCCCAGCTGCTGGGCAAGGTAGCTTAGTAAGGTCCGTTGGGTTCGTCACCCCCCTTTCAGGCAGGTGAGTACTCCTGATAGGTGTCCCCTGGGTCTTAGTGACCTTCCCATCCCATTCGCCAACCGTTTCCTCGTCCTCTTGTATGAGAGAGACTTTGTTTGGGCAGGCTGGAGAATTGGTTCCCCTCCCTCTTCCCTTCTGAAGTTCCAGTGAATTTGTTTTCCGAATTCCCCCCAGGGACCTAGGTGGTCCTCCCCATCCCTCCAGATTCCTGGTCCCTTGTTGTTGAGCTTGTGAGCTTTAGTTGTGGTTTGTGGATTTGTGTATTTAGAAGTGTTGAGATGGCTAAAGGGAGCCCTGTTACTGTAAAGGATCTCATGTGTGAGGAAGAGGTCCGAGGGAAGTTAGAACGATGGGTGTTGAGTAAAAGCAAGTGCTCCTGGAAAGACTCAGTTTTCCAGAGGGCAAATCCCTTTGAAGCAGTTCGTGAAGCATATGCCCTGGCAAGGAAGTCCAGAAACCCATTTGGGCCAGCAAAGGATGCGTTGGCAGCTTGGGGTTTATGGCTTGTGGCCAGAGATGCTAGTAATGCCCTAGTGGAGACCCGAGGGAAGATAGCAGAACAAGAAAAAGAGATTGCCCGGCTTCAAGCCGAGATTGAGGCATTGAGAGCAGACAAGGTAACTTTTGCATCTGTTGCACAAGCCTCAGCCCAGAAATTGAGTGATCTAACATTGGTAGCTCAGACATGGGAAGAGAAAGCGCATGCCTTAGAGGCTGAGCTGGATCATGCCCGTGCTGCCACTAAATTCATGGTTGCGCAAGTTAAGGAACAGAAGGATGCAGTCAGCCACTCTGCATGTCTGAAGCAAATTGCCACACTGGAGAGTCAGCTCCAAACTAAGAAGGCTTTAATATCAGCTTTGTGCCCGGAGTTGCTCCCATCATTTGCGCAGGAAAATAACGATGAGCCCTTGCCGGAGAAAGCTTTGGTCCCTCCTCCTGTTAACCCAGACTGGAGTGACTCTAAAGTCCCAGTCCATCCCATAGAGACACGGTCTATGACACGCAGAACTATCCCCGCTGGAGAAGGCAGTTCCAGACAGGCAGAAGAACAGGAGACACAGATCACTGAAACTAGGGTCCCCTGGCGTGCCACTGAAGCAAAAGCCATTGCAGACCAACTAGGTCCCCTAAACAAGTCCACTGGGATCATGTGGCTGAATGCAGTCATTCATTCACACCCCACCGCTAACGGTCAGGACTTAACTCAGTTAGCACGTCTTTGTATGTCTCCCTCGGAACTTCCTACTCTTGAGTCAGCCGTGGCAGCTCGTAGCCTAGTTAGGCTTGAGGCGCATGACTGGATGAGAGAGATAGTAAAGATCCTTTGGCCAGGACAGAGTGCTGGGGTGCTCTACGTCATGGAGCAACAGGGACCTCGAGAAAACCCTGAGGCTTACGTGGCGCGGAAGCAGCTACTGGCTACTCTTGCCGAGAAGGTCCCCCTGACCGCCCGTGGGCACAACTTTGACACTGAGGAATTCAAAACTCTCCTTTATGGAGGCTTAAACCATGAAACAAAAATGGCCCTAGGTTTGGTGGATCCAGCCACAACTTCTTGGGAAGTATTTGGGAACAACCTCCACAGGGTTGCTGACTTGCTGCGAGAGGCTGGTTCCCTTAGACCTCCCACTAAGTCCCAGAAGTGAGATACAGGGAACTTGGAACCCATAGCTGAGGTCACTTACTCCAACTATGGAGCCCATTCCCAACACCGGAAATCTGCTCCGAATTCCGTTCCTCAAGGGAATTGGAACTCGTGCCAAAATCCCAGACAAGACAGGCAGTGGTCAGACAAAGATTCCCGTAGCCAGCCTGGCAAGGCAGAGAGTCCGCCACAGCAGCCCACTGCTCCCAACCAGCCCTTTGAATTCAGTGCTCCCCAAGTAAGTTCTGGAGGACATGATCCCACAGCCCAGTCAGATCAAGTCAAGATTTGGGGCATGCTTCGCAGACTTGGATTGGACATGAGCCAATTTGACAAATGGCCCACCTCAGAGCTTATAGCAGCGCTTGACAAGCAGCTTGCAGCAAGCAGTAAACAGCCGGTTCAGACCAACACGAATGGCCTACCATCGGCTGGACACTACCCTACTTTGGATTTAGATTTGGACTAGGGATGCCCTTGGCCCCAGGATCTTCCCCAGCGAGTGGCAGCTCGGCTAAAGCCCAGCAGATGGGGTAGATCTACAGTGCAGGCAGGCACTGGGACCCAGAGGGAAAAGAATCCTGCCGCTTCTTTTGGAAACTCAGGAGCAGCGCCAAAGGTGCTGTCCCCTACTCGGACGAGACAGGGTGAGTCTGCCCCGGACACGATCCATTTGCCTGGATATGGTGGGGGGGACCCCAGCTTAAGTCCTTTAGAGGACACAAACGCTCAGGGCGCACAAAAAGAAAGCAGATTGCAGTTCCTTCTAACTTGGCCCCGAGTGCGAGTTCAGTCACTTTTGAGACAGCTGTGCTTTCAGAGCACCAAGAAGGATTGCACCAAGCTAGGATTCAGGAGGAAGCCCCTTGCCAGCCTAATGAAAGACAGGGCATTGCCAGTGGGTGCAAGGATCAGGAAAAGGAGAGTACATTACTAACGGAAGCCAGCCCAAAGCTTCCCCTGCTCTCCATTGTTCCCTCTCTGAGCCCCTCATTAGAGACTTGCAGTTTTCCCCAAGGCTTTCTTGAGGCTTTGATGGAGAGCATCCGCCCTCTCTGTGCTTCGTTTCAGGGGAATTCCTGGTGGGATTGCAAAGTTAAACAGCCAAAGCTCAAGTTAGCAATGACACTCGCCTTGGTACCCCCGGATTTGATACCACAAGCTTCCTTTTGCTGCAGTCCAACCAGGGAGGCAGACTTGGCTGCCCTCCCCTCAGCAAAACTGCTCTGGTGTCAGTTCGCTTTCACAGTCAGAGGCACCCAATGCTTTGTTACTATGGTAATTTTGAGGAGAGCCACGACCGCTCTTGGCTTCATTTTAATCACTGTCCTGCCTAAAATGTGAGAGATTCAGAATTTACTCAACAGAGTTTCCAGCAAGGAGCGGGTGCTGCTGCTCTTGCAAATAATTTTGGGAATCCACAAACAGACCCAATTGAAGGAACGATTCAATGTGAGTGTTCTTTCATCAGCTCAGCCTAGGAAGGAATGGTCCTTGCTTCCCTTCATGGAATGGCAACCCCCCTGAAGAGGTAGTTGTTTAAGCCCCATCTAGTCTCTGTCTTTTGTTATGAAACCCTCGCATTTATATATTAATCAACTGTATTGGTAATAATTGGTGTCAGTCTTTTCTCTCAAAAGCCATAGATCATTCGTTCCCATAGATCGAGACTGCCCCCGATGCGTCCACCTTTGCAGACCTCGAGGGGGGGTGTCCGCCAAAATTCCGCTGTTCCTGTCAAGAGGTCCAACCTGGGATGACTTCATGTTCCTGTTGTCATAGTCAGCTGCTCCCCAACAATCGCACACAATCATTCGCCTGATTCCCTGAACCGTCCCTGTGTCCAAAGCCCAATTCTGCCAAGGACTAACATGCTCTGGCTAGCTCAACCATTAACTGGACACTTTACTGCTATTGCAGAGCCATTTGGCTCAATTTGCCCACATAACCTGAACTCTTTGCCATGGTTTCTTGAGATTTCCTTTTTAATACAGACAGCCAACTGATTCAGACACGTGCTATTGAACAAGGACACCTCTTTTTGTATCCTAAAGCATCTTGACTACACTTTGATACAAGGGGTGCGTGGAAAACTTTGAGCCACCCTCTTGCACGGATTTCCTCTCAAGGTGTCAGAAGAAGATATACTTTCTACTCAAGGAAATTGAACTCTGTACTGCATAGCCCATCAGACTAGCCCAGCTGTGCAATACATTTCATCAAGTGAACATTTTTCCTCTTTCCTCCTGTTTTTATTACAGAAGATTTTTCTTTTTCTTTTTAATCCACCACATAGACTTTTGGACACTTGAAGAGGGTTAATTCCTCATTCCATCTATACAAACCTGCCAAACAACAACAACAACAACAACAACATTTTGAATGTATTTTTACTTCAACTTTTTTTTAATATTCCAGGAACTTTTGATCTAATTTTGTAATACTGCCATTCAATTAAACTCTTGCCTTCATTCAAATTTTTGATTGCTATACCATTTTCCTTGATGTTATGCTTTGTGCTTTTCTCTATTTCCTTTTCATGTATTTTTAGTGTAACTTTATATATATATATATATATATATACCAATTATGGTAGGGTTTGAACTCAGGATTTGTTAAGCTGCCTAATCTGAGTGTTTTTTTTATACTTGTATTGGTTTTCAACTGATCATTGTTATTTTCCCTGAATTTCTTTGCATATTGCTATGTTTGTACTATGAATGTAAACACTACCCTAGCTCTTTTTGTATCTCGGGGGGGGGGTGCAGAGGACTTTCCAGCTTGCACTTCATCTCTCCCCAAACCCGGACCTCAGTGCCCACATTTTTATGGAACTGTTTTGCCTATTGGATTGTTTTCATTCATAAAAGCCTACATTTGAATTACAGTATTTCATTGCACCTCCATTTGCAATTGTTGCATTGCCTTTTCTTCATTGGGAAGATTCATCCATTTACCATCATTCATCGCCAATGCATTTGTTCATTGTTTTCATTTGTGAAATTGTTTCACTCTTTCATTTACTACTGTAAATAAATGTTTTGCTAATGTTATAGTTAGGCATAGGATATTGCTAGTTAGGGAATGTTTTTATTAGCTAGAAACGCTGTCATACCTCTCCCCAAAAAGCAATACGACCCCGGATCGGTAGACCTCTATTAGGCTCTAAAATTGATTTTAAATATTTAATTGGAAAATGTCCAATATTGTCCCAATACTGTACATTTTCGGGGGGGGAATTGTAACTGTGATTTAAGCATAAACTTTGATAGTACTAGATATCCCTTTGTGATATCAAATAATTTGACCTTTCCATGGCACCCTGGCACATGCATTTGTAAAAAGGTCTCCAGGACACAAAACAAGGGCAGCCGTTTTATGACAGGATCTCAGGCGGGCACTTAAAAGCCTTGATTGTTGTTCTGAGGATCTACTTCCTTCACCTCACAAGGTGAAGATTTGCGCCCATAAATAACAAGACCATAATAAAGTGCCCATCAACTGACATTTGGGCCATCTGATTGATCTACCACGGATGTTGATCCACTTCTAAGCCTTTTGGTGCATTTCAAACCTAACTTTGTTCTTAAAGTTTATGACATGAATCTCAGGCACAATTTCTGCTATAAAACCCCCTAATTCTGATAGTTGAGAGAGCCGCATTTTGAATTTCATCCCACTTTGCTGACAGTTTGTATAGTGAGCTCCCAAGGAATCTACTAAGTCTCATTTCCTTCAGCTGTCCAGGACTACTGATCAGGTGTTGTATAATTCATTCCCAAAATTCATTTCCCTCTCCTACTTATTATTTAGTTAGTGGTGTGTTTGTTTGTCTTATATGTTGTTTTTCAATAAAACATTAACTGGTTTATTTTGTAAATTGCATGGCTCATTGACCTGACTCTGTAAACACAGGGCTAAAAGACCCCGCTATAGTTACCCTACCTCTTAGCTAACCAGCAAGTGAGCTCTAGTTAATTTCCCATCTGTGTTAATATTTGGATATTTGGGTGTCCTTTCCAGCACCCCTAAATACAGGGTAACACCTAAGCTGCATTTCTGAAGGCTCAGCTGACATTTTAAGTTACTATAATACTAGATATCTGGGAACAAAGGAAATTTTAATGGGGGGGGGTCAGACCTCCTATTTGGAGGGCAATGCCTTCATCCCCAGCTCACCCTGTACCTTTGCTACACACACCTGAACCATCTTCTGGATTATGACATTTAAGGATCAAATTTCTTAAAAGTCTGTTTCCAAAACAGACTGATTAACTGTAATCTCTTACAGTTATCATCTCTCCCTCACCACCCTCACAGAAATAATCTGGACAAGCACACCTGAGCTTGCGTTTTGGTCAACCAATAAAAGTATTGCTCTTTCGTAGATTTTATTTTGTATTATTTTGCTGTATGGCCAACATGACCATCCCTGATTTTTTAAATATATTTTATATATTTTCTGGTTTTGAAGATAACCAGATTTAGCCACAACAGGGGCAATCCTAAACAAGAGGCAAGTAAGGACTGGGACTTTGAGGTTTCCATGTCCCACAAAGGTAAAACTCTCTTTTGGGCTATAATTCGCTGAGTTTTACCTATATAGCCCCGAAAAGTTTTTTCTAGAAATAGCAGAACAGAGACTTCTTGAGAAATTTGATATCCTCTGCCTAAGAAAAGGGGCTGTGATTTCACAAAATGCAGAGACTCTTTGGATCCTGAGAGGAGTTTCTTAACTGCTGCTAATGGAGTTTACACTGTCCTTTGTCATGTTCCCCACAGGGCTGTCAAACTCAATTTCATCTTGGGCCATATCAGCATTAAGGTTGCCCTCAAAGGGCCAATTGTATCTGTAAGACTATATAAATGTATGTACTCTTTTATCTTATTAAATAATTGCCTCTGCATTCAATTATTACTGGTTTTTAAATTACCTTCCTTCTGCATCAGCTTTTCTTTTCTTTGACATCTTTGGGCTATTTGATCATAGCGTATGGTCCCTGTACCTCTGTAAAGTGACATAGAATTGGTCAGTATATCCAAAGTGTACCTCTTTCAGCCCCCAGACCTTCTCTGTGTTTCTTTCTGCCCCCAGCCCTTCTCTGTGCCTCTTTCTGCTCCCCCCACCATGCCTCTTTCTGCCCCCATCTCCTTTGGCTCGTTCTGCCCCACCTCTCACTGTACCTAGTGAGCCCAATCTCCACATTGCTGGCCCCCGGCTGCCAGTATTCTGAGCAGGGGCCCTGCAGCCTGCATTCACAATCTGCTTCTACTTCTGACTGCTCCTCTGTCCAACTCTTGCAAGCTGCATTGCCATGGTAACCTGCAGCAATGCTCTGACAGTGAGACTTGGACAGAGGCACAGTCAGAAGTAGAAGTAGATTGCAAGTGCTGGCTACTGAGCCCCTCTTTAGAATACGGGCAGCCAGGGGCCTGCAATGGGGGGAGCAGGCCCACCAGGTGGGGGGAGTGCCACAGCTGCAGGAGAGGTACAAGGGCCACATGAAATGGCCTGGCGGGCCAGATTCTCCCCGCAGGCCTTGTGTTTGATGCATGTGAAGTAGGCTTGCACTGAGATCCCCCTAGACCAACTAAACTACAGTAGAGACAACAATTGATACAAGATGTAGGCCTGTGACTCCAACACTGTAACCTTTTTTTTCTTTTCTCTTTCTCCTGTATGATTTTCTTTAACTTGAAGAAGACCAATGGACCTTTGAAAGCTTGGATGCTGTGTTTTGTGCATTTTGCTTGGACAAAAAAGAGTATCATTCTTTTGTGAGTTTTGTTTTATTTTATTGTATGGCTAATACGACTACCCCTGAAAATATATCTATATCTATATCTATATCTATATCTATATCTATCTTCACATTTATTGTCATTCATGAGGAAGAACCTATCTGTGCCATATGCCACAATTAGCTTCTAAAAGTCTGAGAAAAGAGCACAGTACATGAACAGTACAGTACATTCCCATGGGCAATCTTTGATTGGAAAAACTAGAAGCACTTCCTCCTCAGAACTGAGGAAACTACTACCCACAGAAGGGTTCAACAAAAGATAAAGCAATGATCAAATGTTACAATTTATACCAACCAAATTCTTACAGTGCATTTGTAACAACTACATATCAAACATAATATCCATATACACGTACACTGGTGATGACAGCAAAAACCCACCTGTCCAGAAGCCACAAAGGGAGTAAGGCATTACAGAAACAGGTCCATCTAGCTCATAGATTTTGGCCAAGATCCTGTATGGCACAGCATAGTGGAATGATTTTGCATTTCTCCTTCTCTTGTCCTTCAGTGGCTGGTAGAGAGGGTAGGAAAGCTCCATGCAGGAATTTAAGATCTACAGACAAATGATTATTGTGTGTTCCACCAACGTGCATACCTCTGTCAAGGTTGTGAGCCTTTCAAGATTTGGCTCTGCATTTGTGGAACAGTCTTACTTTGGACCTCTGGCTGGAGGAAGATCTCACCTGTTTTCACAAACAGTTGAAGACCTTCCTCTTTAATTCACCATCTTAAACCACTGAGTTACATTTAAGGTGCTGAGATGGGTAGCGACAGGTGGAGCGTTGAGGATTTCATTCCATGTATTGCTATGGTGTTTTGTTTATTGTCTTTGTCACTGATTGTATATGTTGATGTTCTGCCCTTTGGTGAAAAGGGCATTATAAATAGACATTATTATTATTAAAGCATCTATATATGTCATTGCGGTGTGTGAAAGAAATACCAACCTCTGCACTTAACAACAACAACAACAAAAAGACATATGCAGGTATAAGGTGAACTTAGACTCTGCGTGTCACTAATATGGTGTCAATCTTTTATTTGCTTTATGTTATTGCCACTGCATAACCCAGGGAAAAGAGCAACCACTATTGTAGTACAACAGACCTTAGATTCCTTTTGTGCTTCTTTGGATGAAAAGCTCTGTTTTTGGTGACTCTGCCAGGAGTAATAAACATTTGGAATGAGCCTGTTACTAAAGTCAATTTTATTAGAAGTAAAACTGGCAGGATTGGGACCAGGGTCTTTGGAAGTGTTTGTGATCAAAGCCACCTTTGACTCAGCATGATGACAGGAGTTCATTTTAAGCAATGTCATGATTTCCACAAGGAATAATAGTGTATAAATAGCTCAGTTTAGTTAATTACGAATTAATGAGGCATGACGAAGCTCCAGAATAATTGCAGTGTCCTCTGATTTAAGCTGCAGCAAATGGGTTTCCCCAGTCTGAGGGACAGAATTAGTACCTTTTAAAGGAAAACAGTTGTTAGAAGCTGTATGCTGGCACAAATCTTGCAAAGGTGACGTCAATGGGGAAAGAATGGAATAGTTAAATACTTTGTTATTCCTGAATAGTCAAAGCTGGGATGCAACAGCAGTCCTTTCAGAATAGACCAAAGTTCCATCCAGTCTGGCATTCCATTTTTCAAAGTTCTATCTGAAATGCCAGCCACTGGAAGATGAGAGAAATAATCTCCATCTCTTGTTATTGGTCCTTGATTAGGGAAACTCAATGCTACGGTGACTGTGAACCTGGGAACTGTGTTTAAGCACCATGTCTGTTTTATGTTTTATTATAAAACAAACTTGCACTGCACACAACCTACCAAGTAAAACATAGGATTCCTAAATCTCAGGACCTGACCCCCTTCCCTAATCCTTTGGATGAGGAAGAAAAATGTCAGGGCAAGAGTTCAGCCTTGAAAAGAAAATATTTATTTTGCTCCTTACTCCCGCTGTTGCAGCCTGGTTTGGAGTGACTGCTGGAGACTCATTGAAATGTCCACCTGGACACTTGCTTCCTTCTCTCCTCCCCCTCTCAAAGTTTCTCAAATGAAGACTTAACAGCTGGAAGGAGCAATCACTGTGAGGAAATCCAGGGCCATTCCAGTTTTCACTGCCCCAGTAGTCATTGAATATGGTAGCACAGGATTGCCGCTATGTGGCATTTCCTGCATTATTTTTAACTTTCCCAAGCTCTGTGCCCGCCTTCTCAGCCTACCATAAATGGCTGAAGCTGCAGCACAATTTTTTTTCTTGGTCTGTTGGTAAAAAGTGTGGTATGAATGCCTTTCTTTGTCAGCTCCACTTGGACTTTGATTCTTTTCTCTTTTAACTTTGATTTGACTTCTCTCCTTTTCTCCCCACCCCTGTACTTCCTGGCAAAATATCCTCGTCCTCTTCTCCCTCTCCCTCAGTCATCATCACCTTTCTCCTATTCTGTCCCTGCAGCTTCTGGCTAAATTCATATTCTCCTTTATTCCCTTGTCTCACATTACCTACTTTCTCTTCTTCCTCCGGCACCTGGCTAAACACTACCTCCTCCCTCCCTCTTTCATCCTTTTTCTCTGCCTTCCTTCCCTAGGCCAAGATTTCTGACTAAACATCTTCCCCTTCCCTCCCCTGCCTTCCTCCTCCCCCACCATTCACTCTTTCTCAACCTCCCCACATCTGCTAGCTCACTCATCTTCTCCATCTTTCCCCCATCTCCCTCACTCTCTTTATCATAGAATCTTAGAGCTGGAAGAAACCACAGGGGCAATCTAGTCCAATCCCCTGATATGCTGGAACACACATCAAAGCACTCCCAACAGATAGCCATCCAACCTCTGTTTAAAAACTTCCAAAGAAGGAGACTCCACCACATTCCCAGGCAGCATATTGTACTGCCAAACAGTTCTGACCGTCAGGAAGTTCTTCCTGAGGTTTAAGTGGAATCTCTTTTCCTATAGTTTGAATCCATTGCTCCTTGTCCTAGTTTCTGGAGCAGTGGAAAACAAGCCTGTTCCCTCTTCAATATGACCTCCTTTCAAATATTTAAACATGGCTATCATGTCCCCTCTTAACCTTCTCTCCTGCAGATTAAACATACCCAGCTCCCTAAGCTGGGTATGGTAGGGCATAGTTTCCAGATCCTCCACCAATTTGCCCTCCTCTGGACTTGTTCCAGCTTGTCAATAACCTTCTTTAAATGAGGTGCCCAGAACTGGACACAATATTCCAGATGAAGTCTGACCAAAGCAGAATTTTCTCATTCTAGACACCATATTCCTATTGCTGCAACCAAGAAAGAATTGTGCTAGCTTTTTTGACTTCTACTGGAAACACATGTCTTCTCCCTCGTTCCCCAGCACTGTTTCTTCCATCATCTTACTATTCGTGGCCCCACTTTTCCTGGATATATTAATCAAATTTCTTCTCCTCTCTGACCCCTCCCAACAAGGGATTCCATAAACTGACAAGGAAGGAAGGAAGGAAGGAAGGAAAATGTAGCCAGAGAGTGACAGTGGTTAACTTGAGAAAGCCATTAACAACATTAGACACAAAATCAAAAAGTTGCTGTGGTTGGAATATCACGTATCAAACTCAGTCCTTGCTCAAGTGTTCAGAACAAATAAAGAATTTTTTTGTTTTGTTTTTTGGTTCAAACTAAATCTTGGAAAACTTACTTTGATTGGACTACAAATCCCAAGTGTTGCTAAAAGTAACACTTGGAAAGGTGGGAAAACAGAGCTTTCTATTTGGGTTTTCTGTTTAAATATGTGCTTGGACAATTTCCTCTGTTTGTTTTGCAGTTCCTGTGCAGTGTCACAAGCACTGCTAGCAGAGATTTTGAAAGGGAAAATCCTTGCCTTATGTTCCCCACTGGAGCAAATGTGAGATATTAAATAAATAAATTCCATCAATAAATACTTACATTAGGGGAAAATGCATTTCGTATGTGAGAATTTCAGAATTTTAAAGCATACATTAAAGTCAAAGGCTGGTAACCTAAAATGAAACAGGAACAGAAGGAAAATGCCAAAGTCACTTGGAGAAATGTGAACAAAATGAAGAGTGAGGAAAGTTCAGATCCTTGTTTGCCATGATGCCAGTTCATCCTCAAATGAATGAAAACACTCTTCGGTCCATGCTCTTCCTCTACAATGTGCTGTACAGTAACATCCTGCATTGCTTTTCTCTCTCAATTTGCTGAAGGCCCACATTTGCAATTTTGCTTGTTCTGCTACCTTGCAGAATTCTATGGCTTTTTCCAAATTTAACTCCCAGGCTCAGCAGATGCTCACATACTTTGCCGACACTTCAGGGAACCTTCTATAAATATGACCTTGTGAATAGAAAGAACAGGGCTTTGCATTTTTGGTCTCCGAACATTATTATATATAAACTACCTGATACACTCTGGGGCCTGGCAAACAACTTGTGTTATTTGAAAGACGTATAAAACATAAATAAGAAAGATAAGGTCCCTGGTCTAAGGCAATAAGTGAACATTATAATTTAAGGCACAACGTATCACAATTCAAAAACGAAAGAATGCAAATGACAAAGATATGATTAAGACCGCTGTAATGAGATCAAGACAGAGCAGGGTAGATAAATACATAGTATTTTGTAATGCATTTTCCAAGAGCCAGTGCAATGTAGTGGTTTGAGTGTTGGATAATGATCCTGAAGATCAGGGTTCAATTCCCTGCCCAGCCATGGAAACCCATTGGGCGACCTTGGGCTCATCACACACTCTCAGCCCCAAATAAACCCATGATAAGTGCTGCTTAGTGTTTCCATGAGTCAGAAACAACTTGAAGGCACACCACCACCACCACAGCAATGCATTTTTAATTTTTTTTAAAAAATTCTGTATCATTCTCCCATTTTAATGATACATAATTCACAAGAGAAGGAAATAATAGCTGGGTTTCTTTTTCTTTTTTGATTTGTTTGTTTCTGCCCTATTTACTAAAATCATAAAATCCCACTTAAAAATGTAGACACAATCCCACCAAATGTAAGCATTTCTAGGTCCATTTGATTCCTACAGAAGAGTTAAGCTAATTTTATGAAAAACACTGGGTGGAAAGGTTTAAGAGATTATATCATAATAGCATCATAATTGCCACTGCTGGCTCAGACCTAATGTTGATCTCAGACAACATTTTGTTTGCAAGCAGACGTCTGTGCAATGCGTACAACAGGGCAGGGCAGAGAGAGGCTTCTCCTGTTGCATCCTCCCCACAGCAGCTGGCACACAGAGTCAGTGATACTTGGGGATTTTGATCAATCTGGATTTTGAAGTAAACCTGCCTAATCTGCACCAATGTGTAGATCAGTGCAGTTTTCCTTTGGGCTGTGCCTTTCTCTGAATTTGATGGTGTACTTCTGGGCTCATGAATTACACCCCAAAATATGCCTATTTTAGAATAAAATATTTACCCCCCCCCCCACAAATGAGTATTTTAGGGAGAATGCAGACATGAATTCATATTTCAAGATGGGGACGTGGAAAGTGGTGTCCACAGCCAGCCCAAAACCTCAGCTTTGCTACCCTTTGCTTCCCTCACACCACTCCTGCATGACTTCCCATTCAAAGTGTGGATACCTCAGATTATGGCCATTTCCGCACGAGGCGAGGGAATCACTCCGTGCCGGTACTTACTGGATCTTCTGGGCACGGACCAATGCAGACTGTCCCCTAAGCCCTTCCACAGGGCTCCTCGTCTTGTCCAGGATGAATTGGAGCAGTGCAAGGTCTTAGATCTGCAGTGCTCCAGCTTCCAAAATGGCAGTTTCCAGTTGTTTGTGTGTCCTGCCATGCCTAAAGCCTGGTCTCTGCAGATCGCAGGCTCGCATTGGTGCGAGCCTGCGAATCTGCACAAGTGGGCAGGTACGCAATGGCGCACTCTGAAAGGTTAAAGAACGGTTTTCTACCATTTTTAAAAAGTGTGCTGGAGGACCAGTTGGGGGTGTTTCGGAGCAGACTGAGGTGCGGATCTGAGGTAAGTAGTCTGGATCTAGTCCGCTCCAAGGTGCAGACGACCTCCGTGAGAGAGCACACTGTGCCGTTTTAAGTCCCTCGTGTGGAAATGGCCATAGTGTATATATAGAAATTTATCCCTCACCACCTCAACTCGTCTCCAAAACCTACATCTTCATCCAGAACTCAATCCAAAATGGTGGACAGCGGTGATACAATATCACTTCTAGGGTATCATGAAGCACAGTCATGGGAGAGGAAAATGCCCCAACTCCTGTGCAGTTGTCCACCCTTGCTTTAAGAGAAATACATTTTAGAGGGGAAATTATATTCAGTTTACTTGCACATTTGTGTGCATGTATATTTTAATTTCAAATTGATGCAAAAATAGGACAAGGCAGACTTATAATGGAACATGTATAAAACTGACACAAGTAAGAAATGGACTGATCTGTCTGTTCTTCCTTAGAGGTGTACCAGTTCTCAGCCTGGAAATTCTGTTTCTCTGCTTTGGTTAATAAGCATTGATAATCATTTCTCCATAAATTTGTCCAGTGCTTGCTTAAAAGGCCTATTCTGAGCTAATGTCCATTGCTAGAAATAACACATTTTCTGGGCTTTGTGTGAACAAGCAGTGTTGGGTAAATGAGCTTTGTCTTTTTTCTGGTAGCAGCTTGTGCCTCCTAGATCAGTGATGCAGTCATCTGCTTTGGGTTTTAGTCCAAACTTTAAAGGAGTTATCCAGAGTTCTATAACTATTTGAGGGACAGGTTTCACCACTCTGGTAACTCTATGTTCAGACTAAAATACTCATCTAGAGTGATGTGACAGACAATGTTCTCCCCAGTTTCTATATGAAATGTCAAAAGTAATATCACTGAAGTGACAAAGGTGTATGTATGTTTTTTAAACCCAGTCTGTCAACATGTTGCATTCCCACAGTCCCAAGAGTAAAGCCACACTTACATAAAGATTTTGCTAAAAACACATATTTCCATGTTTTTCCTCGGCTCCTCATTACACATGGAATCATAAACTACCATCACACCACACTTCTTTGGCCCTTTATTGGTTGTTTTTGGCAGGGAAATGCACAGTTCAAAGATGCAGAATGGATTAGTTCAAACCTAGCTGACTAAAAAGGCCAAATTAAATCATTGGTTTACATTGTGTTTCCCACTGATTCTGTTTCATATATTTCCTAAACAGTGGTGCAAATCTAAACATGAAATCATAATAGTTTACCTACCTGAGCAGGGCTATTGATGATAGAGTGGCTTGGTGGCCTCTCATCCATAGAGTTGTCATAAATTGAGGTCAACTTGATGGCAGCTAACAATAATGAAAGGAACAGACTGATGGAAGACAAGAGTCAATTCAAACCTGACCTTTTTTATTGGGTCTTACTGATGAACAGACTGATAAGTAGGGAAGAATTTGTCATTACATGATCACAGCAGCAAGACTGCTGTATGCATAGAAAAGGAAAAGGGTGGATATTCCTTCGCATGAAGACTGGCTGTTGAAGATGCTGGATTTGGCAGAAATGGATAAATTAGCTATCTTAATTAACGATTTTAGTTGATTGCCTATATGTTGTTTTATATTTTAAATATATGTTAATAAAAAATATTTGAAAAACGACGAGAGAAATAGACTACTGCTGCATCAGCTTGGGAACTTACTTTAAACAGCCATTAGCTACAGATGTAGTTATGAGGTGAAAGTGTAATTAGTTAGCATTATAGTAATGATTTTTGACAACCCTTCCCTTTCTCTTATTTTTTTTTTGGGGGGGAGTAAGTAAAATAATGTTTAGTTACTATTTTGAAAATCTGAATGCTACAAGACATTTGTGTATAGTAGAAAATATAATCTTTCATCTTTCATCAACTTTGTCAGCATTTTAATATCCGCTCAGCACAGCATAAGGTAAAGCAGACGGCAAAGTCCTTGAGCCATGTGATAGTCCTCATCCATAATTCGATGAGGCCACCCCCACTCATAAATATGAAAGTGAAGTTATCCCTCCTTGATTTGTACTTGTAGTGCAATGTAGTCATATGTGTGTCATTGATGCAGTCAATTAAATTTCACAAGGTATTTGTTATTAGTTGCTTTGAAGCTCTGTCTATATTGTGAGCCACCTTGAGTCCCATGTTGGGAGACAGTCAGGCTATAATTTGAATAAATAACCTTTCAAATAATAAATATAGAAACCTGCATAGTGGACAGTTTGTCTTCTTTTTTTTCCAGTGTTACTCCTTCCTGACTTACTCTGGCTCAACTCACAAAACAAAACTGCTAACAAAATTGAGATGCCTATCAACTGTGACTTAAGGCAAGGCCTGATTGGTAGATGAGGATGATTTATTTTCATCAGGATAGTGAAGTGCTCTGCAAAGAATGTAAATATGCATGTAGATGAAGAATTGATTCAATTATTTTTCCCAATATGAATTTCAACATTATTTCTTAACTGAGTTACCATTAACCTAGTTATACCATATTATTCTATACAAATAATTATATGGTAGTACAGTATTCTATAGTTATACTGTTACCCTGTTCTCTGGGGGTCCCGGGAGGGGCACCCAAATAACCAAGCAAAACACAGGATGGGGAAATTAACTGGAGCACTCTCTTAAGCTAGCGAGAGGCAGGGTAACTTAGGGATCTTGCAACCCAGCTTCTATGGGGTCAGGTCAGAAGAGCAGTCAGACAAGTTTTGAAATAGTAGAATGATAGCTGTATTAAAGGACAAACAACAGAAAAGACAGCACAAGCACACAGCTAACTAGAAATTAGAAATTAGAGTTTTTGGGGAAAATGGGTGATACAACATCTTATCTTGTAGTCCTGGAGAAAAGCGGAGGATTTCAGGGAAGAAAGCTCACCGCGGTTCGCTGAGGGGAGCTCGTCAGACTGAACGATAGCAAGGCAGTATGGAAGTCCAGAGCGATCCGAGGAGGTCTCGGAATCGGGGGCTTCTTATAGGGTGGATTGTGCCTACAGGCCATGCCATACTCGGTGAGAACAATGTGAGTTTGGAGTGGGACAAGGCATTGGGAAAGGTCAAGTTTTACATGATCAGCTTAGCGCAGATTTAACAATAGAGTAGCCAGTATGCAAATGGCTTAGCATTTACGAGAGTGCCGGCTCGAGGCCGAGCGTCTTTGTGTAAAGTCGCAGTTAAGCAAGGTGTGTTTGCAAAAGGAGGTCCCTGAAGCAACGGAGTGGCGTTAATCTGCCTGCCTAAGGGGGATTGGAATGTCCAACCATTAACTGGCCACACCTGTTTACGTGCTTGTCCGGTGGCCTCGCAAACACATGGAGCAGGGTGGCAGAAAAAGGTCAAGTGAAGGCCAAATAAGTTTGATATCGAGAGATATCTAGTGCTATCACTGGGTATGTCTGAACCATAGTAACAATACCTTATTGTTCAGCTGATATTAACTATTAACCTAAGTAGCTGTTTAAGAGACATTTAAGTATTTAAACTTAAATAGATATTTATGATTATAGTAAAGTTAGGCTTGTCCATGCTATCATATTTCCAGTTTCTATGTATGGTTGTGAAAGCTGGATAGCAAAGAAAGCTGATAGGAAGAAAATAAATTCATTTGAAATGTGGTGCTGGGAAAGAGTTCTATAGATGCCCTGGATAGCTAATAAGACAAATGAATACATCCTTGAGCAAATCAAGCTTGGACTCTCCCTAGAAGCCAAAATGACTAAGCTGAGACTGTCATGCTTTGGCCACAAGCTGAAAAGACATGACTCACTAGAAAAGACAATAAAATAAAGTAAGGTAGAAGCAATAAGGTAAGGTCAAAGGCAAAAGGAAAAGAGGAAAACTGCATTATAGGTGGATAGACTCATAAGAAGTCATGACTCACTAGAAACAAGAATGCTTGGAAAGGTAGACGGGAGTAGGAAAAGAAGAACAGCACACTGCAGATGGATAGACTCAACCAAAGAAGCCACGACTCTGAGCAGGGTGGTTCATGATAAAGTGGCTTAGAGGTCTCTCATCCACAGAACTGTCATAAGCTCAAATCAATCTGACAGTAGTTCACAACAACAACAACAACAATATATACATGAATTCATATCCTTTTGTTTTCAATCTTCAATTTAAAATCCAATTAATTTTTCCCCAAATAATCTCATGTTTAATGTCAATTTAACTTTTAAAAATCAATTTTATCCACCCTGTGGAGTAATTTTAATAGCCCTTGGGTATGCTGGAAACTTTTTCCTCAGTCTGAAACATCAAAGGAAAAGTAAGCATGATAAATTAGAAAGGTGTCTTATTGCTCCCACTTTAGCATTACTGCTAGGTACAGTTAGGTGTGTAACTACGGGAAGAGATGAGGGATTGCCCCTCAGAATAAAAAGAAAAGTTGGTCTCCCCAAAATGAAATTTTCCTCAACTCAAATTTCCAGCATTGCAAAGAGTGACATGTTGAAAACCATTCACTCATAGAAGTCTTATGTTTGCTGCATGTATGTTCCCATGGAAACTTTAGCCATTTCCACACAACACTGTTATAGTGCTCTTACTCCACTTTCAACATTGTGTGGAATTATGTGGTTTGTATTTTACTGAGGCCAAAGAACCATGTGGCTGAGAATTCTAAATGCCCCTCCCTAAACTGCAAAGCCCAGGATTTCTTAGATGTTAAAAGTGGAATAATAGCACTGTAACAGTGTAGTGCAGAAATGACCTTGGTCTGCCTCCTTCTTTGGATGCCTAAACTGTGATTGGCATCCTGTAAATCAGTCACAACTTTGTAAGGTAGGATTACAACGTTGTAACTGTTTCCTGTTCACTTTTATGATTGTGGGGCCATTGTCTCCAAAGCTCACTTTAAAATCCAGCCCAACTGCACCAAAGGATGGAGTTCTGTGGTGCTGGCAAGCTGGAAGCTAAAAGATGACATTTCCAGCTCCTTCCTGCCAGCAACTTGCAGTGCACTGATGAGTTGCAATCATACTCCACAAAGATTACACTATCTGCTTAGCAACCACTGACTACTGGTGGGAGGGGGCTTGATGTATCATATTTCAGCACTCCATTCATTAGTTCCATAGAACTCCATGCCTTGGTGCAACTGGCTGAATTGTAAAGTGGGTTTTGAGGTTCAGATTGGGAAATAAATACTAGCCACCACACCATGGCTATAAGTCTAAGGCAGGATCTTAGCCCACATTTCTAAATGCTCAACTGAAATGTTAAGTTACTGCAATTCTAGATACTGTTTGGATGATTCTGCTCTCTGCTTTTGAGGAGTGAACCTGATGCCATAACTCTTCTGCCATGTAAAATTAAAGCTTCTACCTATCATGTCAGCCAGGGTACCTTTTTATTAGAAGTTGAAATTTCAGTTCTTTTCATACCCCGGTATATGACAAGGTCTATGAAAGATGGCCACACACTGCTCACAAACACAATGAATATGAAATGTCCCTTTAAATCACAGTAGATAAACAAGAAATGAGGCATACTGCAGTATCCCTGCTGCATATAATGACACAATTATAACGCTTTGATACTGTTTTAACTGCCATGGCTCCATTCAGAGGTATTCAGAATTTACTGAAAAGGTCTAGTACCTCTCTAGCAGCAAATTCTAGATATCTTACCCAACTGAAAATCCCAAGATATCATAGGATGGAGTCAAGGTGTTTAAAGGGGTATCCAAACTTTTATTACTGCATAACGTGGATAAATTCCAAAACTGGAGTAAAATAAGACTACAATACACACAAATGAATATAGTAAAAATATGAGAGACCTGGTATGTGGGACACATAATGCAATTGCATGATTTGTTTGTCTGTTGTTGTTTTTTTTAGTATCATGTGTGTGTATGTACCTTCAAGTGGCCTGCTGACCTATGGTGAGCCCATGAATTTCATAGGAACATTCAGGGGTGGTTTTGCCAGTTCCTTCCTCTGAAATGTATCCTACAGCACCTGGTATTGGTTGGTGGTCTCCAAGCAAGTACTGACTAGGGTAACCCTGCTTAGTTTCCAAGATCAGAAGAGATATGGTGCTTTTAGGGTTAGTGCACAAAAAAAAGTATAACGTGAACTGGCTTGAATTAAAACATACAGTGAAATGGCTCTTAGATACAAGACTTACAACATGGGAAATTAACTACAATTGACCCCTTATAAACCCCTCTATCTTTCCCCCTACTTTTCTACCTGTCTCTCACTTAACTCCTACAAAATTCAATGGTATGTTTCAAACTGGCCTAAGATTTCCATGGGGGAAAAATACTTAAAAGATTTCTGACTCAAGGATTGTTCATACAATCTTAGAAGAAACCCAAAATTCCAAAATATAGGGTCCAGTGGAATGCAAGCATGAAAAAAAATCTCACTCCAAAATGAAGGAAATATTTAAAAATAAAGAATGGCAGTTTGGGCTTCATGAGGAAAAAATAAAAGGGGGAGAGAAAACTGAAGCATAATTCAAAACTGAAGATTAATTCAAAACTGTTTGTGAGAGGAAAAAAACTGGTTCAAGAGAAAGCTAGCTATGTGTAAAAAACACAAAGAACAGTTATAATAAGGACAAAATACAGTCTGGACAAAATACAATTATGATAAGGGCAAAATACAGTGTATAGTTTCTTCATGTTGAGCAGAAAATATAAATGGGGAGACCCAATTGTACAGAAATGTGTCTGCAATGAATCAGAGGATGGGGGAGTAGTTCTGAAGGAAGTAGCAAAGGATAATCACAACGGTACAAAGAGGCCATGGGAAATTAATCACAGAAAAACCTAACTAGTTTCAGGCCAAAAGGACGAGATTTTAAAAAGCAGATGCTTCTCCATTTTCCTGAGAAATGCTGAACTGTACCACAAAACAGTCTGAGCCACATCACTTTGTCTCATCTCAGCATGATAGATAAATATCACCCACTTCACCCTAACTTCTCGATATCTAATTTTTCCTTCTGTTAACCTTTCTGGTTGTGAGACTGTTTGAATATTGTGTATGTTTGTGATTTTTCCCAATAAATCTCCAGCTGATATCCCTGCATTAGTAGTGGTCGTCCTCATCTTCAACAAGGGGAAAAAAGAGGACCCAAATAATTATCGCCCAGTCAGTCTGACATCAATACCAGGAAAGATCTTTGAGCAGATCATTAAATAGTCAGTTTGTAATTACTTAGAAAGCAATGCAGTAATCACTAAAAGCCAGCATGGATTTCTCAGAAATCAGTCATGCCAGACTAATCCTATCTCTTTTTATGATAGGGTTACAAGCTTGATAGATGAAGGGAATGCTGTAGATGTAGCATATCTTGACCTCAGTAAGGCCTTTGACAAAGTTCCCCATGACATTCTTGCAAAGAAGCTAGTAAAAGGCAGGCTGGACAGGGCTCCTGTTAGGTGGATTTGTAATTGGTTGACCAACCGAACCCAAAGGGTGCTCACCAATGGCTGCTTTTCATCCTGAAGAGAAGTAACTAGTGGGTGCCACAGGGTTCTGTCCTGGGCCCAGTGCTGTTCAACATCTTCATCAATGACTTGGATGAAGGAATAGAGGGCATGCTGATCAAATTTGCAGATGATACCAAATTGGGAGGGGTTGCTAATACACCAGAGTACAGGATCAAAATTCAAAATGACCTTGACAGATTGAAGAGCTAGACCAAAGGTAACAAAATCAATTTCAATACAGAGAAATGTAAGGTCCTGCACTTAGGCAGAAATAATGGGATCCACAAATATAGGATGGGGGATGCATGGCTGGATAACAGTAAGTGTGAAAGGGATCTAGGCATCTTGGTAGATCATAAGATGAACATGAGTTAGCAGTGTGATGTGGCAGCCAAGAAAGCCAAGACGATTCTTGATTGCATCAATAGGAGTATGGTGTCTAGATCGAGGAAGGTAATGATACCACTCTATTCTGCATTGGTTAGGCCTCATTTGGAATACTGTGTCCAGTTCTGGGGACCTCAATTCAAGAAGGATATCGACAAGTTGGAACGTGTCCAGAGGAGGGTGACCAAAATGGTGAAGGGACTGGAAGCCAAGCCCTATAAAGAATGGGTTAGGAAGCTGGGTATGTTTAGCCTGCAGAAGAGAAGGTTAAGAGGGGACATGATAACCAAATTTAAATATTTGAAGGGATGTCATGTTGAGGAGGGAGCAGGCTTGTTCTCTGCTGCTCCAGAGACTAGGACAAGGAGCAATGGATTCAAGCTGCAGGAAAGGAATGTCCTGACGGTCAGCGCTGTCCGGCAGTGGAATGTGCTGCCTCAGAGTGTGGTGGTGTCTCCTTCTTTGGAGGTTTTTAAGCAGACGCTGGATGGTCATCTGTTGGGAATGCTTTGATGGGTGTTATTGCATAGCAGGGGGTTGGACTCGATCACCCGTGGGGTCTCTTCCAATTCTATCATTCTATGGTACTCATAGGTGGAAAAATCCTGTAAGGTTACCTCTCTTGCAGGCCTCTCTTTGAGCTAATAATTCCCCACCATTCCAGAAAGCCTCTGACATTGCAGGTGGTCCTCTAAGCCACCCATCTTTTGGAGTAACAGGATTTCAGCATCCACAAAGTTTGGTATTCACGGAAGGGGCAGGAGAGTCTGAAACCAAACCCTAGCAGATACTGAGGGACCACTGTAGTATGCACAACTCACTAAATGAGAAGGAAAGTAATTCAAGGATACAATACTGGTGCACTTGGCACTCCATATTTGTGGATTTGACTTTCAATGATTTGATTTTTTGTGAGTTTATCCAACCCCTGCACTCTCCTACCAAACACACACCACAGATCCTTTTTCTTCCAAGCGAAACTTGCCTCTCTGTGGCTCTAATCAGGCTTCCCAGCTCTTTAAAACACCCTCTCCAGTCCTCCTCCGACCACTGCCTGGCCAGCTTAGGATAGCTTGTCACCCAGTTTCTCAGCATCACAAACCCTGTCCCAATGCCCCCACACACCTGAGAAAGGAGATGGGCAACACAGAGGAAGGATAAAGCTATCTTTCCCTGACCTGGTTTGGACCCTGGGTGCCTGTTCTCTCCACCGAGCCTTAGAACCTGTCCCACAGACAGACACACACATTTTAATATTTGTGATTTTTCCCCTTTTGTGAGGGCCTTGTACCCCTATCCCTAGTGAATGTGGAGGGCCAACTATACACTATAATCTTTGAACTAGTGTGGTATAGTAGCTTGAGCATTGGCTGAGGACTCTAGGAAATGGCTCAGCCATGAAAACCCACTGGGTAACTTGGACAAGTCACACTCCCTCAGCCTCAAAGCAAGGCAATGGCAAACTCTCTCTGGATAAATCTTTCCAAGAAACCCGCATGATAGATTCACCTTAGGATTGCCATAAGTTGGAAACAACTTTAAGGTACACAACAAAATATCTTTAGGTTGTCTGCTTCAGCTATCATTTAACCAGTTAATCAATTGGTGCAAGAGTTAATTGTTTTAAAAAAAAACTTTAATAAATTGGCAACTGCAATTAGTGGGAAATCATCTAAACAGCTTCCCAAGTGTATTGTTATGCAGCAGAAAGGGGGGGGGAAACCTCTGTAAAAAAAATCCCTAGCAACTGAGAGCCAATGTGATTAAATGCATAAGATAAAAGTGAACGGGGCAGTAAAATGTATCACTGCATACAATTCATTTGTTACTATAAAAGACCTCCTGTCGTTTTCTGAAATGTGTGGCTCAGTTTGGAGGGAAGAACTCTTCGAGAGCGTGATAGCAATTCAGGTTAGATAACATTAATTCCTATATTCTTCCACAGTAGATTATGCCAAAACAAAACAAAAGAGGAAAAGATGAAAGGGGGACAAGGAAGCTACAAAATATGAGTTTACATTAGAAAAGCTGTTTTAAAGGCTTGATAAAGAGCAATGATTTACAGGAAGTATGAATGATCCTATCTTAGCTTGAAACACAACATAAAATACAAATAACAATGCTATAAAGATAGGGAAGCAAATTAATTCTATAATAGTTTGAACAGGAGAATCACAACGATTTCTTTTTGCTTCATGTGTTATTTACCCCTTACTGACAACTTATGTTATTATGCCATGAAACCTGCAATGAATATAGAATTAAGAGAATTTGTCTCTGTCTAAAGACTTCCATCAGACAGACAGCATGTTGTAGTGGTTTGGGAACTGGATCTCAAACCCTGGAGACCAGGGCTTGATTGTCTGCTTAGCCATGGAAACCCACTGGGTTACCTTGGCCCCATCACCCATTCTTAGCCTCAGAAAAAGAAAAAAAACGGTGATAGGTTTGCCTTAAGATTGCCATAAGTCAGAAACAACTTGAAGGTACACAACAACAACAATAAAAACTTCCATCAAGGGTAAGTGCTGAATCACTACAAATTCTATTGTTTGGAGGCTAGCCATATGCAAAAAGGCAGGTATTAGATAGGTAGATTCTTCTCTCTGCATCAAACAGATAAGCAAGTAGACTAGTGGCATACTGAGCAGATTAACCAAGCCAGTCAGATGTTTTATGCCTCCAGATGAAATTTTATTTGGTTTCTTTAGTCACCTGATCCTTAGTGATCTGATACCTGACATACTTGGTCATCTGCCCAGTTGATATGAAAGTGCAGCATGATCAACACAGCATCTGGATTAGATTCAGAAATATCCAGCAATAGCTAAACAATTTCATTGCAACCCAAAAAATAAATAAACATACAAATCTAACATTCATTCTGCTGTAGTCTGTTTATGCTGACAAGGGGATTCAATTGTTCCTGAAAAATCCTTTTTGTATACGGTTATTTTGTTTTTATCACAGTAATAATTCTCCATTCTCGGAATGATATGCTTCCGCCCAATAGTACGGAGATTGGTTTAAAACAGAGAAATGTATTTGCATGAGCTTTCTTTCCTCATTCAGTTTGTTCTATGGGGTTCTGTGTATGAATGAAATGGATAAATAAAGTTTCATTGTCAGGCTTCCCCTACCTCATTCTTCCCACTCTGCAGCTTATAGTACTTAAGCTGGTGTCAGTAAATTTGCCAGAAAACTATCAGGGACAATGGAGTTGAAACCTCTTGAGCTTCCACTTATTACTCTTTTTACTTATAAATATCAAATAAGAGTAAGCTTAAAACAGCTGAAATCAGATGTTCTCATAAGCAGAAGTCAGTCAACCAAAATGGCTGTCCCGTGCTGTGAACTTACTGAGTCCAGTCGTTGTATGTCCTTCTACAGAAGACAACTGAACAAGCCATTTGATGTAGACATCAATCAGCTTCAGGAAGTAGGAATGCAAATCCTTCAGTATTTCACCCTTGCATGTGAGGATGAATAATTACAGCAGTTTTCTCTCCACTGCAGGAAAAAACAGATATTCAATAACCAGAAGCATTGCAGAGGAGTTATTCTGTGGAGAAAACCAAATGCAATGTTTCTTTTGCACCACAAAACAGTGCAGAAAGCCTGTTTCCTACACAGGAAACTGAGGAGGAAGACATAAACTCCCTCACACTTGTACTTCTCTACAGAATAATTCCTCTGCAGCATTTTGGGATATTGAATACCAGAAGAAAACAGGTCATAAATCTCAGTGGTATGTTAGTCTTGATGATGAGGTTACCCAACTATGTGTGGAAATTAATTTTTCAACTGGGAATGAATCATTACAAACAGAGGAGTAACGTTATACCAGAGTGACAACAGAACTTGTACCTTTACTGGCCCTCCAGGAACTTGGGAATGTTTCCTTTTTGGTCAGATTTTAGCTGCTTTTTCCACCTTCTTTTCAGCAGTTTCATCTCAGCATCTGATGGTAGGAAGTTACAATGTTGTAAGGCAGACTTACAACTATATAACTGTCTCATATCCACATTTAAGACAGTTGCACCTTTGCCATGACCACAAATGTCCTTAAAACTTACCTTCAGAGCCAGGAAGCTGTACTGCACAAAGGAGTTGTGTTGTACAGGTGAGCAAGGCACTGAAGAATGACACATCCATCCTTCCATAAGTGAGTCCAGCTGTGATAAGGAGTTGCAACAGTTCCTATTTCTGCCCATCATACCCCACTTCACTGGAGGGAGGCAGCTCGATACATCACCCTTCAGTGCCCCACTTTCCAGTGGCACAGATCTCTTTGAAGCAAGTAATGAAAAGTGAATCCAGGAAATGCACAGTGGAATCATTTCAGAATATAGGTCAGTAGTAGAATAGAGAAGAAAAGGGAACATTTATGAAACTGGTGTTGGATACTGTTGGATGCTAACTGCTGTCATCCCTGACTACTGTCCATACTAGCTGGCTGGTGATGAGAGCTGGAATCTAGCAACATCTAGAGAGCCACTTTTGATAGAAAGCATAGTGTGTATATTACTGTTGCTTCCAGTCCATAGAGTCATAGAATCATAGACCTGGAAGACACCACAATGGCCATCAAATCCAACCCCCTGCCATACAGGAACACACACTCAAAGCACCCCCAGCAAATGGCCAACCAGCTTTTGTTTGAAAACCTCCAAAGAAGGAAACTCCACCACACCCCAAGGCAGCATGTTCCACTGTCAAATGACTCTTACCATCAGGAAGTTACTCCTGATGTTTAGGTGAAACCTCTTTTCTTGTAGTTTGAATCCATTGCTCTGTGTCCTAGTCTCTGGAGCAGAAGAAAACCAGCTTGTTCCATCTTCAAAATGACATCCCTTCAAATATTTAAACATAGCTATCATGTCACCTCGCAACCTTCTTTTCATCAGGCCAAACATACCTAGTTCCCTAAGCTGCTCCTCACAAGGCATGGTTTCCAGATTCTTCACCATTTCGGTTGCCCTCCTCTGGACATGTTTCAGCTTGTCAATATTCTTCTTAAATTGTGATACCCAGAACTGGACACAGTATTCCAGGTGAGGTCTAAACAAAGCAGAATAGAGTGGTACTATTACTTCCCTTCATCTCAGCATTATATTCCTATTGATGCAGCCCAGAATTGCATTGACTATTTTAGCTGCCGCATCACACTGCTGACTGATGTTCAGCTTGTGGCCAACTAAGAATCCAAGATCCCTTTCACACATACTATTTTCCAGCAAGATATTCATCCAAGTCTTTCCCTGTCTTCTTTATTACCAGTCTGGCTATATATCTCCTCCTTCATACTATGCAATAATCGGGAAATACAGGAAATCTGGTTAACAATTCAGACTCACATCTAAAAGGTGCTGGGTGTATCCTACACAGTTTCTTCAAAGCTAAGAACCATTGAATCTTAGTGCTAGATGCAGAGCCACATTAAGATTTTCATAGGCCCTGGGCACTCTTGTATTTGACTCCCTGCCTCAATGTGATGTACCACTGGGGATATTTTTGTAGACCCCCAAATCCTGCTTTCATAGGCCCTAAATTTTTTGTAGGCCCAAGGCAGTATGCCCAAAGTGCCTAATGGATAAGGTGGCCCTGGCTGTAAGGGACCATAAGGACCATCAAGTCCAATCCCCTGCCATGCAGGAATACACAACAAAAGCACTCCTGGAAAATACTTGTCCAACCTCTTTTTAAAGACCTCCATAGAAAGTGAGTGCCTCATGCTCTGGGACAGTTCATTCATCTGGCAAACAGCTCTTACCACAAAGAAGTTCTTCCTAATCTTTAGGTGGAATCTCTTTTAACTTTAATGTACTGGTTCATCTTCTAATCTCTGGAGCAACAGAAAGCAAGCTTGCTCCATCTTCCATCTGACATCCCTTCAGATATTTAAAGATAACTATCATGTCACTTCTCAGTCTTCTCTTCTCCAAGCTAAACATACCCTGCTCCCTCCCTCATTCCTCATAGGGTTCAGTTTCTATTTTCCAGTAGTGCCCTCTAGCCCTTCCTCTGGTCCTCTTGGTTTTTATTTGCTGTCAAGTTGACCTTGCATTTGAGGGCAAAGACCACTAAGATTTATATCCACAAAGGTGGGTCACTCCATTGCCACTGTGGCAATTTTTGCTTTATTTGTTTTGTAAGAGATAGGTAGAAAGAAAGCAGGGAGAAGCACTGGAGAAAGTCAGAGTCTCAAGGCTGAAAAGATTGCTTTGTAGGATCTATGTCTGCTTCAAAGGCTACTGACTCAGCATCCTGACCCCCTGGATCACATGGATCATATATTTCAAAAGGCCTTATTTTCTGTTTCAGAGTCATTTACAAGTCACTGTTTTGTGAAACAGAATTTATTTTTTGTACCAAATGTAACAATTTAGAACCCTCTTTTTTTCTTTTCTTTTTTTTATGATGATCATTTATTCAAAGATTTAAAAGGTGCAAGTTAAGCTAAAGCCGTCTTTCCTTTTCCTTTTTTTAAAGTAGCAGCTCTGTTCTTTCCACTCACTGCAGCCTCTGAGTAACCCCTCAGTGCACACAATCAAAGCAGAAGCTGAAACAAGTAGGATTCCTATCACTTGGCTGCTCAAACAAGCCCTAATTGTTACACCAAAAAGATGATCAAAGTATGGTAGAGACTAATATATCTGTGTCAATTGAACTGGAGGGCACTTGGTAAGCTGTGCGCTGTGAGCATAACTTTGTTCTCATCTGGCACACCAGTGCTAAGCATAAAGACAGAGAAAATGAAACAGAACAGTCTTGAGGAGGCAAATGTTACACTATATCCATATAATTTGGCCTTATATATGGGGTGGGGTGGAATATATGTATAATGACATAAGCAGAACCAGAGTCGGGTAGCTGCCTGAGTACTGAATTATAATTCCCGAAGACCAGAGTTCAAAACCGCGTTCAGCCAGAGAAAGCCATTGAAGGATCTTGGGCAAGTCACACTTTTTCAGTTTCAGAGGATGGCAATGGGAAATTTCCATCTTCTCAAGAAAAGTCTAGAGCAGGGACACCATAAGTTGAGAATGATCTGAAGGCAGATTACATAAACTACTAACAATTTCATAAAATCAGTTCCTCTAATGTAACTTGTTTTCTGAACACCTTCCCCTAATATGTTCATTTTTGTGCACAGTTTTTCTTAATGCATTTTTTTTTTTTGCACACTTTGAGTTATGAATTGGAGAGCAAAATTAGAATGCAAGTTTGTTCAGGCTTGCTTATGAATTTGAAAAACTTCATACAAAAATTCAGACTTAACAATTTTCTCCAACATCTCTGTGTTCATGTGTGGTGTTTGAAGAAGTGAATTTAATCTGTTTAAAAATTTGAAAATCTTTCTGGGATATTTATGTGCTTGAGAGCACATAACAACAACAAACAAACAAGTAACATAAATAGTAACTTGGTGGCACTTTAGTTCTGCATCAATAATAAAAGCATCAAAAATCTGTGTCCTTAAATTTACCTAGACAACATCAAAGATTAAACCATGGTAAATATGTTTCAGTCAAAGACATTTTCAGTGAACTATAAATGTGTTTTTGTCAAAGTCTTCTTCGTAGCATATGACTCCATCTATCATAATAAAACATAGCTGCCAAAACTTAGATGTCTTAGGTGTCTAAAACCTAATTTCATGTAAGTGTATCTCTGGTTTATTTTGTCCTCTTAACTAGTAAGAACATTATTTTTTCATTGAAATTACAATTTGTTTATAGCCTGCTGTACCAAATTCATCACTAGGTGGCAGACTTACCTAACCTTCCCTAAACAACTGAGACAATGCTAGTATAGTATATTCATTTATTCAGTGAGTTTGAAAGCAGCTCCATGTTGTCTTTCCCTCTCTGGAGCTCCTTCTTCAGAGAACAGGACAGAGAGAGAGAGTAGGATACTGCTTCCTGGTAAAAGAGGAGATCTTTATACCCCTTCCTTATTCTGTATGGGCAAAGTCAGTCTGGAAAGTTTTTCAAAGTCAATCTGGAAAGTTCTAAAGAAGGCTGCCATCTACAGGTCAATAAGCCACAATAGAAGGATACTCTATGCAGATACACAGCATCTAACTGTTTCTTTCTACTCTTTTTCTCTTTTGACTTTTTTCTTTCTGAGAATAAAAAAAAATCACTAAAGCTTTCCTTAATTTCAGAAGAAAATACACTTCTTACCTCTTACTCCCCACTTCTACTACCATCCTCTTCCTCTTAGATATAACTTTGGGTGCTTGTTGGCTCTCAAGTGATTAACTATTGGGTGATGCAGCAGTGGCTGAGCTTGTGACTTGGAGAGATTCACAGGAAGATGCCAGCTGTATGAACCACAGACTGAAAAGTTTCAATGCTCCATTTTCTGATGATTCATTCTTTTAATGCTTTCAAACTGAGGATAAGTTCCATGAATTTGACAGAAGTTCCACTCTTTCATGAGTTCTTGCCTACAGAGTCTTGATCGCATGAATGTTCTGCTCGGAAATGAGGTGGGCGAGGAAGGTGCCAAGCTAGCTGAGAGACTCTGCAAGCAGTGGGCATGCAGTTAATAACAAATGAGCCTCCACAATCCATTGTGCTCCCTACAGAACAGTACACAGGTTCAACATTTTAACCAATTCCATTTTCTGACAGTGCTCTGGTCCTTAACCTGTCAGATAAGTGGAGGAAGTCAGTATGTATGTATTTATTTATTTATATATATATATCCTGCCTCTTCCCTAGTCTGAAACTCAAGGCATTTTACAAAGTTAACACAGAAACAGTTCAAAATATAAGTTAAAAGTTGAAAACTATGAATAAAATCAATAAAATCAATCAATAAAATTAAGAGCAGTTAGAAGCATATGTGTTACAAAGAGGAACAATCACATGAAAGGCAGTTTCTCCCTGAGCAGTCACACCTCAAAGGCCCACCTAAACAAAAAGATCTTCAGTTGCCTATGAAAGGATAGGAAGAAGGATGCCAGATTACCCTGTTGAAGGCCCTTTCTGCAGAACATCATTGTCTCACCTTGGGGACAGAAGGAGGACAGGACCTGGACAATGCTTATGCACAATGTTCTCCATGTCCTGTCATTCTCTTGTCCCCAGGTGGCACGATCAAGCCAAAAATCACTTACTGTACTTACCTGAGCTGCACAGGGTCGGGAAGCACAATGGCTGCACTTCCTGCTCCAGTGCAGCCTGGAACAGTGCCTGGATGTGCTACAGAAGAAAGAAGTGTGGCCATTGTGCCTCCTACATTCCTGCAGGCAGGCAGTGGGGAGAGGAGCACCCTTGTTATGCTCCCTTCTCAGGAGAGGCTCTACCAGCATCCCCACAGGGTGCCGCTGGGATCCAGCAAGCTGTAGAAAGGGCCTAGGGCAGCAGTGCCAGAAGCCGCCTTCTCCTATGTCCCCACTAGATGTATCTACGAGGGTGGTGGGATAGAGAGAAGATCTCAAGATGTGGGCAGGCTCATTATAGTCCTTCAGATAATCTGGGCTTGGCACACAAACACATGAGAGCCAAAATGCATATAATCTGCTCCTTAGAGATTATCTATCTCTTTGTTTTGATGTGAAGCCAGACCATCACCCTAAACACTGACAGAAGGATGACATCTTAACTCCTTTTTATAAGATAAGTCTCCGTCTCTCTGGTATTTTAATGTTACTGGCCATATTGGCTAGGGCTGATGGGAACCAGAGTCCACTAACTTCTGGAGAACTACAGGTTCCACACCACTGTCTGAAAGTCTTTCCCTCAACTACCCATTCTTGAATCCCTTCCACCTACCTGCTTCCTTTCCACTTCATTCTCCTTTTACCACTGCATGATTTACAGTTCTTGGCTCCTTCCTGCTTTCAATGTAGAACCAAGAGTCAGTGGGGATAACTCCTGTTCCAGAACCACATGAATCTATAACACACACAATCATTAACATACCCAGTATTTCACCCTCTATTACCACTGCGAGACTCATAATGATAATGGTAATAATAATCCCTTATCACCCACCAATGAAGCAAAACAGGTCTGCACAGTGAACCATATGAATAAATTACAACTACAAACCTACTTATTCCTGCAAAGAATAGCTGCAGCTCTCAACTTCATTTGTAATAGGCTTCTAAATCCCAGCAGGTTGGGTCGCCAGCAGTACTTAATAGCTGGTTTGCTAGTTAGGCTCACGAAGGAACTCAAGGCAGTACATCTTTTCCAAGGCCGTGTGTTCATTATGTTAATGCATGATATTGTAGAGATTAATATAAATAGTCATTAGGCTTCACAACAACAACAGCATGGCAGTTTTATAGTGCCAATTGAGCTCTTGGTATTTAGGAGTGTCCTGTTATTCAAATCTGCACATGCCAAATGAGACATTTTGAGTGTAAGCATTCTGATATAATTCAGAGCTCCTTCACTCACTGGCTTAAATCCTACATGTGCACATCGCTTTGCACGTATATTTATGCATCCTCCCACCACTGTCAAGCCCTGGGTTGGGTCCCTGCTGCTGTCACTTTCCGGCAGAGGAGGGAGGGATGAGAAGGTGATTCAGACCTTAGAGAAGCAGCTGCTCTCAGTTCAGTTGGAGACGAAGATATGAGGGTATGCTCTTTATACTCTGAGAGTATTTTTCTTTCCCCCAGGAGCCCTGAGCAGCCAAATCTCCACGATCTAAATTTCTTCCCCTCTTCCTCACCTTCCGTCTAAGTAAGAAGGAGTATACCTTCCTACATTTCACAGATGGGACACACACATGGGCAAGCAACAGCCAAGTGTGAACAGCCAAGTTATTAATGAGGAAGAACACACAAACTAAGAAAGGCTGCAGCAGTTTGCTTTTGCCTGAGCCTAGAGATAAGGGCAATAGTCAGCTTCTCCACTGAGCTGAGCACAAACTGCTTTTGCACTTTGAACTCAGTTTCCAGCAATTGAAGTAAGCTGACGATGAAGAGGAAAGTGGGAGAAGAAGAGAGAGGGGGAAAAACTGGGGCATTTTAAAAGTAGTTGAAAAAGTGGGATGACAGAGAATTAATCAGGACTGTCCCTGGCAAGTGGGAACTGTCAGAGGATAGGAAAAAGCAACAATCCCTCCTGGTACTTGACAGCTGCTGAGCAAGGGAAGTTTAAGGCAAGAGGATAGCCTTCTGTGCCTTATCCAAAAAAGGACTTATGTTACCCTGTATGTTGGGGGTCCCGGGATGGGCACCCAAATTACCAGATAAAAACACAAGATGGGGGAAATTAGACTCGAGCACTCTCTCAAGCTAACGAGAGGCAGGGTAACTTTAGCTAGGATCTTTTACCCTATGTATACAGCGTCAGGTCAGAGAGCGGCTAGACAAGTTCTAAAGCAACAAACAATATTTTATTGAAAACAAACAACACAAAAGACACAACATACACTAGCTAACTGAGAAATAGAAATGGAGAGCTTTGGGGAATGGGTAATACGACACCTGGTCTCGTAGTCCTGGAGAGAAACGGAGGTTGCAGGGGAAGAAACTCAGCGTGGTTCGCTGAGGGGAGCTCACTGGACAAACTGACAGCAAGGTGGGATGGAAGTCCAAAGTAGTCTGAGGAAGGTTCGGAATCGGGGACTTTTTATAGGGTGGATTTTACCTACAGGCCATGCCATGCTCAGTGAGAACAAAGGAAATTTGTAGCTGGACAAAAGCGTTGGAAAAGGTCAGGTTTTACATGATGAGCTTAGCGCTGGATGACAATAGTATGGCCAGTATGCAAATGGCCCAATATAAAGGAATGGCTCGGCACTCGGCCGGGCGTCTTTGTAAAGTCGCGCTGAGCAAGGCTGGTTTGCAAGAAGGAGTGGTCCCTTAAGCATCAAAGAGGCATTAAGTTGCCTGCCTAAATGGGGTCAGGAATGTACAACCATTAATGGCCACGCCTATTACGTGCTTGTCCGGTGGCCCTTGCAAACACGTGGAGTAGGGTGGCAGAGAAAGGTCAAGTAAAGGCCAAATTATTTGATATCAAGAGATATCTAGTGCTCTCACCAGACATAGCATAACCACAGTAACACTTATACATGGATAAGGTGCACTTATACCAAAAGAAGTCACTAACACAATGCAGACTATTATGTACCACCAAGATTTCACAGGGAGGAAATAAGGACATTCGTGTACTTGAGGAACCCTAGATTTGATGTGAAAAATCACTGCCTGAGTCTCTCCACACATACCTCCAACAGATGCGCATGCATACACACCTGTGCACATAACACATACCAAAAAAGCACACAAAAATAATTGCCAGCTTAATTTTCTCTCAAAAAGAAAAGTGAGCTAATAATATGTGAAATAAGCAAAAATAAGTAAAGCCACAGATACACATGGAAAGGGACATGAAAAGTCAAAACTTGTAGACCTTCTTGGCAAATAGGAACAATTGGAAAACATTATGATAAAATTTATATGCCATAATTTCCCCAAAGACCTCAAGACTGATGGCTGGCCTTATTAGCAGAAGCAGCTATGTAAAGCAGACCAAGTCTAGGAAGTGAAGGCTTGGAAGAAATTACCCAATCTTAAACAAAAATGTTGAACATAACTGTAGCAGTTTTGCTGTGCTAAAAAAATGGTTTGCTCTCTTGGTTTGCTTACCATGATGATTTTCATCACAATCAATACTAGTAGTATTATATTCATTCTATTAGAAGCCTGGCCTGATTTGTTCTCTTGATTTGGTACCCAAGAGAGCAAATCAGCCCAGGCTTCTAATAAAATGAATACAGTATTATTACTACTGAATATGATGAACATCATCATTAACAGTTAATTGAATTATATTATCAGTTTCCACACTGCTTCCTATATCTAGTGATATCTCATAGCTGTGAACATTCTGAACATGATAGAAATACATGAGAAACTCAAAGATACAAAATTTCTTCACTCCACCCAGTTGCCAGGAGCTGTTAAATCAGCTCTGAGCCCTGGGCAACCCCTGCTATTCCACCTTTAAAACTCTGAAGAACAAGCTTTAGGTTGCTCTATTTTTGGTGTGATTCCTCAGCAATGCTATTGCACCAGGCCTTCTACCCACTCATTTTATCATCACAACAAACCTGTGATGTAGGTTAGGCTGAAATATATTGGCTGGGGGAGCCTCACGGTTAAGTAAGGATTTGAAATAGGGCCTTTCCAGTCCCAGTTCAGACAGTTCATGGCTCATGTTTAGCAGAAATGTAAACCCAGATGTACATGCCAAGCCCTATTCAAACTTTCCTGAAAGGCTTAATTGAACAAATGCTGATGTCACCCTCCCTACCAGAGTCCAGTCATGAATGAGGAGATGAAACCAGAGGGAAGAGTTTCCAAGTGCTTCCCATTACCACATGGTTGCTCAACACCTTTCAGAAAATGCTTAAGCTGGGCTTCAGTCTCAGCTAATCATAGCTCTGTGCACACACACAGGTTGGCAATGTTATTTTTGGACTACAACTCCCAGAATTCCCTAGCCAGCATGGACACTGAAGTGAATTCCGGCCAACAACTTTTTCACAGATAGTGTAATATGTGCCCAACACTGTGTTTTCTGGGGGCTTTTTATGCGAAAAGCCACTTTTTGTGCATTTTTTCCCAATGTCCTCCACCACCACCACCACCACAAAAACCTAACTGTGGTCGACCCTTTTCTTGATGGGGTTTCCTGATGGTTTAAGACACATTCTCTCATTAAGAATGACAAAATTTTCAAGTTTCCATTCCATCCCTAGTTTTTATTCTGGCAAAAGAGTTGGACTGATTTTCCAAGTATCTGTGATGGTTAATTGCCTATTACTCCCTGCAAACAGCAAGGCTTTGAAGGGTCTACTGAGTGAGTCCCATCTCCAATCTCCATAACAGACCTCCTTGCCACAGAATCATAGAGCTGGAAGAGACCAGATGGCCATCAAGTCTAACCCTCAGCCACAATAGTATCTTAATTGGGAAATCGGTAACTTTTTCTACACTCATCAAAATAATTGCCATCTCATTTCACTAACTCCACAAGTGACAAATGGAGCTTCTGTTCTTTGGGAAACGGGTTGTATTTTTGTACAACATTTGTCATCCCAGACTGGCAGCCTCAGAGTCAACTACTGAAAAAATAAATTTGATGTATGGATAGAGAAATCCCATGAAACTGTACATCTATGAAGTTAGGCTAGTTGTCAGTTCATAACAATGGTCCTAGTCCACAAACTTGAATCTCAAGAGACTGCGGTTTCTTTAGCGTTAGCTAGAATATGTCTGGTAATAAGCTGTACACGAGCACAGATTTGCCGGTTTTGCACCCATTGAATGTCATAATCTTATTTATTTACTGAATTTATATCTCACCTTTCTCTCAGTACAGGACCTGAGGCTACTTACAACAAATTATAACAAAACACAGCTAAAACTTATTTGATACAAAGGTGAAAAAACATTAAATAAACAGTTTTGTTAAATGTACTGAGCTAAAACAATTTAAATCAAACTAAAACTAAGTAAAAAGTATGAAAACACGACACAACTCATTAAAAGGTCATTCTGTCACTACGAATGGTTGTGATTTTTTTTTTTTTTAGTGGTCTTTGCCTGGTGGTGGAAAGAAAGCAGAGAGAAGATAGGGGGCCAACCAAAGCTCCTCAGGACTTATGTTTATGTAGGTGGACTTACATTTGTAGGAAATAGAATTGAGCAGTTTCACAGCATCCTTTTTCAGTGCAGAGCTGCTATGTCATTATCTCGTGGGAAGCCAAGAAGATATCCATTGTGGTACCCTGATATACATATTTTCAATTCCTTAGGAAGATTCTATAGCACCTCTGCTATGTAGCTAACTATGCATAATGTTATGCAGCAAAGGCCATGCTATATAAAATTGTGGCTGACTTTCACAAAACAAGGAGTTTTGCAGAAACAATTTCTTTTTCAAAAAAAATCATCAAAGATATACATAACCTCTCATAATCTGACCCAGTGGGAGAAAGTTATAGAAATTATTGCCCCTGCATGAAAAAAAAAATAGTGAAGATTTATGCCTCTAGCAGGAACTAGCACTAGTCCTTCATCTCCTCTGGAGAGAGCTTTGGTGGAATCCAAATGGAGTTTTGGAAACCAGAACTACTTCCCTCTGTGATTGATGATGCACAGAAAGTGAGTATGATCAAACAATCCATGTTTAAAAGAGATTATTACAGTGACTCTCTGATGTTCCTTTCTCTATGGTTATAGTTTCACAGAGGAATACTCTCCAATATTTCACAGATGAAAACTGGGTCACTTGTGGCCAAGCAACATCAGAGTATGATTAAAAATGGCAAAAGTAATTAATGAAGAATAACCTACAAAGTAGGAGAGGCTGTCGCAGTTTGCTTTTGCCTGTACCCACCCTCCCTTGCTGAATTTATTGAACACAAACTTCTTTTGACTTTTGAACTCAGTTTGCAGCAATTGAAGTAAGCTGACCAAGGGGAAAATGAGTAAAAGAGAAAGAAACTGGGACTTTTTAAAAGCTGCTAAAAAGCAGGATGCCAGAGGAATAGTTGGGACCATCCCTACCAAACTGGGACAGTCAGAGAATACGTAAAGCTATGGGCAAGGATTTCATTTCAAGTTTCATAAGAATTTACCTGAATTCACTTATGCCTACATATTCAGGACACACAGAAATTGAGATTTTAAAAAAACCAAATGTCAAATAAACTGGAATTGGCAGATTCATCGATCCAGGGACAGAGCTTTGAGTGCTGAGGTCTCAAAAGCCTAAATTTCAATCCCTGCGTATTCAACCATGCTAGTGCTAAATTAGGCTTGTCATCTCCTTTTTGCAGAAAGCTCCTCTGCTTTAATAGCTTCCTGGCAGGCAGGTGTACCATGATACTCTCAATGTTGGGCCAGTGGTACTCTCAATGTCTGGCCAGTGCCAATCAGAAATAATTTTGTTCCCTTTTGGTTTTTAAGAAATTTGCCAAAGTTTGCAAACTTGAGATTCAGGATGGAAAGTACTTGCTGTTTATAAAATCTGAATGTGGAACAGCAGTGTAGCTTCAGGACAGAGGGCAAAATGAGGGTTTTGGCCCCAGATAAAAAATTCTGCCCCCATTAAGGTCTCCGAATTTCAAGAATTGTAGACAGTGACACAGTGAAATTGGTTCGTGCCTAAAACTCTTCTTCTTTGCTGTGTTCTCATTTTCTTGGCCATTTTGCCTGTCCCCTCTTTCTTTGGACACTAAAGTATATCTAAATAGTTGCTCAACTGAAGTTTTAACTTACTGTAATACTAGAAATTTGGGGACTGAAGGAAAATGTCATGGGGGCAGATTCTAAATGGGGGGAAGACCCTCATTTTGCTTCTACCTATAGTTATGTTGCTGGTGTGGAAGAATGTGAAACTGACAGATTTACCCACCCATAGTCTTATATAGGGCCTAAATACCCTAAAGGTACTAGATCCTGTCTGATATTGGAAGCTAAGCAGGGTCAGCCCTGGTTGGTACTTGGATGGGATACCACCAAGGAATACCTGGTGCTGTAGGCTACATTTCAAAGGAATAAACTGGCAAAACCCACCTCCGCATATTTCTCGCCTAACAAAAACCGATGTAATTCATGGGGTCACCATAAGTTGACATGCAACTTGAAGGTACATGGTCCTACATACATTTACATAGGAGTAAGTCTCATCAAACCTGATGCGGTTTAGTTTTGAATTGACATTTGTAGGACTGTTGTGTAAAGAAAATTAGCACTGTAAGTGCAAAAGTGCCACAACTGCACTTCTTCGATTTCTGCCTGTAAAGAGCATTGTAATCTTTCTTGATTTTTCTTTCTGGCCTTCCCTGTTTAGTATCAGTCACTCATGTATGGACAAGCTGGTTTATAGATTGTTTTGCATACCTGCACCAAAAGCTTTCATTTAGTTTCAAAATTATACCCCACACATTTTGACTATTGCCCACCCCTTCATCTTCCGAAATGTTCATCCTTCCCGAAGATATCAAAAGGAAGTGGTGCACAAAATAATAAGCTAGTTTAATGAAACTTTTGACCTTGTAAAAATAATGATTCACCCACCTTTTCTAAAAGTACTATATATTACCATGATTTCATCTCCACCAACCTTTCCACAATTTAGCTCCTTATTGTACAATCCCCCTTAAGGGTGCTTCCCTGAAATCAAAATCCAAGAATCATCTTTCCTGACACATCCGCCAGCTTTTATCCCCTAGACATCAGAATAGTAACAGAAGGGTAAAGGCAAGAGTCTGTGCTTCTTTATGTGCTTTCGCATCTTATCTTGTCATGACCTTAACTTGAACTTGCAAGCTATCCTTCCATATACATTCAGGTCTGTTCTTGCTTGTTTTCTGCATGGTCAAAACCAAAGGCAAAATTAACCTTTATGCTACATCTGCATTTGTAAAAGGTAGTGTTGTTTTTAAAAAAAACAACAACAATGCACACATAAATTCCAGAATCTGCTGGTCATGTTGGTTGGAGGATTTTGGGAGTTACAGTTCAAAAACATAACTTTTCCAAGTGCACTACTACTTAAGTTATATTCATACATCTTACATTCTAAAAGAAGCACTGTATTCTGATTAGAGATGTAAACTCTTGACTATTTCGTAGTCACATGAAAGGATGGATACTTGGTACAAATTTCTTCTTACTGCAGGAGAAAGCAAATATTTCTGTACAGAATTCTCTCTATTAGAACGTTCCAAAGTTTTGTGGAAGAATTATTGTGCAGAGAAAAATTCATGGCTTTACTGTGCAAGAAGATATTTTCTGTGTAGAAAAAGTGTTTCCTCTTCAGGAAATATTTTTCTATGCAGAAACCTATTTTCAGCACAGACAGCATGGGATTTTCTGTGCAAATTCTCACATGTTTTCCTTCACATAATAATTATTCTGAAATATTTGGGACATCCTTATACTAGGAGAAAATTCCACAGAATGTTCACTGCTCTATTATTTCTCTCAGTGGGCTTTCCCAAATGTCAGGAAATCTGCCAGAGGTAGGTTGGTCAGTTTTCTCTCTCTTTCTCTGGCCCTTTTCGCAGCGCCAGCACTTGCGCAACGGAGGAGGGTGGCTAGCGCAACAACCCTCTCCCAAAACGCCGCTGCTTCCCCCCACCGCCTTACTGCACGTGGAGTCTTCTTGTGTGACGGGCGCTCTTCAGCCACACCCCCAGCTTCTGCAGTGCTCCCTGGGAGCTGTAGGCAGCGCTGGGGGCAGAAGCAGGGAGGAAGCACGACAGGCTCCCCTGCGACAGCACTCCGCACTCCAGTAAGTGCGAGGCGCCGCCGGGAGCCTTGCGCGAGCGCCATTTATTTTCGGTTCCAGCCGAAAATAAAAAAATACGCACTCACGCAGCGTAAGCCCCGTGAGCGCCGTGGAAGTGGGAGTGCATCGTGCAGAGCGACGCTCCCACGCCCGCAAGGCTCAGGGGGCTCTCACGCGACAGAAAGCCCATGCAAAAAGGACCTCTGTCTTGCCATATACTGCATATATGTCCTCTTCTTAACTGCAGATAAGATTCAGAAATCCAGAGTTTGTTATCTTCTCATCTAGAAACTAAGAGTTAGTAACTGTTGTCAGGAGCAAGAGGTATGGGTCAAAGCTGTAAATTAGAATCAGAATTCTAGGAGCAGTGGTAGCAACCAGTCCAGGGGTCATAAATCTGTGCACTTCCATTAGCCAAGCTGTCAAGAGAAAGACTAAAGTTGTACTCAGCAAAGTAGCTAGTCGTTTTAACTTCCTTTTATAGGCTGCATGTTAAACCAATATCCAGGTCCCAACCAGTATTCAGGGAGAGTGTTCCACAGCTGTGCTCTTCCACATACCTAGATTGCAATCTCTCACTTCATCTGTGAGGAACACTATGAACCTGAACCTCTGTCTTTCTCAGGGACTGGAAAGCCTCTCTTCCAGCTCCTCTTTCTACTCTGAACCCAACCTGACCTACTGAACAGAAGGAGGACTTGACTGGCTGTGAGTCATCTGCTTTGACAGTTTCATTGGTAAGACTGGTCTGTCCCTGATGAAGACAAACTGTCAAGGGAGGGTCATGAGAATGTAAAGGGAGCACTACCAAAACTTGGAAAAATTAGTTTATGGACTATTTACCCCAGAATACCCCAGTCAGCAAAGTCAAGAACCCTATCTCTCCTCCTTCTCCTCCTCCCTCTGTGGTTAACACATGCACACTCCTAGAATCAACAAATTCACACACTTGGCAGATCAGACAGTTACCGTATTTGCTGGCATATAAGATACACTTTCCCCCCTAAAAATATCCTCTGAAAATGGGGTGCATCTTATATACCAGCAAATACCGTAACGCTAAAAACATAGGAGTCAGGAAGGGAGGAGATAGTGGAAGCTTTGATCTATAGGAACATAGATGTTTCTACAGTTTCTTCTTACCTTCCCCTTCTCTCCTGTGCATTTTGACTTTGCTGGGAGTTTCTGCCCAAGCAAACAGGAAGAGAGGGGCAGTGGTGCAGCATTCTTTTCATTCCCCTCCTCTCCTGGTGCAACACTCCTTTCCTTCCCTTCCTTTCCTGTGCATTTTGCAAAAAAAAAAAAAAAAAAATCCTGAAAAATACCCCTTGAAAAGTGGGGTGTGTCTTATATGCCAGTGTATCTAATAAGCCGGCAAACACAGGTAGGTTACATGGCAGGAGGATCTGTTTTGCTAGAGTGTTGGAGAAGCCAGAAGTGAACAGGTCAGTTTAAGAAGTTTGATTTAGACTTCACCCTAAAATAGCTGCAGAATTTCAACCAAATCTAAAGGCTTCTTGCTGTTAAGGAGTTCCTTCGAGGGGCTCATTTGCTTTTATGGAACCTATCATTGATTAGCAGACTCACTGTGATAATGCAAGCTACAAAAAGTTTGGCAATAATTAAATTAATTTGTTTCTTGAAACAAAATATCCCGAATATACACATCTTCAATGACCTGTTGGCATGCACAATAAACTTCAAGTATCTCTGCTTAACAGTCTTAGAGCTATGCTTTTTGTTCAAAACCAACATTTTACACAGAAATTTGCATATTTTCCACAAAATGCACTCCTTTCTATGAAAAGTTTGGTTTTGCAAGAGCTCAGGGTTTGTGGAGGGTTTGCACAAATCTCTTTGTAAAACTTAAAAGTTTCTAAAGTGTGAAAAATCACTGGAAAATTCTCATAATTCTCATAATCTTGCCTGGGGAGCAGAAAAGTTTTGAAATTATTCATTCTTGCATGCAAGAAGAAAGAAAGTGAGAATCTACTTTTCTATAGTGGGGAAGATACCTCCCTCCATCTGTGGCTGGACTGTAATTCCCGTCAGACATAGCCTACACATCTACGCTGAGAGATGTTGGAGTTGCAACTCAACAACCGATGGAGGGCCAATACATTCTCCAGTCCTTGTCTATCAGTTTGTACTGTCTACCTGCCTATATCTACAATGTTGCAAACATGCCTCCCAGTACCAAATCTGTAGTTAAAAACCATTTCCAACATGATATGGTTTTCCAACATTTTTATCCAATATTTGTTTTATAATTTTATGCCTTTATATATCGTTGTCCTTGAGCCTGATGGTTCCCTCTGACATAATCTTCTTCATTGTAAAGTCTCTAATGGTATGTTTACATTTTAAATGAGTTTGGCTGACACTGATTATACACCGCATAATATATCAGCCAGTTTATTCTATCATGTGCTGAATCAGCACTCTTTTAGTAGTACTGTTTAGACTGTATAGGTCTAAGCAGCTTACCACTTTCAAAGACAGGGCATAATATCTCCCCCATTGTCTCTTTGTTGTCTTGCTCTTTTGGAAGTGCTGCTATGCCCAAGGCATATTATTGTTGTGAAATTCAGTTCTTCGGAGTACTGCAGATATTTGAATGAATCACTTGAAATCTAAGAGTTTTCTCGTCACCCTTTCTTCTCTTAGCAAGCACTGATGTTTTCTTATATCAGTCTTCTAATTGAGGATTCATTTCCAGTCTGGAGTTCCAGACCAAAAGTGTTCAATTTTCCAGAACTGACCTTCTTTTCCTTTCTAGCCTGTAAGGTGCATAACCTCCTATTCAAAAGGAATATGATTTGAGTTAAAATGGATCAAACGCAATCTTTCACACCAGTGAATCAGAACTATAAATGATAATGCAATATTCAGAAAATAGCCCATCTCTGTCTCCTTAAATATTTGGCTGGAAGATACAACCAGTGGCATAAAAAGGAGTGGACAGGGACTTAGATTTTGGATAGATAGGAAGATGCCAGACTAGGGAAAAACAATAGCAGGTTATTTGCAAGGTAAAACAGTGGAAGATGCACAAGAGAGTTAGTTTTCCATTGAAGATGGGAGTGAAAGTATAAGAAAAGAATGGGAGCTTTGACAGAGCAGACAGAGGGACTGAGAGCAACAAGGATAACTTTGACTCAGGATGGCAGGCAACCAGAGATGAAAAGAACATTCACAACTATTCAGTTCCTAGTTGAAAGATGTATTTCCCAACAGCCAGGACAGCCTGTCAAAGGAGCAATAGAGTAGTGGGATATTTGCATAGTTTCCTCTTGTTATTTGAACATCCTATAGTGTTCCAGGGGAATTATTCTGTGGAAAAGTACATGTGGTTTTTGCAAAGAATCATTTGTACTGCACAGGAAACAATGTTATCTGCATAAAAAAATAATTAGTTCCTGCCCAGGAAGCACATTTTCTGTGCAGAAAACATGTCAGAGCTTTTTTTTTTTTTTTGCATAAAAAGTGTATTTCTCCTTATAATAATTTATCCTTATATATTATAAATTATACAAATTATATAATAATTTCACTTTATAATAATTCCCCCAGAATCCTTAGGGATATTCAGTTACAGGAAGAATATGTTGTTATTGTGCGCTTTCAAGTTGTTTCCAACTTCTGGTGACCTTAAGGTGAACCTATCATGGAATTTTCTGAGAATGTGTGATACACCCAAGGTCTCCCAGTGGGCTTCCGTGGCTGAACAGTGAATTGAACCCTGGTCTCCAGGATCATAATCCAATGTTCAAGCCTCTATACCAAATGGCTCTCTTGGAAAGAATAATTTGAAGAAATATTTCTCTTCTCCCACAGTGAGGAGAAAACTGTTGTAATTCTTCCTTGTATGGAGGAAGAAATAGTGGAGGATTTACATCCCTACAAGCAGCATAGGAAGACATATACCTAATTTCACATAGAAACAAGTTATCTGCCCTTTTTCTTCTCTTCTTTGGTCTACCATTTTGTCATATTCATCCAGGACTTAAACCGATTATCCATTTCTTTCTTCCTCTCCTTCTCAAATAATTTGACTCCATCAGCCTGAAAGGGTATCATGTGTCTTCTCTGCATTTTCATATATTTGGTGCAAGATGGGTGGCATCATTCACAATGAGTTAGAGTTTAATACATGTTGTTGCTGGTGGTGTGTGCCTTCAAGTCATTTCTGACTTATGGAGACCCTAGGCAAATCTAACACAGGGTTTTCTGGGCCTGAGAGTGTGTGACATGCCCAAGGTCACCCAGTGGGCTTCCACGACCAAGTAGGGAATCAAACCCTGGTCATCAGGGTCTGTAGTCCAATTTTCAAACCACTACACCATGCTGGATCTGTAAGAAAGACATAAGCAGCCTGTATTCTGATTGTAAGTTGATTTCATTATGTTGGTTAGTTAACCAATACAATGAAATACTGTATTGTATTACTGTATATTGATTTATTCATATCCCTTTTATAATAATTATTTAATTGTTATAGCAAAGTGCATATGATTTAAATAGAGACTCAGGGCCTATCCACACTGGGTGAAATTACCAAGAGTTTCTTCCAGGACTATTCTAGGACTTTTTATTTCCATTGTACCTGCATATTGCTGCTCCTACATCAAAATGTTCATTGAGATGGCTGTTTTCTGTTTCAAAACGGCAGTTTTCCATGGGACTTTAGTTTTTACTCATACCTCCCTCTTCTTCTCAGAGGGTTATGCTTGGTTTGTCTGTGGGTCTCTTTCCTTTGGTCTCCATACTCCCTCCCACCTTCGAAACCGTCTTCCTCCTCCTTACTCTTCCTGGAAAAGGCACACCTTCTCTGAAATACTACTGAAAACCTCATGAGAAGGGTGCCCCATGGAACTTAAATCTGTAAGACTGTAGAAACAAAAAGCCAGTTAAATTTATCTACTTCATCCTAGAAAATACTGGATTAAAATAAACCAACCTGGGGAACTAATATAAAAAAGTCTCTGATCATACCAATTGTTGAGAAGAAAGGATCTGGATTAAATAAAATATGTATGGATCTACAAAATAACATCAAAAAGGATGAACAAGATCTGGGAATTTCCGTTTGTATGTTTGTTATTTCAATTAATCTGGATGCACCTCAATCTTTTTGATCATCAATATTTCAAAGGCTAGGATTCCCTAGGCCTGGTTTGGTGGGGAAAGGACAACCTTGGAAAAGTACCTATTTGAATCTGGAAGGTTTACTCCCAATTTTACATGAGGTTACTTTCCACTTCCATGCAATCTGAATCAGTGACTTGACTAATGTCAGGATATAGTAACTGGTTAGATGACAGCCAATAAACTGAGACTGAGTGCTGACAAAATGGAGACTTCCAATGAACTGTTCTTCAGTCAGGGAATTAGAAGATGGCCTTTCTGTAAATGGAGCAAGAACATCACTTGGGTGTTCACCTAGATCTGCCTTTACTGCTGGAAATACAAATGGCCACAGTGGCTAGGTATGTCTCCTTTTAGCTCTGCCAGCTGTGGTCCTTTCTGGAGTCTGATAGCCAGTCAGGGTTGTCTTTGTCATAATAACCTTGCATCTGGACTACAGTAATGTACGCGGCACAGGCTTGCCTTGAAGAAAATTTGGATGGTTTTACATTATGTAGTTGCATCTTAGAGAAGATAATTGAAACATTTAGGATGAAGACAGTGTTGCTAAAACTGTTTACCCCTACCCACCCCCAAAAAATGCTCATTATGAGTTTTCCAGATTCCTATTTATAATGGTAAAGATCTGTGCATTCCTACGTGGTGTTTATTGTATAGAAGAAATATGCTGACTACCTCACACTAAAATCTTTCTCCATCACTTCCAAAGAGGTAAGCTAAATGCTCAAGAAATCTTGTGCTGTATTCATGGAATAAGTTAGTTGTGCAGCCCTGTGCTATATGAATTTACTCAGAAGCAAAGCTCAGTGAGTTAGTAAGGCTTACTCCAAAGTAAATATGAATAAGACTTTTGCCTTCAGTGACTCTGAATTCAGACTTTTGAAACCTCTCAGGTGAGACTCACACTAATGTCCCTGGTGCATTTCTAATAGAGATTTATCATGCTGTCATAATTGTTGCTGTTCCATTATGGGCAGTGATGCCCTGGTTAAATGTTTGCACAGAGTTCCTGCTTCTTTTGAATCTGGCTAGGGCTTTTTTTAAAACTCTATGATGTCATGCATTGCTTGTTCAGAGCTAAAAATAAGGTTGCTGTGGTTATACTTACTGGGGAAATTTCAGAGAGACAAGCATTCGCTTTGACTCATCCAAAGCAATATGTGGGTTCATGTGTGATATTTCTGTCATTGACTAATTTGTGCCTTCAGAACATACTCTAAAGATGAGCAGATAAACTGACTTGGCTACAACTTTTTATTTAGCAATAAGACGGACTGGAGAGAATGGAAATGCTCATTAGCATTTCCACGTTTAGTATTTCATAGTTGTTTTTGAACACTAGGATATGGCTGTACAAAACATACCTGGGAAATATTCCACTCTATGAAGCTGATGAAGTAGACTTAATGTACAAAAGCTTATGCTACCAATTTCTTTCTCTCAGTTAGTCTCAAAGGTGCTACAAGATCCCTTTGCATACTGGCAAATTTGTTTGCCATAGCCAAAGAGATTTTGACTTTCTTTAAAAACTCAGAGGGAGGAATGCCAAACATTCCCCTCACATTTTGACTAAGTCAACATTTCAACATCATGTCTAGTCTAGGAGCATCATCAGTGATGGTGAAGCTAATGAGATCCAGCACCTGGATGATGGCCACTGGAAGATTAGGTACATGCTTTGGATTTAAACGAAACTCAAATCCTATGCTGAACTTGTCTTCTTCCTACTGGTTCTGGTGCTTTCCAAAGAAAAGTGGACTTTCTTCTGATGCAACTGGAAATCAGTTTTTTTTTTAAAAAAAAAAATCAACATATAAAGACATGTAGCATAACCCATTATACCTGTTTATCTGAAAGCTTGTTACTCCAAATTGTAGTTGACTCAGGGGTCCACCCATGATGCAAGTACCTCTGTTCAGAGGTGAGGAAATATTAGCTCAAATTAGGATGGCTGCAAGAGGGCAGGTAACCTAAGATCTTTGACACCAATGTTTACGGAGTCTTCCATAGAGAAGAATCAGCCTGAGATTCAAAAGTAAACTAAAATGTGTGTTATTGAAGGAAATTCAGTCATGCACACACAAGATCCAAACAGTCACAGACTCACACAAAGCTAACCAAAGGAAAAGGGAGGAAAGTTTGATAGAGAGGCTTCAGAGAGTGGGCAATATTTACCGTATCCAGAACAGCAGCAAAGAAGCAGTGATGTGGCTTAGACTTGCATCTAAAGACAGTACAATAAGAAGTCAGAGTGACATACAGCAACTAATGTACTGTGAGCTAGCTACTCAAAACTATAATCAATTTCTGCCTAGAAGGCATGGGTGCAAATGACTCTCTGGCTGAGTAAACAATAGAGTTCACAGAGTGGACAATGAAGTCCAGAATAAGTAGATGGTTTTAGCATTAGGTGACAAAGGGGCTAATGGTTGTCTGACAGGTCAGTGTTTCTGGATGGGTCTGTGGATAATGGGATAGATTGCAGGGTAAGAGAAGAGGGTGTGAGGCAATCAGCAGTCTGGTGGAAATCTCCTAGTTGTTATTAAGAAAGCAGAGTTTTTAAGGCTAGCAGCAGCAGATCTTTGGAATTCCTGGTGATTTCCTGACTATGACTTTACCATACCTAGGAGATGTTTTTCTGGTCTAATTTCATAAAGCACATGTTCAACCAGCTTTCCTCCTGGCCAGCCTGGCTATACAGCCGTAGCAGGATACGTTTTGTATTTTATATCAATTTTGAGATATGACAATTAAACCATATCAAAGCATGGGGGTATATGGCTGCTAATAATGTGGCAGGCATAATCTTCCATTGAGGGTATACTGTGCCTGAATAATTTATCAGATTTCTATGTCTTCCAATTTGACAAATTAAAAAAAAGTAATATTTAAAAACATCACTGATAATCAACAATAAGAACCAATCTGCAGATTTCCAAATATTGAGATTCAGGCTACATGGTGTGGGACAGATGGAAAACCTCTATAGTATAAACGGGCAGCATGGCTAATGACAATTCAGGCTGAGTTGATGAGTGGCAAAGTTCAACGTATCTGAAGGACACATACTTGACAAATGTTGACCTAAGACCTAAAGCCTTAGGTTTACAACTATCCCTAGAATGCCATCTTGCCAAGACAAGTGCAAAGAAGAAAGAGCCAGCTCAACCCTATAAGGCCCTAGCAAACAGGTTTCTCACTGCCAACTCACCACCATGCCAGAAAACACAACTGAGTTATTTCCAAGATACTTTTTTCCCAGAGATTGAGTTTTAATTATGTATTTTAACATTGTTTTAATTCCTTTTGATGGTTTGTATTTTAACTTTTGTATTTGATTGGATTTAACTGTCTTTTTAATTGTAAGCCACTTTGAGTCCCAACTTGGGAAAAAGAAGGGTATAAATAAAGGTCATCATCACCATCATCAAACTTCTGTTTAAAGACCTCCAGAGGAGGAGAGAGTCCAAGACAGTCTATAGCCCTTACAATCAAGACGTTCTTCCTGGCATTTAGGTAGAATCTCTTTTCTTGTCATTTGAATTCACTGGTTCTTGTCCCAGCATCTGTGGCAACAGAAAAGACTGTAAGTGAATGGGAACTGCATGTGCAAGAGAATAATTGAAACCTCTTTTTGCAAATGTGTAAAAAGTACTACTGCTGGCACAACCAGAAGTTATACCAGCATAATGTCCCACTAGGATGCCGTCCAAATGCTCTTTTTGAATTATAATTCCAGAATAGCTTTTCATTCTATTTAGGTTAAACAAAATATCCACATTTAAGAGGAATGCCAATGGTAAAATATTTAAGCACAGAAAAACCAAGTTGAGATTTCTTCTTCTTTCTTAATTTGCTCTGACATTTAACCTAACCTACATTGACTACAACTTAGTCCAGGGGGATACAGATCTGCAAATGTTCTTGAAATAATGTCTAATGTGCCCTCTGGAATCATTTTGAATTTGATTCACTCCCTTGCAAAGCTGTGTATGCACTGAGTTCTGAAAAACGGGGAAGCAGTCTTCAATGATGAATTGAAGCTGAGAGCTATGCGGATGGAATTGCAATATTTATTGGTTATTTGATGTTGTTTAATTATGAGCTGATTATAACAAAGCACTGTGGTGCTACCTCAAAGATATGAATCAGCCTGTCAACTGAATAGAAGGTTTAATTTCTAAAACACCTCTAATTTCTGTGGTGAGCCACTGAAGCATTACCTAGACTGCAGTTCTGTACATACTTGTCAAGGAATAAGCTTCATTGACTAAAGAGGGACTTACATCTGAGTAGACATGCATAGGACTGTGTTGTCACAGTGACTAGATGAAACAAAGGATTATGGTAGAAGATATTTTGGCTAATGCAACTTGCCATACAAGAGAAGATGAAAGCAATATCTGACAAGCAATCTCTTCTATACAGGTACAAGCGATCTCTTCCATATAAGTACAAGACTCCATGTTTTTATTTTGGGGTTAGGTACATGCAATGCAGGGGCCAAATGTAGCCCCATAGCCTCTCTATTGTGATCCCCAGCCCCTCCCCCAATGCCATCATGCCAATTGCTGTCCTATGATATACAACTGAAATCATAGTTACTATTGCAAGCAGGGCAACTTCTGTAACAACATTGTCAAGATGACAAAACCCTGTGAGATGCATTCCATGTGCACACTGCACAGAAATGCTCTGGAGCTGACTGGCTGGCAGACCCACTGTTTTCAGTGCCGTATTTCATCAACAGATGGAGCATCAATGATTTAGATGATGGGGTAGAGGGAATCTCTATCAAGTCTGTGGATGATACAAAAGTGGAAGAGGCAGCTAACACACTGGAAGATATAAGAATTCAGAAGGACCTTGATAAACTAGAAAACTGAACTTTGGTAAACCAGAAAATTGACAGTAATAGAATGAAATTCAACAGAGACAAATGCAAAATTCTACATTCAGGCCATAAAAACCAAATGCACAGGTATAGGATGGGAATTGCTGGGTTTAGCAGCAGTACCTATGAAAAGCATGTTGGGATTATTGTTGATCGTAAATTGAACATGAGCCGGCAGTGTGATGCTGCAGCAAAGAAAGTAAATAATATTTTAGCGTGCATTGATAGGATCATCATTTCAAATCAAGAGAACCAATAATTCCACTATATTCTGCATTAGTCAAGCTTCATCTGGAGTGCTGCATGTAGTTCTGGGCACCTCATTTTAAGAAGGAGATAGACAAGTTTGAGCACGTTCCAAGAATGGCAACAAGGATTATAACAGGTGCAGCTGCAAAGGTTGAAGGGGATGGCCATGTTCAGAGTAGTGAAGAGAAGACTTAGAAGTAACAAGATAAAGGGCTATTAGAGAGAGAAGGGTACAGGTTTGCTCTCTTCAGTCCAAAAGGGTAGGGGCAAGTCTAATGGTTTTAAGTTATAGTAAGGTAGGTTTTGATTGAACATTAGAAGGGACTTCTTGATAGTAACAGTGGTTCAGCAATGAAATCAATCACATAGGTGGTATGGTCCCTTTCTCTGGCCATCTTCAAAAAGAGATAGGACAGTTACCCGCTGGAGATTTTCTAGCTGGAGTTCTTGCATTGAGCAATGGGTTGGACTCCATAGTTTATGGGACCCCTTCCCACTCTATAATTCTATCTTCAGCACCTGCACCTACCTGCAGGAGAAGAAATTGGCCACCAATGGCTTGCAGGGTGGCCAGTGTTGCCAACCCATCCCAAAGAAGTTGTCCATCTCTGTTTTACTGCATCTTATGAACCTGTTTTCTTTGCCAGCTTTAGTAGGGAAGTTCTGGACTTCTAAAGAAATGGACAATTATGTTGGATAAATATATTATGGATAAGCTAGAAGTTTTTCTCAGAACTTTTTCACTCAACCATGGGAAACTCTAGGCAAGACAAAGCAGTCACAAACCTGACATCTAGTCATTCTTTTTGATGCCAACACTAGCCTTTGGCTCCAGAAAACCATAAAGTTACACTGCTAGGAATCCCCACTGAACTCCAGGGTTGTGGGTATCCCATGACAAAAACTATAGGACTAAGTTCCCTCCCTGTAAGTGAGCCTGATTGCAAGGGCAAATAAGCAGGGCAAGCAGCAGCAGTGTTCTGCTTAGTAGACAGATAAGTTACTTAAAGCACAGCTACACAAAGATATTATTAAATGAGGAAACTGACTTGCCTGAATGAAAGCAATTGGCCAATTCTGGAGGGGGTTTTACACTTTCTCAAAGTCCAAGCTTGTACCTATGAGGTGTTCCTGGTCACAGCACTGTCTGTGGAAGCAGAGATGATGATACCATTTATAATGCTGTGACAAAGGCTGAGCAACCACCTCCCTCTGCCAAACTATAGATCTAGCACTGGACTTGTGCTTTTCACCCTTAAAATTTAGGATTTGACACTGGCCAACATTCCAGTACAATACAAGGGACAACCCAGTCAGCATTTGATCCTGTCTAGCCAGGCGATGGGATTCCATTTTAACAAGCTGGAAGCAACCTCAATTTAAGGAAAGGCAATCTCCAGTGGCAAGACAGAACACAGATATGCAATTATGCATCCATGCATTTACAAGAAAGTGATATCACCACAAGTAACATGGGCTGTTGTAGTGCCTAAGAAATTGAACTATGACTCAGAAAATCTCCTGTCAAAACCTTACTTCTGTCATGAATTCATGAGGTGTCCATAGACAAAACAGCTTTCTCATCTCCACAGCTTGGACAAGTTATTTTTGAAAGCTGCAACATCAAGAAAATCCTAGCCAGCTTGACCAGTAGCTGTTACTGGATATTGTAATCCAAAAGAGTAACTTTTCAAAGCTCTGCTGTGGGGAGGGGGGATCTAGATAAATAGAAAATGCTAAGCATTTTAATGTGACCTTATGGGTGACAGTAAAATCATACCAGGCTATACTGCTTAGTTCTCAGAGATTTCTGAAGATGGAATAATAAGAGAGACTATTTTAAAAAGTTGTTAGATGGATAATTTCAGCAATGGATTCTGAATATGAATGGAGCAAGGCTGACAGTGTCATCCTTTTTTCAGCTGATGAGAAGGAAAATGTTAATGACACATCCTTGGTGGTTCAGATGAGAGGGGAAGAGGAGGAGACAACCCTCAAAGACTAAGGAGCTTGAATTTACAGTGATAAAAATAGGAAAAATTGACTAGATAGGGAAGCAAAAGGAACAGCTCAGTGCCAACAGTCCTAATCACTTTATCAAGGATAAGAATAACACTGAGAGGGCAAAAAACAGATTTTATAATAAAGGTTAATGGTTAAAAAGATATGCTCTGTTCCGATTAGCATTCATTTTGGGGGCAGTTGTGCGTCTGGAGAGTAGCATCCAATGTCATTATAATCAGATGGCATTTTTTGTTCAGCAAGAAAGCTTGACTGCAGAACAAACCAAGCTTTTCAGTCATTTTGTGTAAGGAATACAGGCAATCAGCAGCACAAGCAATCATCAGAACATCTTATCTTAGATCCAGAGATAGGCCCCTACAAGGAAGTCCTATTCTCAGACAAATAACAGCAGCCACTTACAACAAAATGGAGGGGATAAGCTCAAGGAGTTTATGAGACAAACCTTGATTGCAGAGCATGGATATATTGTCAAGCTCCACCTTTACCAGTAAGCCACCTAAAGCAGGGATGACCGCATGGCAGCTGATAGTTATTACCACCAGCAGGGCAATGAATCTGCCCTCAGTTTTTACCCCAGAGTTTAGGCAGCTGTCCAAAGTGTGAAAGTCTTTCCATAAAATAAGCTCAGCACCATGGATAGCTCTTTTAAAGAGTCCCCACTACAGTTAAACCCAATAAATCAGTGAAGCTCAAACCATTCTAGTCCCATTCTACCCAATTCTAGGGCTGGTCCAGTGTCTGCAGGCAGAGGCTCATGATTTTGTAGATACAGGAAGACAAATAACCTCAAATTTCTCCCACTGTGGCTTTTTTGACAAAACCTTCTAGCACAGAGTGGTCCAGAGAAAGCCAGGCAAGGATGTGGAAAAGTAATTGGACTGCTTTCACACTACACAATTATAGCACTATGATTCCACTTTCACTGCTGTGGTTCCACCCTGTGGGATCCTGGGATTTGCAGTTTACGGAGTATCATGTGGAAGTCTCAGCCCAGGAGCACGAGTGTCTCCTGAAACTGCCAAGCCCAGGATTCCATAGGCTGTAGCCATAACAATTAAATGGGAATTATAGTGTTATAATTGTGTGGCATGAAAGGTCTTGAGCCAGTATGTGTAGTGGCTTGAGCACTGGACTATGACCCTGGAGGCCAGGGTTCAATTCCTTGCTCAGCCGTGGAAACACACAGTAATTTTGGGTGTGCCCCAGAAAACCCCATGGCCTTAGGGTTACCATTAGACTTGAAGGCATTCAACAACAACAATGAAAGTGTGCTAGTCTAAGGCCATTTCTGCACTACACTGCTATAGTGCTACTATTCCACTTTCAACTTCACACAGAATCCCCAGGTTTGTGGTTTAGGGAGGAGCATTTACAATCCTCAGCCAGAGACCTCTTTGGCCTTAGTAAACTACAAACCCCAGAATTCCACAGGATGTTGAAAGTGGAATAATAGCACTATAACACTGTAGTGCAGAAATAGCCTTTTTCCATGTCCCAACTGCATTCTTGCCCCATTGACTGTGCATCTCACATTATGACATCTTGTTTTTACTTCTTCCTTGACATTCATATCAAGTTTTCTATAATTTTTCCCTAGTACCCCTCTGTCTTGGACAATTCAATTCACTATATTCAGATAATATAGCTAAAAACCAAATAAGAAAAAGCTTCCCCTGCCCCCTCAAAAAGCCATTAAACAAGAAATGTTATTAAAAACACTATTTTAGAACACTTTGAAACACAATTAAGATACAGTAGAAACAATGTATTTTTAACTCTTTTTAAATCTTTCTTACAGGTATGTTTGAAATTGTTTAAATACTCTTAATAGCTTTAATGTATTTTGATATTGACTTTTTGTATGTTTTTAATTATGTTGTAATCAATACAGTTGATTATAGTCACAGTTAATTCTAGAGAAAAGGTGGTGGTGGTGGTGATGAAGAATCATGAAGCATGCTCCGTTAACAGAGCACTCCGTTAACACAACACTCAACAGCCAAAGGATTGCTTAAATAATAAGCTCTTTGCCTGCGAGAAGAAAGATAAGAAAGAAGCCTTCCATGGAAGGGAATCCCACAGGCTGAGAGCAACCACTGAGAAAGGTCTCTCCCATTTCCTCAACAAAAGTATCAGTGTCAGAGGTGGTATCAAGAGAAAGGCTTTCCTTACAACCTTAAAACTCAGCCAGGGTCACATAGGGAAATAGTATTCCTGGTGGTTTGGATCTGTTTTATAGGGTTTTGTCTATCATAACCAGAAATTTGATTCTGCCTGGAAAGAGACCAGTAGCCCAGGAAGCTGTTGGAACAACTTGTCCCTATAACCAGTTCTGGTCATGACTCTGGCTGCAGCATTTTGTCCCATTGATTAATGCATTTTTGTGGGCTTTTTTTTTTTTTTCAAATTTCACACATTTAATATCTACATAAAGTGTGCACAAGCCTTGCAAATGAGCAAATTTATGAAGCAAGGGGATCTTGGTCTCTGAGCAAGTCTCACAATGTGAGAAATGGATACTTTCAAGGAGAATCATGCTTCCGATACAATCCATCCCCATCTTAGGCACATAGTACATCTTTCAGTTCTCTGCTGAGTGTGTTAGCTTGAGCAGCATCACACACAGGAGCATGTCATGGTCCCTCTTGATGCTATCCCTGTTCTTGTTTTCAAAAATGTTTGTATGTATTTTTAATAGGCTCCCATTCATCCATTAAACATGAGACACACAGCGCTTTCAGTTTTATGCCTTCTGTTGCGCAGAGGGTCTTTTGACAGCAGGTGTGTACCGCTCTCCACACCCCTGCCCAGTTCATCCAATGCCTGTATCAACAATTGATTCGCTTAGCAATATTTCAGTTCCCAGTTGCTCATCTCTTCTTCCCGGTACAGTGGAAAATATTTCAGACAAGCGTTCAAACAGAATTTCACATTGCTGCTTCTCCACCGCCTTCATCGCCCATGACTTCGTCATCCATAACACTCTCTCCCGAAGACTGTGTGATGTGCAGGTTTCAGAACACTTAATGACATTGATCCCACCTAAAAAAAAGAAAAAGAAAGAAAAGAGGCAGGCAGTTCAGAAGGAAATGGGATTCCGGTGTTGAGCACTTCTTTATTCTTCTCACAGAGAGTGTACGTGTTCTCAGCTGGTGCACAAATGTATTCATCCATCAGACTGGTGGCACAAAAAAGTTGAGAAAAATTAAAATAAAACCTCTTCTCAAAAGGAAATGAGTCAGGAAGGGTTCCTCTGAAATATATATCACACTCAGCTTATGTATAAGGTAAATTGAATGCAGCACGAAGGAGTAAAAGCTGGAAATAAGGTTAACGTAAATATATCTTCTGAAATAGTTTGCAGTACTTTGAAAGAGACATACAGCATTTCCAAAGAAGCTCTCCAATAAATAAATACTTCAGTTGTGGGTCTTGTATGGCTGAGGGTAGATATAGATGACCATTATACCAAATAGTCTACAACTCTTATTTACTAAATATTGACACCAGATGGGTGGTAAAATTCCTTCTTTCCATTTGGCAGTAGGAGAAAGGGGCCAAACCTGATGTGATAGCAACTAAACTATAGTTGCTGCCATAAATAAAGTCTGCCTGCCTGCCTGCCTGCCTGCCTGCCTGCCTGCCTGCCTGCCTCCCTCATTTTAGCTCCTTCCTTCACTCTGAGCCAGCCAAAGAATTTAATTGTGCCTCCATGATATGGTCTTCAGTGCTGTAGTGACCAGCCAATCCATCAGGTGAAGTGAGGTGGATGCCTCAGGAAGTAAAACACTAGGAGCAACAAAACCTCCCCATCTATCCACAAAAACACACACACTAGGAGGTGCTCTGCTGCTTTAGAGAGCCTTCCTGTTCCAGAACCATCCATGTCTCAAATGCCTATCCCTGAGGAGACCTCCTAAGCCAGCTTTGTGGCCAGAACTGCCCAGAATGTGTGGCTCTGCTAGCATCATACAAAGCCTGCCTTCCTCTTTCGCATTCTCAGGCAGAATCAAGAGCTGCAAATGAGGTAATGATTGGAAACAGTAAGGACTGGAGATGTCAGTGATCCATGTCCCCACTCTACCTCACCTCAGTGGCTTAGACTGCTGCTTCACTGCTGCTTCTAGTGCTGTGGACCCATTGCATAGATGAGTCTTTCATCCATACATAACCAGATTGCCATAGGAAAGGGTAATGGAAAAGAAGTATGTATAACGTAGTGATGCATGGACTGATGTTTGAATGCTCTAAGTACTTTGTTTTAATTTATACATTGCCTTGAGACCTAGTTAATGGCATAACTAGGCATGTAATTGTATTGTACCCCTCACATGTAATTGTAATTGTATTATACCCCTCACATTCTGCAAGAAAAACAACAACTATCAATTGTAAGCATGAAAATTAACAATGATATCCTTTATCGCAATAAGCAAAGAATGGGTCTAATAGCACCTTAAGACTAACCAATATATTTCAACATAAGTTTTCAAGGACTCCAGTCCACATCATCAGATGCTTGTATGAAAGCTTAGGCTTACACACAAGTCTGCAAAATCTTGTTTGGAAATGTATCAGCTAATCTCAAAGGAGCTGCTAGCTCCCTCCTTCCCATGCCCCCTTTCCTTCCTATGCTGAAACAGACAAACATGAATATCTCTGTGAAACCTTTATTCCCAATGTGTTTCCAAGTATACTTTTGTCCAGTGCTTACTATCAAAATGATAACTCACAAATCATCAGCATCAGAATCAATACATCATCATCAATACATACACATTTCCTTAAATTTTATCAGTCTATACACTCTAAAATCTTTCTTTCCTATCCTAAAGAAAGCATGCAGTGGCTAGCAGACAGACTTAAAACTACAGTAATCCACATGATTAAAATCATAAAATAAGTAAAACAGAAATAAGCATGGACAGCCTAAGGAGGGAAATAGAAAGCTAGCCAATATATAATACTTTACTGTTTGGATCAGGAGTAAGCAAGGTGTGGTCTTCCAGATGCTGCTAGATTGCAAATCCCATCAGCCCTAACCATCACAGTCAATAGTGAAGTAAGAAGAGAGCTGTAGTTCCAAACCTCAATGGACACTATTCCTTAAGAGGATTTGTACCTTATTTATATACAAGGCTCATCAAGCTTCACCGATGGATGGCATGCTGGTAAAAGATGGTTCTCCCTATGCTGAAAACAGCTGTACCTGTTCAATATGGCCAGTACAGCCAATATGAATTTTCGTTTAGTTTATTTTTTTAATAGAACTTACTAGAATTCACAGATTATTATTTTTTTAAAATGGGACCAAAAAGACTTGAGATTACTAGATATGAATGAAAGTACAACAGGCAGATCCATCCAGCCATATAAACTAGATGCTAGGACAGATAGCCTTTTTGTCTCATTCAGCAAAGATCGTTTTAGGATCTTAGTGAATATGGCCAGCATATTATAGTTTCAAAAAGGGAGGGGAAGAACAGACACCTACGCCGTCTGGCCTTATACAATGTAATGTTTTAATTTTTTTTTCATTGTACATATGGTTTAATGCTACTTTAATCTTGATTTTTCTATGTTTTTAGCCACATATGTTATTACTTGTATTTCTTTTTAACTGTAAGTTACTTTGGGTCCCAGTCTTGGGAAAAAAGAAAGAATATAAATAAAGGGATGGATAGATGGATTGATTGATTGATTGATTAGGTAACCTTTTTATTTAAATATTATTCTAAGTCACATCATCTTCACTTACTGCTAACTCACAATGTTGTTGTTATTTGAGAATTAAGATGACAGACCTGCACCATCCCACTTCAGAAATAATAGCTTGTTCAAGCATGTTTTACCTTCATTTTTTTTAGTGTAACATTAGACTCAAAATATATGCCTTTCACTCCTGCTTGTACATGTTTATAAGCATACTGGCCTGGTTCACAGAAGGATGGGTTGCGACGGTGTGAATTATGTTCCAACTTGCAAATATTCTTTGTAAGAAAAAAAAAAGTCCTGTAAAAACCACACTGGGAAAAGATGATAAAGTGGAAGGGAGGGAAGAGAAATGGGGAAAAAACAAAACAAGGATGTTCATAACAGTGAATCTTTTTTAATGGTATATATTTTGAAGCACGGTGGGCAATGACAAGCAGCTCTGGGGACTCCTCTTCCTAGCTCTGGGCACATGGACTGCCAATAAACAAGATACACACCTATGAAAAACAAACAAAAGTCCACTTCTGGTTGGGGCAAATGAGTTCTGAGAGTGTGTACCATTTGCTACTCCACTTCAGGAAGCAAAATGTCTTCAGTCAGCCTGTGAAGGTGCCCAGTTAAAGAGCATTTCAATCAATTCAAAAACTATTAGCTCTGTTAAAGAAGGAAGAAGCTCTATTATTGCTTGTCTTCCAGGTTTTGTGATTTACTTTTTGTTTTGTTTTGTTTTTTGTCTCCTGATCAAATTACCAAACAATGCATCCTAAAAAGCTATCTGGTTTCACGTATGTGCGCTACCTTCCAAGAAATCAGCTGTAACCTTTTCTATCGGTATTTTAAAGGATATACCAGTGAGCTCCAAGGTTATATTTAGCTTGATGAAAAATGTGCCAACCTGTACCTCAACGTGTGGGTGTGCTTTAGAACAAAGTGCTGGCACTTGAAGCTCACAGTTTATACTATCTAAGATAGGCGGAGAAGGAAGAGATAGTAAATTGAGAAGGTGAGGTTCTTCTTTCAAACATTAGTGCTGTCACCCTGGCTCCTTTCCCTCATCCCGCCCCACTCTCTTGCACACCACTCGCTCACTTGCTTGTCCACTCCAGTGTTTCTCAGGCAGCTGGAAGAGAATAAATGATTGGCTTTTCCTCTGAGTTTCATCCTTCATCCAGATTGCTCAGTGGGTGGCAAAACTCCTCTGTTTAAAAGTGCTTCTAAAAAAAAAAGGCAAATGGATCAATATATTCCCTTCCTCTCTCTCTTTTCCCACTCCCTCACAAGGCAGCCAAAAAAAACACAAGCAGTAGAGCAGGAAGTGGGAGCAGTGGACTGAGGTCCTTCTACACTGCACAAATATAGCACTGTCATTCCACTTTAAAAGTCATGGTTCCATAGGATTTGCAGTTTGTGGGGCATATATTTAGAATTCTCACTCAGGGGACTCCAAACTATATACCCCAGGATTCCATAGGATGTAGCCATGGCAGTGAAAGTGGAATCAAAACACTAATATTGTATAATGTGGAGGGCCCCATGGGTCACCATAGCAGTGCTGAAAGTAGAAGCTGCTTTGTGGAGCTCTGTGTGTTGGAAGGATATTTTTTGAAGACCAGGCACACTACGAAACAAAATACATCTTCATTCCCCATAGGACTTCTGGACGAATATGGGTCCAGGAGGCCTCTGGGGAACAAAATGGAAAGCTCAGCAAGTGCTTTGCCGTGAAATATACCCAGTCTTTTTTTGAAGTTAAGAGTAAACATGCATCAGTTGAGATTCTGTTAGGAATCCACATAGGTTTGCCTTATGTGTACAGATGTCCTTTTTCAAGGGTTATGATTCCCTTCCTCCCACTGCAACACCCAAAGCTCTCCCTCAACTTGTTGAAAAGCCCCTCTGAAGCCCTCCCTGTCACATGGCCATTATGTGATTCACAGCAAGAAGGCAGACTAGGCTATATTTCCATAACCAGGTGTAAAATAATGATATTAGTGCTACAATCTGTCAGGATCCTACAGAGGTGTCATTGTTACAGTCATCATTTTGCATCTGACTATGGAGCTCTTTGCAAAGAACAGAATAGCTGTGCAAGGCAGCTGCAGGCATTTATAAGTAAGTCATGGGTGAAGGGAGGGTATATATGGCTCAGCTTAGCATAGGTCCACATGCAGGTATTTACATTATGCTGAGGGGAGGCTGTCATACTGGAATTTCATTTCCAGCCCTCCCAAGCCGGACTTCCACCCTTCAGAGGATCTGGAAATTATCCAGCGATTACTAATCCTAGCTGCCACCACCCACTGAATTCTGAATTAACTGAACAGCACAGTGGGACTCTGCTCAGTATATTGTCAATCCCTAAGCTTAAGGACATCCCCCCCCCCCGGGTGAGGAAGTTCTATCTAGCATACGGCATGGGGATGGAGAGGAAACAGAGGTTTTACAGAAAGCATTTATTCAAGGCATGCAAATAAACAAGACAATCATACACATGAGAGGCTTTCTCCCTCCCAGGCACACTTAAGTTACAAGTAGTTACAAAAACAGATATAAAAACACAGATACATTCTTTAGATCAGCCAACCTCCAAAATAACAGACAGTCCCTAACGCGACTAGATAACTAGTTCTAGCTACTCACATTGGTTTCTCAGGCTTAGCTGGTCCAAGAGAGGAATGTGGCCAGGAGGCGAGGCCAGAGCCTGCAGCCTGCAACTGGCACAGATCCCATCTCCCAGGAGGTTCCTTTGTTGACTCTCTTTGTTGTCTCTCCCACATGGCCTCCCAAGGAGTTTTATAACTTCTCCCTGGAAGCATCTTGAAGCATCTCGAAGATGCTCACCTCTTTCCTTTTTGATTGGGCAATTCTCACCCTGTGATCTGTGAGGCTGACCCACAGCAAAATGTAATCTAATCCCAACACCTCACTAACCCTTGGTTTACCTGAAGAGGGAAGTATCCCCCTTCAGCCAAGTCTAAATAATGGGAAGCCCCATTATCACAGAGGCAATTATGTTTTTCCTGCGGCTGCTATCATTTAAGGCCGCTCCAGGTTCTGGAGACCTGAATCAGTACTGTGTCCCAGTCCTAGAAGAGGTGATGCATTTGTAGAAAGTAGCCTTCTTGGAATCACTGCTTGGAGTACAAATGAATATACTGCCATTTGTTAAGGTTTAGAGCTCCTGTTTTCATTTGACAGGTACTGCATGCCTTCATAGCTGCAAGGTTGATTTTCTATACCTTTGTTATTGTTGTTGTTTTGTGCCTTGAGTCCTTCTGATTTATGGAGACCCTAGGGCAAAACTGTTACAGGGCTTTCTGGGGCTGAGTGTATGTGATGCGCCCAAGATCATCCAGTGAATTTCCATGGTCAAGTGGAGAATCAAACTCTGATCTCCAGGGTCCTAGTCCAACAGTGAAATCACTACACTATGCTTACTGTCCACATCTTTAGCTGAGCAAAATCAGTATTTGCAACTTTCATCTCCCCACCAAAAAAACCACACTCCTCACTCATTTACAAATGTGGTTAAAGTTAAAATTTTCCAGTTTATGGTGTTCTGTTAAGTTTATTCCAATCTCTGTTTACTTTACACTACTTTTTCTATTCACAGCTCTAAACTTAATGTTTCTAAAGTGGAAAAAAAAGAGAGAAAAGAATGGATGAATGACTGCCTCTGAAGTATCTTTGGAAGCTGCAGTTGATCTGGATGGCAACAACAAGGATATCCATAGGCACATGACTATGGGAGCACATGGCATCTGTTTGGTAATTATTACAGGGATTTTGGCTGGGATTCCATGGGAGAAGGTCTGTTTGGATGTTGTTAGGGTGGGTATTTGTGTGTGGCTTGATGGGGACTAAAGGAAGAAAACTGAACCCTGACTTCAGTGTAGTTGCCCACCTCTGCTGTAATTCTGAAGTCAATTATATTTTATTCCCAAACACAATGCAAAGGGTTGATCATCTTTGTACCCTTAAATGGGACACTCGAGTGATTGCCTTGTTTTGTACCAACTTGTTCATAACATGAAATCAGAAGGAGTGGATCTTTCCATGTTCCAGGGGGAAGGAAGTTTGGTTGCTGGACAATGAGAGACAGGGTCTCTTTGATGATTGCTCTGGTATTATAGAATACATTAGCCTACAAAATGCAGACAGTCCTCTTTCTGGGTCTCTTTCACCAGCTGGTGAAAATATTTGTCTTCTGACAGGTGCTTGACTGCAAAGTTTTCCTTTTCTCCAAAGGTTATTTTATGTATGGCCTCTGCCTCAATAAGCAGAGATGTGTGTGTGTGCATGAGCACACACGCACACAGGCACACACACACATAAATTGAATGCATTTCTAAAATTGTATTTTGGTTTTAAATTAGTGTTAGATGTGCTGATTAGTGCATAGGCACTAGAAAGGCAAATTGCAACTAAAAGTGTAACTAAAAATACATTTTAAAAATCAGCCATTGAATGAGACTTGGCCATAGGCTCCAATCAGGATGTTATATCAGTGTTCTTCTATCCTCATGAAAGGAATTTCTCGTCACCAAACATATATTCAAGTTAATTGAAAATGGCTGGATTTTGCTAAAGTAATGGTCCCCTAAAGGATAACTATGGATGCATTTTAACTACTCATTTCTTTGGATTAATTAAGAAAGGAATAGAAAATCAAGGAGATCAAATGGAGTTAGAATGATATCAATCTTATTTACCCAGGATCACAATTACATGGTCTTCACCCACTTTACCCAGAATAATTTCCCTGCATTACTGAGGACAACAACATTTCAAGAACTGCACATACAATCTAATAAATCTATGCATCTTTCTCTGAAAGGAATAACATGCAGCCTGAGGATGTCAACACAAAATGTCCAGTAACTCACCCAACTACATGTCCTCTTAAACCAGATCCATCTGGGCATATTAGAGCTGGCTGTGGGCTGGTGAATCCAGGGAAGAGTGCCAAAGTACCTCTTTCTGGGTTCTGTGGTGCCGATTATATTGCAAACACTATCACAATTTAAATCTATTTAAAAAAAACAATGCAACAAACTGTATACTAAATGAAACACATATCAATGGTCCCCAGAGTTCCACACATCGTGTGGTTTCAGTGTAGTAACAACTGAGGGACTCTTCTACAGCCATTTCCACACTACATTGTTATAGTGCTATTATTCCACTTCCAACATCCTATGGAATCCTGGGCTTTGCAATTTAGGGAGGGGCATTTAGAATTCTCAGTAAACTACAAGCCCCAGAAAGCCCCAGAAAGCCCCAGGATGGTGAAAGTGGAATAATAGCACAATAACAGTGTAGTGTGGAAATGGCCTACATGTGCTGCTTGGCGGTATTGCAACTTTGGATTCAACCTTAAATCCATGGATAAATGACACAAAATAGCTGCAAATGCATGGAAAAAAATTCCACTACACTCAGCTGTGCACTTTGATGGGTTCATCATTCATTGATTTGACTATTCACATCTTATTTTATTTTATTCACTGTTTTATTTAATTTCATGCATTTATTTATTTTAAAAATTCTTACTGTGTTTGTAAACTGGCTATGTTCTTATTGTGTGTACATGTGTGTGTGTGTATATGTATATGCAGTATGATTATAGAAGTGTTCTCTCTCAAAGATATGCATAAGGTCTAAATTGGATAGAGTCATTGGCTTAGATGTAGAAAACATTGTTAAGTTCTCCATGATTTCAAGTTAAATTCACCATGTATGCAGTATTCTGAGCTGTGTTTCAAAAAGTCTTGACATGGACAGCTGATATGATAACAGTTAGAGCACAGGAGTAAGATACAAAGAACAAGTACAACATATATTATTGAAGAGTTTGTTTGTATGACATAACCTTTGGTTGCTCAGTCGCTGTCACTGCATAATTTTCTGAGAATTCTGTATCAAGTTGGTTGAACTGTTTGGTTGCAGGAGGGACCCTGGGGTACCAACCCAGGTTCCCCACCATCACTGTGTCATTAAATAAACTACAGAGTTCAACCTCTTCTCAGACTTTTTTCATGAACTTTAAAGAGTTAAAAAAAATCTTCATTATTTTCTCAAAAAAGTGCCTTCAGAACAGATACTGTGATTGCTGGAATTTTTGTGTGTAAATATTTTAAAGAGCTGATGAGTACAAGAAAAAAAGTGGATGGAACAGACATTTGGCATTTATCTAGAACAGAAGTTTGGAAATATTTGCTTAGAGATAAAAGGAGATTATCACTGTGTAATTTCTCAGAAAGTGCCTTTGAAGTGTGTACTGTAATTTCTGGATTATTGTGTGTGTGTGCAGATTTTTTTTTATAAAAAAACTGATTAATGCAAAAATAGGAGGGAATGGACAAACAAAACAAAAAAAACATAGGTGACATTCACATAAAACAGAAATAGACTGATCTGCCTATTTCTTGTCTCCTAGGAATTTTCTCCACTGCTAAGAAAGGAAGCATGAGTTTTATAGTGTGGGAGTGGGCACAGAAATGCTACTGTGAACATCAAATAAATAATAGTTATTTTCAGCATTTTCAGTGGAATCACTGTGTGTGCCTGATGTTTGTTGTTTTTTTTAAAAAAAAAGAGCTACACTTTATAGAATTGAAAAGCTGAATCTGCTTTTCATGGAATTTACCAAAGGAATTTGTCCCTTTGGCAAAGGACAAGTCTTCTTGTGGAAGTCCATTGCCATTACAGCCTAATGTCAAAAATAAGTTCTATACAGAGCTTGTTGAAAGTTCCTTTAAGACTGCAAATTTCATAATCACTGGGCAAAGCTGTTACATGCTGTCTGGGGAGATATAGTCTGAAAAGTAAGTTTTCCATCCTCTGGTTCTATTTACTATTCTATTTTAAGCCCTACTGCTACATAGTATGGCATTCTACTGGAAGCCATACTACTGTTCTGCCTCCTATTCTCCTGGAAGCCGTGGAGGTTGTCAGATGCTTGGTGTTTCACTCAACAGAAACACAATGGCTGGGTAGAAGGGTTCATGTTTTGCATACCTTACATACGTGACATGCCTGGAACAGGTAGCAGGAAGTGGGAAGGAGAATGGAAAGGTTTAGGATATGTTTTTCAAAATATGAGATCATAAGACTGTTAGGCCGACTTAACATTCTTTGGATTGGACCCAGCACCTTTCTTCCTCTTGAACTTTTCCATTATACCCATTCTTTCGACATGTGGTACATATTTGTATTTCAAGAGGCATTCTCTCACTTGCAGTTTCACTATTATAAGGGGTGGCAGTATACAGACAGACTTAAAATGTGTTTATGAATGCTGTTGCTCATACTGGTGTGGATTCAAAAGTTATTTAGTTGCAGGAAAACATCCACTCTCTCTTCTACAAACATGTGCATGGCAGTCTATGAAATGCTACAACCCGGTCTATAGCACTCATTGGCTGAAATCTTGTTTGTGAATGTTGTTTTAGATTTTTTTCTTTGTATGATTTTATATCCTTTTAATGTTTTTAACTGTTTTTAATGTGTTTAATGTTTTTAAAATGTTTTAATGTGCATTTATTGTTGCAAGCCACCTTGGGTCCCAATTCCAGGAGAAAGGTGGCCTACAAATATAATAAATGAATAAATAAATAAATATTAGTCCCATCTAGAGTAGAATCATTGAATAAACTCTTGCATGCTGAGCCAACATATAGAAATATCCAACTGATTCAATGGGTCTACTCTAGGCAGGACTAACCAGAGGATTTAGGCCTTTGTGTGCAAATTGTTTTAAATTCTCTTAGCATAGGGATGCATGACTCCTGTCATAAGGTATCTACTGGATGCATATTAGAATACATCAGGTGGCTAGTTCAGCCATTGCTAGAGTTGGCTACAACACTACAAAATATTGAGTGTCAGTTGCTGATTGCAACTATGGCCCTTTTCGCACTAGGCTTTTTGCGTGAGCGGGGCAGGCGGCTTGCGGGAAAAGCCTAGTTCGGGAGCCTGCCGGTCCCCGCTGGTTCCTTCCGCAGCCGAAGGAACCAGCTGGGAAACGGCACCGTCCCGGAGGCAGCGGCGGCTCGCGAGTCCATCCCCCCCCCGCGCTCAAGAAAGGAGCCCGTCGCTCTTGGCGCGCGCGGGGGCGGGCGCGACTGTCCCTCGCTCCTGGCGCGAGTGACAGTCGCGCCTGCCCCCCGCGCGCGCCAGGAGCGAGCGACAGTCGCGCCCGCCCCCCGCGAGCGCGAGCGGGAGGCTGTCGCGAGCAGCCCCCCGCCCGTGCGAAGCAGGATGCTCTCGCATCCGCCGCGCTAGCTCCCCGCCCCACCCCTTCCTTCCGCACGGGCGGAGGGAAGGAGGCGCGACCCGGCCGCCTCCCCGACGCACCGCACTACAGGTGAGTGCGTGTGGGCGCCGGGAGCGTTGCGCGAGCGCGGGGTGATTTTCGCTTGAAAGCGAAAATCAAAACCCCGCGCTCGCGCCGCTGCAGCCCCGTGAGAGCTCCGGAAGTGGGAGTGCGTCGTGCGAAGCGACGCTCCCACTCCCGCACGGCTCACGGGGCTATTTCGCCCGGGAAAGCCCGTGCGAAAAGGGCCTATGTATCTATTTGAAGCTTGTTTGTGCATTACAATGTATTGAATGGTTAATTATTTTATTGCCCACTGCTACAATGTAGAGGGGGAGAAGGTCAGAGCAGGGAAAAGCGAAAGTACCAAAAGATGTTGCGAAAACTGGACATGTTCAGAGGTAAGGAGACAGGGAATATGTTCCAGCCTCAAGGATGAAAGAAAGGTAAACAATTGTGAGCCTAGGAAATGTCTAGATGTTAAATTTATGATCCAATTATAGCTTTGTGCCCCTGAATTTGTAGAGAAAGATATAAGACTTATAGCCACCATGTATGCTTCAGTTTCAGCAATTTCAGGTGAAGTGTGCTGTGTTGCTTGCTTACCTACAGATAAACACTGCTGACTACTTCTGAGTGAAGTTTGTGGACTGCAAGTTTTCCAGGGCATGACAGTTGGTCAAGTTGGGTCCCTCTAGATTTTGTTGGATTGTATCTTCCATCATTCCTTCTTGTTGGCTATGCAGACTAGGACCTGTACCTCTGAGAAGCCCAAGTTATCCACCTGTGGTTTATGATTGACAACAAACAGTCTTCTGGCAAATAAATGCATAAATATATAAGTCTTCATTAAGCTTAAAACTAAATCACTGGGTTTTAAAGGGGTTTAAAGCAGGAATGGATCCATGGGAGCTGTATGAGCTTTTTCAAAACCAGTAGTGACTGAAACCTATCTTCCAGTTCTGGAAAAACACTTAAATGGGGCCTTTTCACTAAAGTAGAATACTGCAGCTTTTTTTAAGAGTGAATGTCCAATCCTACAGGCTTCCAGATGTACAATTCTTCTTATTGTGACTCCTCAAATTCTGTTTGAGGTTTTACTGCAGAGATCCATGGTGGGGACAGGACTGCAACATCAGGAGAACAACCATATTGGGACCATGTAAAACCAGTGGCATCACATAGGTACCAATGTACAGTCTAGACCAACGTGCAAGTTGTGTAGGTTTCCAGATACTGTTGGACTGCAACTCCCAGCATTCTTCACCATTGGCTATGCCAGTTAGGATGCTGGGAAATGATGTCTGATAAAGTCTGGAGGGACTCATAATTTCCTGCATTTGTCTAGACTAAATATTGATCAGTTCCCACAAAAGTCTCTTCTTATGTCTGACCTCCGGTTTTATTTAATTTTGATAAATCGTGAAAGCTTGAGGAGTGGGGAGAGAGATTCTCAAGGTGAAGAACTATCTGTAAAGTGTTTCTCCTCTGCCCTCCATCTTCATTCTTTAGTTCCAAATAGCCCATTTATTGCTCATGTGAGAATGTACTGTTTCTCATTTATTACTCTGTATGTGAAATTTACCAGCAGGAAGTCCCTGCTGTCCCCTGCCTAAGTGAGAATTTCTTCATTAAAAATATTAAAAGCTGAATAGTCATATCCCATTCTCCAGTTTTTAATGTATGCCTGAGATCCTGCAATGAGAGACATACATGTATCACATAGCTACCTCTCCATAGCTGCTGCACCAAAACCTACCTCGTAAGTAGCACAGCTTCCACAAAGGGGACATTTCTGTGTTGTTGGAGAGCAAGGGGATTGGCAGGAGGCATCCAGCTATTTTCCTGTATCTGGATGTCCAGTGACATGGACCCACATGGACTTCTGGGGGTTCTTAGAAAGTTCCTGTAGATGATGTCCTTGCACCATGTCCAGTTACAGGGAAATAGCTGGTGCATTCCTGCTGATACTCTCCCACACATTCTGACAACAGAATAGCTGTGTTGTGGAGGGTGGGCTGCCCTGTTTACAAGGTCGTTTGGGAGTTTTTTGTCATTGTAGGGTTGGAACAAAATTCTGACATGCACAACGTGTGCATCTGACTTATGCCATTATAATTCATTAACACCATGCAAGTGTATGTATTTAACAATAAATATTTAGAGTCATGAGAAAGCCAGTGGTCAAAATATATGAGTGCGTGGGAAAGAGAAACTGGGGTTTTGTGACAAAAACCGTAAAGAGAGGAGAACAAAATGGAAAGAAATAATAACAGTTACATTTCTATACTGCTTATCAGTGCAAAGCACTCCCTAAGCAGTTCACAATGTTTTTACCTAATTTCCCCAAGCAAGCTGGGTACTCATTTTACCGACCAACGGAAGGATGGAAGGCTGATTCAACTTCGAGCCCTTCAGGATCGAACTCACAGTGTTGTGGCTGCAGTACCAGCATTTAACCACTGTACCACCAGGGCTCTCAGATAAGCTATCAGAAAGAAGTTAATATTACTCTTAGTGTAAAAGACAAGGCAGTCACTCTGGAATGGGCTCTTCTCAGCCATGACATTCACTGGATAACCAAGGGTCTATCACTGATCTCTCTGGCTAACTCACCTAACAGCATTGTTGTGTGGATGATATAGGCAAGAAAACATTTTCTGGACTCCTTTGGTGAAGTATAGGATGAAGTGATAGTAAACAAACTTTTCATTCAAGCCTGAACTATGTGTGCCCTGCCAATCCATACAAAGCCCAATAGCTATGGATTGTAGCCCACCAACTGGGATAGAGAATTGTCTCCTGATATTGCTGCTTGCCTGAGGCCACAAAAACATGAAGGTTTCACACACCTGGAAGATGACACTACACAGCTGGTGGGCTGCATTTGACTCAGTGAGAGGCACGTTACGCAGCTGTTCTAATGGGCTCTAAAAGCACACAAGAGATCACTTAAAGCCTAGCATGATCCAAATGCTTGCCTGCTCTGTTGTATCCAATGTGTCATATTTGTAAATTGACTGATATTTCAAAAAGCCATGGAGCTTCTGTACCTTTTTCTCTCAAAGAAACAGCCTATCAAATAATGTCCTCACAGAAGGATAAATGCAGGAGGTATTTGAACAGGGACAGTGAAGCCAGTGTGGCCTAGTAGTTTGAGTGTTGGTGTAGGACTCTGGAGACCAGGATTCAAATTCCCACTCTGCCAGGGAAACCCACTGGGTAACCTTGGCCAAATTACACTTTCTCCGTGTCAGAGGAAGACAATGTCCAACCTCCTATGAACAAATCATGCCAAGAAAGCCCTGTGGCAGGATCTCCTTAAGGTTGCTGTAGGTCTGAAACAACTTGAAGGCTCACAACAAGAATTGATGAGGGAACTTTCATCACTGCAGAGTAGTCTGGCAATTCTTGGTGAGATGCTATCAAGAAGCAAAGCAAGCTTGTACGAGAAGACTATGCTGAGAACTACCTCTTATTCTGTTCTTTTTTGCAGTCAGCAAGGCTCCTGAGCTGAAGTTCCAAATACCAGGTGGTTAACTTAAAAAGAACTGTTTCCAGTTTGTAAACTCCATTGAAAAGATAACCCTTTGTCACAGGAGCGACATGGGCAAGGTGAATTCACAGGGGCTTTAAGACTTGGCCAGAGATGGATTCCCACAGAGAGAGAGGAAGAGATGATCAGCTTCTCTTGACTTGCCGGATGGTTAGTCAAGCATCCAGCTGACTCCCTTTAAAAGCCAAGCCAAAGCTCTAATCTAGAAGAAACAAAGAGTGAACTTGAAGAAGGGAAACTTATTCTTCCTGCACTGGGATTAAAACACTAAAATTTGGTGGGGGTATTTTCAGATCTCAGTGATAAATTCCAGTGTTTTGCAAATAACCTTTCTCCAAAAGAATGTTTCTTTGTACAGAATCAAATGTGTTTCCCCCAAAAGTGAAAAGCAAAACCAAAAAGATAAAACACAAGGTGGGATAAGCATAAAAATAGTATAAAACAAAATAAAATGTACACCAGTGGCATGAGGGGGTATTTCCCTGCCCCAGTGAATTGCAATGTCCTCACAATGGATTAAATTTAAATTTCTCCAAATGAGGCCAAACCCAAGAGGGCCACCTAACACTGCCATTTTTGGCCATTCAGGATCAACTAAATCCCCCCAAAGCATCTCAATTCTGCTTTGCCAAAACACATTTGCTGAAAAATGGCAAGGAAAGTTTTAGGGTCCAGTATGCCCCAATGAATGAGACTAATGAAGGAATATGTGTGGTGGTTAATTTCCCCAATAAAACAAATATTCTTTGAATGTCCAGATGATGTTCCTGCATTAGTACCAGTACACAATGGTGTAAACGATCCTGCTAAGTTATCCCCTGTTACCCCAAAAGGCATGGAACCTGAAGGTCCTTCAGCAGTACTTGCGCCTCTGTGAAAAGATGGGGAAATAGTGGCTCAACAAAAGAGTTCTGTGAAAGGTGGGGTAACCTTATGGGATCTTACTAGCTGTAGGACACCAGTTGGACATCAAAAAGAAAGTTTTTGTTGGGGGAAATTCACAAATGCTCAAATAACCAAACAGCCTCACAACAACACTAACTGAAAGTAAGGGTGGAAAAGCTGGATAACATGGAGTTGGGATGAAGTGGGTAATATTTACCAGTCCTGAAGCAGCAGAAGACTGAAGTGAACTTTCTCAGACTGGGGGAAAGCCTGAGGGCTGTACAATGAACAGAAATCTGGGACGGGCCCTCATGCAGTGTAACACACCACACATGTTAAAGGTACCAGCAAACAACCAATGGCTGATTCAGGATTTAAATACCATTTTTTCTGTGTTGAGGAAATCATAGAATCATAGAAATGTAGAGTTGGAAGAGACCACACAGGCCATCCAGTCCAACCCCCTGCCATGCAGAAACACCCTCAAATCAATCCCGACAGATGGCCATCAAGTCTCTGCTTAAAAACCTTCAAGGAAGGAGACTCCACTACACTCCGAGGCAGCAGATTCCACTGCCGGACAGCCCTGACTGTCAGGAAGTTCTTCCTGAGGTTCAGGTGGAATCTCCTTTCCTGCAGCTTGAATCCATTGCTCCTTGTCCTGGTCTCTGGAGCAGCAGAAAACAAGCCCTCTCCCTCCTCTAAGTGGCATCCCTTCAAATATTTAAACATGGCTATCATGTCCCCTCTTAACCTTCTCTTCTGTAGACTAAACATACCCAGCTCTCTAAGTCTATCCTCATAGGGCATGGCTTCCAGGCCTCTCACCATTTTGGTCGCCCTTCTCTGGACTTGCTCCAGCTTGTCAATATCCTTCTTGAATTGGGGTGCCCAGAACTGGACACAGTATTCAAGATGGGGTCTAACCAAAGCAGAGTTGAGTGGTACCAGTACCTCTCTCGATCTAGACACCATACTCCTATTGATGCAGCCAAGAATTGCATTGGCTTTCTTGGCTGCCGCATCACACTGCTGACTCATGTTCAGCTTGTGATCTATGAAGACTCCTAGATCCCTTTCACATGTACTGCTATTCAGCCACGTGTCCCCCATCCTATATTTCTGTATTCCATTTTTTCTACCTAAGTGTAGGACCTTACATTTCTCTCTGTTGAATTTCATTTTGTTCGCCTTGGCCCAGCTCTCCAATCTAGCCAGGTCATTTTGAATTTTGATCCTGTCCTCTGGTGTATTAGCAACCCCTTCCAATTTGGTGTCATCTGCAAATTTGATGAGCATGCCCTTTATTCCTTCATCCGAGTCATTGATAAAAATATTGAACAGCACTGGGCCCAGGACAGAACCCTGTGGCACCCCACTAGTCACTTCTCTCCAGGATGAAAAGCAGCCGTTGGTGATCACCCTTTGGGTTCGGTCGGTCAACCAATTACAAATCCAACTAACAGTAGCCCTGTCCAGCCCACATTTTACTAGCTTCATTGCAAGAATGTCATGGGGAACTTTGTCGAAGGCCTTACTGAAATCGAAGTATGCTACATCCACAGCATTCCCTTCATCTATCAAGCTACTAATGTGTGACTTGCTCTCTGGGATAGCCAGCAAAGGGCTCTGGAAGGATATTATTGTCTTTGCAGTCTAGTGACAAATGTTTTGAAGGAAATTACAATAGCTTCTTAGTTACTGGAGAGGTGAAAACCAAAAGGACTATTTCCATGGGGGGAGAGGTAGGAGAATATGAGCCTACTAGTAGCTTCATTTGCTACTGTCTTTTAGCTTGGGTACTTTAGAGAACCATTTAAAACTCATCAGGTAAAGTTTTTTTTCCCCCCTTATTGATTCATCTGAACTTGTGACCTGGTCATGCTAAGGCTTGTCCCAGTTTCAGGAAGCTGCCAATCATCCTTTGTCTCCACACAGCTTTTCAGCCATAAGTGCAAGATTTATATTTATTTCACGCCAATTGAACATTATTTATAGCCAATCATATTGTACCATAGATTGGGGTATACTCTCACAAGCCTACTATTCGTGGAGGCACTGGCATCACAGGTGGACCCCTGAATCACCCACATTTTGGGGTAATGGGGGTAGAGGAGGAGACATTGTTTACAAAGGTGCCTCTGAGAATGTTGTTGAACTTCTCTGTTGTCAATCTAGTTTCGTTGGATTGTGCAGCAAATCACGAGGAAAAGGAACTAAAATGTCCTGGTACAAACAAAGGGTCAAAAAAGAGTTTGAAGAAAAAAGAAGTGAGACTTCTGAAAGGTCAGTATGTGTCTTCCGGATCAGAGTAGAAAAGCCCATTGTGGGCAGAAACATACAGCTTCCAAACAAGTAGGTTTTGTGACCTCAATTCCCTGGACCTTTTCTCAGCCATCCCACACAAAAAGGTCGAGTATACCTCCTGGAAGCCTGTAGGAATGGTAATTCACTCTTGGAAAATGCTGCAGCTCCTCCTCTGAACTGTGTCATATGGATGGAGTGGGTATCAAAACCAGAAGTAGACTTTTGTATGTTTTGTTAAGTATTTTCGGAAGTCCATATAGTACCTGGAGGTGCAGAAAAATAACCCACAGACCAACTACAGATAATAATAATAATAATAATAATAATAATAATAATAATAATAATAATAATTGTTTTTATCCCGCCTCTCCCAATGGATCGAGGCGACATTACAGAATATATAAATACATTAAAACGTACCCCATCCTTCCCACCCACCAACCCTTCTATCCCCTTAAAAAATATTAATTACTAAAACAAATTAAAAACAAAATTAAAACAAAAGGACAATTGACGAGAGGTGGTGGAACACTAGTCTGGGAAGGCCTGTCGGAAGAGAACAGTCTTGACTGCTTTTTTAAAGCCGTCAAGGCTGGTAATGTGCCGGGTCTCTTCCGGCAAGCCGTTCCATAACTTGGGAGCGACAGAAGAAAAGGTCCTCTGGGTAACCGCAGCCAACCTAGTTCTGATTGGCTGCAGTAAATTCCTCCCAGAGGATCTTAATGTGCGGGGCGGATTATATGGGAGAAGGCGATCCCGCAGGTAGGCTGGCCCCAAGTCATGAAGGGCTTTAAAGGTAAAAACCAACACCTTGTACTGTGCCCGGAAACTAATAGGCAGCCAGTGTAAAGACTTCAAAATAGGTGTTATGTGGTCAGTTTTAGATCTTCCGGTGACCAACCTGGCTGCCATGTTCTGGATTAATTGAAGTTTCCGGACTAAGCACATGGGTAGCCCTATGTAGAGCGCATTGCAGAAGTCAAGCCGTGAAGTTACCAGCGCATGTACCACTGTTTTTAGGTGTTCCAAGTCCAGGAAGGGACGCAGCTGGCATATCAGCCGAAGCTGATAGCAGGCACTTCTGGCCGCTGCATCAATTTGAGCTGTCATCCGAAGCGGCGAGTCCAAGAGCACCCCCAAGCTGCGGACACAGTCTTTCAGGGGAAGTGTGACCCCGTCTAGAACTGGTTGACAAACCTCCATACCTGGGCTAGGGCCCTTAACAGCAAGTACCTCCGTCTTATCTGGATTTAGCTTCAGTCTGTTTTTCCTCATCCAGTCCATTACTGCCTCAAGGCATTCATTTAGAGGCGAGATGCCATCCTTAGTTGATGCTCTTATCCGAGGCATGGAGAGATATATCTGGGTGTCATCAGCATACTGATAGCACCTTGCTCCATGCCTCCTGATGATCTCTCCCAGCGGTTTCATGTAGATGTTAAATAGCATTGGGGACAGGACGGCGCCCTGAGGGACGCGAGATTTAAGTTCCTTTTTGAGGAGCAACTGTCCCCAAGCATCACCATCTGGTATTTACCTGAGAGATAGGACCGGAACCACTTAAGTGAAGTGCCCCCGATCCCCAACCCTCTCAGGCATTCCAGAAGGATACCATGGTCTATGGTATCGAAAGCCGCTGAGAGGTCCAAGAGTACCAGCAGGGTCACACTTCCCCTGTCGATACCTAGGCGTAGATCATCCACTAAGGCGACCATGGCAGTCTCGACTCCATATCCTGCCCTGAAGCCAGTTTGAAATGGATCTAGATAATCTGTTTCATCCAAGACAGCTTGGAGCTGAAGGGCAACAGCCCTCTCAATCACCTTGCTTAAAAATGGAAGATGGGAAACTGGTCTGTAATTATTCATATCCAGGGGATCTAGGGAGGGCTTTTTTAGAAGCGGACGTATAATTGCTTCTTTTAAACAAGCTGGAAAATTGCCCTCCCTGAAGGATGCATTAATAATATGTCTTAAGTAGGTCTTAATTGCAACTCCTCCCTGGACGACCAGCCATTTCCCAGAGGAAAGAGCAGAGGAGAGCTGGGCCTGTGAAGACATCCTAGACCAGGTGTGTTTTACAGGCTTGTTTTTTTTTTTGCTGTGCTTGTTTTTTGCTGTGCTTGTGGGGCTTTGCTTGTTTTTGCTGTGCTTGAGGGGCCTTGCTTGTTTTTGCTGTGCTTGAGGGGCCTTGCTTGTTATTTGCTTGCTATTGATTGCTGGCTATTGTCCTGGCCGTGGGCTCTGCCTGATCACACGGTCTGACTAACAAGGGGGAGGAGGCAGCTAGCGGGGAGGAGCTTTATTAGGAGCTACCAACGGCGCGCGCCTTTGGCACACACAATTGAACTCCTTTACTTTCTCAAGCTTCTCCTGTACTACTTTCTGTAGTTTCAAGGATGGAAGGAGAGGGAGCTGCTGTAGTCACCTGTAATACTTGTGGCATGTTCCTTTTCTTGCCACAAGAGGTTCTTGGATACACCTGCACCAAGTGCAAGCTGGTCACCTTCTTGGAGGAGAAGGTTCGCCAGCTGGAGGCACGAGTTTCTGATCTCCACCTTATCAGGGAAGGGGAGGAGTTTTTGGATAGGGAAGAGAAGACCTACTGGAACTCCAAATACAAGGAGGAGCTGCCAGATCAGGAAGCCAGTACACAGCACCAGGAAACGGAGGCTTGGGCAAATGTTACACGGAGGAGTAAAAGGACCAAAAAGGTAACAGAGACTCTTAACCTACACAATTGCTTTGATGTACTTGGACTTACAGACAAAGAGGAGCACTACGCAGAGGGAACAGAATGTCAACAAGAAAGAATCCAACATCGGCAACAGGAACTAGATCAACGCTCACAGCCTCAACAGAATGCTCAGGCAGTCCTGGTAAAACACGCTTATCGAGGAGCCCAGGGGAAGCCTCAGAAGAGGCGAGTTCTGGTTGTTGGGGACTCTTTTCTAAGAGGAACTGAAACAGCAATCTGCAAAACGGACAAGCTCAATCGAGAGGTCTGTTGTCTTCCTGGGGCCAGGATCAACCACGTAACGGAGAGGCTAACCAGGCTAGTCAAACCCACTGACTATAAGCCCCTCATTTTGGTTCATGTCGGAACCAATGACACTGCGAGGAGCAGCTTAAACCACATTGCAAAGGACTACGAACGTATGGGGACAAAGCTTAAGGACCTTGGTGTGCAGGTGGTCATTTCGTCTCTCCTCCCTGTTCAAGGATACGGCGCACGTAGGGAAAGGGCAATAGTAGAGGTCAACAACTGGCTCCGCACATGGTGCCGCCAACAACGGTTTGGGTTTTTGGAACATGGCCTGAATTTCCATGAACATGGGCTTCTGGCGAGGGATGGGCTGCACCTCACGAAACTTGGCAGGAATGTTTTTGCTAACAGTCTTGCAAGGAAGATTAAGAGGTCTTTAAACTAAGTTCCACTGGGGAGGGGGACAATATTATTCAGGGCAAGGACTCAGAGAACACAGGGGTAAAAGGCCCAAATGATACTGGACAAGTAGTACAAGTGGCCAATGGCGGGAGGAGTAGAATCAATAGTACAGGACTTGCAGGAAGGGCCCAGGGACTTAAGTGTCTCTACACTAATGCAAGGAGTAGGGGAAACAAGCAGGATGAGCTTGTACTCCTAGTACAAGAAAATAAATACAATTTGATAGGCATCACTGAGACCTGGTGGGATGAGTCTCATGATTGGAATACAGGAATAGAGGGGTATAGCCTGTTTTGTAAAAACAGACCAAAGAAGAAAGGAGGAGGAGTAGCCTTGTATGTCAAGGATGTTTTCACCTGTGAAGAGATCCAGGACTTAAACCCAGAAAGCCAGGTAGAGAGCATTTGGGTAAGAATTAAGGCAGCGAGAAACAATAGGGATATTCTGGTGGGGGTTTACTACAGACCTCCAACCCAGGCTGAGGACTTGGATGACGCCTTCCTTAACCAAATGACTGCACATTCAAAGAGGAGGGATACAGTAATAATAGGAGATTTCAATTACCCGGATATATGCTGGCAGTCAAACTCTGCCAAGACAGCAAGGTCCAGCAAGTTTCTTGCTTGTCTTGCAGACAACTTCATGGTCCAGAAGGTGGAAGAGGCCACAAGGGGATCAAATATTCTAGATCTGGTCTTGACCAACAGGGATGACCTTGTGAATGAGGTAGAAGTGGTTGGATCTTTAGGGGGGAGTGACCATGCCCTGTTGGAATTTAGCATTCAGTGGGAAGGAGAAGATAAGGGTAGCCAGACACTCATCTTAGATTTTAAAAAAGCGGACTTCTGTAAACTTAGGGAGCTGCTGGCTGGAATTCCGTGGTCAGGAATAGTGAAAGGGAAAGGAGTTCAGGAGGCATGGGAGTTCCTTAAAAAGGAGATACTGAAGGCACAGTCTAAAACAGTGCCATTAAGGAGGAAAAATGGAAGGCATCTGAAGAAACCAGAATGGTTGACTAAAGAACTCTCAGCTGAGCTAAGAGTTAAGAGAAACATGTATAGGAAATGGAAGAAGGGGGAAACCACCAGAGAAGAATTTAAGCAAGTAGCTAGGAGATGTAGGGAGGAAGTCAGAAAGGCTAAAGCACAGAACGAGCTTAGGCTGGCCAGAGACATTAAAAACAATAAAAAGGGTTTTTTTAAATATGTCCGCAGCAAAAGGAAAAAGAAGGAGACAGTAGGGTCGCTACGCAGAGAAGATGGCGAATTACTCACAGGGGGGAGAGAAAAGGCAGAGGTACTTAACACCTTCTTTGCCTCCGTATTTTCCCAGAAGGATACAAGCACTCAACCTGGCGGTTGGGGAGCAGGGGAGGAAGCAGAGGAAATGAGGCACATAATAAGTAGAGAGGTGGTACAGGAATACCTGGCCGCATTGGATGAATTCAAGTCTCCAGGGCCAGATGAATTGCATCCTAGGATATTAAAAGAGCTGGCAGAGGTCATTTCGGAACCGCTTGCTGTAATTTTTGAGAAATCTTGGAAGACAGGAGAAGTTCCAGCAGATTGGAGGAGAGCAAATGTTATCCCCATCTTCAAGAAGGGAAAAAAAGAGGACCCAAATAATTATCGCCCTGGCAGCCTGACATCAGTACCCGGAAAGATCCTGGAGCAGATCATTAAGCAGTCAGTTTCTAATCACTTAGAAAGCAACGCGGTAATCACGAGAAGTCAACATGGATTTCTCAAAAATAAGTCATGCCAGACTAATCTTATCTCTTTTTATGATAGAGTTACTAGCTTGATAGATGAAGGGAGTGCTGTGGATGTAGCATATCTCGATTTCAGTAAGGCCTTTGACAAAGTTCCCCATGACATTCTTGCAACGAAGCTAGTAAAATGTGGGCTGGACAGGGCTACCATTAGTTGGATTTGTAATTGGTTGACCGACCGAACCCAAAGGGCGATCACGAATGGCTGCTTTTCGTCCTGGAGAGAAGTGACTAGCGGGGTGCCACAGGGTTCTGTCCTAGGCCCAGTGCTGTTCAATATTTTTATCAATGACCTGGATGAAGGAATAGAGGGCATGCTGATCAAATTTGCAGATGACACCAAATTGGGAGGGGTTGCTAATACGCCAGAGGACAGGATCAAAATTCAAAATGACCTGGATAGATTGGAGAGCTGGGCCAGGGCGAACAAAATGAAATTCAACAGAGAGAAATGTAAGGTCCTACACTTAGGCAGAAATAATGAGATCCACAAATATAGGATGGGGGACACGTGGCTGGATAGCAGTACGTGTGAAAGGGATCTAGGAGTCTTCATAGACCACAAGCTGAACATGAGTCAGCAGTGTGATGCGGCAGCCAAGAAAGCCAATGCAATTCTTGGCTGCATCAATAGGAGTATGGTGTCTAGATCGAGGGAGGTACTGGTACCACTCTACTCTGCTTTGGTTAGACCCCATCTTGAATACTGTGTCCAGTTCTGGGCACCCCAATTCAAGAAGGATATTGACAAGCTGGAGCAAGTCCAGAGGAGGGCGACCAAAATGGTGAGAGGCCTGGAAGCCATGCCCTATGAGGATAGACTTAGAGAGCTGGGTATGTTTAGTCTACAGAAGAGGAGGTTAAGAGGGGACATGATAGCCATGTTTAAATATTTGAAGGGATGCCACGTAGAGGAAGGAGGGGACTTGTTTTCTGCTGCTCCAGAGACCAGGACAAGGAGCAATGGATTCAAGCTGCAGGAAAGGAGATTCCACCTGAACCTCAGGAAGAACTTCCTGACAGTCAGGGCTGTCCGGCAGTGGAATCTGCTGCCTTGGAGTGTAGTGGAGTCTCCTTCCTTGGAGGTTTTTAAGCAGAGGCTTGATGGCCATCTGTCGGGATTGATTTGAGGGTGTTCCTGCATGGCAGGGGGTTGGACTGGATGGCCTGTGTGGTCTCTTCCAACTCTGAATTTCTATGATTCTATGATTCTATGAAGGGCAGGGATCAAGAGGGCAAGTTGTCCTCCTTACCTTTCCAAGGAGCTTGTCCACATCCTCGATATTCACTGACTGAAACTGATCCAGTATAATCCTGTTCACGGGGTCGCCGGACACTCCATTTGTAGCCTCTGCTATAACACCGGCATCCAAGTCGGCTCTTATCTGAGAGATTTTATCTGCGAAATGATTATTCAAGGCATCACAGCAAGCTACGTTAGGTTCTAACAACGAGTTCAGGGGAGTGGGTAACTGAGTCAGATCCCTTACCACCCTGAACAGCTCTGCTGGACAAGAAGTCGCAGACGCAATACGTGCAGAGAAGAAGGTCTTCTTCGCTGCATCTATTGCCACTCTATAGGAATGAAGGAATTCTCTATAGCGTGTCCTGTCAGATAAGAGTCGAGATTTCCGCCAATTGCGCTCTAGTCGTTGTCCAGCCTGCTTCATATTCCTAAGTTCTACTGTATACCAACGATTGCGGTTTGCTGCAGGCTGGAAAGGACGCTTGGGAGCAATCGTGTTGATAGCCCTGGTAAGATCACAATTCCAGGTATTAACCAGGGCTTCGACAGGATCGCCGGCGATACCAACCATAAGACCCTCGAGGGCTTTCTGGAATCCGATAGGTTCCATTAACCTTCGAGGGTGGACCATTCTAATAGGTCCACCACCCCTGCAGGGGCGGATAGCAACCATTAGTCTAACCCTGACCAGGAAATGATCCATCCATGACATGGTGGTAGCATTTGTTATCTCCACCCACGGCTGTGCCTGTTCCGTACTAAAGACCGCATCAAGGGTATGACCTGCACAATGTGTTGGCCCAGAGGCTAATTGGGATAGGCCCATGTTTGTCATGGATGCCATGAACTCCCGAGCTGCACCTGTCAAACTGGTCTCAAATGGGATATTGAAGTCGCCCAGAACCAGAAGTCTGGGCGATTCCGACACCAGCTCCGACACCAGCTCTGTCAGCTCGGTCAGGGAGTCTGATAGGCAGCGGGGTGGTCGGTACACTAACAGAATCCCTAGACTATCCCTTGCCTTCAGGCTCAGGTATATACACTCGAAGTGGTCTGTTTTCCGAACAGGTATCCTGGTCAGCATAAGATTGTCTTTGTAAACCAAGGCTACTCCGCCCCCCCGCCCACTTCCCCTTACCCGCTCACTGACAGAGTATCCGGCTGGCAAGGCCTGGACCCAGGTTGTGGCACTATCGCCTTCCAGCTAGGTCTCTGTAAAGCATGCCAGGTCAGCGTCTTCCTCCTTTGCAAGGTCATGGATAATATGCGTTTTCTTTTTCATTGACCTGACATTGCACAGGAGCAAGGAAAGGTTCTGTGGGTGGTTTGGTTCGCTCTCCAGACACCTTGGGGTAGCAGGACGAACGGAAGGTGAGATAGGTATTAAGCATCTATCTCTCCTTCCCCTGTAACGACATTTCACCCTGCTATCACCATATCTCCCTTTGCCCCACACAGTACTTATTGTCGCTCCCTGTGGTTCATCCATTACATCCAACCGCCCCTCATCAAAAGAAAAAATCCCCTGCTTGCCCACACCCCCACCCACTCCTACTTCCCTTTCCTTCCTCCCTCTCCTAATTATGCCCACATTGCTCTAAAAGGACAAAAGCACAGCAAGCTTTTTCATGGCTTCCTTTAAAACTGATGGACGTATAATTTCTCTTGGTGGCTCTGATCATTTCTTCAAGATGTTCTTGGAGCCCTTTCATACTGCATATATAAACAAATAGTGCTGTAACTGTATTTTAACAGACATGGCTGCATCCCATGGAATCCTGGGGTTTATAGTTTGGTGAGGCATTAGAGATATCTGGCTAAGAATTATAAACATCTCTCCCTAACCTAGAAATCCTAGGATTCCATAGGATGTTGGCATTGCAGTTAAAATGGAATCATAGCACTATTATTATATAGAGTGGAAGGGCTTCTGGTCATTGTCATTTGGTTGTTTTCATTATCCTTGAAGGGCAAGGGCTGAGTATGTAATTAATAGGATATCACCCATACAAGGAGGTTGTCTACATTCCCAGACTGAAAAAGCTAAACAGCAGCCAGAAGATGGGGGAAAAAGTGCTTTTTGGAGTAAAGGTCCCAGAATTCCCCAAGGAGCATGAGGATTCTGGGAGTTATAATCCAAAAAGTAACTGTTCCTGGCTCTGAATGCACCCCTTTCATCATGATAAATGAGAAAGGAACAGAATATCCAGAGCCTCTTCTACAATTAATGCAGAATCCGGGTTGGAAGAGTTTTTATCTGCAAAGGGCTTTACAAATTGGTCCCAACAGGCTGGCACAGAAATACTTAAGATTTTTATAGTTCCTTTTGAGTGCTCAAGAGGATTCACATCCAATAACTCTTACAACAAAACTTTCAGGTAGTTTAGAATTATTAGCTCTATACAGCAGTAGAGCTAAAGAAAGTTGAGGTTTGCCTACATTACCTAGCTGAGTTGAAACTAGAACCAGAGCCATTCGGACTAATAGAAGAAGCACTAAGTCACTATGCTACTCTGCTTCATCAAGCTGTCTAAACTTTTGTTCTCTTCTAAAACTGATGGGATCTAAATTAGTGGACGGTTGTGTGGCAGACGCCACGTCAGCCCTAGGGTTGCCAAGTGAAAAAAAGTGACAAGAGTATTTGTCCCTTTAATGGCTGTGTAGAAAAGAGATTTTCAGCAGGTGTTACTTGTCACATAAGCAACACTTCCCAAAATTCTCTTTGCTACACAACCATTAAAGGGTCAAGAGTCCTGTTCCTTATTGCACCTGGTAAGCCTACTGAACATATACCAGGTTGAGGACCACCAAGGTGAAGGCATTTTCCTACTGAAGGGAGGGGGGAAAACCAAACAAGTAGAGAGTATGAGAGAGCCAGCATGGTTGTAGTGGTTTGAGTGTTGGTTCACAACCTTGGAGATCAGGGTTTGATTCCCCACTTGGCCATGGAAACCCTCTGGCTGACCTTGGGCACGTCACACACTCTCAGCCCCAGAACACCCCATGATAGGTTTGCCTTAGGGTCGCCATAAGTCAGAAAAAACTTGACAACACACAGCAACAGGAGAATATTAATTGGAAGCTGCTATCAAGAAAGGAATAGATAAGCATGAATTGTACCCATGTGCGTATCTGATTTTCTGGATCATCACAGTCAGGCAATACATATCTTATTATTTTTAATCTTTTTAATCTTTCCCTCCGCATAGTTTGTGTATCTGTGTATCCGTTGTTGTTTCATGAAGGGCATCTGGTGACGTTATTGCCCATATCAATGACTTTGGCACCATAATCTATAACTGAGGTACTTCGACTATCTCAGGGTGAATACCAAGCTAGAATTTGCAAACAGATATTAGTACTTAAGATAGCCTATCTTTTACACCCAACAGTATTTTCTGTATGTTTATTAAAGTTGATTGGAGACAATGATATTGGCATTTGTACTTTCAAAGAAGATAGTAGCCTGGATTTCTGACTGTGGGCATGGTGTGACAGCCTGCAGTTGCTGTGCTCATTCATCGGTGCCGTCTCTGTAAGATATGAGCAGGTGCACTGTGCAACAATAAGCAGAACATATTAATAGAAAAATCTCTCATGCTTTTCAAGTAGCAAATCATGTTCAAATGCTGTAGTCTTCAGAGACAAGCACAACTCATAAGACCAATCACTGGAACAGCAACTTCTTGGCTGAATTCAAAGATAAGTCCAAAATAAAAATCTTGTCCCACTGGTCTTAATGCTCTCCCTACAGCTTTGGCTTGAAACTGTTGTACTTGAATGAGATCAGCTGGACCTGCACCCACTAGTTGCTCCTGCAGCAGGCTCTGCAACGCCCGCAGCTCCTGGAGCCATTGGTCAGCGGCAGGCACCGTGGATGGCGCCCCGACGGCCGGGAACCAACGTGGATGGTAGCCGTAGTTGGCGAAGAACGGGGTCTGCTGGGTGGAGGTGTGGATGGTGTTATTATAGGCAAACTCCACCAGAGGTAGCAGGTCCGCCCAGTCATCCTGCTGGTAGCAGCTGTAGCAACGTAGGTACCGCTCCAGGGTTGCGTTGGTACGTTCCGTCTGGCCGTCCGTCTGCGGGTGGTGGGCAGAAGAAAAGCGGGGCTCTACGTCCAGTTAACGCAGCAGGCACTGCCAGAACCGGGCCGTGAATTGGGGTCCCCGATCGGACACGATCCCTTTGGGGAGGCCGTGGAGCCGGAACACATGGTGTAACACTAGGCGAGCCGTCTCCTTGGCGGTGGGCAGTGACGGGCACGGGACAAAGTGCGCCATCTTGCTGAAAAGGTCCACCACCACCAGTATGACCGTGTGTCCTCGAGACGGTGGGAGCTCGGTGATAAAGTCCATGGACACCGCCTTCCAGGGACCCGTCGGAGTTGGTAGAGGTTGGAGGAGACCAGGAGGTTTCCCCGGCGGGTCCTTGGCGCGGCGGCACACGGGGCATGTGCGGACGTAGCGGTCGATGTCCCCTCGTACCCGGGGCCACCAGAACTCGCGGGTCACCAGGTGCATGGTCTTGAACGGACCAAAGTGCCCCGCGGGTTTGCTGTCATGGCAGAGCTGCAACACCTCGTCCCGGCACAGACCTGTTGGAACAAACAAATGGCCCTTGTGATACAGCAGCCCCTCCCTTTGGGACCACGGGAAGGAGGCGTCCCCCAGCCGAAGGGGCCCCCGGGGCGGCTCCCGAGCCTGGGCCCCCCGGATCCGCTCCGCCAGGGTGGCTACCTCCACCGCCGCCGCAAAGTTTTCCGGGCGCAGGATAGTGGACCGCACCTCGGGCTCCGGAGTCACGGCATACTCTGGCTTCCGGGACAGGGCATCAGCGCGGCGGTTATGAACCCGCGGCACATACTGGAGCTGGAAATGAAACCGCGAGAAGAACTGGGCCCACCGCATCTGCCGCGGAGTCAGCTTGCGGGCGGTCTGGAGGTACTCCAGGTTGCGGTGGTCAGTCCGTACCTGCACCGGATGCCGGGCGCCCTCCAGCAGGTGCCGCCAGGCCTCGAAGGCCGCCTTAACCGCCAGGAGTTCCTTCTCCCAGATGGTATAGTTCCGCTCGGGGAAGACAGCTGCCGCGAGTAGTAGGTACAAGGTCGGAGTTGGCCCTCTGGACCCCCAGCTTGCAACAGGACCACCCCAACCGCCACATCCGAGGCGTCGGTCTCCACTACAAACGGCCGCCTGGGGTCCGGGTGCTGAAGAACGGGCTCAGACGTGAAGCGAGTTTTCAGCCGCTCGAACGCCTGCTGGGCCTCCTCGGTCCACCGGAAGGGTGCTTTTCCCTGGAGCATGCTGGTGATGGGGGCCGCAGGGTCACATACTCGGGGATGAACTTCCGATAGAAGTTCGCGAACCCTAGGAAGCACTGGACATCTTTGCGGCTGGCCGGCGGCTGCCAAGACTCGATTGCCTCTACCTTGGCCGGAACCATCTCCCGGTGAGACACTCGGTAGCCCAAGAAGTCGACCTCCGAGAGGTCGAAGGCACACTTCTCGAGCTTCGCGTACAGGCGGTGCTCCCGGAGCCACTGCAAAACTGCCCGTACGTGAGCGTCGTGGACCTGCTGATTTGGGGAGTAAATCAGGAAGTCGTCAAGGTAGATAATCACGAACCAGTCCAGGTAGTCGCGGAAGACATCATTGACAAAGTGCTGGAACACGGCTTGGGCGTTACAGAGGCCGAAGGGCATAACCGTATATTCATAGTGGCCATACCGGGTCTGGAACGCCGTCTTCCACTCGTCTCCCACCTGAACCCGAACCAGGTTGTAGGCCCCGCGGAGGTCCAGCTTGCTGAAGACTGTCGCGTGCCGCAGGCGCTCCAGCAACTCCGGAATCAAGGGGAGCGGGGAGCGGTTGCGGATGGTGATCCGGTTAAGGGCGCGGTAATCATTGCAGAGCCGGATTTCCCCCCGACTTCTCGCGGATGAACAGCACCGGCGCCCCTGCCGGTGACGTCGATGGCCACACGAAGCCCCGGCACAGGTTCTTTTCCAGGAAGTCCCTTAGGGCTGCCAGCTCGGGTTCCAAAAGCGCATAGATGCGACCAGCCGGAATGGGCGCCCCCGGGACTAAGTCGATGGCGCAGTCATAAACCCGGTGGGGAGGTAGGCGATCGGCCTCCTTCTGGTCAAACACGTCCGCATATTCCTGGTATTTGGGTGGCAGCTTGACAGAAGTTGCAGGACCAGGGGCCTCCAGGGTAGCCAGCAGCTTCTCAGGCCAGCAGTGCTCCTGGCAGTACTCGGAGGCGAAGAGCACCTCGTGCCGCGACCACGAGATTCGGGGGTCATGGCGCGAGAGCCATGGCATGCCCACACCAGCGGGAAGTGGGGCACCGCCGTGACCAGGAAGCGGGTCCGCTCATAATGGCCCTGGATTTCCAGACCCACCTCCACCATCCGGTGGGTGATGGGGCCCGACCTCAGCAATCGTCCGTCGATGGTCTCCACTGGGCGAGGCTTGGGTAGGGGCTCCAATGGTATCCGGTGATCCTGGGCAAACTGGAGGTCCAGGAAGTTGTTGGACGCCCCGGAGTCAAGCATGGCCCCCACGGGTATCGGTGCTGCCCGCCGAGGCATACCATGGAGGCCACCAGGAGTGGATCTCGTTGCCTCTCGTGTGGGTCTGCAGTGTCCCTGTTGCCGGGCTCCCCCAGGCCTCGCAGGCCTTCTAGGCCTGGGGGTTGGCTTTTCCCGCCACGCCGGTAGCTGGGGTCTTGGCCGGGCACACGCGAGCGAAGTGTCCCCCCAGCCCGCAGTAGAGGCACAGGCCAGCCCGCCGCCGCCGCCCCTTCTCCTCGGCGGTCAGCCGGGGCAGCGCCCCCCAAGCTGCATAGGCTCCTCCGGGCTCGAGGAAGCCGGGATGGCACCGGAACTGGTCCGGCTGGGCAGACCCTCCGTCTCTCGCAGAGCGGACGCCCAGGTGCGCGCACTTGAGGTTCCGGCGCGGCGGGCCTGCCGGCGGGCTTCCAGGCGCCCATCAATGCGGAGGGCCTGCTGAATAAGCTGCTCAAGGGTCGTGGGCGGGGAGCTGCGGGCCAGTTCGTCCAGAATTTCTGCCGAGAGGCCGGCCTTGAATTGATCCTGAAGAGCCGGGTCATTGTAGGCCACGTCCTGGGCCAAGAGCCGGAAGGAGGTGGTGTAGTCTCGCACCGAGCCCCTCCCCTGCTGCAGCTGGCGGAGCTGGCGGCTCGCGGTCTCAGACCGGACGGGATCCCCCCATACGGCCCGGAAAGCCTGCAGGAACGCAGCCATGCTGTCCAAGACTACACTGTTCTCCCGAAGCAGGGACGTAGCCCACTTGGCAGGCATACCGGCCAACAGGCTAATCATGAACGCCACCTGGGACGCTCATCCGGGAAGTCTTGGGCCCAGACTTGGATGTACAGCCGGCAGTTAGCAATGAAGGTCTCCAGCTCTGTAGGCTCCCCCGAAAAACGCTGCAGTACAGCCATAGGGACCTTGGAAGCAAGCTGGGGCTGGGTTGCCTGTAGCTGCCCCATCTGGAACTGCAGCATTTGCAGAGCATGAGAAAGCTGGTCCACTTGAGCGCACAGCCCTTGGTTCTCTTGGGCCTGAGCAGCCAGCTGGGCCTGCAGGGCCTCTTTCTCCCCATCCATGCTGCCTGACTGACGGAGCAACAATCTGTCAGTGCCAGGCGGTGGTCAGGCAGAGGCAGGGGAGCTGGTTAGAGCTGCAGGGCTTTAATGCAGTCTTAAAAGAAATAAACACAGGCTGTTAAAGTACATAGGGCAGGTTACTACACTAAGGCGAACAGGAGGACTGGTTTCAGGCGAGGGCAGGAACAAGGCACAGACAGCAGGACCACAGTTAACCAACAGTTGTTGCTCCATGCCTTCCACAGCCCGGCGCCTGCCTCAGCCCTCCAAGCCAGGCACCGACCAATCAGGCATGGCTGAGGGCCGACCAATCAGGCGTGGCCATGTGGCTGAGGGCCGACCAATCAGGCGTGGCCATGTGGCTGAGGACCGACCAATCAGGCGTGGCCATGTGGCTGAGGGCTCGCAGCTGGGCTGTGCCTCACAGCTGCAAGCTCTCTGCCCATCGCCTCCTCTGGATCGGGACCGCAGGCAGACTCCCCGGCCTCCCGCGGATTGGGGCCGCAAGTGGGCAGAGCCCCAGGAGCAGGCCCGGGGCCTGCAGCCTCTAGGTAGGTGGCTCTAGGCCCGGCAGCCTCTCCCACGGCCGCCAGGCCCGAGCCGTGGGCCGCGTCGGCCTCCAGACAAGGCCCCTCAGCGGCAGTGGCCTCAGGGGCAGCGACAGGCCCAGCCGGGCCCATGCCCCTGACAAAATGTATCTACTCTTTTATCATATTAAATAATTGCCTCTGCATTTGATTATTACTGGCTTTTAAATTGCCTTCCCTCTGCATCAACTTTTATTTTCTTGGACATTCTGGGGCTATTTGTGTCAGGGTTAGCAGGATCTGGCTCATCTGAGCATGTGCAGAGTACAAACAGTGAAGCAAGGCTTCGCTGCAGCAGAGGTTCTCAGTGAAACAGAAAAAATTCCAGAGGTTCATTAAGTTAGGCTTAGAAGCAGATTTACTGCCACACACTAAGATAAAGGCATTTGGCAAAACATTCCAGCAGCATTAAACAAGTAAAAATAACAGAAGATAAACGGGCAGCATCTCCCCTTACAAGATGTAAACTGTCAGCAGCATGACAGGTCCAGCTAGGCAATCCTGACTGGCAGCTGGTGGAGGCAAACACCAGCCTTTTTATGTCTCCTGTCACCCTGAACAAGTGGGGTGACCCAATCAGCGTTCTGGTGTGTGGCCTTCTCCAGTACACAAGGTATAGTCAAAACAATCCTGATGAGCTTGCATCTGCTTGTCTGGCCACATGAGCTCTTCCTCTGTTGTCCACTTAGAGGAAACCATGCTTGCTCGACATATAACCTTGGAAATTTAAACCAAGAGGGGGCATGATCTATGACCAGCAGAGGAATACATTACGTGATCAAGCAGAAATAAAAAGACAATAAAAACAATACACTGAAAGACTTATTCATACTGGATCATATTTGCAAACATAGGTTGGATAATGGAGCACATCAAAGAATTTCAGAAGAAATTCAGCCTGTGCTTTATAGATTAAAGCAAAGACTTTGTGTAGGTCATGAAAAACTGTTTCACTCTTAAAGAAATCAGTGCGCTACAACATTTAACAGTCCTGATGCTTAACCTGTACTCAGGACAAGAGGCTACCTTCAGGATAGAACATGGAGAAAAGGAATGGTTTCCAACTGGTGAGGTGGTTAAACAAGGTTTCATTTTATAACCTTATCAATTTAACTTGCAAACTGAATGCATTAATTGTAAAGCAGGATGAGACTCAGAGAAGAGAGGTATGAAAACTGGAAGAAAGCAGAAAACAGCAAACGCTTAGAATGATTAATGATAAAAGGAAAGGAAGAAAGTCCAAAGGTAGACTTACAGTTGAACATCATCAACATCAACAACAATAACAACAACCACAGATAATTTACATATCTTTAAAGTAGACAATGAAGACATTGAAATAGTTCAAGATTTTCCATACCATGGCTCAGTCACTAATCAGAATGGAGGCTGCAGTCAAGAAATCAGAAGACTAGGACTTGGAAAGGTAGCTATGAAGGAACCAGACAAGATCCTGCTGTGTCAAGATATATCATTGAATACTACAGTTAGGATTTCCATGCCATCACATTTCCTATTTCTATATTTGATTGTGAAAGCAGAACAGAGAAGAAAGCTAATAGGAAGAAAATCTACTCCTTTGAAATGTGGTACTGGAGAAGACACCCTGGACTGCTAAAAAGACAAATGCATGGGTCCTAGAGCAAATTAAGCCTGAACTTTCCCTAGCAGCCAAAATGATGAAGCTGATGATAACATACTTTGGCCATATCATGAGACAACAGACCGCATTGGGAAAGACAGTAATGCCTGGTAAAGTGGGATGCAGTAAGAAAAGAGGAAGATCCAAGTGGACAAACTCAATCAAAGAAGCCACAGGCCTGAGTGTGCAGAATCTGAGCGGAGATGTTGATGACAGGATGTATTGGAAATTTCTCACTCATCTTGCCAACTTAATGGCAATTAACAACAAGCTGATATTGTTAAGACAGCTCCAGAACTAGACCCAGAAAGATACTTTTAGAGACAACACCAACAGACTTGTATAGCAGCAACATCACCCTAAGAGCTGCCTGTTCAGCAAAGGATTTCCATGTGCATCCTCATAGTACCCTGATAAACGAAATCAGTTGAATATTAAGTTTTCCCTGAATTTTCCCCTGTCTCCTTAACCCCATGCTATCTTCTTATACCTGGCCTACTGGCTTATGCTCTTTTTTGTAATAAATGTTACTATTAGTGATTTGCCATCCGAGTATACTACTATTCCTTTTCCACCCCACCCCCCATACACCCCGTCTGAACACCTAAATTGTGTATAGGTGGTAACCTCGGAGAGGGGGGTACCCTACAAATATTGGTTAATTTTTCCAGTTGACATTTATTATTGTAATTGCAATAAAAAGACACCAATGAACACTTTTCACTGCAGAATAGGTGTTCCTAAGAACTCATTTGTCACTGAGCCTACATTTAGATTCCACCCACATTTACTTCCACTCTGTGGGAAATTGGCTTTAGTAGCAATAGAAGGCACTCAACACTTTGCACAATCAAGTCCTTAATTGCAAGCACTCACTGCATCATCAACAGCTCCTGGATTTAAGTAAGACAGATTCCCTATGGTGTACTCACAGGCAATGGTGTATGTATATGTGGGTCTGTCTGTCCCCCATTTTATTCAGTGGGGAGTAGATGAGGCATCTATTTGAAAGAGAAAACTGCGAACTGGTTTCATGCTTGGAAAAATCAAGGCAACACAAAATGCTCAGCCTAGTGTGGCATAAGTTTGTGAGTGTCGAGAATGTTATTCTTATTTGTTTATTTATCATCTCTCAAGTATCAGCATTCCTGATGTGATATAGAGCAAATAAAAAGAGATAAAACATCTGAAACAGACTAAATATCATTTGAAAAATAATTCAGAAATAATTCAGATCAGTGGGGGGAAAAGAAGTTGAGTGGGACCCAAGAATTAGGAACCATGTCAGAGGTCAAAGATTGGAGGTCATAACCAGAGCCAGTAATGATTATTTTTGGTCACACTTCAGCTCTTGTAGACTTTTGTGATGATGACAGTCAACGACCACTAAGGATGAGTGAGAGTAATTCACAAGAATGCAAAAAAAAGCCATGCTGGATCAGACTGGGGCTCCTTTAGACTAACATTTAGTTCACACAGTAGCCCATAAGTTGCCTATGGGAAGCTTCCTAACAGAACATTAGTGCAGCTATGCCCTCATCTTGATTTCACTGCCAACAGATATATCCAGACAAGCTACCTTTGATAACCAGAGGTGATATACAGCCATAGTGACAAGTAACAATTTACGGCTGCATCTTCCATGAATATATCCAATCTCCCTTTTCAAGCCATCCTACTAATCATGTGGCTTGCCAGCACTCCTTTCACTGCCATCCTACTAATCATGTGGCACTCCAGTACCCAGGAACACTTCCTACCTGTGAAAAATAACCTTCCCATCTAGCTCTGGTGGCTCCACACTAAGTATGAAGCTCCTCTAGGATCCTGGACTTATTAGTTTTATTGGTTGAGTGACTGGATAAATTTATATAAATTCTAAATTTATATCCTGCCAAAGGTGGGATGGAAAGAATATTTGAATGCTGCAAGGGAAAAATAAATGAGAAAGAGGCTATACAAATGTCTGACAGAGAGAATTGTCTTGAAGTCCCTTTCCCCCGACCTGGAATAGAATACTTCTCATCCACCCCAGATTCACCTTTTTCTTGTACCCCCAAGGCAGGAAGGTGAGATGGAAGCTCAGTGAGGAGAATCATTGTATAGACTGGGTTGTGATAGCCAGCACATGATGACCATACCTGTATCATCATGGACCAGCTATCAGAAAACATGTGACAAAACTATAGCCCTTGAGGATCCCCTCCAGGTTCCAGCTACCCACCTTCTTGATTTCAAGCATGGATCAGGTGGAGTGAGCCAGGAGAAAATTTTGGAGGGCCATAGCCTCCCTAATTGTCCCCTGGCTCCTCCTGCCCCAAATGCTGTGCATGGATGCAAAGGGGGAACCCCTACCCACCATCCTGCCAGAGACTTTCTTCCCCCATGCAGTTTACAAAAACTGCCACTTACGAAAAGGTTTGTCACCAATGAGAAAGTTTAAATTACTTATTCTCCTCTGTAGGAATGAATAGTTTAACACAGCACAGCCCTAGCTCAAGTGCCTCTCTATCTCCTTGCTTTATCTTCATAATTGCTCTGAGAAATAAGTCCTTTTGACAGAGAATGGCTGTTCCAAGGTCACCTAGTGAGTTTCCCAAGTTTCAGTTCCAGCATGGCGATCACAACACCATTCTGGCATAGATAATGGGCAGTTGAAGTATGGAGGGAAAAATAGCTCTCCAGCTTTTTAGTACTCTTTCAGATGCTCTTTAAAAAACAAATCAGTACCCAATTTGCCCTTTCATTTGGCTATGTATCTCAAAGGAGTTTCCTGCCTCTAAGGAACATTTACTTCTAGATGTCTTTTGGGTAATTTCATGGCAAATATCAATTAGGACTGATGGTCCTTGGGCAGGCCTATGAACAGGTGTTATCCTACCTATTGTAGAATACTTTTGTGAGACTCTCAACTATGCTCCCATGTTTTGCTTGCTTCTAAGTCAAAGCCACCAAAGTGTAGCCCTCCACCTAATAGAAGTTGTTATACTGCAACTCCCAGAGTTAGATAGAGTTAATTGGTGTTGTAACCCCACAACATCTGGAGGCCACAGTTTCTCCACTCCTGTATTAGTACGATGCATCAACTTAACTGTGTGAAAGATGCAGTTGGTAAAATCATAGAATAGATGATGAAAGCATCATAAGGTACAGAAGCACATATGTTGTATGCAGTGATTTTGCAAGTTCCATGTGCTCTTCCTTAATAAGGAAATCTAAACTCAACAGACAGGCCACTGTAAACATGTCAGAGACATCTTCCTTTCAAAGCACTGTTTCTGCCTGAATGAGGGAAACCCAATAGAGAGGAACCTGAGACTGTAAGCAGAGCTTGTCAGACAAGACCCCAAAGCAATGCTTAGAATGTCCTTTGCTGAATGATTAGAATCAGCAAATGCTCTAATTCTAGTTAATTGGAACTAGCAAAGGTTCTAATCAAGCCAGCTTGGTGTAGTGATTTGTGTGCTAAACTAGGCTTCTGGGAGACCAGGGTTCATTCAAATCTCTGCATGAAGCAAGAAGGACTTATAACACCTAATAGAAGGGATGTAGAGAAGAGGCAAGTCTCAGGGTGTTAAATAAGGTAATTTTATTATTCCAATTAGCCTAATGCATTTCAGCCTAGTAATATTTAATCACCTTCTTCATGGGATGATAAAAAAATAAAAATAAGAAAAGGGGCAATACCTAAACAGCAAAAATTGTAACAGAAGACAAATTACAATTTGCTATTTGAATTATACATACGTATTTGTTGTTGTGGACCTTCCAGTCCTTTCCAACTTATGACAACCCCAAGGCAAACCTATCATGGGGTTTTCTGGAGCTGAGAGTGTGTGACACTTCCAAGGTCAGTCAGTGAATTTCCATGGCCGAATGGGGAATTGAACCCTGTTCTGCAGGCTCATAGTCCAACTACACCACGCTGGCTCCATGCATGTAAGATGTCACAATTTTAAAACTACTTATTAACTCAGACAAAGTTGTACATAAACAAAATATAACTTACAATAAAACTTTAAAACTTTAAGCCATCTGCAGGTAGTCCAAAAAGAGCGTTTTGTGTTTTCTCTTTATTTATAAAGAGAAAACTTATAATTACAAAAAAAATGTCAAAGGCAGAAGAGCAAGATTTAAGGGGGGAATGTTTCACAATAACCAAGAGGGCCAAATATCTAACTATTGTAATTTCAAAAAATAACTTTGAGCTGTTTGATAACAACTATAAAAGAGTTTGGAAGGAAATAAAGGCAGAAATGGGGAAATGGAAAAAATTGGATTTATCATTATTAGGCAGAATAGCAGCCATAAAAATGAACATATTGCCCAAAATGATTTTTTTATTGCAAAATTTGCCTATATTAATAAACGATATCTCCTTTAGAAAATGGAATAAAGATCTGATGAAATATATATGAAAAAAGAAAAAAACAAGAATAAAACAAAAATATTAACAGATATTAAAGATAGAGCAGGATTTGGCCTTCCTAATCTAAAACTGTATTATTATGCTAATTGTCTAGAATGGTACTAGATTGGATCAAAGATTATTACAGCTAGAATGAGAAGTTGTCTACTTTGGCTGGCATGCGTACCAGTGGTATGAGAAAGCTAAAGTAGACAAAGGATTTACAAATCGCTTTATAAGAAGGGGTCTCCTAAGAGTATAGTTAAAGAATAAAAGGAGATTCTACTTAAAAAAAAACCCTTATGGGTTTCAGGTCACAAAGCATTTTACAAAAGAGAAATACCAAGACTAGGTAAATGGATTATGTATAAAGATCTTTTAAAGTCTCAGGAGGGAATCATGCAATTTAAATCAATAGAAGAATTAAAGGAACAAGGTTTCACCACACATTGGCTATTATTAAGACAACTGAAAGAAAGGTTTAAGATAGATAAAAAAATGGATGGATTTGAAACTAAATAAAAAGAGTTTGAGAAATTACTTAATACAGAGGTAAGCGATAAAGTGGGGAAAATGTATAGGATTCTATTGGATATGGACCTAGAACAAGAAGTAAGTAAGGACAGTATGTTAAAATGGGCTAGGGATATAGGTCATCCTATTACAATGGATCAATGGGTAAAGTCATGGATACAGACATGGAATCTATTACAACAAGTAAGCTTAAGGGAAAACCTGTACAAAATGATTCATAGATGGTATTTAACACCATCGCAGTTAGCTAAAATGCAAGATGGAGGGAAGGAGACTTGCTGGAAATGTGAACTTAAAGGTATGTTTTACCATGTATGGGGGACCTGTGTAAAAGCTAAAAAATACTGGAAAGAGATTCACGGAGTAATTTCTGAAACATTTAAGATTAAATTTCCATTAACTCCAGATTATGCTTGTTAAATATGACTGATTGTCTTTCCAAACTTGATAGAACATAAAAAAGGATCTTACTATACATGGTTACTGTAGAAAGATTATGTTATGCACAATGGTGGAAACAAGTTGAATCTCCAAATATAGAGAACTGCACATTGAAATTATACGAGATGCTAGAGTATGATAAAATTCAGACTTTGATGCTGGAAAAACTGACGACTCAATTTAGTGATGGATGGAAGATTGCAGTACCCACGTGGGAACATCTATGGGGGGGAAAGGCATCTCTAGGGATTGAAGCCTTAAGTTAATTAGTGTAAATGTCTTAACAAAATTTGACCTATATAATCTAATAGACTGACATTAATTAAAAAATTTATATAGATTTCTTCATATGCAATATATTAAGGAAAATATAATTATAACTATATAATTAAATACAGTAAGAAAAATATAATTAATTATGTTAAATAACAGCTTTCTGGTACAATTGTATGGATGTTATCTAACAAAACTTTATCTGTATGTATATATATATATATATATATATATATATATAGTTTAAGGATGCTAAAGGTTTCGCACTCTGTTAATATTATGTTAGATATTAACAATTCTTTAGGAAATAGTAGACCCGTACAAGTAACAGCAATAGTTAGGGAAAATAATGGATGCTCTAGTTGAAAATCGTATTGGATAACTAAGAGAGTAAGGAATAAATAATTAATCATTCACTTCTTGAGATGGAGTGAGTGGGTTAAAGGGAGGTGGAGGGAGGAAAAAGGGATTTGATATGCATTCCAAGAACTGTCTGGTAAATATTATAAGAATAATGGTCATTATTATCACTACTGTGGTCGTATATTTCCTTCTGTGCCTCCTTCACCCACCGTGGGGCTCTATTTTTTATGTATTTTTTGAAATCAATAAAAATTATTAAAAAACAAAAAATAGTGTTTGTGAGTGTATGTCTGACAATTGATAGTAGGAGGCAGAGTATTATACTGTTCCATTACTTTCAATGTGGATCAAGGACATCCTTATCATAGCGATTCTTCAGCAGATAGCAAGTCAGGAGATATGTGAAATACGTAGTGTCCCTTTTCTTCTTTTATCTTTTATCAGTCCCTGAAGAAGGCCATTAAATATTATTAGGTTGAAATATGTTGGGCTAATTGGAAGACTAAGGCCATTTTCACCCAACACTGTTATAAAGCTATTATTCCACTTTCAACATCCTGTGGGATTCTGGTGCTTGTAGTTTCCTGAGGTTGAAGAGCTCTCTGGCTGAGAATTCTAAATGCCCCTCCCTAAACTACGAGCCCCAGGATTCCATAGGATGTTGAATGTGGAATAATAGCATTATAACAGTGTAGTGCAGGAATAGCCTAAAATCATCTTTTTTTTTTTTTAACACCCTGAAACTTATATCTTCTTTACATCCCCTCAATCTCTGCTTGGCCATAAGTGAGCTTGGGGCATTCTCTCAGCCTCAGAGGAAGGCAAACCCAGCTGAACAAACCTTGCCAGGAGAATCCCATGATAGGGTCCACTTCAAGGTCACACTAAGTCAGAAACTATTTAAAGGCACTCCACAATAACAGCAACAGCAATAATGGTTCTAATTAGTTGATTTAGAATGGTCAGACATCTTCTGGCATCCCACCAGAGGCCACACCCTGCTCCCAGTGTTCCTAAATATTCCATTGCACCATTTCGTTTTGCTAGGAGAGCAACACTCTTCCTGGAATTTTACTTTAAAACAAAACATGCAGGGAGCATGTGCCTTGTTTTCAAGACAAACTGTGCTTCTGTGATCCCAATTTCCCACCAAAATAAGCTGTGTGTTCTCTGTACTCTTTGTTTTGAAGTCAAATCAGGAGGGTTGCCAGAGCTGCCCCACTGATCTTTGACTGTACCACAGTGAGTTTGGGAGCAGGGAGAACAAAGCAGGAGTGGAAGTATGCATTCAGCCTTGTGCACCTCTGCTATGTGGAGTGAAGAAAGAACTTGAGTTATTATACACTGAAAGAAATAGGAAAAGATAGGGTGACTTGGCCCCAGGTGATGTGTTGGAAGTTATACGGGATCCAGAGTAAATTTTAACCAAGCATGCTCATGCTTTGGACCTGTGTAAACACTGAAAGAGGGAGAATAAAGGAATTCACAGGCTGTATGTAGTACCCAAACCTTACTCTGTGGCCTCTAATTTTGTCCTGACCCTCTCAATTTTTTCAGGTGTTTTTTTCACCTCCAAACCATACCCAATGGTCAAAAACCATCTTAAAACACAGTAGCATACCCTATGGTAACTACCACAATCTTCAACACCATTTCCCAAAAGAAACAAAAGAGCCTGACAACCAGCCTAAACCAAAACTGGAAATGACATGGTGTTACTTCTGATGTATTAACAACATGCTGGTGCAGCCTGCAAGATGGATATTGAGCGTGAAAATCTCCTTTCCCCAGTCATAGTTGCCTAACCTTGAAGGAAAACCAAAAGCTGGTGACCAGGCCTGCTTTTAACTCTAGAAAGAGGGAGCCTTTATGTCATGTTGTGAGCCTAATCCATTCATGAAGGTTCTCCATCTGGCTTATGAAAGCTACCTACAGAGTCTCATTCTTTCCCTAAATCCTCTCACCATCCTCACAGCTGTCCCTCCTGGAAATCTGGGAGAGAAGTACCAGCCTATGCTTTGGGAACAGAATAAAAATCTCCAGCAGATTCCCATCTCTGTTTTATCTCTTAATAGGAATCTTACTGGAAAAGGCACTGCTCCCCACTGCTTGCTACTCAGAACTTTTGGCTGAGCATCCTCCCATATTTTGTGTCATCTATTTGCCTGCTATTCACCATATTGGGTTTTGGACACTGACCCTGCTCATTCCATTCAACCATGGCAATTGTCTTGTTTGAGTAACTGGATCCTCCCAGCCACAACTCAGCTGCCAAGCTTCTGACACAGGGAGGATCTATTAGTCTCTCAGTGTCCTTCTAGCTGTGCCTCTGTCTCCATTCTATTCTGGAAGCAATCAGTCTTAGGTAACTCCCTTGCACCATGCCTGTGGTGTTACTGTTTTACATTCTTCTTAATTTACAAGGATATGAGCTCATGATGTATATTAAAAGAGACTCCACTGTGAGGACCAATCAGTCACTAGATGAAAGACAAAAACGTTCCTTGGCTTCAGTCCAGAAGGTCCCTTTACGTGCATACATGGGCCTTAAGGATTAAGGATTGTTTCTCTGTCAGATGTACCAAAGCCACCCCAAATCCACCAATTTTCCCATCAATTATTAGTTAGCTAGTTAGTTGTCTGTTTGCCCACATGGTTGCTAAGTGGACCTATAGGCAGCTTACAACAATAAAATGATTCTTCCAGTCACAGACCATAAAAGATTAAAATATGAAACATTTGAACTGACATTACTCATAAAACAGAGCTGGAGAGCATGCAAAATGTGGGCCACATGTGCCCCACATAGGTTTCTTCAGCCCCACAACACACACACACACACACACACACCCTGGACACCCCAGGAAAACTATCCCACTTCAAGAGAGTGTAATTCTTCTTTAAAAACAAGACTAAGAGTCCCATCAATCTTGTTTTCTCAATTCTGTCTGTTAATGCTAATCAGACTCCAGACACAGAGGGCTCCTGGAGTTGGACCATACTTTAAGGTCATTATGCATGAGAAATACTACTTTTTATAGTATATAGAAATGTTTATAGTGTATAGTGTATAGTATATAGTGTATATAGCGTATAGTATATAGAAATGTTTATAGTGTATAGACATGTTTCGAAATACATGCTATTTGTAAGTTGTTCGCCGCCTTGATCCATATGGAGGGGCAGGATACAAATAAATAATAATTAATAATAATAATAATAAATAATAATAATAATTACAGTACCCTTGATGCAACAGCAATAGGACTAAATTTACCATTAAATCTATTTTGAGTACAATCATGCACTGAAATCAATGGGAGTTCAGTTACTTGTAACTAACAAATCCTGTTCTTTTCAATGAGTCTTCTCTAGGTAGAGCTAATGTTAGATTTACCCCCTTGAATTGCTCCCAGAGACTGGCAGTGTGTAGTGATTGGCTCCCATGTCTGCTGATCTGCTCTGGATTTTAATCTTAAATGTAAAGGATTTATCCAAAGTGCTGATCCTTGTCTCCCAAACAAACTCATTACAGTTGGGGCTGAAACCCAAAATAGATTCTTGACACCCACACCCACATACCAATATGGGAGCAACCAGCCAACACTTGCAACCAGAGATCATCTTTTCAAACCAATCAAGTGTAGGTCATGGAACAAGTATCAGTTCATAACTGTGCTACTGCATCTAAAATTGATTGATCTTTCTCAACATGGTACTGTGCATGCAAACCTTCAGAAATATAGTAGCATTGCTTAGCAGAACTCTTATACTTCCACTGATAAAAAGTGGAAGTTCTTCCACACTTCAGTAACCTTTAAGCATTGCACCCCAGCCAAGTAAAAACCAACTCTTCTAGTGGCAACAGTTCTAACAGCAAAGCAAAAGTCATGACTTGCCACCATGATTTCAATACGAATCTTTCATTTTTGCAGCAGAATTATGTACATGCTTTGAAACGTCTTGCTATTCACAAACAAATGTGTTGTTTTTTCCATTTAATAGCACTAAAGATTATTAAGTTCTAGAAAAGAGTGTATAAGCATTGATAGAAGCTCTCTGCATTCTACAGTATATGAAATGTTTTTCAGCTGTCTATAAAATCAAGAAGATAATGGCAAAGGTGAATGGTAAAACATATTAATTAGCAAAAGAAAGTTACTAGAGGGGTATTTGGTTTTGGAGAGAAATTATATTTGTTGCTGGTCAAACTGGCCACTCATGCTTCACTATAGCTCTTGAGAGGAGAAGCTAAACTATAGTATTCCTGCTATGCTTTAAAGATTATAGTCTAATCAGACACACGCCCATGGAATGAGTATATGTTGGCCATTCCTATCTCCTCTTTGGAGACCATGATCATATACAATAGTCCCTCCTTATCAGTGGAGAGGATATGTTCCAAGGCCCCTTGCAGATGCCTGAAACCGTGGATAGAATCAGACCCTATATATGCTATGTTTTTTTTCCCCTAGACTTACATATCTGTGATAAAGTTTTTATGCTTTGAAGCCATTATTAAATAAAATAAGGGTTAATTGAACCCAAGGGCAGTCGATCTGATAACCAAGACAGGTAGTATATATAGTACAGTGAGGACTCCCTGGACAAAGTGATGATACACGTCCCAGGTGGGACAGAACAGCAGGCAATTTAAAACCTATGAATTGTTTATTTAAGGAATTTTTCTTTTAATATTTTCCAGCCACAGTTGACAGCGGGTAAGTGAAAATGCAGACAGCAAAACCATGGATAAGGGGGCACTACTGCAGTCTGGGGCTGAGAACAACACTTGTTGTCCTGGCAACTTCAGTGAGTTTACAGCCGTGCCACTTCAGATATTATATTATGAACAGTTTCACATCTCCCTGAGGGTAAGAGAGTGGCGAACATTTCAAGCAAGAAATAAATAAGCAGGAGCATGAGGCAAAGGCTGTGGGCAAATGTCTTCATTTATACAGACATGTAACATCCGTATATACACATATATTTCAGGCTTAAGCAGAGGCTTTGACTAAGCAGTGGTACAGATACAGCCAAGTTATGTGTCATGTTCTAACTGAATTTATAAATAGCCAAGCTCGCTACACTCTAAACATGTAGTCTTTATTTTTAGAGATTACTGTACATGTGTGTATATTTATTATCAAGGAGACAACTGCTTATCCAGTTCCTAAAACAGGGTCCAATGTAATGGTTCTCAGAGAAAAATTAAGACTGGGGAGGTTAGTGTTTGCTGTGTAAAGAGGGGACAGTGATGCTATGGAAGTAGACAGCACACTAGAAGGCTATCTGACCAAGAAATAAAACAAACAAGCAATGGACATTGATGAAAGAAAGAAAACAGGTCAGGGTCAGATATACTTGCCTGACTCACAGAAAAATGAGGGAAGTGCTGCCGGCACAAACCATTCTCAAGTGATTCAGCTTTAGCTCCACATTCAAAAATGGGTCAAAAACCTCAAGCCACACCCTTGGCTAGTAAATGATCAAGGACGGTTTTGATATAACCAGACTCTGGATTCTTGGTCAGTCAGCCCTATAGCAATGATAGGATGGCTACACCATTACCCTGGGGCTACCACAATTTGAAAATGGAATTTCTACTCCGGGTTTCCAACAGGAGTAAAACATGGCAGGGGGTTGGACTGGATGGCCTGTGTGGTCTCTTCCAACTCTACATTTCTATGATTCTATGCACAAATCAATAAATCAATAAATACCCCAGATATCACCATCCTCACCTTCTCCTTCTTCACTATCTTTTTTATTATTATTATCCTACCTTTTCCCCAAAATTGGGACTCAAGATGGCTTGTAATTTGAAACAAGAATAATAAAACTTAAAAACGTAAGTTCAGAACAAACTGGAACAAGCAGGGCATAAGGCTAGGCCCATAACCTGTCAGGGCATCTAGTTTCCAGTGCTAGAGCATCTGCAGAGCGCAAAAGCAAAAAAATCCATGCTGGACCATCAGCAGCTGCCCCAGACTGAAAACACAGACACACAAAGTGTGTCTAGGCTAGTCTAAAGTTTATTGAAGCATTGCAGGATACATACTGCTTCAGACAGTTTTGCACCAGGTATCACCAAGGGCAATTTGACCTCTTCCTCTCATCCACAAGAAAAACATTACACTAACAATCCAGCTCAAGGAAAATATATGCCAGGGTTGAAATGTTTTGGAAACCACTTCCCAACATTTTAAGCTCACTTCTTCACTACCTCACTAAAGCCATTTCCGCACTAGCCTGTTATAGCGCTCTGATTCCACTTTCAACATCCTATGAAATCCTGGGGTTTGTGGTTTTGGGAGGGGCCAGTCGGCCCCTCCCGAAACTGCAAACCCCAGGATTTCATAGGATGTTGAAAGTGGAATCAGAGCGCTATAACAGGCTAGTGCAGAAATGGCCTAAGACTCAAAGCTGACAACAACCATGGAAGTTATAGAGCATCTCCCTGGCCTCAATGCAGCATCGTTTTATGCTGCATTACTATATATTGAAGCTGACTTTTAGACTCAGTGGGCGGGGTTGGTAAAAGATACTCTCCAGGCATAAAAGGTAAACAGATATCCCAACATTGAGGTGGCTTAGCAGCAAACCATGAGGGAAACGTTGAACCATTACACATTACAGGTAAGTGTCTTAGAAAAGTGATAAGGAATGCCAACTAGATAAGGAATGCCAACTAAAGCCAGCTAGACTTTTATTCAGAGCTCAGAGTAATAACAGTGAAAGATGCCTAAGTGGAAAGAGTTACCACCAACTACCTGAGATCTCAGACAATAGCAGAATACGAATCGGAGTTTCATGGCTCAGAGGTTCCATCTATAATTAGTTGTAATAACATAGTACTTGTTTGTTCCTGGTAGATCAAGAGAAGGTTCAGGTACATTCTTTGCATCTACACTGATATTTTAATTATTACTCTTTCTCCTGCTAGTTCTGGAGGCTTTGCTACTAGTCCAGAAATCATAGAGAGAGAGAGAGAGAGAGTGGCCTTGACTGTGATGTGGAAATGCTTCAGAACATCATTTTTTCCACATTTTCCACCAGGGCTTTTGATTGACTAAAAGACACTCTTGTAAACAGTCGGATGGATAATGTTAGGGCAATCAGGTGGACATCTGCATGTTCTCCATGGTCACAGGAAATAACTGCCTCAGATCTCATCAAAGAAGTCAGTAAATCCTATCACTCTTCCACCGTTCTGTTGATTAGAGAATCTCTCTGTTAAGGAAGTTAGTCTTATTCCCATTAACATTTTAGGCTGTCACATCCAGAACAAAATGGATTTTTGATAACTGATGCAAATAATATTTGCAAATGTTCTTGTCTTAATCAAGATATTATCTGGATATTTTATAACATTTATTTATAACATATCTGCATATTTTATCATAAAATTTATCAGCAACCACAAGACCTCCTCTCCTTAGTGAGAGTGAAACACTGTCTTTTAAAAAAAAAAATAAGCAGAAGAAATAGCAAAAAAGAAAAAAAGTGAAGTAAGGTTTTTTCCACACACAAAATGTCCACAAAGAAGTCCAAAAACATGAAAAATCATTGGAAAGATGTACAAAAAACTCTTTGAGTTCTAACCCTGTGCAGATAAAGCTTTTGGACTTTCCCCCCCTCAAATGCAAGCACAAATAAGCAATGATTTACAGCCCTATTCTTGACAACAGTGTCAGGGCAGTGCCAATTAAGTGCATCAGACAAAATGCACAGACCAGAGTGCCAGTATGGCTGGAACTCCTCTGGAATAAGGCTTTTGTGATTCCCTTTTCTTCCAAAAAGTTCTCTCCACTGCATTTGTCTTTTGATGAAACAGCTTCTTGACTGCCAATTAAGTTCAGCACTAGAGGACAAGCAGCGTCACTTCTAATATATTTCTGTTTACTTCTGTTTCTTATACTTATAAATCTGGAAGGCAAGCACAATTAAAGAAACGAATGAACAGAAAATCTGGAAGTGACAGATGCGGAATAGATTCAAGCATCAAAAACATTGGTTCCAGTTCATCACATTTCTGAGTATTACTGTAATCAGATGAAAGCCAAACATGTTTTTGTAAATTTAGGGCAGCTTTAGGGTTGCATTTCCCACATCAAAGTCCACTGCTTAATATTGTCAGTACTCCCTATTACGCATACATTTACATGTTTGAAGAATGAGTTTCCAATCATTTTCAACATGTACTTAGTTTATTTTAATTCTTGCTATTTTTATGCATTTTTAAAAACTGAGTCTGGCTTAAAATTTATAATGCATGGACAAAAACAGTGTGAATGCAAAGAAAGAAAGAAAGAAAGAAAGAAAGAAAGAAAGAAAGAAAGAAAGAAAGAAAGAAAGAAAGAAAGAAAATGCAGTATCTTCTGACCTGGCAAATAAGCCTCAGAGGCAGTCTTTCAAATTTAAGTACCATGGGCAACAGTTTTCTCCAAAACATGACTTTATTAAATACCTAATTTGCAAATTTTACAGGCTGGATCCAGGTGACTTTACTGCAGTGCTGACTTGAGCAATGAAGGATCCACTAGAAGATTGGGTCAGCAAACTGAAAGAATCCATTTTTAGCCAAATGTGATCACGGGAATATAACTGAACTGGTAGAAAAGCAACACTTTTAGGGCCCAGTCTCATAACAGCACAACTTTTTTTATTTTCAGCATAAAAAAGAAGAAGGGGTGGAGAGCAAGGGAAATGCACCAATCAATGACTTTAAGACTGACTGGTTTTTATTTTATAGCTTTTATGGCTATAAAGCTATGTTTCAGATGCAGTATAGGGGATTCGTACTACTTTCGTAGTTTCAGGGGATTTTTAGTAAGATGATGAATGTAATCAGGAGATTATATGAAGCTATTCTAATTGGTGTAGATTTTCTATTGAAAGAAAACCAGCTGGACAATTCTAGATTTTAAGGTTTTCAGAACTGCATCCAGAAATAGACAGTAAGAACCAAAGGAAAAAAGTGGCCATTTCTGTAACTCTGACAAACTGTTGGGAAGAGATGTCCACAGCAAAGTATACAACTGTACTGGACTTGACCATGTAGAGAATCTAAGTGTCCTAGAAGAACACGTGAAAGGGGATTTTCCCCCCCTCTAAGGTTCATGAATGGAGTCTGATAGAAGATTGAACCCAGAAGTTTATTTAATGACACAGCACTAGGTGGATTCTCACTTGGTATCCCCTTGTTCCAGCCTGAAGAAGAAATTAAATCCAGTTTATATGGAATTCTTACAAAAACATGTAGTGGCAGTGACTGAACAACAAAAGACTATGACAGTCATACAAACTGATAATTAAGGAGCAAGTAATGTTTTAACACTATGTGTATCATACTTGTTCCTTGTATCTTATTCCATTGTTTCAGCTGTTATCAGGACATGTCAAAGTGTTGGTGATGACCTTTAAAGCCCTACACGGCTCAGGTCCAGGTTATTTGAAGAACTGTATCCTTCCCTTTGAACGAGACCGGGTGTTGAGATCTGCAGGAGAGGCCCTTCTCTCAGTCCCACCACCCTCACAGGTACATTTGGTGGGAACATGGGAGAGGGCCTTCTCAGTGGCTGCTCCCAGGCTGTGGAACTCCCTGCCCAAAGAGGTTGGACTGGCACCCTCCCTGCCTACCTTCAGGAAACTGCTAAAAACATTCCTCTTCCAGCAAGCATTTTATATGTAGTTTCTATTGGTGCTGGTCATTTTAATTGTTATTTAATTGATATTTTAATGCTGTTTCTATATGTATTTTAACATGTTTTAATTATTATTGTGGTTTAATTTTGGTTTTAACTTTTGTACATGACAGTTTTTAATTATGTTCTTTTAATAACTGTAAGCCACTGTGAGTCCCCTCGGGGAGAAAAGTGGGATAAAAATAAAGATGATAATGACGACGATGATGATGATGACGACGACGACGTCAATGTGTTTTGGAGCATGGTTAAGAAAGTTTTATGCATGTTTAATTAAAATTTAAATCATTAGGAGATTATCAATTTTTTCTCCGTCTTAGCAAACTGTTCTTCAACATGGCTCCACTGCATTTGGATGATGAGGTTGATTTCTGACCTTTATTCTTTACATGTATAATTATGTTTAATTGTTTTATCTAATGCTATTTTTTGTTCAGTGTTTTCAATAACAATGTGTTTTTAATAATCAAGGTATGAACCATGCAGTTGTGTGTGAGTGAATGTGTGAGTATGTATGCATTTAGAAGGAAAAGGTGTACAAAATTACAATCTTTGTACAAAATTATAACCTTTATTTATTTCCCTGTTCTCTAAACATAATAGTAGCAATTCTAGGCCAGTCAAACAATTCATAGATGTGAAAAAGGACAAGAGGAAATCAGATCAGTTTAATATGCTAGATACTAGGGAATACTTTAAAGGGTAACATTAATTCTTTTTGTTGTTTAAAATTATTAATGTTCTGCCTCCCTTTTAAGTCTGTAAGAACTGCTGGGTCTTATAAATGGCACATAGCCCATTTAGGGATTAAGAATGCTGAATGGAAAGCACATTAATTGTCAGCTAATTGTATATTAATGGTTTGGGAAAGCCTTTTAAAATTAAAGTTTGGAACAAGAAGGCAATATAACGAGGGGGAGCACAATTAAGTAGAGGAAATATCATATATCCAAACTTCATTGCCAAGCATACCCAGTTTTTAAAATTGTCATGATCCTTCTCTTTTAATACACTTTCTCTCTCACACACACACACACGCACACGCACACACACACACACCCCTGCCACATATTAACAAAAGTCTCAACAAAGGTTTGCTGAACTCTCAACTTTCCTTTTTATCACCAATACTCAGTTCAATGAGGACCCAGTATAGTGTAGTGCTTTGAGTATTGGACTACAATCTTGGAGACCAGGGGTTGATTCCCAGGTCAGCCATGGAAACCCACTGTTATCTCCAGAAAACCCCAGGGTAGGTTCATCTTAGGGTTGCCATAAGTTGGAAATGACTTAAAGGCAAACAACAACAACTTAGTCTAGTATACTGATACTGTGCTGGACTCAATGCCGTATATTTGACAATCCCCAATAAATATGATTCATTACTAGGTATATATGATTCTGACAGTTTATCTTTTTCACAGCTCCTGAATTTTCTGATCTAACATTTGGTTTCTCCCAAAATTTCATGGAGCTTCCCTTTGTACACACTGTCATGTGCATTTCTCCTAATGCATGCCTTTTGGGGTGTAATTTCTCATACTAGATGCATGCTTTGCAAGCTATTTTCCTATCAGAATCAGAATATTATTTCACCTGTATATGCATTTTCCCACATATATGCATTTCTTAATTGCTGCTTTTCATTGCAAAAGACAGAGAAGTATGAATTTCAAAGAATAATGGAGCAGTGATGAAAAAGAATTTCACTTCAGTCAATAACCTCAACAAAAGTGTGCTTTTGCACCTCTTGTGACTAACTTATTGTTGCTGTGTCCTTTCAAGTTGTTTTTGACTTCTGGAGACCAAAGACACACCTATCGTGGGGTTTTCTGGGGCTGCAAAGGTGTGACTGCAAAAATAAAAACACTTCACTTTAAGAATCAGGATGTTTACAAAGGTATTATCAAGTAGCAAGTCAATGGATAGGTTTAAAAATGTGAACAGGTAAGTACGTGAACAGGTGGTAGCACACAGAGGGACATGTTTAAGTCAATGGGAAAAAAACGCATCCATTCGATAAAATGAATAAATAACTGTGTGCAAAAATATGAAGAAAACTGCATATGATTTTGGAATGTAAAATAAAACCAGAATCTTACAGGCTGACCAGGAACAAAGAAGGACATAAAGAAAATGAAGTTGGATTTGGAAAAAAATAGCAGGAAGAAAATGAAGGTGAAGTTTGGAAAAACACAACAGAACAGAGACTGAGAGGCTTTCATACCTGTGTAACTGAGTCTGGTTTTATGTGTTGGTTCAAAATCTCAAAATCAGGTAACTTTGCACTAAAATCCACACTTTCTCCTCCCTGTCATTGACATGACACATACCATCAGAGAGTCTGCTCTTCTCTGTACCCCAGTATGCAGGCTAGCCCTCCTTGCAAAAAACACCTAAAGACAGGAACAGGTTGCCTGATGACTAAAGGTTAGAATGGGAGTCCTTGTGTTTCAAAGAAATAGCAAGTGTGTGGCAGCTGAATGTAAAGTCAGGTGAGAAAAAGTGTGGTCTCATCCTCCACCCAAAATGTTACCCTGAGTTCTGAGGGTCCCGTAAGGGACGCCTTGATTTGCTCCAAGTTTATCAAGGTTGGAGAAATTAGTGGAGCACTGACAATAGCAAAATGAGGGGCAAGGTAACCTAGCAGGATCTTTTACCCAACTTTACGGGGTCAGACCAACCAAAAAGCCAGACAAATATATCGAATAAATGGATTTTATTTAATTAATATATTCTCATGCACCAATGCACTCACTTACTCACACACACAAGGCCTATTGAGAAGGCAATGAGGTCAAAAATGGATAGGGGATATAGCAAAGGGATGGTAGAGCTGATGATACTGCATTTATCTTGAAGTCTTTGGTCCAGGAAGTGGTGAGAAGAATGGAGCTCAGCGAAGAGGCAGCTGAGGGAATCACTCAACTAACAGAGTGCCAGTCTGCTAGTGTGGTGGGGAGTTCTCAGAAGAAACCCTCATAAACTAGGACTACTTATAGGGCAGAACGTACCTCGAGGGCAGGTCTTTTCCCAGATAGAAAAATGGTCACAGGAAAGGAAGGAATGCCAAACAATGGCAAGTTGGTCATTTGCATGATTGGTTTATGCTGGGTTGCAAGTATTCAGGGTTGTGTTTGCAAAGGGTTGCGGTGTAAGTTTATGTAGATGGACCTCGCCTTGTTAGGATTTTTCCAGAATCACAGTTGCTCAACCTGGGGAAAACATGCTAATTCCCTCAAGTTGGCTACTTTTGGCTGAGGACCCTTTGTCTAGTAGATGTGTATTGCCTGAGGTCTCCTTGCTCCTTGGGCTATGTGACTGCAGATTTTTCTGGTCTTGATCTGTTTTCAGTTGTTCAACCTCTTTGCCTATGTGCCCATATGGGCAACCTCTCTGGCATGGTGGGCATATCTGATATCAAATTTGTAGTCCCCCAGATAGGGTATGCCAGTGGAGTAACAATTAGACCATAAAGTCCCCAAATCTCACATCCTGGAAATTTTGGTTGGATTCTCCTCACCTAGACAATAACAACAGAAATACCAAGTCTTTCAAAGATGTGCAGTTTGGGGTCCCTTGCCCTTCACAGACCTTCACAAACACACAAAAATTGGTTCCAGTGATTCCTGTAACCATAAACAATGTTACATCATTTCCCATCATGTCAAACCCAGAGAATGTTCACAAAAAGTTCCTCTTTATCTTGGAGAAAAGTGAATAGTCATATGCCATGGGGTTCTGTCCTGACGTCATGCTGTTCAACATCTTTATAAATTACTTAGTTGATAGAAGAGAGGACACACTCATCAAATCTGAAGATGACAACAAATTAGGAAGGGTTGCAAATACTCCAGAAGACAGAACCAGGAATCAAAATGACCTTAACAGATTGGACAGATAGGCCAAAACTAGAAAAATGGATTTCATCAAGGATAAATGTAAGGTACTACATTTAGGCAAGAAAAATGAAATGCACAAATAAAGGATGGATGACAACTGGCTTAACAAAAGTATATGTGAAACAGAACGAGGGGTCTTAGTAGACCATAAGCTATGTGTGAGTCAATAGTATAATGTGGTGGCCAAAACAGCCAATGCAGTTCTTAGCTGTATCAACAGGAATATAGTGTCCACACTGAGGGAAGTAAAAATACCACTCTATTCTGCTTTGATCAGACCTCACATGTCCAATTTTAGGTACCACAATTCAAACAGCAGCCACATGTCCAAAAGGAGGCAACCAAGATGGTAAAAAATCTGGAAAGCAAGTCCTATGAGGAAACTGCCCCAGTTGAGAAAGGGAGTTGGACATGTTTGGCTCGGAGAAGAGACTGAGAGATGACAAGATAGCCATCTTTAAATTCCACCTAAACATTAGGAAGTAGTCCCTGATGGTAAGACCTATTTGAAAATTGAACAGACTACCTCAGAAAACAGTGCACTCTCTTTCCTCAAAGGTTTTTAAACAGCAGTAGCATGGTCATCTCTCAGGAGTTCTACAGCTGTGGATTTCTGTTAGGGAGGGAGTTGGACTAGATGGCCTTTGTGGTTCCTTCCAACATGTTGATTCCCTGATTCTATGCCAGAAGGTCTGGGGCGACCAGGGAAGGACTCACAAGATAAGATGTCTCTGTATCCTCTGCAGTCATATATCCTAAATGCAAGGGAGGAGGTCTTATGCTGCAACGTATGTTGAATTGCCTCAGGAACAGCAGCAGAATGCATACTTGGGCCTGAAGAAAGAAAAGAGGCTTCTGTTGGCTTCCCCTGTATATACATAGCCACCGAAGAGAACTATGGAGTTTGCAAGAATCTAGAGCTCTTCTTCAGCAGCTCTGTAGGGTTAATACTTACTATGTATTTATTTGCGGACTTTATATCCTGTCCTTCGGGAGGTGCCTAAGCATGTTTACCAAACATTACAATAAAACAAATTAGAAGAAAGACTGTATGGTAAACTACTCCATGTTCTCAGGAAAGGCTTCCTGGGAGCTATGTTATATAGTAGAACCCCTCTGCCTGGGAAGAAGGTGATCCAGCCTCATAGGATCCACCCTCTTCTGAGCAATGCCAGAAACATCAACCACCATCGTTCTATACTTTTCTAGAATGATGAAGATGCAAAAATGAAATGTTCGAGGATCATTCAGAGGCAAAGAGGGTATGCTTTTAATCCCAAAAGAACTAAAGCCCTCCCAATTTTCAACAGCAGCCTACAACTGGGCAGGGAGCTCCAGAGGGTTTATGGAGGGCAGGAGATGCAAGGAGTTAATTCCGTGGGATGCACAGCCTTCCCATTCCTATTACACCAACACCATCTAACAATGAGAAAACTATGCCAGCCCAGGAGTAAGATAGCCATTTTCTTCTCATTGGTCCCAATGGAGAGGTAATGGTTATAATCATCCCCATCATAACAACACTGTAATAACCATGTAAGCCTCCCTCGAGAAAAGAAACACTGCTCCCAGGCCTAAGAATATACTAACAAGTCAGCCCTCCACATTCACTAGGGTTAGGGTTACAGGACCTCTGCAAAAGTGGGAAAATCACAGAAATCAAAATGTGTGTATTTGTCTGTGGGAAAGGGGTGAATGGACACCCAGGGTTCAAACCAGGTCAGGGAAAGGAGAGAGAAAGGAGATGGGTTGGCATGGTTGTTACTGCAGGTTAGGCCTCCTTGGAGATAGCATAAAGATATCATTTTGATATCAATAATTTGGCTCTCTTACCACCACCACCCTCTCCATGTGTTTGTGAGGCCCTCGGACAAGCACAGAACTAGGCTCGGCCATCAAACGCTGCAATATCCCAAAACAATACAGGCAGGCCAGAAATAGCCAGATCACCACTTTAGGAGATCTCTCTGCAAACACCCTCATTGTGTATGCACACTGTTTACAAAGGACTCCCTGCCCTGAGCAGGCAACTTGGCAAGCTGAATACTCAACTGCCAAGCACTGAGCATTTGCATACTGTCTACCTCTTTGTTAATTCGGACCTAACTCAATCATACTAAATTGTGACCTTTCCAAAGCTTTGTCTTGCACCTGAAACTCATTGTTTTCCCCAAGTATGGAATAGCCTGTAGTTACATTTCTCCCTATAAAAACCCCTGATTCCGAGACCTTCCTTGGATCACTCTGGACTTCCATCTAGCCTTGCTGCTGCTTTGTTTGGTGAACTGTCCCTTAAGTCCCACGTACTGAGACTCCATACCAACGAACTCAATCTTCGGGACAGGTGTCATATCACCCAATTCAACAATCCCTCTCAAAATCCCTCTATACCACTCCAACCTTTATTTTCTATAGTTACTTATGTGAGTGTGTTGCATACACTGTCTGTCTGTATTTAATAAAAATCACAATTATTCTCATAACTTGGTGTGCTCCTTGGCTTGGCCTGACCCCGTAGACATTGGGTAAAAGATTCCGCTGTGTTGCCCTGCCTCTCACATTGCTAACTTGTGCTCTAGCTAATTTCCCCAAACTTAGTTAATTGAGAGCGTATATAGGTGTCCCTCCTGGGACCCCCAGTAAACAGGGTAACATGGTGACCCTACATACCCTGTCTCTCGCCCATTTCCTGTCTTGTGGAGGAGGCGCTGGGAGAGGGTTTGTGGTGCTCAGAAATCTGTACTGCGATCCATCCTTAACTGGTCAGGCAGTAGATGGTGGTTGAGGAAGAAGACTAGAGGTTATTTTTAAAAGCCTGAGCAGCCTAACTGGAGCCACTGAGATGGAAGGTACCCCCAGAAAGTGAACACCTGAGGGACCAGCAGTTGGAGAAACTCACAGATAATCAAATCTGTGAAAGTCAACCCCAGAAATGTGAAGGGCCGACTGTATAACACTAAATTTCAAAGAAGAATGCAAAGCACTTGTTTTGAGCATTGGACTAGGAGACCAGAGTTTGAATCCCAGCTTGCATGGAAACCCACCAAGTGGCCTTGGGCAAGTCATAACATCTCAGCCTCAGAGGAAGGCAAAGGCAAACTCCCAAGAAAAGAAAAGAGAAAATCCTGTGAATGTTTCACCTTAGGGTTGTCATAAGTCAGAAATGACCTGAAGACACACAGTAAGAAGTATAAAAACAGTCAGCAAAATCAGAAGCAAATGGTTACTTAAAAAAAAAAAAATCAAACAAAACTCTTCACAGCAATAAATTATAAGGATCTGCACTTACTTTCAATATTTGTTACAGTTTGGTGGATTCTTCAGTAAAAAGGTATGTTAATATGTATCTTTATTAATAAAACAAATTTACAGCATGGGAAAATGTTAAATACATATTAATATCTAAATTGAACCATGGGTTCATGAAAGGTGATAAAGGGTGACCATAATTGTGGAACTGTCTCTACTCGTTATTTGCCATTGCTTAAACACACATATTCAGACAATTTTGCCACTGCAGCCAATCTCCAAATATTTGGGTTCCATTGGTCAGCACAGAAACTTGGTGACTTTTGATTAGTAATTTCACTGTCCTTAATTGTCCAGATCTCCTCATACCGTTCAGATTACTCCGCTGTATCCTGCTGTCCAGGCAAAAAAAAAAAAAAAAAAGGGAAAAAAGAAAGGGTAAAGTATTATATTATATTGTATTGTATTGTACTGTATTGTATTTATTATATTTAAATGCTGCCTTTCTCCCAGTGTGGGACCCAAGACAACTTACAAAATGTTAAAAACAATTAAAAACATTTAAAAACATACAAAATTATAAAAGCCTACAAAAAATTAAAAAAACAGCTTGATAAATCGAAAGCCCACCTGCCTACATGTTAAAAGTAATAAACAAATGCAAATTATGAATACTATTTTTCTCCAAAAGAGCTTCATTGAGGGCCTGGTTCACCACATGCGATGGCAAGGATATAGCATTTGGTTGTTCTTCCAAAATTGTCTTTACATTTCATTCAGATCTTAATTGATAGGGAATTATAATAGGAACACAATAAAACCTTAGAATGTTTTATTTTGATGTTCATGCAAGCAGATTGTGCTGGGCTTTTGATAAAAAATCTCTTTCTTGACTCAGTCTGAAACTGGCAATCCATAAATGGAACAATATTTTTAGCTCTGAAGCTGCATCCCAGTCTTAGCAAAGCCAGTTTTGTATTTCATATACAACCCTCTGTTTCCATGACTTCACCGCAATCATTCTGGCTGCCACTAACCCATTCCCAATCAATTCCCTTTCATCCGTTGGGACTGCATCTTTCAAGTATGCATTACAACATTTACACTAACCGTAAGAGTCAAAAGTTTCTAGGGACAAGAGCTGAGCTGTGGAATATTTTTGAAAGCGTTCACTAAATACAAAAATACAAACATTGGTGGTAGGCCAAGGCATCAACCGTTCCACTTCAGAAAGCAATAACTAGACATTCTTCTCTGTTTTTGCATTTGCAACTCATGATGTCCCAGTGCAGTACAACCTAAAGAATTCCTGCTCTAAGGGTCCCCAAGGAAAGAACTGAATTCAGCACCTCCACCTCATATGATCAATCTCACCTGCCTGAGTGATAAAAGCAGGGATTGGCAGCTGTATTCTGAGAGAGCCACAGACTACGCGCCAGACACAGACCTGTCTTGTTATCTGGTGGCCAGAGCAGAACCCTTTGTGGCCACTGATGTTATTACTGCTTCAAAGTTGGCAGTCTTAAATTAGCTTTTGGAAGAACTGAGTAGATGGAAGATACTGGGCAGTTGCAGCAAGGGGGACTTATTGCAACAGATACTTCACTGCCATCTCTTCTGAGGGCTGAGATGCACTGAGTCATTCTCAACTACATATATTAAAAATCTGCTCAGCTGAAAGGAAAAAGTAAAAGAGTACTCTCTTTCTCTCTCTCGCTCTTTTATTGAATAACAAAAGGAGTAAATAAGTTCTTCCTAATGTTTAGGTGGAAACTCTTTTCTTGCAATATGAATCTATTCTAGTCTCTGGTCATTTCCTCACTAGCGCTATTATTCTACTTTCAATATCCTATGGAATCCTGGGATTTGCAGTTTAGGGAGGGGCCAGCTGGGGCCAGCTGGCCCCTCCCTAAACTGCAAACCCCAGGATTCCATAGGATGTTGAAAGTGGAATAATAGTGCTATAACAATCTAGTGCAGAAATGGTCTCTGTTGCAGCAGAAAACAAGCTTGTTCCATCTTCTACACAACATTGTGTCAGATATTTAAAGGTGGTTATCATGTCATCGCTCAGTTCTTTCTTCTCCAAGCTAAACATACTGTTACCCTGTTTTTCAGGGGTCCTGGGAGGGACACCTAAATGCGCTCCAAATTACACTAGTTGGGGAAATTAGCCAAGAGCACAAACTAGCAATACGAGAGGCAGGGCAACAGAGTGAGATCTTTTACCCAATGTCTACGGGATCAGGCCGAGTCAAGGAGCAAACAGAATTGAAATAATAATTGTGATCTTTATTAAAATACAGTCAAACAGTGTATGCAGCACACTCACACAGATAACTTTAGAAATGAAGGTTGGAGTGGGATAGAGGGATTTTTGAGAGGAGTTCTTGGTTTGGGTAATACTGCCCCTGTCCTGAAGCCCGAGTAGTCTGCAGCAGAAGTTCAGAGGTATGGAGTCTCAGTAAGTGGGACTGAGGGGAAGGCAAAGCAGGAGCAAGGCAGGATAGAAGTCGGGAGTGATCCAAGGAAGCTCTCAAAGTCAGGGGTTTTTAGAGGGTAAAATGTGGCTGTAGGCTAGTCTGTACTTGGGGAAAACAATGAGTTTCAGGCTGGAGACAAAGCCTCCGAAAGGTCAGAATTTAGCATGATTGAGTCCGAATTGACAAAGGAATAGACAGTGTGCAAACTCAGAGTGCTTGACAGATGAGGATTCTCCTAGTCAAGCTGCCTGCTTGGGGCAGGGAGTTCTTTGTAAGTAGCATGCATTAATAATAGAGTACTTGCCTTTGAGGTCTCCTGAAGTGGTGGGACGATTATTTCTGGCCAACCTGTATTGTGTTGGAATATTACAGCAATTAGTGGCCGTGCCTGTCTGCGAGCTTGTCTGGGGGACCTCGCAGCACATGGAGAGGAATAGGTAGGGAAGGGCAAATTATTGATATCAAAGTGATATCTAATATCTCCCAAGTCCGGGTTAGAAACTACAGTAACGATACCCAGGTCCCTAAGTCGTTTCCTTATGACGCAGGGTTTCCAGAATTTTGATCCTCTTGGTTACACTTCTTCAGACATGCTCCAGCTTCTTAAGATCCTTCTTGAACTGTGATAACATACAGCGGCACATTGTCTCCCATACTGGAAGTGATATTTAGCCCATCTTGGCTAGTACCTATTGATATCTCTAACCTCCATGAATTCATATAATCCTCTTTTACAGCCACCCAAATGGGCAGTCGTCACTGCAACCTGTGGCAGTGCATTTCATACCTTAATTATCCTTTTCTTTCCTCCTATATCTTCAGAGAAGCAGCAGCAGCAGTACAATCAGCAGTGTCAGAAGCTGCAATGTTGTCCGAAGGATCCCTGGTACTATATGTGTGAAGGTTTTGGGTTTTTTTTAAAAAAACTCTCAAGTACTATATACATGCTAAACATCATTATTTTTCCCCTTCTGATTTTTTCTTCAGGAAAAAAAAAATCTAATTTGTCAAATACAAGTATTGAAGGCAATGGGATCATTTCCAACTTATGTATCTTTGGTAGCCCAGCATTTTTATTCGGGATACATTCATATAATGTCTTCTCTGTCACAAAGCAATAATATATGATCTTTGATTTAAAGCACCAGTCAAAGCTACTCAGGATAAAAACTTTCTTCAATTAAAAGAAAAACATGAGAGAAAGAAAGAAAGAAAGAAAGAAAGAAAGAAAGAAAGAAAGAAAGAAAGAAAGAAAGAAAGAGATTTTTCCTACCTGACTAATATTACCTCAACATTTTAAAAAATAATGCAAGAAACACCACCTCATACTGTTGAAGAGCTCTTTCCCCTACATTAACATCATAGTTTTTACCCAGCTAGATACCCTCTGAATGTATAGAATTACAGCTCCTATCACCTGAATCTGATATGGAGAAAGGCTCTTCTAATTTATTCAAGAACTGGGGGAAGGGAGGGGAAATCTGTCCTTCACAGCTTCTTTCCACAACCCTTAAGGGCATCAAGTCTCTCAGAGGCAACCTGTCAAAAGGAGGCATCTGGAATGCCTTCAGGACTGACCCAATTTTTGTGCCTTGAGGCAAAGGACAACATAGCAATATCATTCACATCCCATGTACAGAAGTTGATAATCCTTGCAGTTGGCAGTAGAACAGCCTTGCCCATTGCACTTGTGGGTAGTAAGGTAATTAGGAACATGTGGTTCATAGATATGCTTTCTACAATCCAGATTAAGACTCACAATTGCTTTGCCATTAAAATGTTCTTTCAGAGGTTGACAGAAAAGAAGAGCAGAATCTTATGGCATTTTCTTCTACCACATCCTAGGCAAGGCATTTGTCCTAGCCTTAGAAAGAGGCAGAACTAGAAAAATGTTTCTAGTCTTTATAGTGCAACCCCACAGAACAATTATGTGATTTACATGGCAGCATATGGAAAACCCACAGGACAATTCATATGTGAAATACGTGCATCAGCAAAAAATTGGTTAGCACAAATGAATATAGCAATGAGTTAAAGGTCCTTTCCGTACCAGGCAATTAGAACAGGGCAGTGCGTCCTCTCACGGAAGTTGTCTGCACCTTGGAGCAGACTAGGAGCAGACTACTTACTGGAGATCCACACCTCAGTCCACTCCAAAACGACCCCAAGTGGTCCTCCAGTGTGTTTTCTAAAGACCGCAAAAAGCAGGTCTTTGTTTTCCTGGAACACGCCATTGCATTTCTGCTCCCTTGTGCAGATTTGCAGGCTCGCGATCTGCAGAGGGCGGGCTTTAGGAGTGGTGAGCTTCAGCTGTTGGTCGGGACCCACAACCAACTGGAAGCCGGCATTTTGGAAGTCGGAAGCCGCCATTTTGGAAGCCGGAGCAGTGTGGATCTACAGATCTCGTACTGCTCCGATTTGCCCTGGACCAAGGAGGAGCCCTGCAGAAGGGCTTCAGGGACAGTCCACGTTGCTTCGGACCCCAGAAGAAGCCATAGTTAACAGCACAGAGTGATTCCCTTGCCTCGTGTGGAAAGGGCCAAAGGGTGAGTCTACAGCCCAGAGTTGTGTATGCTCACTCACCCCATTTTTGTACCTATGCTTCCTTCCAGATCACCTGTGAATAAAAATCAGCCATCAAAAGGACTGAGGAGGTACAATTCTCCTTTCGATCAAGGTACACAGACACATACCCTGATCTACTTGTCCATAAGAGAAACAGACTAGATTTATTATCTGCTAATTACAACAACCACCAATACTAATTCTGTGCCTGGTGTCAAATTTTTACATGAAAAAAGAAGATGTGCATCAGAAGTACAGCATGAACTAGAAGTGGCCCTTACTCAAATCGAAAGAATTTACTGTAATTTCTATGTAAAAATGTATAAGGATCCAGTGTAGTAAGTCCAGCAGCTCTTCTAAGAATCCTTACTTGTTCTACAATTTTATCTGCTTTATTTAATGTTATTAGTTCAGAGGAATTTCAAAATAAGTTTTTGCAATAGCAAAATGAGTTAATAGCAAGACTACTAATTTTGATAGCAGGTTGGCCATCTGAGCAAAAAAGAGGACATGCGTATTTTCCCTCCCCCCCACACACAAAAAAAAAGAAAGAGGGAACATATTTTCATAAAACTGCAAATGCTAATTTATATGTACAGATGCAAATTTTGATATTTTAATTTTTTAATAATAATTTAAACACAGTTGCAATAGAATCATAGACTCATGAAGTTGGAAGGGGTCTGGTGCAGCATCAAGTCCAACCTGATGCTCAATGCAGAATCTCCACCTAGAGCATCCCCAGAGAAGGAGATCCCACCATCTCTGTAGGCAATTGGTTTCATAGCTGAACCATTTTCACTGCCACAACATTCCATCTAATGTTCAATCAAAATCCACTCTCCTGTAATTTAAAACCATTAGATGTAGTTCTACCCTCTGAGGCAGCACAGAACAAGCCAGCACCCTCTTCTTTATGACAGCCCTTGAGGTATTTAAGAAGACAGTCATGTTACCTCTAAATCTTCTCTTCACCACACTGAACATGCTCAGCCCTTTCAACCTCTCCTCATATGCTTTGTTCTCTATACCTCCTGTCACCCTTTCTAATACTTTTCCTGGTGTTGCTGTCAGGTTGATTGCCCTGTAGTTTCCTGAATCTTCTTTTTTGCCTTTTTTTGAAGAAAGGGACAATGTTTTCCCATCTCCAGTCCTCTGGCACCTCACCCATTCTCCAAAATTTCTCAAAAATGATGGCAAATGGTTCTGTTGACTTTGTAGCAAATTCTTTCAATACATTGGGATGCAGTTTATCTAGGTCCTGCAGATTTTAACTCATATAGGTTAACTACATGATTCCTAGCTCCTTATCAATACAGATTTGCAACCTAGATTCCTTGCCAAGGTCTCTGCTGATGCATGGAAGCACACAGTCCTCTTTTTGGGGTGGGGGGACAAACAAAACAGATATTGACATTTCTGCTCTTTCGTTGTGATCTGTTAGCATTTTACTATCCTTGCTGAGCAGCTGTCCCACTATTTCCTTGGTTATTCTCTTATTTGAGCATATTTGGGAAGGAAAAAAACTTTTTTCTTGTTCTTTGCTTGCCTACCTAGTCTTAACTAATTTTGAGCTTTAGCTTGACTTACACTATTCCTGCAAGCTTGGGCTACACATCTGTATTGTTCCTTGGTGATTCATCTTTCTTTCTATTCTCTATACATATTTTTTTTTCTTTTCACTTCTTCCTGAGTTTACTGTGCAGCCACATTGTTTTTTTCAGATGTTCTCCATCTTTTTCCTTCCATGGAATTGGTTGTGATTGTGCTTTTAGCAATTCTTTCTTCATGAAATCCACCTATAATGGGTGTCTTTTTTCCTTTAGTATCACTAGCCATGGGATTCTGCCCAATAGTTCCCTGAGTCACTTTTCTTGAAACTATTTTGTTTCTGGTGAGCAACTCCTCCCTATTGGTTAGGATCTTCTTGTTGATGATCACCTTGTTCCTTCCTTGACCTTTTGAAAGAGGAAATTACCTGCAAGGCAAGTCAGGAATTTGTTGGAGAGCCTATGCTCAGCTCTCAGCAGATAATAGTCAAGCAGAAATCAAGATAATTGAACTCCCCCATAACTACCAGATCTTGCTTCTTGGAGATTTCTGAGATTTGTTTCAATTCATCTTGATTTGGTGGTCTGTACTAAATTCAAAGGTAATGTTGTTTTTCTTTCTTTCTTTCTCTATCTATGCTTATACAAATGCTCTCCACTGCCCCAGTTTGACTACTTGCATGGATTTCTGTACAAGTGATGGGAGTCATTCCATCAAGTTTCTGTCATACCTACAAAACCATATTTACCTTCTTGCATTAGGACCTCAAGTTCATCTTGTTTGTATAACAAACTCTGCACTGTTGTATAGATATCCAAAGCATTGGTTGCTCCCATCTTTTACTCTACTGTGAGTTTTAACTGAACTGGAGGAACTTTCCACTTCCTTCCATTCATCCCAAGTGGGAAAGATTGCAACCAGGTCACCTTATGGCTAGACAGCCTGCTATACAGGTTCAATGTGTGGCTAGGCAGCTTCACGGCTTCTGATCTCCTTGTAGTTCTTTACACTTGAAAAAAACTTGGGTTTCAAATAGAAAATTGGAAGGGCCATCTTCTAGCAGCCCTTCAAATAATAGACTAACCTCAAAAAAAGTACACATGGATACCTTTGTCCAATGTACCACCCCATGTATACAATGTCTTGCGTGAAGATGAGCTACTAGAGAAACTTGACCTTCATCTGATGAAAAAGATTCAGTTTATAAAAGTTTATGCTACAAACTTCTCTCTCTCAGGCCCTTTCCACACCTTACCTGGAGCCATCCCTGCAGTGCCTTTGCTGGGATGGGACCATGTCCTGAATGTTCCCCTCTGCACCCAGCTGACTGCCAGTGGATGGTAGCAGTTGGGATACATCTCTTACTTCTGCAGTGCAGCCGGCCTCTTCCTGTGCTGCACTGAGGAAGGAAGCGCCTAGATAGCACTTTGCTCTTTTTGCACAACTTCAGCCAATGTGATCGTCACACTAAAGGGGCCTATTAACGAGATTTTTTTCTGGTAATAGTATAATGCATGATTGCTACAGCTGGGGATATGACAAGAGCAAGACTGTAATGACATTGTGCAGTAGTATGCATTGCAGCCAGACTTCAATATGTCCCCATGCTGGGATAGGGCCGTAGTGTGGAAATGGCTTCAAAGGTGCTCAAAGGTGCTACAATATTCCTTTGCAAATTGCGCCATGCCTAGTTCATCAGTCTAGGTAGAGGAATTCTGGGACTTGTAGTATTTAAAAAGGTTTTTCTTTTACAAACTCTGATTCTGATCAGGAAAACCTAAGTCAGCTACCAAGGGAATGCAATCGTAGTTCAACTGGTGTGATTCCAATCTCCCTCTCAAGGAAAGGGGATATAGAGTTTTGGCAACACTGTATAGAGAAGAGGGCCCCAAATTCTTTCTCTGAGTTCTAAAGGGGTACCCTCACAGCTGTGGCAGTGACAGGGAACAATCCATGACAAAATGCATTTTTAGCTTAGTGAAGTTGCATTCAGTTCCCAGAAATCAGGAAGAAAGTTGGAGAGTTTGGGGCAGGCAATCAACTTCTGGGGGAAGAGATGGAACCAGCCTTGAAAGATTAAGATGATATTTCGGATCAGTTTTTGAGGTTCCAGCCTCTGACATTGTAGTGGAGTGGGGATTATATAAAATCATTTGTAGAATATATTGAATTACACTTTGATTTTCAGCATTAAATATTTTAAAAATGCAATGTATATTTTTTGCTTTGATATTAATTCTTTGAGAATGGATCTTTAGTGAAGAAGCTGTACCAAAATCTACAGAGAAGGCCAGTGGTGCTTTATAGCATCAAAGCCAGTGGGGTAGTACATCTGCTTAGGATCTGGTGCAAATTTTATAAGAGTGCCAAATCCTATCCTCAAATAGGTTTGGCACTTTGGATACTTCTTTTAAAGTTTGGACTAAAACCTAGAGTAGAACCATAGCTTCAGTTCCCTGGAAGCCACCCCTGAGGCAATTATGTTTTGTTTTGTAGGACATAACTGGGAGTGTAAGGCATTTTCTTATCATCAGTCAGAAAAGGAATCATGGCATATGAATACACCCTGTTAAAAATTGTAAACTACCACATTTTTTAATTCTTTGTGAAAGCAAGATATGAGTGCTTTGGGGTTTTTTTTATTATTATTATTGAGCAGCAATATTCTCCACAATTTTACAAACATATTTTGTACAAAACTGCCAATTTTTTTCTGGGGAAAAAAAAACAAACCTTCACTAAATTATCACAAAGAATGTTCAACATGGAAAAAAAACCTTCAAAAAGACAGCAAAATTCTCATAATCTCAACTTGCAAGTAGAATAGTAGAATTTTTTCATTTCCAGCATGCAGAAAAGAATCAAGCAAAGATTTGCAACCCTATATAGTACAGCAAGGCTATAACAATATAAATCACTTTTGTTCACAACTTCACACTGGCACACTGAGCATAACAGAAATGTACCACAATATTGTACTTCAAATCCCCAGGGGAAAAACTTGCTACATGCTACTTCATCTATCCCATTTTTCCCCAACTCCCTCTCTTTTAAGTTTATTGGCCATCTGCCTGGGGAAAGAATGATGGACAAATGTTCTTTGCTGCACTGTAAAAAGACTTGAGCTGTATGGATTTAAAAATGAGCCACCTAATTGCTAAGTTATTGCCAGTGGTACACATGCATGTTTAGCAATCCTGGACATTTCACCAATCTTTTTACAATAATTCCAGCCTCACTCATATCCTTTTTTCCGATTAAGATTGAAGAACTTGTGACCTCCTTTTCATCAAAATTGCTGCCCAGCTAACCTGATAACCATCACCAGTGGTTTCCACTTGACCTATCTTTTGTCTTCCCTTCATATTTTTTGTCCTTCCCCACTGAGACCTTTGCTCACAAAAATGGTTTCCATCCAGTTGAGAATTTTACCACTGATAACACAGACAACCCTTTTCTTTTATGTGGTATGATATTAAAACCCTCGGTGTCCAAACAGATTTTATCACTCTTCTCCTTCCTGTCAGCTCTTATTGTCACTTACCCAAGAAAGTTAATCAGATTTCTCTAGGAAGGCCTCGTTTTCATAAATTCATTGTATCATTGAGCACGCTTAGCTTTCCATCCAATATTAAAAAGTCCCTGGAAAGGAGATTAAGAACAGCGGGGGGGGGGGCATCAGGAAGGCCATAGATTACATGTCAATGAAAAAACTGAACAGAAGTATACTTTGTGACTCATGAGGAGGCAGGTTTGAGGTTCAGGAGGCTTTGTGGATCAGGCAGCACCATTTTTACATACTACCAGCATCCATCTTCTTTCCAAAAGCCTGCACACCTTCACACAGACTCTGGGGGAATGGGGGGAACCATAAGCCAATAGGAATTGAGCTGTTGGCTGATGGGTAGGTCCTGGGGGAAAGACAAGAAAATTTTGCCCAGATCCAGCATGGGAACAGTTCCCCAGCATGCCAGGCTCAGTCTGGCTTGGAGCTTCATGGAAGCAGCATTAGCAGGAGTGAAGAGTTGAGGTGGAGCAATGGCAGAGCAATGAAGATTGTTACCCTAAAAGGTGGAGACTTTGGAGTTCACCCACAATGCCAGCATATCCTTGTAATTTGGGGAATTATAGCTCAAGGGAGGCCTATGAGAGGAGGGTAATGGCAAGATCTTTTCACCCGTGTATACCAGTACTAACTGTAGAGATGACTCTGGTTAAAAGGGGTCTTTTATTGGAAATTAAGAGAAGCACACAAACCATATAAGGCTATTGAAGAAAAGGCAAGAAAGGATGGATAGAAAGAGATTTTGGGTGCAAAGGGTAATATTTACAAGTCCTAAAGCAAAATATTGAAGAGGAGTAGTTCAAACAAGAGTTTCAGGGCAGCACAGAGGAACAGGAGTCAATACCCAGAGTGTTAGCAAATTACCCGTTCTGGAGTGTGTATTAATTGCTTTCTGGCAGAGCAAACAAAAAGGTCCAGAATTGGCTGATTGCAATCTCTTAATACCTTGCTTGGGTAAGATGAATAGGGGAGGTCTCTGTAGAAAATGCACACAACAGGGGTGCTTGCCTGCTTCACCTGGGCAGTTTTGTTTACTGTTGTATTTGGAGGTCAGGTCATTGACAGATTATCCCAAACCCATTAATGTCAGGGGTTTCTGACTAATCCTCTTGAACTTATGACTTGGCCATGCTGAGGTCATTGTGACTTGGCCCAGACTTACTGCCAGTGTCCTGCTACCACATGATCTTACAGTCATAAGCGCCCAATTTTATAAAATGATATTTTTCACCAATTTTGCCATCCCACAGGATGGAGATGTAACAAGGGGTAACAGGGAGGAAGGAGCAGCAATGCAGCAGCAAGACACAAATAGTAGAGGTCATTCACTAAGCTCTGGGAGCCCCATGCAACTGCAAACAGCCTGTTTAAGAGCTCTTGAGCTGATTACTCAAACAGGCTTTCTAGGGGCTTTGAAGGAACAGCCCTCTCAGGGACTTGGAGCATGAGGGCCAGATTACTAGGGACAGTTAAGCCAGGTGCAAGTTCACAGCATTGACAGCGGCTTCACCATGGGGACTTTGGAGATTGTGACCCTCCCCCAACCGGCAGGAGAACAAGGTAGTTGGCAGGGCAACAAGATATTGGGCTGTGGGGGGGCATCTTTTTTAATTTTTGGGACAGCTATTGTGTGGCACAGTTGGTGTCCTAAGGGGTTCTTAGCCATTTGTAGACATGATCCTTTCTGCTGCTAGTGATTTTGAGATAACATGGGAAAATCAGTCTTTTACCTCTTAATTGGCTTACATTCTTGTCTGTTGGCACCAATAACCTGTGTTCAAGAGTCATTTATTTGCTGGTATCTATTGTTCAGGAAATATCCAAGATAAACTTCTGGAAGGATATTTCTTTCTGTTCTTATCCACAGGTTAAACAGAAGCATGCTACCTAAGAACAAGAAAAAGCCACGTCAGCAAGAGCAATCACTCCCAAGAACTAAAGGTCAAGCAAGGAAATCGTGGGCAGAGCTGGCCACAGCCAGAGGTGAAAAGAGGACCACCACATCATGTGAGCCAAATGGTAACAAGGACAATTGACCAATGAAAGCCAGCAACAGTATCTTTGAAGGCCATCCACAGACAGTAGAGAAACTGGTAGGGAAGAAGGAATGGCTGGAATCACAGACTGAGAATTCCAAGTCTCATGAAAAGGCAGGCAGCAATGAACACTTAGCAGCAGACGTGGCCTGAAAGATCACGTATACCTTCCAGCAGAGAAGATGCTAGCTAATCAGACCAAGAAGAGGAGGAGGCCAGGAGCAGTTGGCCAGACAAGAAGAAGAAGGGTGATTGTAAGAGGGGATAGAAGAGAGCTCATTCTCAGGAAGACTCAGACAGCATTGGAACTTCAGGTGGGTCCTCTGACAGGGAGGAGATAGAGGATTATTAGAAAGCAGCTGCATATGCACTGGTTCTTCTGAAATGGGCTATGAGGAGAAGGCAAAAATGGGACTGGTCAACAAAGGATCCAAGGGCTGCATGGGAAAGGAGGATCGGGGCCAATGGGGTGGCCAAGCTTCCACTTTCAAGGATCACAAGGATCCTCTGGGTACCAAAACACTTTGAGATCAATTTTTTATGAGTATTATGTTGGTTTTTTCTCATTGCTAAAACCTGATACTGAGGAGGGAAGGAAACCCAAAGGGGGTGGAAAGGGCTGAAACTAGGGAATAATTGGCTATACCACCTTTATGGGGGTACTCCAGTCAGCGTACCTGGATCATGGATGGCATCTTTCAAACCACCTTGGGAATGTATTGAAGGCAGGAGTCCTAACAGGAGAATTGGCAGCTATTGAATATGTTACTGCCTTCTGCAAGAAGGCATTGCAGAGTAACAGAGCCAGGTGGGACCTTATTAACCACAAGTTTTGGTTGGTCCTGGTAGGGCTACATACTATGGCAAAAAATAAAGACCCCAAGCCCATCTGGTGGGATGGGAAGAAGGGTTCCAGGAAATGGATCATTGGAACTTTAACCAAGGGAAATGCCAAGGGACCCACTGCAGAGTTGAGTACAACTGCAAGGCCTGCTTCAGTTCACATCCCAGGTTCTTGTGTACAAGTCCATCTGGCATCCAGAAGCCATTTCTGTCCAACAATCCTATCTCAATCACTAATGTCAGAAAAGAAGGGAGGGTCATCTTAGAAGATGTTGGCCCTGCCCTAAACAGTAAATAGAGGACTGGGGCATGGGCTACTCAAGAGGGGCCTAGCACGCACACAAGTGTGCTTGGTGGCCATGCTTCCCCTCCTGGCCTAGTACACAGATTGGAGGGCTGCCTAATACATTAAGGAAGGGTTCTCACTGGATATTGTATACCATATTGCACTATGCACATTGCTTTTGACTCAGGCAATTTAAAATTGGCAAAGAATCTTCTGGAGGTGGTATCCCGAAAAGAAGAGATGGCATGCAAGGCCAATCAAGTGGTAGGTCCATTTTGCTAACATTATCTCAGTAATTTACATGTGTCCCCACTGAGAGTTGTACTAAAGAAAGCCCCTGAGGAATACAGACTTATACACCACTTATCTTATCTGAAAGGGTGTTTGGTTAATGACTCCATCGCTCCAAAACTTTGCTTGATACTTCAAGTGATGCTCCTGGTCCAAGCATGTGGCCCAGATGCATTGATTACAAAATGTGACATTCAGTCAGCATTTCATTTGCTGCCAGTTCATTCAAATGACTACAGTCTTTTGGTTTTTAAGTTCAAGGGACTGTAGTATGTCAACAAAACTATGCCTGTGGGGTATTTGGTATCTTATGCTCTGTTTGAGATGTTCAACACATTTCTTGAATGACTGGTCAAAGTACAGGCCGGATCACCTTTCATTATGCATTATTTGGATTATTTCTTACTGGTAGGTAAGGCCTGCAGCAGTGCCTACCTCAACCAATTAAACAGATTTCACAATTTGTCACATGACTTGGCAGTATTACTGGGACAGGACAAAACAAAGGGACCTGCTAGCTCCCTGGTCTACTTGGGAATTCAGTTTGATTCTGTATGAGGGATATCATGCTTGCCGGAAGGAAAGGTAACTGCCTTGAGGGAGTGTATAGCCATACTACTACAAAAGTGTACAGCAGTCCTGAGGAAGGTACAAATCATGCTGAGGCACTTAAAATTTACATGCATGGTTCTGTCACCAAGCAGGGCATTTTGAGCTCTCCTGGATAGAATTATTGTGGGAGTTAAGGCCCACATAATTGTATCTGAATCTCCAAGGGAGTACAGAAGGATTTGTGCATTTGGGCAGAATTATTGGAGTCTCACAGCAGGGTGTCACTCTGGATACTCATGGGAGCACTGGGAGGGTTTACATGTACAATCAGACATCAGGTAGCACTGGGTTCAGGGTATATTTCTGGGGAAAGCAATGTGCACAATGTTAACTGGAGTCTTGGGTGGGTATGAACATTGTCCATGATCTCATCTTTTGAGAATTCTTTCCTATTTGAGTTGCAGTATCCATTTGGGTATTCGTATTTTCAAATAAAAAATAGTAATTTCTAGTGCAATAACCAGGCAGTGGTCAATGTTATTAGCAAGCAGTTATCACATTTTGTCAGGATGATGAGATTGGTGCACTGCTTTGCCATTCTGTGTCTTTCAGCTAACATAAAATTCTGAGTCCATTATGTTCCAGGCTTGAAAATGGAATTGCGGATGCATTGCTTCCATTTCAGGATGACAGGCTTCAGGCCCTGGCACCCTACTGCTTTCCCAGAAGAATTGTGATAGCTTGGGAATGTAGCATAATACAAGGAATGTGTACCTCAGTGGCACCTGATGTCATGCTCTCTCCCCTTGAGAGTTCATCTTCCCTGGAAGACAAAGTAGGCATATTTGATAGCAAGCCTGATAGTCACGGAATTCCTCCTCCAGTTCAGCAAGAAAAGGAGCTGGAAGACAAACCTCCCAGATCCCAAGAAAAATGAAGGCTTTGGTATCTGACAGAGACCCTCCCCTGCCAACACAGGAAAAGGCTATGTGCAGACAGCTGTGAAATGCGCTGTTAAATGCAGGCTGGAACAAGAGCGTTCACTGAGCTGGTTGAACATATAAACAGGGAGCTCCTTCCAGTCAAACTACTGGAAGAAAACTTTCATTTCACTTCTTGGCAATCTGACTCAGCTATTGTAAGTACTGGAGTTATGGCTCTTGGATTCTTTACTGACTTTTCTACCTTGACTGCTTGGACTTTGTTCTGATTTATGCCTCTTAACCCTGAACTGATTATATTGGCTACTTCCTGTCACTACAGCTTCTGAACTCTGGGTACTCTGAGTTGATAATGGGACACCTGCAGTGTTGCACAGCAGTAGCAGAGAGGTGAGAAAGTTCTTTGCTTTTGCAACCCAGGAGGGATACAAGATAGCTTGGCCCATATCTGAACAGGTGATGCTGCACTCCTTGGTTTTCCTCAGGGAGCATGGAGTCATCCTGCAGACCATGGCAGTACACCGTGCCACAATAACTTTCTTTAGCAAGGTGGGGGGGGGTGTTAAGAAACCATATGTTACATTTTTGATGTGTAAGACTGTGTGTAACTTTCTGTAGACAGTTGGATGAGATTGTTTCCTAGCAACACCCTAGTAAATCCTAGCAACCTCCTAGTTTAAATCCTAGCAAAACCTTTTTTTAATCTCACATTCTGTTGAATTTATTTTATTTAGATCATAGAGCTGGAAAGGACAAAATAGGTAATCAAGTCCAACCCACTGCTCAAAATAGGAAATTCGGCTAGAGCACCCCTAGCAGGTAGCTATTCAATGCCTTTTTTGAAACTATTCGGAGAAAGAGACACCACCTCATCTCCAGATACTTGGTTCCATTGCCAAACTATTCTTAAAGTCAAGAAGTTCCCTTAATATTTCACCCAGATCTGCCCCCCGTAACTTAAAACCATTAGATCTGGTCCTACCCTCTGGGGAGAACAGAAGATAAACCTGAACCCTCCTCTCTGTAACAGCCTTTTAGGTATTTAAAGGGTACAGTCATGTCACCCCTCAGTCTTCCCTTCACGAGACTGAACATGGTCCAGCTCCTTCAACATTTCCTCATATGTTTTCTTCTTCTCTTCTTCTTCTTCTTCTTCTTAATAATAATAATAATAATAATAATAATAATAATAATAATAATAATAATAATAAAATTTATTTTCATCCCGCCTCTCCCAGTGGATCGAGGCAGCATACCTGTTATCATCCTTGTCGTTCTTCTCTGAACCAACTTCTCTATAGTGTTCCTAAAATTTATTTTCTATATTGTTCCTAAAATGAGGTGCTCCAAACTGAGTGCACTATTCCAGATGAGAACTGACTAGTGTAGAATATTACTGATGAGAACTGACTAGTGTAGAAATATTACTTATTTCTTTATTTTATAACCTGCCTTTCTCCCAGACAGGATGCAAGGTGACTCAGATAAAATTTTTAAAAAAGTGACATGAATTAAAAATCAGTAATAAGAAAAGTTTAAAAACAGCTAAATACCATGCTAAAACATATTAAAACATCAATACTTTAAAACAGTACAAAATAATTTACATTATATGAAATATAATCTGATTTTTAGAGAAAATGTTGATTTTTTTTAAAATAAAACTTTTAAAAAGAACCAGAAGAAATTGTCACCTATCCTTTTTCACCTACTGGAATGGGGTGAGATCCATTACAAGTGCAACCCTGCCAGATTAAGCTTGAAACCCTTTGCCACTATGGTCACTAGATATTTATTTATTTATTTGTTTGTTTGTTTGTTTGTTTGTTTATTTATTTGAAAAATAGCCAAATAAAATTCTCATCTATTTCTAGACACAAGCATCATTCTGTTGAAATAGAACCAGAGATTGGGGAAATAATCTTTTTAGACTACAATCTCGAGAATCACCTTTCCAGCATAGCTGTCATGTACAGGATAACTCCAGTCCCAGAAATTCATCTTAGAAGTTTGCAATAGCTTTATTCAGGAACTTCAGAGTCACAGCAGCACATTCTGGCAATTGCCAGTACTAAAAGCTCTATTGAATTTATAGTGTCTTATAAGCAGTAATATTACAAATTTGCACATGCAAATTAGGCAGATAATTAAAACAACTCCTTTCCCAGGCTTGCATCCCACCTGCCAGCATCTTGACCATATAACTGTTTTGTTCATATCATATCAAGGTTTGTTGGAATAGCATTTCCATTCATTTTCCATCATCCCCTTCAAGCCCCCTTTGTTCCAAGTGTTTATATGGCATCAAACAGCAAAGCCCCACATGGCAAATAGCGTAGTATGAGAATACATGGCAAATCACCTGGCATTATATGATATCAGACATCAAAATACTATATGGCTTTGGAATGGCATTAGGATGGCATGGCAGGGAAGCAAAGCCAACCTGACAATAGGTCTGTTTGGGAACACACAAAAATCCAAGACCACTCTTAATCAGTAGCATCAACTTGTACTCTTCTATTCATTCTTCCTTTCACCCTTCCTACTGAGGATATACTTCTGTTATTTCTATTGATTTTCTGTGTGGATGCTCCTGCCAAGAGTAGCATGAAACAGTTTTTCAGCCAGTCCTCAAGAAATGACTCACAATGTTAAATATTTCTTATGCTCACAGAAATATTTCCCTTATTCTTAATATTTCCAATCAAAACCTTTTATGCCAAACATTCAGCGCAGCTAGTGGTGTCTGTCGGCGCATATGTTGCACAATCCAACTTGGCAGTAGGTCGTCCAGCGTCTGTACGCTGAACCATTTGTTCAGTTCAACATGCAAAATTGTAGATGCTGACGTTTATCTCTTGTTTTGCCTTGTTTTCTACATAGGGCTTGAGCTGCTCACATTAGGCTTGAAAGCTAGTTTTAATTATAATTCCTTGCATAAAATGTATAATCATGAAAGTGGAGAACCATGCTGTGCTTGTATTCATTTTGTGGATCTTAATGGCATTTTTCACATAATTCATTTTGACAATAATTTCCTGTGAGGAGAACAGGAATTATCTCAAAGCTGAGCACAAAAGAACTAAACTAGATTAAGACCAAAAGTCCATTTAATCAAGTGTTGTGTTTGCCATGTCACCAGCAACATGCCTTTCAGAACAGTCAAAGATGGAGATCTCTTCCCCAGTGTCTGATCTCAACATCTGGTACTCAGAGGGCCGATTCACACTACAGAATTGTAGCACTGTTATTGTACTAAACTGCTGCACTTCCATCCTATGGAATCTTGAGACTGGTAGTCTGGTGAGGCACTAGAGTATTCTGACAGAGAATTCTAAATGATCCTCCCTAAATTGCAAATCCCAGAATTCTATAGGACAGAACAAGGCTGTTAAGGTGGAATCATAGTGGTAAAATTCTGTAGCATGATTGGGCTCAGAGTTTCACAGCCTTTGAATACAGAGACTCTGTTTAACTGATTATGAATCTATACCCTATGCAATTATATTCCTGTCTCACAAGTTTTAGATGGTGACTCCAAAACTTATGAATGATGGTAAGAGTAGCTACACATCAGCTCTTTCCAGAACTTGGATTAGTTTGTTTTGGGGAAGGTTGGTGGTTTTCCAGGAGGCATAATCCAAAAACAATAACTTCCAAATTCTGGATGATCCTTTGGTGCTGGTGGACAGAAGGGGCACAGGTATGGGTGATGTAGCCACACTAGGTTTTCATGGATGCATTGCAAGCCAAGTTATGAAAATCAAGAAGCAAATGACATAATGAAGTAAAATCACTCAAATTATGTGAAATATGTACATAATGAGTTACATTATGCATATCTATATATCTACTCAGAAGTAAGTCCTCTTGATTCAATGGGGCTTTTTTGTTTTGTGGTTGCGTGTCTTCAAGTTATTCTGACTTAGGTTCCCTGTAGGGTCACTATATCATGAGGTTTTCTTGGCAAGATTTGCTTGGGGGTGTCTTCTTCTGGGTCTGAGGAAGTGTGACTTGCCCAAGGACACTCAGTGGATTTCCATGGTTAATCAAGGATTTGAACCCTGGTCTCCAGGGCCATTTCTGCACTAGGTGGTTATAGCACTATGATTCTACTTTCAACATCCTATGGAATCCTGGGGTTTGCGGTTGCAAACCCTGCAAACTCCAGGATTCCATAGGATGTTGAAAGTGGAATCATGGCGTTATAACTGTCTAGTGCAGAAATGGCCCAGAGTTGTATTTCAGTGTTCAAACCACTACACCACATTGACTCTCCTACAGTGGGGCTTAATCTATGGATAATGAGTATAGGATCGCAGAAGAGATGGAGAAAATATATAGGGCTGGAGGACCAGTGTAGCCCCTGGCCTATGTACTGAGGGGATTGCTTACAAGCAACAGTGAAGCTACAGTCAACTGGACCAGTTTTCTGGGCTGGGAATTGTTTTGTTTCTCCTTGTATTTCCAGTTCCAGTTTGACAGAGTGACACTCACTGGAGGACCCCTGATCAGCCTCATGCCCATTAAGTTGTGGAGTACTACAGGATTCTGTTTTATCTCCATGATGTTTATTATATGAAGCCACTAAAGGAGGACATTGGGGAGTTGGATGCCATTAGTATACTGATGATGACACTCAGCTCTATGTTTCCTTGTCATCAGAGTCAGCTCAAGATCAGATGCTGGACCATTGCTTTGGTACTGTAATGGGCTGGAAACAGGCCAATAAACTGAATCTCAATCCCAATAAGTTGGAGCCTATGTTTGTTGGTGATTCTCAGGTCCAGAAACTGGATAAGAGAATCATCCTGGGTGGGGACGCATTTCTTCTGAAGACACTTAGGAGTTCTCCTGGATCTATCTCTGTCACTAGTGGCCCAAGGGGACTCCATAGCTCAGAGTACTTCAAGTGAGCTTTGACTGACCCACCAGCTACAGTAAAGACAGGGATAACTTAGCCACAGTAGCTCATGCACTGGTAACTTCCCAGTTAGATTACCATGAAGTGCTCTATGTGTAGCTGCCCTTGAAAACAACTCAGAAGCTGCAGCTAGTGCAAAATGCAGCAACTAGACTGCTTGTTGGAACATCTTACAGATATCATGTAGTATTAGTTTTAAAGGGAATTGCACTAGTTGCCAACACCCTTCTGATTTAAATTCAAGGTGCTTTCGATGTTGTTGGACTTGAGAGACCAAGGTTCAAATCCCTCTCCTGCATGAAAACACACTGGGTGGCCCTAAGAGAGTCACACCCTCTTAGCCTCAGAGAAAGGCAATGGCAAACTTGCTCTGAACAAATCTTGCCAAGTAAATCCTGTGACAGGTTTACTTTATGGTTGCCATAAATCAGAAATGACTTGTAGGAATATATCAGCAACAACAAAAACAACCTTGCAGCTCAGGATCGGAATATTTGAAGAACTCCCCGCAACCATAGATATCTGACTGATGTCTGCTAAAGGGGCCTTCCTCTGTGTCCCAGTGAGGACACAGTATTACATTGTATGAGGGCATGGATGACTGCTCAGATGTGGAATGACCTCCCCTTGGATACCCAATAGAGGCCAAGACTAGTTTCACTCTACCACCAAGTCAAAACATGGCTTTCTATAACAGCCTTGAAGCTTCAATGACTTTTTTGTCAAGTTTGTACAGATTTCAAACTGTCTTAATTCATTTCAGTTTTTGACATTTCTTAACATATTTTTATATTTCTTAAATCAGTCATCAAGTAGATATGTCTCTCTGATTTTAAAACAACACCAAAGGCCAGTTTCTTCTGCCAAGCCTACCTAGATGGTTTTTAAATTATGCATTTTGAAGTATGTATTAATAGTAGGTTTTTGTGGGATTTCCGCGCTTTGAGGCTGTGATCTATTAGTATTTTCTCCTGACATTTTGCTTGCATTTGTGGCTGACATCTTCAGAGGATCAGCTGGCATGGAAGTGAAACCGATCATATATATTTGTATAGTCCCTGGGTGGGAGGAAGCAATTTGCATATGTTAAGTTGGCCTATGTGATGGCCTATTGTTAAATGGAATATCTCCCAGGGTTGAGTTGTTTGTCAGGGGATATGCATAACAGTGCATTAAGTACATTAGCTATCTATTGTATTGTTTCTTGTAGAGGGACCTCCAGAGTTTGAATGGTGTTCATTGGCATATTTTGAGTCTTTATTTTAGTGGTTCTTCAGTACTGGTAGCCAAATTTTGTTTACTTTCCGAGTTTCTTTTTTCCTGTTGAAATTGTCCATGTGTTTATGGATTTCAATGGCCTCTCTGTGTAGTCTGACATAGTAGTTGTCATAACAGTCCAGAATTTCTGTGCTTTCAAAAAGCATTCTGTGTCCAGATTGGCTTATAACATGTTTTGCTACTGCTGATTTTTCTGGCTGTATTACCCTGTTCTCTGGGGGTCCTGGGGGGGTGCCCAAATAACCAGAACACAAACACAAAGTTGGGGAAATTAGCTGGAACACTCACTAAAGCTAGCAAGAGGCAGGGTAGCTTAGCAGGGATCTTGTAACCCAGCGTCTTACGAGTCAGGTCAGTCAAGCAGTCAGACAGTTTTAAAGTAGCAAATATGATGTTTTTATTAAAAGACAAACAAACAGTAAAGACACCACAACCACACAGCTAATGGAAGAATTAGAAGTATGGTTTTTCGGGGGAAATGGGTGATATGACACCTTTTCTCATAGTCCTGAAGAGGATGAAGATGGTAGGGAAGAAACTCAGCGTGGAGGCCGAGGGGAGCTCACCAGACAAAGTGGCAGCAAGGCAGGATGGAAGTCCGGAGCGATCTGAGGTGCTCTCAGAATCGGGGAGTTTTAATAGGGTGAATTGTGCCTATAGACCATGCCATACTTGGTAAGAACAATGCGAGTTTGGAGCGGGACAAAGCTTTGGAAAAGGTCAAGTTTAACATGATTGGCTTAGCGCGGAATCAACAATGGTGTAGCCAGCATGCAAGTGCAAGGTGCTTAGTTTGGCTTTGTAAGACTATCGGCTTGAGGCCAGGCGTCTTTGTTTAGAGTCGCGCTTAAGCAAGAGATGTTTGCAGGGAGGTCCCTGAAGCAACCGAGTGGCTCTGTTCTGCCTGCCTAGGTGGAGAATGGAATGTCCAACAATTACCTGCCGCACCTGTTTACATGCTTGTCCGGAGGCCTCGCAAACACATGGAGTGGGGTGGCAGAGGAAGGCCAAATGATTTGATATCAAAAGAGATATCTAGTGCTATCACCGGGTAGGCCTAAACCATAGTAACAGCTGGATCAGTCTGCAGTGTCTTTCATGTTCTTTAATTTACTTTTGGATGTTGTGTTTTGTAGTCCCTATGTAGACCTGCCCACAACTGCAAGATCATGATCAAAGTCAATCCTTATCTTCTTGTTACTAGACGATAAATCCTTATCGTCTAGTAACAAGAAAATACCACTTCTGCAAATGGAGGTTCCAATGATTGACAGCATTTACACACACACCCATTTCAGTTAAAATGACTTCTTAGACCAGACTGAGCAAAAACATGACAGGCCATGTCCACAGTCTTACAAACTAAATGGGATGTCATAAAAGGAAAAATGGATGGGGAGGGCAAAGGAAAGGAGAAGCTGCAGTCAACTAAGCAATTAATTTGTTTAATATCTGTCAGGGAGTCGGATTCTTATACAGCAGACACTATTTAAGTGAACTAAACTGTACAGTTAAAGGTCTTTACAAAGATTATATTATACTCTTGTGGCTGGGTAAGAGGGAATTTATATACTTTAATGACTAAGTTTTTCTGTCTTTAGAATTTAAAGTACCAAATGCTCTTTTTATAAACATCTATATTTTACATTAGATAGTCTAGACACTTTCTGAACAGAGTTTTCTCCTTCCCTTGTTCCAGTGCAGAAACATGCCATTCTGTTTTCAATGTATTTATATATAAAATGAGCACGCTGTACACTAATCACTCAACTTGAGCAATGCTGCAAATGTAATCAAGCCAAGGCTAATAAATAAGTTGTTCTCCAGCTACCAGCTTCATTGATATTTGTTATAAATAATCCATTTATTGTCTGTTTTACTGTAATTTAGACCAGTGTTTACTTGGTTTCCCAGTAATGGGTATATAAACTCTTTAATGTGTGAAATGCAAATAACATTTTGCATTACATACACTTGTCTTTTACATGCCCAAGTTATAAAAGATTTTTATGTGCAATGGAAATTATAGGTAGGAATATTAGATGCTGAAGCATTGCATTTGTTAGACCAAGACTAAAACAAAGGTCAAGAAAGAGCCACCTTGAATTGTACTCTGAGCTGTGAGTGTAGGTTTTTCATTATTTGCTCCCACATCCTTCTGGAATGTGTGTGATTGCCACAACTGAGCTGGGAGTGATCTCACCCAAGGTCCCCTCATAGAATCATAGAAATGTAGAGTTGGAAGAGACCACAGGGGCCATCCAGTCCAACCCCCTGCCATGCAGGAACACCCTCAAAGCACTCCCAACAGATGGCCATCAAGTCTCTGCTTAATGGTCTCAGATCTGTGGGAAAAAATCATTTGTTTGGGGTCTTTTTTCAAATTAACCTGATCTTCTCCAGAACAGGGTTTTGTTTTGTTTTCTTGGCCTGTTAATTTTTGAACTATAAATCCCCAAATCTTCCACACAATGGCAATCGCAGATGGTTCAAAAAGTAATTCTTCCAAGTTGTAGTCTTCAGTCCTGGGAGCTCCCTGAAATCCTTAATCACCAGCATCCATTCATCATCATTTAGGTGAACTGAAAGTATAATCCTATACATATTTATTCCCTTATAAGTTTTATTTTTCTCAGCAGAATTTTACCTGCAGGTAAATATGTAGAAGACTTCAACTAAAGAACAGTAGTTTATACCCCCGCCTTGGGGATACATTTCAATTGACAACATGCCAGTCAGTGACATGGAACCATGTGATTCAATCTTCATCTCTCTCTCTCTCCCTCTCTGCCCTCTACCTCCAGATCCACCTATTTCACCATTATCTTGGAACAGCTTTGAATCATGAATAGAAAGCTTATCCTATGTCCTTTAAGTATCTTCACTGAAAAACAGAAAAACCCAATCTACAACCACAGGAAAACCATCACTACCAGAGAAAAGGACAGCACTTTCTCACAGTGAAAAGGTGGAGTGGAAACCCATTCAAGCTTTCCGTTCTGAGTTTGTTTTAGCTCTGTCCCCCAATTCTGTGTGATAATAAAACCATACTAGCATTTTAAATAAAGATAGCCATGTGCACCTTAATGCAATTAAATAGTCGCCCACTGTCATGCCCATGTTTGCTATATAAGAGGTTGGGGAAACTACTTTTTGGGACTACAACTCCGAGAATCCCCCAGGAAGCATTGCCAATAGGTGTTCTGGAATTAATCCAAAATTATAATGTTTCCATTCTCAGCTGCCATGCCTCAGATGCTCATGCATGGGAGTATCTGGGGCCTTTCTTTCTACTGCAGTTTTGTCTCTACTGCTTATGAGGAGTGTCATCATTAACTGCTTTAGGTGGATTACTGTACAACAGAGGAACAAGTTACACTGTTGCTCATTAACCCAAGAACAAGTCTGTTGGTTTTGGAGCTGAAACAGAAGTATAATTTAACAGATAAAGCTCATTAAAGGCAATGCTTTGACTTTGATCTTTACATGTAAGTTCCACTGACACTTAAAAGAAAGAATCGTACTTCAGTTTGGCAAAGGTATCATAACATAATGGGTTCCTTTTGCATTCTAGTATTCAAATGTGATTAAAAATATAGTCTGATCAGACTAGGTACAATTTTCCAATTTTGTACTGCCACTGATCTTCCAATCAGTTACAGGGATTTCAAGATGACATTAGCTGGAGCACTGCTTAGAAAAAGTCCCAGAATATCAAGATTCTGGGAGTTTTAGTTCAAAATTGTAATTTTTCCAAGTAGTTGGGTATGACCACTTAAGCACGAGTGCAGCAGTTTTAAACATTGTTTTTTGAAGTGAGCCTTATTGAACAAAATGAGATTTATTTGATGGAGACATGTATAGGACGGCACTGTCGCTATCACCTTGATTCTTGGTTTCTTTCTCTCTCATACTCAAGTCCATATCAATCACTGATAACGTTATCAATACATTACTATCAATCATATGTGAAATGAAAATGGGGCTTTTAGGTACTGTGAAACATTCACCACAGTCTATTCAAAGGCTGGTCTTTCTCAAATCTGTCCCTTACTCCTAAGAAATACTAGCCAATCTGGGATCATGTACTCAGAATAGCCAATCAGCCAAGGACATGCCAGTGAACCATGTATCTGGTAACAGGCTGGTAACATCGTATAGTTGAAAACAAATAGATCCCTAATATTGACCTTGTGTTGTAAAAGACAACATAAAATACTGGTGTACAATTTAGAGTGGTGGGCAGGCTGGCAAGAAACTAGTGACATGTTTGATGGAAATGTTCTGTCATGAAATCAGTGGTGAAGATTGGAGTGTGTTGAGGGGGGAGGAGGGAGGGATGGGCACGTGGCTATGGCACGCAGGGGTGGAGCTTCAGTACATGGGGGCATGGCTACAGCACATAGTGGCATAGCTATAGCTCGTGGGGGCATGGCTACAACAGATAGGGCAGGGCTATGGCATGTGGGGGCAGGGCTACAGCACATGAGGAGAGCAAGCAAAGAGCCATGGCACCCCAAAAAAATTGCCACTGGGGGGTGCATTGCCCCCATCGTCTCCCTGTCCCTATGTGACTGGATGCAATCCTTCCAGCTATTGTTGGACTGTAACTCCCAAAAGCCCTTACCAGAAGATCCAATGTTGAAGAATACTGGGAGTTGCATCCAACAACTACAAGGCCTCATGATTCCCAATCCTCTGTTATAGAAACAATCCTAGAAGTGCAATTGCATGAATGCAATCATTTCCTGCCCCCTTCCTACATGCAAAGAGAAAGACACCCTTGCATGTCAAGATGCATCACATCCTAACAATCAGTTCTCTGAATGGTGGAAAACAAAGATTGACCAATCGCATAGGCACCAGGTGGCCAATATCCTATGGGTACAAATGTGATAGATACCTAATTCACAGGAATACTGAAAGTGTCTGGAAAAGATACTACCATACACAAACAGCTGTGTAATATAGTATTTGAACAAACAATGCATGCTTTGATCACTGTACAATGAAGGTTTAGTTATCCTTCAGGTTGCCAAAAGAAATATTCTAAGGACGTGGATTTCAAGCAAGGGAATTATTGTCTTGGAAGTGTATTAAATTATTAGACCTGCCAACATTGTTAGAACTGCCTGGGGTATTGCTTTACACGTTCCTAAGCTGCCTACAGCAGCCCTTGTTGCTGTGTTCCATAGATACATCTATGCGCCCTATTGCACAGAATCAGCTTAGTTAGCTGGCATCTCCCTTCTCACTTGTCTCTTGACCTTTCCATGGTAGCTGCACGTTAATAATGCAAGACAGAATCTGTCAATACGCTACCAAAATTTTCTGCTCCCTGCACTGGAAGATTTTTCTGTTTGATTTGTATGTCTCTGGAACACTTTGTATTTTAAAAAAAAGTAAAATACAAAGCTTAATAGGAAGCTTAGCTATATAAGCTACAACAATATAAAGGAACAGAAACATGCTATAAAGTCTAGAAACCCATGAGTTGAATTGGCCATTTTGTTTTATTTTACTTCCCCCCCGCCCTTTGCTTTGCTTTGCTTTAGCTATCATAGCAAACTCTGCATAAATAGGAATCAGTGGCCTTCTGGAGCAGGTTGTTTCACAGTTGTGGGGCCAGCTTAGACCATTTCTGCACATGGCGAGGGAATCGCACCCTGCTGCTATTCACCAGATCTTCTGGTGGTCCGGTCCGGTCTGGGGTGAGGAAGAGCAGTGTGTGGTCATAGATCCACACTGCTCCGGCATCCAAAATGGTGACTTCCGGCTGGTCATGGGTCTCAACCAACCGTTGAAGCTCGCCAGCCTACAGCCCACCCTCCGCAGATCGCAGGCTCACATTGGTGCGAGCCTGCGAATCTGCACCTGAGAGCAGGCATGCAATGGTGTGCACTGGCATTTTGAAAGACCGGAAAAATCACGTCTTTCAAAAGCCTGCTGGAGGACCACTTGGGGTCGTTCCAGAGTGGACTGAGGTGCAGATCTATGGTAAGTAGTCTGGACCCAGTCTGCTCCAAGGTGCAGACGTCCTCCGTGGAGGATGCACTGTACCATTTTACTTACCCCGTGCACAAATGGCCTTAGTAAAGCCAAATCCAGAGCTCTTTTAAAAAGAACAAGTTACCTGCCTCACTACTTTGATGACCCAACAGATCATTACTTGTTACTGTTACTGCAGTCCAGAATGGTTACTTGCTGAATTAGCTTTTACTAAGAAGTTACTGATACTGTTATTATTGTACCATTGGAAAATAGAGGAAAATGTGTTCCAGGTCAATGAATTATCTTCTTCAGATATTGTACCCTGGAATTTCAGAGTAGGGGTGTGGAGTGTAAAAGACATTGAAAAGCCATTCTTTTTTGTGGGTCCTGAGCAAATCATAAGAAGCAGCCATGCATGTCACCATTCTTTCTTTCCTTCCCATTACTCAAACTGAATTAGCACAGCCACTCAGTAGTGAGTAACAGGCAGACAATCCATTCATGTTCCACTCTTCTTTAGCAATGTTCCACCCTTCCTTTGCCAAACTTTATCAAAGAAATTTCCCCAACATAAGTGGGTTTTCTTTCTTCTGTGAGTCTGACACCCTGAAAACCCCCAACAGCTTCTAAGAAGAAAACAGGTGTGATTTGTTTCCAAAGTGCTCAGTATGGATTGCAACTTCACAATCATCCTGACCTCCATTTTTGCTAGCATGGCCAAGCATAGAGCTCAGTCTCCATTCTACTTTTGCACTTCACAAAGAAAAAGAAAGGAAAGCTTGGATTCTCTGTTTTTCCCCAGCCCTCCTTCTATATGATTCCTTCTGTCTCTCTTTCCAGAAACCACAGAACTCCACATTTGCTTAGCTCTGTCCACCATACTTTCCTGAAACTGAAATTCAGCTTCCAGTAATCTCCCTTAACCTCAGAAGTTGCAGCCTGGTTTTATTAAACATCACAGCTGCTATGCTCAAAACAATGCACTCTTTGACATAATTATCTCCACCTGGATCAAAGCATGGTTTAAGGAGATTTTTTTTTCATCTGTCTACTTGCTTACTTGTCCACTGCATACGGTACTGTTTGTCATCTTATTGGCTAATTGAATCTCTATCAGGATTTCTACAGTAATATTTGTTAATCTCCAGTGCAATTAACGTGTATCCTTTGATTCTCATGTGCTCAATAACTTCCCTAAGAAATATACCTGCATGAGTGTGAACCACTGGAACTTATAAAGCAATGAAACAGGACTCAGAGGTAACAGGATTTTTTTTCTCTAGCTATATTATATTTGACAGATTTTTTAAAATTTAATCTGTTTTTTATTTATTAAATTTATATCTTGTCTATCAACCCAAATTAATAGGTCACAATCCTTTACTTCTGTAATAAATGGGTTGATTTTTTTAAAAAAATGGAAAATATGCTTTATCTATATGTAGAACAAGTGAAAAAAGCATATTCTTCCATCACAGAACCACAGCATAGGAAGAGATCACAAGGGCCATCCAGTCCAACTCCATTTGGCCATGCAGAAATATACAATCAGTAGACTCTCAACATATGGCCATCCAGCTTCTCTTTAAATATCTCCAAAGAAGGAGACTCTGCAACACTCCCATGCAGTGTATTCCACTGTTGAACTGCTCTTACCATCAGAAAGTTCTTCCTAACGTTTAGGCAGAATTTCTTTTCCTGTGGTTTGAATCTATTGTTTTTTGTCATAGTCTCTGAAGCACCGGAAAACAAGCTTGCTCTATCTTCCATATGACATCCTTTCAAATATTTAAACATAGGTATCATGTCACCTTTTAACCTTCTAAACATACCCTGGTCCCTAAGCTGCTTCTCATAGGACATGGTTTCCAGGCCTTTTACCATTCTGATCCCTCTCCTTCGGACAAGTTCCAGCCTGTCAATATCCTGCTTGACAAGAAAGATCCTTCTTCTGTATTATTTATTTGTGCTCTGCCTGCTCTTCTCGGCTTCCTGATAACATTTTCCTTCTCACCTGGGTATAACTTACAGAAGCATGTTCAACAATTCCACTCATGGAATTCCACTTATAGAATTGTTAACTGAATATAGATGTTAAGAAATTGTCCGAAAAATACAACTGCATGCATAAGGAACTTATATGTGCATAACACACCAATAAGTAAGCTAGTGGCAGAACTTGGAGTGTGGGGAGAGGGGGCAGGGCTATGGCACAAGGGGCGTGGCTGTGGTGTATGGGGATATGGCTATGGTGCATGGGGGCATGGCCAGGGTGCGCAGGGGTGTGGCTATGGGTCAGGATGCCCCAAAACATTGCCACCTGGGGTGAACCACTCCCCTGCCCTCCTGTCCCTATGTGACTGAACTGAGCTTGTTGTACTCTGATTTTCTTTCTATGTTGGTAATACTACTTTTGGTAATGTTCTATGCATTTTTTTTATTTGGTTTTAAGTTATGGTATTCTATTTAGTTCTGTGTATATTCCTATTCATCTGTTGTTCATATTGAGTGAATATACTATTCTCATTTATTTTATTAGTATGTTCATTCTTTGTCTATGTTTCTGTACTGGTCTTTTGTGCTTTATGCATTGGCATCATCATGCTAGTACAAGATCTAGTGTGTCACTGGATAGACATTTGGAGAGTTTGTGCAAGTGTATTCAGTGATGTTTCTATTGACAAGTAGTTGTGCAACATCAGTCACATACATGTACTGCTGTTTGTGTGACTGCTTGCACTATCTGTCACTACAGAGGTTTTCACTCTGCTAAAGTGACATTGGATTTAGCCCAGCGAGACTTGCCCTATAAATGATGTATAAAGATATTACAATGCCTCAGTATCCATTCAGCTAGAAACATGGTCTTCTAATGTAAATTACACTTCGTTCTTTGTTTGTAGCAAAGTTTCAGGATAAGAGGACGGCATTACTGTAAGTTGTGATGTAAGTATTTCTTGAAGGTTCAGAAAATAACCCTTTATCTATGGTTCTATCGTGCTTTCTTCTGATTGAACAGATTATTTTGTAAGTTCTGCTTTGCCATAATGGTGCTGCCAAAGAAGAAAAGGTGTTTTAAACCTCATGCTACTCTGGGATATTGTAATCTTCTCTAATTGTGTGTGGAAAGTGTCAAACTCAGAATATTTAGAGAAAGAGCACATAATTATTTCCTTTGCTTTTCTTTTTCCTGGCAAGCCAAGTTCTTTTACTTCTTTTATTTCTCCCTCTGTGTGTCTGCTATTTCTATTCTTCAAGAGACAGACATAAGGACATCACTGAAGGAATGAACAAGCTATTGTTCCCCTCCTCACTCACAGACCATGATGTCAAACCATGTACGCACTTAGTAAGTGAATGTGAACACAAGTCTGCAAACCTGGTCAGGAAGCTGGAGCAACCAGTAGCCAAGTATTTCTACTCAGGACATCACTGTGTCTCAGATTTCTCCATGTTTGGTACTGGAATGTCATCTCCTTCAGGTATTTTGGTCAAAAGTCAGAATTTCTAGATTCATAGACTTGGGGTCCCTCACCCACGTGGCCTCCACTTGGAGGATAATACCATTGTCCATTGAATAATGTTGAAAACAGGGCATTCTCAGCTGCTATCTTGGATGCCATTGAGTTTCATCTTTAGGAACTGAAGAAGGTATAAGCCAAAAAGTTTTGCTTGCCTAATTTTTTTAAAGTTCTGGTTGTTAATCACTTCAATAAATATATACATGTATGTAAATGTGTGCGTATCTAGATTTGCTGTGTTATACCATTTCTTTTCAAGGCAACATACAATTTTTTAAAAAAAATCCAAATAAATAAACTCAAGAAAGGAACATAGCAATGAAACCATTATAGAAGCTACATAGAACCCACAAACATACAACCTGCTAAACACATATACTGTAGATGATTCCCTATGAGAAGCACTAATTCAGAAACAATGCAAGCATATGTTCACTTTTATTCCAGTTTTATTTTCTATATTTATCTGCACTTCTATCTTGCAAAGGCTATTACTCACCCACCCATAGTGAGCAATCTCTGGTAAGCTCAAACTAGTTATGAGAATGGAGATGGCGAAGCAGTTGCCTAAATAAGCCACCATAGCTATGGTACTACAGATCAAATGTCCCACACCTTACACCAACTGCTGTGCTTTTCAAAGGAATTAGTTCACAAAATTAAGTAGTAATCAATGTCCAAAACCGAATATGGAATATCAAGACCAAACTACAATGTCTAACATGTTTAACAATCAAATAACAGATCAGTTGACACCACTACAAATCCATGTTTATGTAGCCCATTGTTCAACGATAGGCAGGTAGGTTCATTCATTCAAATGTGACAGTGGATCTCTCATCTATGGCTGAATTAGCATCCCCCCTCTGTTACCCAAAAAGGGGAGAGACTCAGAGGACTACCTGCAATGTCAGTGCATCTGTCATGCTGGGGAATATTAGCTCAAAGGGAGGCCTATGCGTGGGCAGTAACTTTATAGGATCTTTTATACCTATGTATACTGGTACTAATGCAGGGACACCAACTGGAGATTCAAACAATGTCTGCTTTATTGGGAGAATTAAGAATCTCACACACAAGATCCAAGCAGCTTCACAAGGACTAACCAATGGAAAGGAAGGGGGGAAAATGATAACAAGAAGCCAGGGCAAAGTGGGTGATATTTACCTATCCTGCAGAAAAGAGACAAAGCAATGTGGCTCACATTGAGGATCTGAGGGTAGTAGAAGAAAGGGAATTGGAGAGCAGAGTGATGGCCTATGACCAGAGTACTATGAGCTGTTTCGAACCCGAGGGGGAATCATAGAATCATACAGTTGGAAGAGACCACAGGGGCCATCCAGTCCAACCCCCTGCCATGCAGGAACACCGATCAAAGCACTCCCAACAGATGGCCATCCAGCCTGCAAAGAAGGAGAATCTACCACTCTCCAAGGCAGCATATTCCACTGTCGAACAGCTCTGACTGTCAGGAAGTTCTTCCTGAGGTTTAGGTGGAATCTCCTTTCCTGCAGCTTGAATCCATTGCTCCTTGTCCTAATCTCTGGAGCAGTGGAAAACAAGCCCACTCTCTCAACATGAAATCCCTTCAAATATTTAAACATGGCTATTATGTCCCAATCTTAACCTTCTCTTCTGCAGACTAAACATACCCAACTCCCTAAGCCACTCCTCATACGGCATGGCTTCCAGACCCTTCACCATTTTGGTCGCCCTCCTCTGGACATGTTCCAGCTTGTCAATATCCTTGAATTCAATATCAGTCTTTGCTCATCATTGAACCTCATTTTATTCATTTTCTCCAAATATTCTTGAGTTCCTTGTTGATTTATCAACTTTGGGGCCTTACCCTTATCCTTGAATTGAGGTGCCCAGAACTGGACACAGTATTCCAAATGAAGCCTAACCAATGCAGAATAGACTGGTACCATTACCTCCCTTGATCTAGACACCATACTCCTTAGATGCAACTAAAGCCCTTTCCGCACGCGGCGAGGGAAACATTCCCTGCCGCTACTCACCGGCTTTTTGGTGGGTCCAGGTGAGTCCGTCGGGAGAGGAGCAGTGCGAGTCGCTCCGCACTGCTCCAGCGTCCAAAATGACGGCTTCCGGTTGGGGAGGCTCTCCACCAACCAGGGAAGCTCACCAGCTGAAAGCCCGCCCCCGGCAGAAATCTGCACCGGACCACAGGAACGGCACGACACAGGGTTTTTAAAAAGAATGCTGCGTGACCAGTTCCGGTCGCTCCGGAGCAGACTGAGGTGTGGAACTAAGAAAAGTAGTCCACCCCAGTCCACTCCACAGTGCAGAAGACCTCCGTTGGAGGTCACTCTGCACCATTTTAATAGGCTCGTGTGGAAAGGGCCTAGGAATCACATTGGTTTTCTTGGCTGCTGTATCATGCTGCTGACTCATGTTCAGCTTATGATCTACCAAGACTCCTAGATCCTTCTCACACATACTTCTATCCAGCCATATCTTCCCCGTCCTATATTTGTGCATTCCATTTTTTCTGCCTAAGTGCAGGACCTCACATTTCTCTCTGTTGAAATTCATTTTGTTAGCTTTGGCCCAGCTCTCTAATCTGTGAAGGTCATTTAGAAATTTGATTCTGTCCTCTGATGTCTTAGTCACCCGTCTCACTTGGGTGTCATCTGCAAATTTGATCAGCATGTCTTCTACTCCTTCATCCAAGTCATTGATGAAGATGTTGAATAGCACTGGGCCCAGGACAGAACCCTGTGGCACCCCACTAGTCACTTCTCTCCAGGATGAAAAGCAGCCATTGGTGAGCAGCCTTTGGGTTCGGTCAGTCAACCAATTACAAATCCACCTAACAGTAGCCCTGTCCAGTCTGCATTTTATGAGCTTCTTTGAAAGAATGCCATGGGGAACTTTGTCAAAGGCCTTACTGAGGTCAAGATATGCTGCATCTACAGCATTCCCTTCATTTATCAAGCTTATAACCCTGTCTTAAAAAGAGATAAGATTAGTCTGGCATGACTTATTTCAGAGAAATCCATGTTGACTTTTTTTGATTACAGCATTGCTTTCTAATTACAAACTGACTGTTTAATGATTTGCTCTAGGATCTTTCCTGGTATTGATGACCGGGCAATTCAGGCTGACCAATGGCTATTGAAGGTGTTAATGTCTCTCTGGCAGAATAGACAATGGGGTCTGGAACAAGTGAATGGCTTTAGTATTAGATGACAGATGGGAATTGTGATAGCTCCTTAAAGGCTGAGCAAGTGAGGAGACAAAGGAGAATTTTGGCAGAAAGATGAAGCTGATTGAAGACAATCAGCTGTTCTGTGGAGACAGTTTTGGGTGCTATTACTTCTAAAAGTCAAGTTGTGAAAGGACGTTTGCAAGCTCATTGATACCAGAACTTCCTCGACTATGATCTGGCCATGCCCGAAAGTCTCATCTAACCTATTTTCATGTTGCACATGTTCAGTCAGTCTTCTTTGCCAGCATAGCTTTTCAGCTATAACATTGTATAATTTATATTTTATGCCAATTAAGTGAAATTTGCCAATTATACCATATCAAGGAGCGGGGGGTGTATGTAACACCTCCATATAAACATAAACAAAAAAATAACTCTTAATAATTAATTATTTTCTTTGTGTGTTTCCTTTCGAATTGTATTTAACATCCTTAGCACTCCACTGCCTGGATTTATCAAAACAATACAGTTTACATTTTAACATATATGTTTCACATTTTTTAAAAGAAGTCCTTGAGATGAATCTCACAGTTTTTCGCATGGTGTTGGCATCTTCTCTTTTCCTCTTGAATGGCTGTAATATTTAAAAACAGATCAGTTATGTTCCCCTTAGGGCTATCCCTTAAGTCTCTGCTGCCAATTCTTTTTGGGGGAAAAACAACAGCCTACTCGAATGAACACATATAAGAGAACTAACTACGTTTACAATATTACTAAACAATTAACAATTTTTTAAAGAGCTTTGCAACAAAATTGTCTATTTTAAAATCTGGTTTTAATTTCTAACAGCAGTAAAACCTTGTTGTGTGGCAAGTACTTTGCACCCGCCTCTGGCTAGTGAGCCTTAGGCACAGCTTGAAAAAGTCACCTTATGGACAACAGCTTCCAGCATTCTTCAGCCAGAATGGCCAATGGCAATGATGACTGGGGAATTCTGGGAGCTGTAATCCAAAAAAGTAACTTTTTCAAGATGAGGCCTTGGGATTTAAAAAAAAGAAAGAAAAAGAAATCTAACAGGCTTCAAGTTTGCCTTCTCTGCTCTAAACATTCTTCCTCTCATCCCCAGTTTTAATGTTTTGACAAGACTGTAACATTGGATTGGGGAAAGCTGACCACCAATGAATTTTTTTTTCCTTCATTCCACAAATTTCTAACATTACAGAGAGAAGAGAGAGAGAATGAAAATTATTTTTGCCTACAACCCTCAGGTCTGCTATGTTTGCATTCCCTTGGGAACCTTGCCTGTCCCTTTTCTTTTTATGCCTAAAATCTATTTCTAGGTTCGCAAATAAAGTTTTACATTACTGCAATACTAGAAATTTAGAGACTGAAGGAAAATTCATTGAGCAGAATTCTTATTTAGAGGAAATACCCTAATTTTGACCCCAACCCCAGTGTTCTGATCAGTGTGGATATGTATAATTTATTTGCTATTTTTAAGTTTTAATGTATATTCTGGATTTCTCATTTGGTACTGTATGTACCAATTTGCTACATAGATAAAGATGGATGGATGGATAGATAGATAGATAGATAGATAGATAGATAGATAGATAGATAGACAGACAGACAGATAGACAGACAGAGACATAAAAAATCTACAAGGGTGTTTAAAGGCAACTCTAAAGTTTATCTCCTCTTCCTTGGAATCATGCCATCTCATTAAGGATTGAATATTTCATTTCAATCATCTGGTCAAATCTGGGAATAGGAGAAATGAGAATGAACAAAGCGAAATCAAGACAGGCGTACTGGGTGCTAGAAAGGGTACTAATCTGGATAGAAAGCTCTAACCATTTTGGCATCTGTAAAGCATCGAGTTATGCATCTTGGGGCTATTCACGGACCATTTCCACCCTACACTGTTATAGTGCTGTTATTCCACTTTCAACATCCTGTAAAATTCTGGGGTTTGTAGTTTAGGGAGGCCAAGAGCTCTCTGGCTGAGAATTCTAAATGCCCCTCCCTAAACTGCAAACCCCAAGATTCCATAGGATGTTGAAAGTAGAATAATGACACTATAACAGTGTAGTGCAGAAATAGCATTAGACTTAGTATTGCCTGAAGGCAACATAGGTCACCCTACTGGCTAAGAGTACCTTTTATTTCTTTTGGTTTGGTTTGCCAGCTATCATGCTTTATGAGAAAGTACAGTCTCCTTTATTACACACATGTAGGTTATGTCCAGATTAGATTGTTTTAGCCCTGCCTTTCAAAACCATCTGGAAACATAGTACCGCATACAACTGCCTTCCAAAACAGTCTGGAAACATCTTCATCTTATGCCAGAATGAACCCAAAGTTTTCACACAGATGTTCAATTTCATTGTGGAGGATAGGGAATAGAACCTGTTCAAACCCCCAAAGCAAATAAGAACAGGACTAAGCCATAAGCCCCCCAGTGCTACCTTCTTGAGATGCCTGAATATATACAACCAAAGTCACCACAACACAGTACATTGTAGTCCCATAGCTGACAGACATCCCAAACAAATACCATGGCTGATGGGATCAAAAGCATCACAAAAAAGCAACTCCTATTGTGCATCTCCCAGCAAAGGTCATTCATTAGTTGAAGTGACAAACATCATTTCATTCCCAGATATCAAACCAAATTCTACATCCCTTTATTGGGGCAACAGCAAAGACATGTAACTTCCACCTCTTGAACATCCACAGGACCCGCACCCCTGGTCATGCAGTGGTTAAATGCCAGTACTGCAGCCACAATGTTGTAAGTTCAATCCTGCAGGGCTCCAGGTTGACTCAGCCTTCCATCCTTCTGTAGGTTGGTAAAATGAGTACCCAGCTTGTTGGGGGCAATTAGTTAACACATTGCAATCTGCTTAGAAAGTGCTTGGTGCTATAAAGCGGTATAGAAATGTAAATACTATTACTATTGCTATCTGGAGGTTCCTGACTGTAGAGATTGCCCATCTGCTTGTCCAGGGCCTTGGTTACCTCACACTTGTATTATTGTAATGGTCTACTGGCAAGTTTGCTTTCCTAAACAATGCTGTTTGGGTTGTTTTAAATCTGCCAGAATATTCACCTGTTTCTTCTCCCTATAGATCCATTCACTGGCTACCAGTTCAGGGTCTGTTTCAAACTTTTGGTCCTAGTATTTAAAGTTTTGCATTCTAACCTTCCTCAGTACCTTGCAGCTTGGCTTGCATGATATGTTCCACCCAGGGATTTGAGATCTACAGGCAAAGGATTATTATCTGTTCCACCAATGTGCACACCTATGTCAAAAGTGCAAGCCTTTCAAGATCTGGGTCTGCATTTGTAGAATGGTCTTCCTTTGGACCTCTAGCTGGAAGAGGATCTCACCCATTTTTGTAAATGGTTGAATATCTTCCTCTTTGATTCACCATCTTAAGCCACTCAGTTGTGTTTAAGGTGCTGAGATAGGTAGTGACTGGTGGGGTGTTGGGGATTTCATTCCATGTATTCTTGTGATGTTCTGTTTTATTGTCTTTGTCCCTGATTGTGTATGTAGATGTTCTACCCTTTGATGTAAAGGGTGTTATAAATAAACGTTATTATTATATTATCATTATATATCATACAGGCTTTGTCTTTCTATGTCAACATTTTCCATAAATATTTTCACAGCAAAGGTCAAGTTTATACAAAATGTTAATTTAAATTGCTTTAATTCTTTGATTTTATCTATTTGTAAATGGGAGTTAGCATGGCACTTCTCTGTTATGCTCACAAGATTTTTCAAATAGGTAAGTCGTTTTACACAGACTTAGGAAAAGAGGTAGGATGGAAACTAACTTTCCATCCTGTCCATTTGTTGTTATTTGCTTTCAAGTCAACTTCAACTTATGGCAACTCCCATGAATGAGAAAACTCCAAGAGCCTCATCATCAGCTGCTCTGCTCATGTCTTAAAAGATTCAGGGCTGTGGATTCCTTGATAGAATCAATTCACCCCGCTTTTCCTCCTGTCTTCTGCTTTGCCAAGCATCATCTTTTCCAATGAGTCATGTCATCTCATATGTCCAAGGTATGACAGCCTCAGTTTAGTCATTTTCACTTCACTGCCCATAGTTACTGATTTTGCATGTCAAGGCATCAAGCTGAAGTACAATACACTTTGATACAGTTTCAAAACTGAAGTGATTTTCAACACCTAACTCCAAATCAAAAGCCATGATTTTAAATTTTGGTTTCAAAAAATGCTGTTTAAGCTCAAAATTTGCAGCTTAGGCTCAATTTCAGTTCATAGTGTAGAATTTTCTGAAGAGACTTGTTTTGAGAGGGGATTTGGAAGGAGAAGAAAGTATGGATCAATTGTACATACACACATACACACACACAGAGCCATGCTGGTTGGGGGTAAGGGCAACTGATTAGGGCTTTATTATTCCTGAAGATTTTGATGTTTACAACACGAATATAGCATGTCAATAAAACAAACATATCCCATGGCAAGATTAGTGGGATATATTCTAGCAACTGTCTTTTAAAATAACTTTTTCCAAGCAGTGACTTTCAGAGAGAAAGACAAATTAGATCCCGCAAGCAGATCATGCCTGCACTTGGTCAGAACTGGTTTTGCCACCATGTCGTGTGCAAAATGGCTTTAACTGGCTGATATTCATCTATCTGATTTTTATAACACCCTTCAGTATACAATTAGCAGGATGGTTTGCAGAAGGTAGAATACAATAAAACATCGGCAGAATAATCAAAACAGCAGAATGAATGCATCAATAAATATCTCTCTCTGTGTGTTTTAATAGATACCCAGCAAAAAGAATAACAAGAATGTCTTCATTTGGTGCTGAAAAATACACTGCTGTCAGCCACAGACATATTTTGGAAAGTGTTCTTCAGACAGGGCATCACCTTCTTCTTATTCACTGCCTCACCTGTGTAGGATTGTACAGTGGACAACCTCTGATGATGGTCTCTGGACAAATCTCAGCAATGGTACTATTTCTAAGTCACAGTGTGTACCTTTTGGGAAAATACAGAAATCTTCCCTTAGCAGAAACCTCAGTAAACAGTCCTGCTCTGCCTCTTGCAAGGGTACAGGAAATTGCAACATGCAGCCATCATTTTTGAGTATTGCTGGATGTTAGAAGGAAATCTGCCCATTGTTTTTAACAGTAGATGTCTGTTTCTTTTAAAATTTATTTTATAAAATGTATATACAATTTTTCATTAAAAAACAATCAGAAAGAAGTGTTCAAAATGAAATCATAACCAGAAAGGTACTGGATCAATCCAAAGTGCTAAAAGTAAGTGTTTGATTCAGCACCACTCATCATCTTCCCTTTCCTTCCTTCTCCCTGTTTCTCCAGTCATTTCTACATTCCCCATCAAAGAACATCTTGAAATCATGTCTGGCAGATGTTAGAATCAAAATCTCTTCCTTCTGCCTCCAAAATACTTGGTGTTTTTTACTAACAGCAGGAGGAGGAAGATTTGGAAGATGACGGAGGATTCCACAATTTGATTGTACCAAAATGTTTCCAGAGCCCTATCAAAAGAAAATATGGCCAGTAAGGGGCACAGGATAGTGGGAGCTATTAAAAATGGAGTCTGGAAAACTTCCTTTCTACTTGGAAAGGGTTCTTTGGTGGGACAACTACAAGTACTATGGAGAGCCAGAATAACCCCATGATAGGTTTGCCTTAGAGTCTCCATACTTGAAGGCACACAGCAAACAACCAACAAACAAGTTTTATGTATTTAAATCAGTGCTTGCAAAATGTTTAAAGCAGGCATGGAAATGTAGTAGCCTGGATTTTTACTTTGACTTTGGTTGGAGTGCAACTCTCAATTGGTCTTAAATTGGTTTTAAAGATGCTGAAAACAAAGCTGGGAAAAGAGTTGTTTTTTTTCTCCTCCTATTTTGTACAGACTTGAAAAACTTTTTTTCCAACCAGTAAAATATTTTCTTATTTGTAAGGCTTGGAGTTCCTGTTGATGAGGGAAATGTATGGAGAGGGTTGCTGCAGACTGTGGTATTTGTTCCTGTCGTTCTTGGGTTTGGGTTGTTCTGTTTCATTTTTAGCATTAAAATGACATATCAATTTTCCTGGACTATTTTCTGGCAGTTCCCAGTACAAGCTGCAATATTTTATTTCCACTCTCCTGGTAATTTCTTTTTAATTCTTAGACGTATTGAAACAAACAGATGAACAAAATCTTCTCCTTTCTCTCCTTCCAAAAACATTAAAGTTATAGTAGTATTTTTGCTCTCTAAGAAATATTGTTTTTAAAAAATGGAAAGGACTAATTTTTCCCCATAAACCATGGGACCACGTGAGCAAACTATGCCCTGGAAGAGCCCAAGACATCACTAAAAACAATCCCACAAAAGAATGGAACAGATGGATGTAGAGGCAAAAACAGCCCAGGAGAACCCAAGGACTTCTATTGTGAGCATTCATGCTTCTTTAGAACAAAATGGAACAGCATTTTGTATGTTGAAAAAATCAGTTTCATTAAATATGAACCACAGTTGCTGAGAGTATGTATCATGCTTAATGACATCAGCAGGAGTCATGCCCAGCTGGGCCTGTCCCCTGCTGATATCACCGGGGAACATCCCTAGATCTCAGATGTTTGACCAGAAAGCCTCAAGACTTGGGATACTCTTGACCTGGCAATTGTATATACAAAAGAGGGCAGACTCTCATATAGGCTGGTCCTGAGTTGCTTAGGGCTTCATAAACCAACAATGACATCTTGAACTTGGCTTGGTAGCTAATTGGCAGCCTGCGTAGAGCTTTCAGCACAGGAGTCATTCACGTGCAGTAGGAAGCTCCAACTGAGCAACCCAGCACATCTAATATCCACTTACAGCAACCAACCTAATACAATCACCTCCTCCTTTTTTAGGATCTCATTAGGATGCTTTGACAGTTAAAAGTCACAGGCGGTTGCAGCCACACAGTGACATCATCCCAGACTTTCTGGAGAGCTCACAGGACAGAACAGCTTGACAATAAAGCAGGAGATGGGGGAAAAGAGCAGTTGAAAGACAAGACAGCCCAAGAAAAGAACTTTTTTCTTGCGGAGCACAAATAAAGCATCTCTCCAAAACCTGCACTTTTATATAAAATGTCAGAAAGTTAGAATGCACTGTACCACAAATATAATAGTAATGTTATCGCCTGCCAGTGCAAAAGTAATGCTACATAGCTTTCAGAATACAATAATAAAATAAAATAAATAAGAGAAGTTCTAGAGGACAGGTGCTGTAAATAGACACTTGGGTTCTTATAACATTTGTAATCCAAAAAAGTAAGAGAAATGTGTTAGGTATTAACAAACATTCCTCTTGCTCAGGCCACGTTCTTGCCCATTGTTTGTTGTTGTGTGCCTTCAAGTCATTTGTGATTTATGGTGACCCTAAGGCAAACTTATTATGGGGTTTTCTGGGGTTGAGAATGTGTGACATGCCCAAGATCACCCCACTAGGTTTCCATGGCCAAACAGAGAATTGAACCCTGGTGTCCAGAGTCATAGTCCAGTCCTCAAACCACTACACTATCCTGGCTTTTATCCACATAGCTGTGTCTTTGCAATACAGATATTCTTCACTTTATAAAGTAGACATGTTCCTAGGAATCACTTCCTTAAGAGATCCTTTGGTACCAAAGGCAGAAAAAACAGAGGAAGAATACAGACAGATTCCTGCACCATAAAAAACAAGAGCAGCTTGATTGTGTTTCAGAAGACATTTTATTCAGACCTAAAAATATGCTCAAGTGTAATGAAGCAACCAGGTCAGGTAAGCCTTGAATGAGTAAACCAAAATGTTTGGAATCTTCTAGAAAACATTTCAAATCTTCTTCCAGAATTTATTCTGAGATTATTTTTTTTCAGCCTTCACTTTTCTAATAATTCCCATTTTGGTGGCCAGATGTAATAGATCTATGTTTGTTTAACATGCTGGGGGGAGCTGGTACAGTTTGTTTACTCTTCCCTGGCTTCTGTTTTGCTGTTCATGCATGCTCAGTAATGGATTTCAAAGGCAGCTGCTGTTTATCTTGCCTGTTATAAAGAAGCACACATGGCTAGATTTCGGTCAGCTAGAGTAGAATCCTGTTCTTTCCCTGCTCATGCTTTGCATTGCTTCCTACATATATGGTTCTGCAATTCAACCCTGGAAATATGTGTTTTTCCAGCCCTCCTTTGCCATCTTCCCAATGTCATTGCTGCAAAATAAATAAATAAATAGTTAAAAAATTAAAATTAAAAAATTAAAATAAACCCTTATAGCTAGATGTGGATGAAGATGAAAAGGAGCAGACATAAAAGGACTTTGTAAAAAGAAGCTTCTTTCTCTCTTTGTTAATAACTGAAGTATACCTGTATTTCTTTGTTAAGAAAGCCTTTAAGGACTGTCTTGCCAGGTCATTATGTTCTTCAGCAAAGTAATCATCAAGATTTATACCCCAGTCTTTTTCATGGGAACCCAGGGTGTCTGCTGAGTCATATGGTTTGACCCATCTCACTCTATTTTTTTTTTTTAAAAAAAGATTGAATTTCAGACAGATAAGTGCCCACGTTCTCAACTTTATGAAGCAGAGTTGTCTATATGAATGACATAATCAAAGAACTGGAAGGAATCACTAGTTCAACACCTATCAGTGAAGAACTCTGCAGCCAAAGCACCCCTGAGAGACAGACACATCAACCACCCCTCCATGTCACGAAGTACTCCCTAAGAGCACATGAACGAACTCACACAATTTTTCATTACACATGCCTGTCAGGAATCTTGTGACCTTGGCACATCTTAGGCAAATTGGACTCAATTGTCCACATTCACACAGATTTTTTTACTGGATGATGGTTGTGCTGGTGGATATTTATAGCCCACCTGTTCTTCAACACTGGGATCTGAGATGTCTTAACCATTAAAAGACTACAATTAAAACCATGCAAAAAGCCTACATTAAAACAGATTTAAAGTATTAAGCATGTTAAAAACGTAACACTTTTTAAAATATTTTTTAAAAAGTTAAACAATACAAGTTGAAACAATGCAGCTCTTACAGCCATGTCATAGAAACATAGGCCCTTTTCGCACTGAGGCTTCTAGCGCAAGCGGGGGAGGCCGGCAAGCGCAAGAAGGCTCCCCCGGGAGGCTGCCACTTCCCCCCTCCTTCCTTCCGCAGGAGAAGGAACGAGCAGGGAAGCGGCACCGAAGGAGGCTTGCCGCGCAAGCCGCCCTCCCCCGTGTGAAGTGGGAGACCTCGCGCCGGATTCCTCCCCCCGCGCGTGAAGCGGGTGGCGTCGCGACCCCCCGTGCGCGCGTGCGAAGCAGGCATCGCGTCCATCGCGCTAGCTCCCCACCCCGCTCCTTCCTTCCACAGGGGCGGAGGGAAGGAAGCGCGACCCGGCCGGCTCCCGGAGGCTCCGCACAAAAGGTAAGTGCGGGTGGGCGCCGGGAGCGTTGCGCGAGCGCGGGGTGATTTTCGCTTGGACGCGAAAATCAAAAAACCCATGCTCGCGCCGCTTCAGCCCTGTGAGCTGGGCGGAAGTGGGAGTGTGTCGTGCAGAGTGACGCTCCCACTCCCGCGAGGCTCACGGGGCTGTCGCGCGAGCAAAGGCTCATGCGAAAAGGGCCATAGACTCTTAGAGCTGTGCCATCTAATCTAACTTCAGTTTTCAATGCCAGTCTGAATCAAAAAGTTTTGGCCTACCAATGGAAGGACAGCAAGGAGAGGGCCATTTAGTATAGTGGTTTGAGCATTGGACAACAGACCTTGGAGACCAAAGTTCAAGTCCCTGCTCAGCCGTGAAAACCCACTGGGTGACTGTGGGTGTGTCACACACTTTCAGTCCCAGAAAACTCAATGATAGGTTTGGCTTAGGGTTGCCATAAATAAGAAACAACATGAAGGCCCACAATAGCAACAACAACAACATTTTGGAATGGGAAAGAGTTCCAAAGTGCACAGGTAGCCACTGAAAAAACCCTCTCTTGTGATCCCAGCAGTCGTACCTTTGAAGGTGGTAGGATTCCAGCAATGATCTACCCTGCACATCTCAGGGTCTGGGCAAGCTCACATGAGTATGTCAGAAAATCTGGATCTAAGCTACTGAACATAGAGAAATCAAGATATACACAATAGCTGCACTGGAGAAAAGCAAATATCATGGTAACGCTACACAGATGGAAAAAGGTACAAGCAGAATATAAATACCAACTGGAACAAAGTTGCTTTGGGATGGGGAAATATTAGCTTGCAAGGCTGTGAAGCTTTGGGAGTAAACTATATGAAGCTGTGGGAGCTGCTAAGAGGAGAAAGAGGAGAGAGAAGAAAGAGGTTCAAAAGTAAGGATGGCTTAATACTCCCTTAATATGCACACACGCACATACATACTAGAAAAAGAGGAGGCAATGTTGGGGAGCTGGAACATGCAGGAAAAGTACTCCCCACAAGATAGATTTAAAAGATGTAAGAACATACCTGATTGGTACTGTTGTAATTTTGAAAAGATAGGGAGCACTGGAACAGTGCAAGGGAGAAGGACGACAAGCTGCCCAAGTTCTTCTGTTCCAGAAGAAGGACTTTGGAAAAAAGAGAATGAGCTAATGAGATTGTCTGTCAAACTCCCAGTGATCTAAAAGAGTTATTCCAGGTACAAAGAGTGAAGCTTAGCTTAGGCAGTGATTTCAGCAAGAGGCCTACAGAAGGAGGAGGAAAGCAACTCAAACTCTTGGTTCAAGCAGAACCCAATTCCAGAATGGCTACTTTTAAATCCAGATTTTTTCAAAGCATCTCAGGTTGGAAAATTAGCATGACAACAGAATTCCACTAAAATAAAGGGATTTCATAAACAAAAGATGTCTGCATGCAATTCCTGGGGGACATTACCTGGCCTTTATTTAATGTTTCAGATGAGCACCCACTTACGAAATGCATCACAGAAGTGTTAAGTCTATCACCCTTGCCCTAAAGATGACATTTCCTAATAGTGACTTTTCCAACTGCAATGCATTGTTTATCAATTTCCAGGCCATGTGATGAGAACCCTGTATGGGGCATTTCAATAGTATGATTTCAGTAATTTAATCATCACTTCAATAGCTAAATCTGTTTCTTGACACACATAGGGTTATCATTAATAGAATTCAGTATAGATGCTGGTTGCAGGATTTGACCGGAAAAGGCCTTGCAGTCAATCCTTTAGTGTCTTTGGTCAGATAATGAAAAGTGGTTCCATTTTAGAGCACAGACATGTACATCTTGGTAGGGGTGTTGCGCCAATCTGATTCGCTCCTAACTTCAGGGCTATCAGATCCATGACCATAAATAAGAGGAGCCCGTAGGTAATAAACTATAAGTAAGGGTCTTGAAGTTGCCCATCAACAGCAGACGCAGCAAACATACAGGTAATCAAGTGGTCACTGTCTTCTCTCCGTGCCAAGATGTACTCTACTGACATTTAAATTATAGGAAATCTTCCTAGATTTTCATCTGTAAATATAAATCAGCACATGCACTTTTATGCAAAACTCAATCCTACTTCCCCCTTTTTGGGCGATGCATAATTGTCCATCCTAGAGACAAGAGTCTTTCTCAGAGCTTGCTGGAAAGTCCTCGAATTGAAATAGGCCATCTGCATGCAAAGTATGTGCTTTTCTACTGAGATATAGTCCTTCCTGTAACTTTGACTCTCCAAGTGAAATGGAACCTGGATATTGCCTACAGCACCTGGTATTCGTTGGCAACTTCCCATCCAGGTACTAACCAGAGCTGACTTTGCTTAATTTCCAAGATCACATGGGATCTATTGCCTTTAGGATATTTAGGACTGGAGGAGTTTTTAGCTGTGGTGAAAATATTGTACTGGGACAAGGGAAAGCTAGGTTTAGATCCTCACTGAGCTATAAAATTAACTGGATGACTTTAAGTTAATTATTCTCTCTGAGTCTGATACTTCTCAAAGAATTATAATAACCTTAAAATGTGGAAGATGCAGATCATCTCAAACTTACTATAGAAAAGGCTGGATATGAACATAAACGTTAAAATGGCTAATCAGCTATAATCTTGTAAACTGGATGATGGCTCTATTAATTCAGTCTTGCCTGTTGTACAGCCATTTTTATAATGAACATACCAGCATTCTTGCAGCAAAATCTGTTCTTATGCACCATTTCATATGTGATTATATACTTGCAGTTCACACACAGATATGTAAATTTTGAGCAATTAAAAAAAAAATCCCAGTCTTAAACCACTGCTGATACCAAGATGGATCAGGAAACTGGGGCTATATTTTTTTAACCACACTTAACAGCATTCAGTTAAGTCTTTGTATGAATCAAGCCATTTCCAATGTATAGGCTAATTACGCCAATTTAAAATTATTATATCTTTGCAAAATAATATCCTATCTCATTGAGACATTTTACCCTTAACAAAAATGCTCAGATACCTAATGACTGATTATGAATGCATGGTATGATTGCTATTTCTGTCATGGATCCTACATCACATCAGTAATGATCAAATATCAGAATCCCATCAGCCACCATAGTTTACATGAGGATTTCCCATATGTTCTACCTATTTCATGTGCTTTTGTTAATCAAACATTGCCAATTTAATAAAGTTCAGATGTGAAGGAATTGTAACTATACTAGACCTACAATATATTAAGCTATACAAAAAAAAAACTTGACAAAGTTTTATTTCTTGCATTACAAGCCTCATCATCCCATCCCATGTGGCTTACCAGAGCTAGGGACGTTTTGTGTGTGTTTACACACAATAAGCTGGGGAAAGCTTATTGAATGACCTCACCAGAACATGCCTTCCAAAATCTCAGGGCATAGGGCACTCTCACTCTGGAAACCTTATGGGACCATCACTTGGTTTCATACAAATAGGGAGGGTGACCCATGAAGGTCTGGAGGTCCAAAAATGGGTTGAGTGTGGTCCTCTGACTCTCCACTGCTACATCTCCCTGCTTTAGAAGAATTGGTCTTTCAGTGGAATAATTTGATGAGACAATCTGGAAAACTTTAAGATTTGACAAGCATTGTCCTTCCTAGCTTGAGTGGTCATATGCAAAATATGACTAGCCCCCTGCCACCTTTTAATAGTTGGACAGATGAGGGGATTTCTTCAGGTGTACCGTTTTGTGAAGGCTACACTTGCTGAAGTTTCCTCTTCTGCACAAGTATTAAAGTATTCTTTTGTTCATGGTCACTGTATTCCCAGCCACAGAGAAAAAGACAGGAGTGGCACAAGCTGGAGGCAGGCAAGCATTTTCTTTCCTCTTGTTCTCTTTTTTTCTCTATCCTCCTCTTCCCCCGTGATATTATACACCCAGGCTATTGCTACAGAAGCAAAATAAAAGCATTGCCCCTCTCCAAAGTGCTACCTATGAAATGTTCCTTTAGTCCCCAAATTTCCAGCATTTTGGTAACTTAAAGTTTCAGTTAAGCATTTAGAGATTTGGGCCCTTTTCGCACGGGCCTTTTCTCGTGTGACAGCCCCGTGAGCCTCACGGGAGTGGGAGCGTCGCTCCGCACGACGCACTCCCACTTCCGCCGGGCTCACAGGGCTGAAGCGGCGCGAGCGCAGGTTTTTTATTTTCGCTTCGAAGCGAAAATCACCCGCGCTTGCGCAACGCTCCCGGCGCCCGTGCGCACTTACCTCTCGTGCGGAGCGCCAGGAGCCGGCCGGGTCGCGCTTCCTTCCCTCCGCCCCTGCGGAAGGAAGGGACGGGGCAGGGCGCTAGCGCGACGGACGCGACACGTCCTGCTTCGCGCGGGGGGCGGACGCGACAAGCGCCTTTCTCGCGTGCGCAGGGGGGGATGGATGGGACAAGCGCCTTTCTCACGCGCGGGGGGGGATGGATGGGACAAGCGCCTTTCTCGCGCGCGGGGGGATGGATGGACGCGCGAGCTGCCGCCGCCTCCGGGAGGCTGCCACTTCCCCGCTCGTTCCTTCGTCTGCGGAAGGAGGGAGGGGGGAAGCGGCAGCCTCCCAGAGAAGGCTTCTTGCGCGAGCCGCCCTCCTCCGTTGCGCGAGCGCCGGCGCTGTGAAAAGGGTCATGGTTTAAGCATACCACCCCTTTCAAGAAAAAAAAAGAAAAGCAAAATTATCAAGGGAATGTGAACATAGCAAAGTAAGAGACCTAGGTATGAACATTTTTCACTGTTTCACTTTCTGCAGTGCTAGGCATTTGGGAATTGAAGAGAAAATTAATGGGGGTGGGCAAAATTTGGGTGAGCCTCATTTACACCACAGCTACTCCTCTTTATCGTCTCCTCTTTCCTCCACCTCCTCCATGTTTTGCTTCTTCCCTCCAGTAAGATGGCAAACACTTCAAACTAAGGAGTGCTTCCTTAGTCAGAAACATTTGGGGACTGTGGAGATCATGGGAAAGGTGTTTTCATGCAGTGGCATTGTCTTGGCTGAAGAGTGGCTGAGCAGGGCTCTTCAGGGCAGCAACAGTTGGGAGTCTGATTTATCAACTCTCTGGCTCCACCATCTGAGATAAAGGGACTTACCTTACCTCAGGGAGAACAGTGGGTCTGGTTAAAGACATAATGCAAAAAAATGCCCTAGTGACCTTGCTTGTAAGCCTCACACAAGGACAGCTACACGCAAACTGTGTTTGGTATTTTTCTGAGTGGTTAATTTGCAGTGGGATTTGCACAGGTTCTTCATCTGGAGCTGGAAAGTAAGATTATCATAATAGCTGTCACCACCAAAAAGTCAACAGTCTTGCTGTGCTGTGTGTGCATTCTTACCAGTGCATTTAACGATCAGATTCTGATCCATATAGAGTGGGTGACAGTAATTAAGAGAATCCTGTCAGGGATATGTGTTTTGCAAGCAAAAAATATATATAGTCTCCACAGTGACCCCATGCTGACATTTTTGCTCCTCAGCCCTATATCTCATCCTTGAGAATATAGGAAGTCTTTGTGCTGTTGAAAAGGAAATGTGTCATTTTCCAAAAGAAAAGCAGGATTGGTGAGATTCCCCTTTCTTAAACCTTTCTTGAGGAAATGTGTATCCACTGCAGAAACTGATTTAGAAATGCATTTGAATAATGCCAACATCTGGCTAGGTTTCTTTTTCTTTCTTTTAGCAAAAAATAATATACATGCTCATTTTTGTAACAGTCTAGCAAAACAGAGGTTTTATGAACCCTCATTAGGACAGTATGCAATCCATCAAAACTATACTGCTGGTTTAATGAATGCTGCTGGTTGTGCACTGAATACATGCACACAAAATACTGAGCAGCAGCAGGTTGCCAAGCCTTAAGGATTATTGCTACATTATCGTTATCATTTCCAAAATGGTTTCTAGTTTTTTAAAAAAATGCTGTAAGATTATGTTGATGACAGCAAAATGGGCACAGGTGGGATGCTAGCAGAGGCTATCCAGTTTGTAGTGCCCATGTTACAAGTTGGCAGTATATACACTCCTCTTTTGTAATAGCTGTATTGGCACAGCTTAGTAAGCATAAACTTGCACATGTTGGTTTGTACAAACATTTGCCAGACTGAGGCCATTTCGGCACTACACTATTATAGTGCTATTATTCTACTTTCAACATCCTGTGGAATTCTAGGGTTTGTAGTTTCCTGAGGCCAAAGAGCTCTCTGGCTGAGAATTCTAAATGCCCCTCCCTAAACTGCAAACCCCAGGATTCCATAGGATGTTGAAAGTGGAATAACAGCACTATAACAGTGTAGTGCGGAAATGACCTGAGAAAAGTATACTGGCTGTAGACGGAAACAGCAAACTAACTAAGGGAAGTCAGACCAACTGAACTGGTAGCAGGTTATAAAGACAAGAACATTTAAGTCTCTCCATCACCACCTGAGCAATTACTGAAGTTTGATTGAGATACAGATATCTGTTTCATGACAAAACTCCTCTGATATGCTACCCTGTTAAGAAATTCAATATTTACTTAAAGGGGAACTTGGTGATAACATACGGTCAAACAAGATGTTGACAGGAATCTGCTTTACCTGTGATTAAATCATTCTCCCTCCCACAACAGGATTTCCTCAAAGATACACATCTGTAATCAGACTTGTCAATTTAAGCTTTTTTTCCCCCTTCCATCCTATTAAAATGCAAGATACGTATGTGAGGAACAACATATGCTGTGACAAACAGATGCATTTCATCACTCAGGGGAACCCCTCTGCACACAACATGATAACCATGTTGTCTAGTTTAACCCTCAGTGAACATAGAATGCATAATAAGGAGGAAGAAAAGTATAGAGAGAAAGGGGTTTGCTTTTTTAAATGGCTGGAGGAACTGTATCTAAGTAAGATGGGGTTGCTTAAATAGTAAAGGTTTTACCATTTTCTTTAAAAAAAAAAAAAACACCAATACATATCTCTCAAAATTCCTGTGTGGTTCAGATAAGCAAGTCATCAAATAGACTCCCAGATATAAGATGAATGAAGTTCCATGGCATGTGTTGCCAAGCCTTCACAATGGATTTCTCCAAAACTAAGTAGAATTTTTGGTATCTAGCATTTCATTTAAATGCTAAAAAAACAAGAAAGGCTGTACGACAGAAACAATGCAGGTGTAGCAATGCTGAAGCATTAGACAAATTACAAAGTCTATACTGTGGTAATACCTTTATTAGGCCAACTGAAAAAGCACAAAATTCTCTTGTGCAAATTTGCAAAGTTCAGTGGTTCATTGTTGGGGTTTTTTTGGGGGGGGGATAAAGATTATTATTTTACACATGGAGGGGAATAAGGTGGCAATGTTTGCCACAAAGTCTGTGTGTCATTCTGTGATGCTTTAAAGCAGGCTGTCAGGCCATTTTCCTTCATGGCCATAGGGTAACTGGAGGAAGGGGAGTAAAACAGAAGCAATCACTTGGTTCTCCATTTGAAAATAGAATATTCACACCCCTTGATACTTCTTTCTACCCAGTTCAAACCTCTAAGGTCCCTCGCAGGAATAATTCTGTAAGTTCCTCAGGTGATCCCTATACCATCAGAGCTAGAGACAAATTTAGGCACTGGATTAGGCAAAGCATTTCAGCAGATGCCAAACCGGGTAGTTTTACCTTTAGATGGAGGGATAAACCTTCAAAAAAAAATCAAACTCCATTTTAAGATGGCATAAATTCTTCTGAGACTTGTAGTGCTTTGAGCATTGGACTATGACCTTGGAGACCAGGGTTCAATTCCTCACTTGGCCATGAAAACTCACTGGGTGATCTTGGGCATCTCACACACCCTCAGCCTCAGAAAATCCCTTGATAGATTCACTTTAGTGTTGCCATAAGTCAGAAACAATTTGAAGGCCCACAGCAACAAATTCCTTCTTCTCCTAGAGAGACTTCTCTCTTCTACACTACTCTTAAAACACAGAAGTTTGGATCTCTGTTGCCCAAATACATCCTCATCCACAATTCTTTTGTTTCCTTATCATGGAATGCAAGGATTTGGGTATAAGTCCTCTGAAAACACAAATATCCCTGTCAGACCTTGGATGCAAAGTCTAGATCTAATACATCATTCCATCAATGTCTTTTGTTGCCAGCCTCTCTTCCCTCTTAACATATTTAATAATGTAATGTATTTAATCAACTTCATTTCCCTAGTTCATGAGTATGCTTATAATTAGACTAAATACTAAAAGAAATATGGCCTATGGGGAAAAGAAGTTATTTGCTTACTCTTCACATACGATGTACCTCAAGGCAATGTGATTCTTGAGGTCCCACTCATGTGGACAGGATAGGACCTATTGCCATGTATTGACCCAATATTTTAGGCTCAGATGAAAACAGAGCTGATAGTTGCTATTGGATCCAAGCACTTCAGGCTACACAGCTAGGTCAGCCCAGGACAGCTATGTTCTTCAAGGCTACATAACAGGGACAGTAACGTGTAGTTCTCCATTTGTGGCCTGATTGTAACTCCTGTCATCTCTCACCATTGGCTACGCCAGGTAGACCTGCAAATTAGCAAGACTTGGAAGATGCCCAGCTAGCTAAAATCGTCCTGTACATCATTTCCTCACCTGACTCCATTAAGTGACAGAGGTTCATTCCAGAGTACAGTCCAGCCATTCTGTTTGTCACAGCAACTGGCTGAAACTCAGAACTTAGGAAAGGTTTATGAGCAAACATGCTGATAAACTGCCTAGAACTCTGTGCCCCCATCTGAGCCTATCACAACAGCTTTCTTCAGTCAGTGCTATGATTCAAGCAGAATGTATAAGATGGCATATTAACAAATTAGCCCAATTTGCTTAGTGAATTGACTTTGGAGCTTTGAAGCTACAAAGAAAAGAAGCAGAGAAGAAAATGTAAATCCAGATGCTACAGAGAGGATCAGATGCAACAGAGGAAATAGCAAGAGCCGGTGTGGTGTAGTGGTTTGAGCACTGGGCTACAATCCTGGAGACTAGGGTTTGACTTCCTGCTTAGCCATGGAAACCCACTGGGTAACCTAACACTCCCAGTCCCAGAAAACCTCATGATAGGTTTGCCTTAGGCTTGCTATAAGTCACAAATGACTTGAGGACACACAATAAGAGCCCCCGCACCTTTAATACTTTTATAGAAATGAGAATTTCAACAGGTGTAACTTTGCTGAAACTCCCACTTCTAATCAATAATCAAAAGCGGAAGAGCCCTGTTCTTTATTTTGCATCTTACAACTGTAGGTGCTATGAAGGTTCCACACTGAAATTTAAGAAGTGCCTCATATACTGCACTTCAGCTCAACAATCCAGTTCTTAGAAGCTCTGGCTTCAGTTTATTATCATAGGTAGCTCACCTTTTAGAATGAGATATTCTGGGTCTCTTAAATCTCCGAGACCATTCAAAGTCTCAATTCAAAGGGAATTAATGCAATTCTTCATGGGGAAAAGCCCACATTCACAAAATGGATGCAATTTTAGCAGTCTGAAAATAATATAACTTATCCAAAAAAAATCAAACCTGTTTTAAGGCTTCAGTCAATCTTAAACTTATTTACTTCATTGCAAATATTATTAAAATTGGTTTTATTAATCTTTCTGTAAATGTGTTTAGGATTAAAGAATAAATGTGAAATACCTTTGTTTAATACATGCAGTGCAGCTTGTCCTAGGGTGCCCTCACACAGAAAAGCAAAAGAGTTTCTGCACCAAGGTACAGGTGATTTCCCAAGCCACGTTGCCTACAGCACTCTTGAATCTTGGCAGTGAAGAAATAACTGGTTCAAGGTACAGCTGGCTACTGGTATTCTGCAGATGCCATGCGACTCCCTCTTCTGGTAGCCAGGTAGTTGGTCATTGCTACTGCTCTTCTACTTGGTCAACAAGACTGTGGATACTTTTTGTTTCTGACTTCTGGAAAGGGGTGTATCTTGCACACCAAGACACATACAAACTCTGTTGGCATTACCTACAACCTCCCTGCATTGATTGAGACAGACTGAAGGAAGACTCTCTATCAGTTTGGGTTAATGCACTTAGACTTTTCCTGTGATCAGTTGTCCTGCAATATCAAAATTTCTGATCATGGAGGGAATTCTAAACATGTTCAACTAATGAAACTTACACCACCCTTTAGGACCTACCTGGTCAATAGAGTGGAGCTGCTAAGCGCAAGATGTTAGGAGCAGATCTGACATACATGCCTCCGTGTAGTCTCCAAGGAGTACCACTGGAGACATGTCACTTAATGGGGAGGCTGACCATCTGTAGTATCTGTCTTAAGGTAGCCAGATACTTGATGGACAAGTCTCCTGCAGCTTTACCTCTTGTGTAAAAGAGAAGAGATTAGGGAAGGGATCATGCAAAGTACACTGGCTAAAATTTTCCCATCTGCAGAATGATCAAAGATGCAGGTGCTCTGTCCTCTTTTGCATCTGGCCAGCAATGGAAGAATCAAAAGCAATGCTGTACCAATTAATAGCTATCAGTTCAGGTTAAACATGAATAGGCAGATGGATGGTCCTGTGTACTTCAGTGACTCACAGACTTTGACATTTTTGTTCTTAAATCACCACTTCCCTCTCTCTCTGAGGCCACAGTCTTTGTTGTCTCTGTAAGAAAAGAAGCAGTGTCACTGGCTCCAGTAATGGCTACCAGCCTACAATCATGCATAGAAGCCAACATCAGAATTTCTGTAAGCAGTTATAATGTTGCTTTTCTGTCTTGCATGTCCTGAATTTTTCCTTGTAATCTTACAAAGACCATCCAGAGTAATTACTCCTGTGCTCCTATATCTTGTTGCACCTGCCTATGCAACTCTGTTAGCACAGGTAGTGAAAATCTCACAGCCACCTTAACATGTCTGTATGGTGAGAAGAATTTTTCCATACCTGATCAGAATCAGGGAAGGGATAAAATTTGTATTACTTGGGCAGGTGCTATAATCAATTGGTTTGAAAGTAGTAGGTATCCACCATAGTTGGTTGAATTATTGGTGTTTATAGTATCTCATGCTACATTCTAACCGATTATTTCATTCTAAATGGAGGTGGAAAGTTTTGGTTACACCATGAACAATGAGTGTCCTTGTTCACCCACAGACTGTTTTGTACTTATAGCAATACATGTAATCACTGGTTCCCATATTTGGCTATCAGTTACCATTGGCAATACCCTTAAGCCTTATTCGCCAACACAAACACTGAACAGGAATAAAACATTTCCAGCATTAATGAGCAAATATCATAGGGGAAATTATTAATCGAGAAATCCAATCCAGGCATCATCATGTACCACTATAGAAACTATCAATGCTCTCTCTCACTCGATAAATGCTAACTTTCTCTCAAAAAGATTATTGCAGGCATTGCCCTTTTTCTGCCAAATGATGACAATTTTCCCGCTATATTGGTAGAGCATAATTGAGGGCAGCAGCATCTCTATCAAATATACAAGGCATGATGTAATGTGCCAGGATTAATATTATCTACAGCTGTAGGGGTTGAGAGGTGTGTCTAGGAAGCTTGCTGGCAGCAATTGCATTTTGGAGTTTTTATAACAGCCTGTATGATCAGCTTTCATGGGGGAAAGATACAGCTCTGTGTTTCACCACTGCTGCTACAAAAATGTCTCAGAAACCAAAGGGAAACTTCTCGAAGGCTGACACCATTGCAAGGAAGAATTAAGCCTAAATTAAGTAAGTTCTTACCCTCCTTATCAGTGGAACTATTTACTGTATTTGGCTGAACAGATTCCAGTCTGGGAATATGGATCCTGACAAACAGCTACAAGGCCTGAATCCCACTGCTAGTCCCAAATAGTTAGATCTTATTGATTAAATCCATAAGATCTAACTATGATTTAACTACTATTGCAGCAGCTGCTGCTGCTGCTGCTACTTCTACTAGAACCCTAAGATTCACCAGGCAGACCCAAGTGCAAAAGCATTAAAACTGTAGAATGCATAAGAGCTCTATCAACATCATTGGTGATATAAGGCAGCTTCTTATAAGGAAAGGGACTGGCTCAACCATTAGACACAGAGGGGTAGCCTCTGTCAGAGAGGTAATATGGGGTGTAATGAAAGGGCAGTAGCTAGTTATGTAGTAGTAGTAGTGGTGGTGGTGGTGGTGGTGGTGGTGGTAGGAGTGCAGAGTAGGGGGAGAAGCACTTACAGGGCAGTCTACGGTCAACCAAAGGTGAACGCATCATTCCAAAATTTCCGCCACTCTGACTCTGCTTAGACTATAGGTCAACAGTGATGTAGACTTGAATCAATTGATTCAGACTCAAGTCGGACTTAAGTCGCTTCAGTGACTCAGTTCGGACTTGACTTGGCCATAAATGATGCACTGACTTGACTCAACTCAAGACTTGTATATTTTTAGTGACTGACTTACTGCCCTTGGTTCAGTAACATAATACATTCATCCAGAAACCTTACAACTTTGAACAACACTTCCATCTCTTTTTGCTTACTGGTCACATGATAATCTGTCTCAAGCCCAAAGTGTGGGCACATTTCTCAGAGGGGAACAGAAAATGTGTTAGGCAATGAACTTGAGGAGGAGAGATTCTTCCTTTTAAAAGTTTGAAACTTCAGTAATGTGGAGTAAAAAGGATCCTATTTCCCACTTCTGAAAAATCCTCCAGCTTCAGATGTGAGAAGTAAGAAGGATCCTATTCTCTACTTCCTTTTTTTTAATCATTTTATTGAAATTTAACAATTAAAACAAACATTTATTATTGCTATTTCACATGAATTGTTTCTTGAATCTTCCAAATTGATCTAGATTTCACTTCCAATATCTCTTAACATTATAGAATCATAGAAATGTAGAGTTGGAAGAAACCACAGGGGCCATCCAGTCCAACCCCCTGCCATGCAGGAACACCCTCAAAGCACACCCGACAGATGGCCATCCAGCCTCTGCTTAAAAACCTCCAAAGGAGGAGACTCCACTAGTCTCCGAGGCTGCATATTCCACTGCCGGACAGCCCTGACTGTCAGTAAGTTCTTCCTGAGGTTCAGATGGAATCTCCTTTCCTGCAGCTTGAATCCATTGCTCCTTGTCCCGGTCTCTGGAGCAGCAGAAAACAAGCCCTCTCCTTCTTCTACATGGCATCCCTTCAAATATTTAAACATGGCTATCATGTCCCCTCTAAACCTTCTCTTCTGCAAACTAAACATCCCCAGCTCTCTAAGTCTATCCCCATAGGGCATGGCTTCCAGGCCTCTCACCATTTTGGTCGCCCTCCTCTGGACTTGCACCAGCTTGTTAATATCCTGCTTGAATTGGGGTGCCCAGAACTGGACACAGTATTCAAGATGGGGTCTAACCAAAGCAGAGTAGAGTGGTACCAGTACCTCCCTCGATCTAGACACCATACTCCTATTGATGCAGCCGAGAATTGCATTGGCTTTCTTGGCTGCCGCATCATGACTCATGTTCAGCTTGTGGTCTATGAAGACTCCTAGATCCCTTTCACACGTACTGCTATCCAGCCACATGTCCCCCATCCTATATTTTTGTATTCCATTATTTCTACCTAAGTGTAGGACCTTACACTTCTCTCTGTTGAATTTCATTTTGTTTGCCTTGGCTCAGCTCTCCAATCTATCCAGGTCATTCTGAATTTTGATCCTGTCCTCTGGCATATTAGCAACCCCTCCCAATTTGGTATCATCTGCAAATTTGATGAGCGTGCCCTCTATTCCTGGGCCCAGGACAGAACCCTGTGTCATCCCGCTAGTCACTTCTCTCCAGGATGAAAAGCAGCCATTCGTGATCACCCTTTGGGTTCGGTCGGTCAACCAATTACAAATCCAACTAACAGTAGCCCTGCCCAGCCCACATTTTACTAGCTTCATTGCAAGAATGTCATGGGGAACTTTGTCGAAGGCCTTACTGAAATCGAGATATGCTACATCCACAGCATTCCCTTCATCTATCAAGCTAGTAACTCTATCATAAAGAGATAAGATTAGTCTGGCATGACTTATTTTTGAGAAATCCATGTTGACTCCTTGTGATTACCGTGTTGCTTATAACATTGTTATATCTTTGTACTGCATTTTTCAGCTATTTTACACTTTGGTACATAGTATTTCCATTTTCCATATTCCTGCTTCATGATATCCACCGTAATCATCACGATGAAATTTTTCCACATATTACCATGAATTATAGACTTCTACCACCAGTCACCCAGCAATCACCTACAATTTGCCATTCTTTCTGAATTTCATCATCTGATTTCCCTTTCAATCTTTGAGAGACTATGTCAGCGTTTTTATTTTCAATAAAGGTTCCCCACCATTGTTCTATTGTAGGTATTTGCTGTGTTTTCCATACCTTAGCGTATTCAATACGTACAGTTGTTATCATATGTAATAATATTCTCCAATATTTCTTTATATTCACGCCGTCTACTGAGTCTGTCATATTTAACAAATACAATTCAGGAATCATAGGAAATTGTAGCTTCATTATTTCACAAATCCTGTTATGTATCTCAGTCCAATATCTCTTAACCTTTGGACATGTCCACCACATATGATATATCGTACCCACCTCTTTTAAACATTTTCAACAAAGCCCAGTACCTGAATTGTAAATCTTTTGTAATTTATCTGGTGTCAAATACTATCTATAAAACATTTTATAATAGTTCTCTTTTAAATTCTGGGCAACCGTAAATTTGGTTGTCTTTTTCCAACTCTGCTCCCAAGAGTACAGTTGAATTGTATGACCAATATTCTGTGCCCACGAGATCATTACTGCTTTAACAATTCCTTCATACTTCTCCTGGTGCAATATTTCCTGAGTGATTTGGGCTAATAAATGAGGAGGGTTTTCAAAAAGTCATTTTATCACTCCAATTTTCTCCTTTATTTCAATTCCATATGTCTTTAAATCCATCTGAAACCTTTCAGTTAACTGCCTGTAAGAAAACCAATTTAGAACTGTTCCTTCTTGCTCCAACTTGTCTCTTGATTTAAGCTGAATACTATTCGATTTTGTCCTCTCAATTATGTCCTCATATCGAAGCCATTTTTCAGATTCAGTCCATCTACCAAAGAAAGCTTCTTGAGGGGAGACCCAGGTGGGCAGCTGCCTAATGTTTCTAGACTTGTAATCTTCCCAAACTTTCAAAAGCGATTTCCTGACATAATGATTTATGAAATCTTTATCTATTTTTGCTTTATCATAGAACATATAGGCATGCCAGCCCATCCTCAGATCTGCTCCCTCCAATGTCAGCATTCTGGCATCTTGTAGATCTATCCAGTCTTTTATCCATATAAAAGCCGCGGCCTTGTAGTAAACCTGAAAATCGGGTAAACCCATACCACCTCGATTTTCCTGATCTGTTAAAATGTTCCATTTAATCCTGGGTTTTTTTCCTTGCCATATAAACTTGGATATTTCTCTCTTCCATTGTAGAAAAGGTTTCTTATTCAATATTACAGGAAGGTTTTAGAACAGAAAGTTCATCTTTGGTAGAACGTTCATCTTGATTACCGCAATTCTCCCCTACATTGACAAGTGTAACTTAGACCATCTTTCCAAATCTTTAATTATCTCCTTCCATTTTTTTTCATAATTGTTTGAAAATAGCTCATTATTTCTTCTGGCTATCCAAATTCCCAAATATTTAACTTTTTGTCCTCTCTTAAATCCCGTTTTTTGTATTATTTCCGTCTCTCTCTCTCTCTCTCTCAAATTTTTGGTTAAAAAATTTGTTTTTTCCACATTTATCTTAAATCCAGAGAATTCTCCATACTCTTGGATTATTTTAATCAATTTTCCAATGCCTCTTCATGAATCTTCCAGAAAAACCACCAAATCATCTGTGAAGACTTTCAACTTGTATTGGTGTTTCTTAATTTGAACTCCTTTAATGTCGTTATCTTCAGATCCTATTCTCTACTTCCGAAGCTGCAGACTCTTTTGTGCCCATTGGCACAAAAGCCTCCAGCTTCGGGAAGGGGAAATAAGAAGGATCCTATTCCCCACTTCTGAAGCTGCAGATAGCAAAATCACAAATGTAGAGGGTGAACTCTGCTTAAATTGTTAAAACTGACTTTAGTGGACCCTGTCCAGAAATTCTAGAATATAGGTTGGGGTATAAAGGTAGCTGTAAGACTTGACTTGAGACTTTTCTTGAAAGTACCCTCAAAAGCTTGAAACTTGAAGGTAGAGACTTGAGACTTGGAGTAAAAGACTTAAATATATCACTGCAAGTCACAGTGGGCATTTGTGAGATTTTCTGCCTTGGGTAGCTCTCTCTTTACTCAGAGCACAGAAAACACCATTTTCTATTGTGTTTCAGCAACAACATATTTTGTGCCAACTTAATAAAGCAACTTCCTTGTAGTGCGGTTGTACTCACAGAGGGATTCACCTCAATGTCATCAGCCATCACCACTATCCTTAATGTGTAGCAGCTGTACAAGGTGGCAGTCAGGACAAGATTCCATGGGCATTGCTGAGTCAGCCAGCTTCTCAATTCAGAAGAAGCCAGTGATTGCAAGGAGTGAGGCAGATGAAATGTTAAGGCACAGTTGGGTCTTTATAAGGGCAGGAGACTCAGGCCCTTTTCGCAGCGCCAGCGCTAGCGCGACGGAGGAGGGCGGCTCGCGCAAGAAGCCTTCTCCGGGAGGCTGCTGCTTCCCCCTCCTTCCTTCCGCAGGCGAAGGAACGAGCGGGGAAGCGGCAGCCTCCCGGAGGCGGCGGCAGCTCGCGCGTCCGTCCATCCCCCCGCGCGCGCAAGAAAGGAGCCTGTCCCGTCCATCCCCCCTGCGCGCGTGAGAAAGGAGCCTGTCCCGTCCATCCCCCCCACGCGCGCGAGAAGGAGCCTGTCCCGTCCATCCCCACCGCGCGCGCGCGAGAAAAGAGCTTGTCGTGTCTGCCCCCCACGCGCACGCGCGAAGAAGGATGTGTCGCATCCGTTGCGCTAGCGCCCCGCCCCGTCCCTTCCTTCCGCAGGGGCGGAGGGAAGGAAGCGCGACCCGGCTGGGTCCCCGACGCTCCGCACAAGAGGTAAGTGCGCGCGGGCACTGGGAGCGTTGCGCGAGCGCGAGTGATTTTCACTTCGAAGCAAAAATCAAAAAACCCGCGCTCGCGCCGCTTCAGCCCCGTGAGCCCGGCAGAAGTGGGAGTGCGTCGTGCGGAGCGACGCTCCCACTCCCGCGAGGTTCACGGGGCTGTCGCGCGAGAGAAGGCCCGTGCGAAAAGGGCCTCAGTTGGGGAAGGACAGCGTATCTTCTGTGGAGAAAATAACAAAGTAGAAAAGAAGAGTAAGGGCCACACAGAAAGTGAAGGAGCATCAGTCCCAAAAGAACAAGCTTGCTTGGAGCAACCACTGGATTTCTCATGATAATGGATGACTGCAACAGTTCCAACCATCATCTTTCTTGGTCTTTACAGCCCTGAAAATTCCATATGGTGAACTCAAGCAACAAGATCCTCCTACAGGTAGAAGAGAGAATGAAGTGTGATCTTGTTAAGGCTTGCCACATGTGGATCTCCAATTCTGCTAATACCCCAGTGCCATCTCTCAAGATTAAGGCCATTTCTGCACTACAGTTATAGTGCTAGTATTCTACTTTCAACATCCTATGGAATACTGAGGTTTGCAGTTTAGGGAAAGGCATTTAGAATTTTCAGCCAAAGAGCTTTCTGGCTTCAGTAAACTACCAACCCCAGAATTCCACAGGATATTGAAAGTGGAATAATAGCACCATAACAGTGTAATGCAGAAATGGCTTCAATTCTGCAAGATGCAGTCCAAGTTCCCCTCTTGCAAAGATATACCATCTCTGTAGAATTGGTCCAGCTAACACTAACCATCAATGGAGTTGCTGCTTACAATAAAAAGGTCACTGCTGCAGTATGAACGCATGTGTGATTCATCACTGAGACCATGAGGGCTGACCAGTTTGGCATACATCTCCCCATGGAGGCATCAACCATGTCTACCTTCCTACATTGGTTTGATCCAACCATCAGTTTCAGAGTGAGCTTCAAAGCTACAACTGAAACCCAATTAACTGTAATCAAAGCTAAATGATGTGTACAGAGCTTGTAGAAAAATGAATCCAATCTCTGACATTTATTTTGAGCTTCCTGTTTTATTACTTTCAAGGTGGAATGGTTTTTTACTCTCTAAATTCTAAGGTTTCTAAGAGAAGCTTCATTCATATTCCTATGAAATGAAAATCATCTGCCTCATTTCTATAAAATGTCTTCAAAGGCAAAACAAAAAGTCAAGTCAAGCTGTGTAAGCCCATAAGGGGGGGAAATGCAAAATCCACAAGTCAACAATACCTGTATGAATTTTCTTATGCCAAAAACGTGGTTGTTGTTGCTTTTCACCCCATTACAATTGTGCTTGGTGCACAGTACCTGGAGATAGAAGTCTTTGTTAGGTTCCTTAAGATCCTTGAAGATGCTGGAGGGTGTTCTAAACAGATAAGAAACATACATTGCAACTAATAGGACCTTTCTTTCATGGCCCAGTCTATTTGGTGTTGTTGACATGGCCTCTCCTCATGAAGCTGAATGGTTAAATTCTATCCAAAATTAGCATAAAACTAAAAGCATTCTTTCTTTCTTTGCTCTGTATGAAACAGTGAAATTCGAACAAGTTTCCCCAGGGGGATTCTAAAAAGAAATAGATGTAAAAAGAAAAGGCAAGAAATGCGCCCTGCCCCATAGCTTTAAAATGTGTGTTCATCTAGAATTTGCAAAGCATCCTTCAGCTGAAATGGTAGGTTTTATATTTGTCCATTATGAAATAAAAATGAACCAAGCAGGCCAGGAATTTAGTACTTATATGCAACCAGCTGTTGGAATCAGCTTTGGGAATCAGTTTCCTGTCATGGAAGCACTGCCATTTGGACAGATCCAGAATCCAAGGAGGTAGAAATGTTCCAAGAGCACTGTCTGCAGGCTTCTCCCACCTTGTAAAATTTTAAATTATTCAATTTCCCCAGTATGTTCAGCCAGTCATAGTATATTTTTTCTCTTTCTGAGGGCCAGAGTGAATAAGAGTCAGACAATCAAAACAGCAACTTTTGAAAACACAAGGTAAAGAGGGCAATAATCTTACACTAGAATCAGTTAAAAAGCTGGAGATATTTTTGAGCACTTGAGGTCTCAAAAGGCTCTGTTCTTCAACTAAGACAGAGACCTGGTTTACCTAGCCATCAGTATGAAGTGGTAGAGAGCTGTGGGAGTAATGATAGCATTTTTTAAAGCTTCCCTCATTTTTAAGACACACACACACACACACCAAACAATCTGGCATTCTGGGGAGAAAGGTTCTTGCTTTACATATTTATTCACATACAAGTTTTCTACTTACTGGGATTTTGTTCTTGATTCTTCTCCCCTCTCACTGATCTCCTTAACTGCAGTTTGAAGTGGTATTGTCACATTGTTAGTGGTATCTTTTATTCTACTGAAGATGTAAGCCAGGGACGTATCTGCCATGTACAATTAAAACTATTTGATATCAGTATAAGTGCCATGGTTGCACCCTGTGCAATCCTGGAATTTGTAGTTTTGTGAAAATGTAAATGCATGAATAAATAAATTGTGGTCTGTCAGCCTTACATGTGGTAGCCACTAGTGGCATTGTGAAAGTAAAGGCACTTGCCTCATACCTTCCAACCCTGCACAGATAAAAATGGGGACACATGTTTCCAACCAACATCAGAGTGTTGTCAAGGTGGCAAAAGTTATTAATGAGGAAGTTAGGGGAGGCTGTAGTAGTTTGCTTTTTCCTGAGTCTACAGGGTAGGGTAAGAGTCTGCCCTACCTTGCCCTATCCTTTCCCCTTCTCTTCATGAGCTAATTGCACTTTGAACTCAGTCTGAAGCACGTGAAGTAAGTTGAGGACAAAGACGGAAAATAAAGCCATTTCCACACTGTACTGTTATAGTGCTATTATTCTATGTTCAACATCCTATGCAATTCTGGGATTTGCAGTTTAGAGAGGTGCTTTCGAAGTCTCAGCCAGAGAGCTCTTTGACCTCAGTAAACTTCAATCCTTAGAATTCCACAAGATGTTGAAAGTGGAACAATGCCACTATAATAGTATAGTGCAGAAAGGCCCTAAGTGGAGAAGAGATAAAACTGGGATATTTTAAAAGCAGATTATTCTTGCCAAATCAGGACAGTTGGAGGGTACCTGCCTGGTAAGATAAGCAGGCTAAAGGAGAATGTGACACATTATGGTAGAGCAGTGGGGAAAAACAGAAGTGTATAATTCGACAAATGTCTATGAAGAAACATGTCAGAGGTGTTGGCTTTAAAGAAAGAGGCACTGATTGGGAGATGTAAAATGCTGAGCCTGGAATATGAGGGAGGAAGTGTAGCGAAATTATAGGTAATACTGATTAGGCAATAAGGTCCTGATCCTGGCAAGGTGAAGAGAGGAGAAAGTCTAGAAGTGAGAACTACTGGCCTTGTTTGTACAAAATTGCATAGTAAACAATGCAGGATTGCATTATTGGAGTCTGAGAACCAGTATCAGATAGATATGGAGAGAATGGGATTAGAATAAGAAAGAATGGAAAGAGGGACTGAATGCAAAAAAACAGAAGCTTGATGAATTAAAAGAGAAGCTGAGGAAAAAGAGATCGTGTTGGAAATGGAGACAAAAAGAAGGGAAAGAGAAAGGCAGGGTACGTAGAAGCTGAAAGAATGAAATTAGAGCAAGAAAAAGAAAATGGAGGCTGAAGAAGATGAGAGAATAGAAACAGAAGCAAAGAAACTGTGGGCTGAAGCATCAGTGTAGATGTCTAAGGAAAGTCAGCAGGAAAAGCAGACTTAGCAAGAGTGAGAATTAAGGCAAAAGGTTTGTAAAACTCCAAAATACTCCCTGGAGATATTATGGGAACAGGAGAAAGAGTTTCCAGTAACACTGAGGGTCAAAGGGCCAAAACTGCCGCAGTGGACTGAGAGATGCAGAGCATGCGCAACAGTGTGTTCTCTGTGGAGAGAACTGTGCCTGTTGTGAAGCCAGAAAGAGCTGCAGAGACAGAAAAGAAGTCAATATTAACATCCCTCTCAGCACCAGACTTTAGTGAAATGAATACCTTTAAAAGGGCAGTGTGTGATATGTAGGAACAGAGGGTTGCTTGGGGGAAAGCCTCACTGAACTCAGTGCAGTACACGCTCAGATAAAATACTCAGGATCAGATTATTGGTACAGGGAAGGGGGCAAAGAAGCCTGTTGCTCTTTCTTCAGTGATCCCATCATGTATACACCTGCACATAGACATGTCCTGTGCCTCACATACATTCATAAACAACACATCTTGAAACCTTCACCTCTCTCCTTTATTATGTATTAGAGTCACTTTTGGCCACAGATGGTAACAAGGGGGAGAAAGAGTAGAGGAATGACACAGAAGGTGCTGCAATAGACCAGGGTTCAAATCTCTGCTCAGTCATGGAAACCCACTGGGTGATCTTGGGCAAGACACAGGACATTGCCGCACTACACTGTTATAGTGCTATTATTCCACTTTCAAAATCCTGTGGAATCCTGGGGTTTGCAGTTTAGAGAAGGACCTTTAGAATTCACAGCCAGAGACCTCTTTGGCCTCAGTAAACTACAAAACCCAGAATTCTACAGGAAGTTGAAAGTAGAATAATAGCACTATAACAGGGTAGTGCAGAAATGGCCACATTATCTGTGTCTTAGAGGAAAGCAATGGCAAGCCATCCCCAAAAAAATCTTGCCAAGAAAAACCTATGATATGTTTTCGTGGCTTCAGTCAACTTGAAGGCACATAACAACAATCTGGGTATTGCTCCATGCTGCATGGATGTTAAACATAATCAATTTGTAAGTTTGTGGAACAAGCTAAGAGAAAAAAAACAACAGTATTGTGAAAAGTCTGGCAAGTTTCAAATATCAAGTTTATTTGATGCAAATTTACAAGAACACCTAGTTATGGTGGATAGTTCACTAGAAAAATCTACAAAGTTCTACTACCTTTTCTTAAAAAGTCACATTGCAGTTAGGTAATAGGATCCGTTGTATGAATCTAGCCCTTAATCTTGGTTAATGAAAGGGTTGAATATAATACCTATACTTCAGGATCTGACAAGTTATTCCCCAGGAGTAATCACATTTGAACAGACATCACAGTGATTCTCAAAAAAGGAAAAATATATTGAGCAGGGAGCAAGAAATGTGATCTGACAATCTAATTTTTTTAGAAGAAAAAAAATATAAAAATTGGTAAGGCTATTACCAAGTGACATACAATGGATGTAACTTGCAATAGGTCTAAAGAAGCTTTTCAGTAATTTACATAATACTGCCTGCGCTATCAAGAGCCATTCCTTCAAAGGAAAAGATGACGTGTACAGGTCAATCAACTAACTAATCTATGATTTTTGTGTATAATCTCTTTGACTTTAGTAGTACTGAACTGTCTTCGTTCCAAGTACTCCATCATGAATGGATTGAAAATTAATTGCAGAGAGGAAAAACGAGGGCTTCGGCCCTCCATATAAGAACCCTTTTCCTTTAGTCTCCAAGTTTCTAGCATTGCAGGGAGTAAGACACTAAAAGTTATTTATACCTTACATTTACAGGGTTCACATTTCCTTGGTAACATTCCTTTACCCCGTTTGTTTGGATCCCTAAACAGTATCTCTAAGTGTGCAACTGAAGTTTTAAATTACTGCAACGCTAGAAATTCAGAGACTGAAGGAAAAATTCATTTGCGAGGGGCATAATTCTTATTGGGGAACAATGCTCCTGAAACATAGAAGGTACCTTATATTTGGTTAGATAATTATCAGAGTTTTGCCAACCACAGCTGGCAGGGGCTCTCCAGGACTTTAGGAAGGATAGTTTCCTAGCCTCAGCCTAGAGATACTAGTGATATAATCTGGGACTTTATAAAAGCAGGTATTCTGCCTCTGAGCTGGGGGTACAGAGTCCTCGGTAAAGCAGAACTAAGCATTACAAGAAAGACTGAGCTGTAATAATAATAATAATAATAATAATAATAATAATAATAATAATAATAATATGTCAGCCCTCCTCCCACTGTCTCCAAAATGTCTGGTACAGCCTATCCAATACTCTGAAATCATTGCACTAAGAATTTTCTGACCATGACTGTGCATCACTGACTGGCAGTGGCAGCATAGAGTAGCACATAGCATCCTGACCACAGGTCTTTGGAAAAGTTGTATTACAGGTTACAGAGGAAAAGAGTAGATGTCAACAGACTGATGGTGGTTGATCTCCTGCTAGGTATTTATGTCATTGTAAACTGGCTTACGAGCACATAAAGGTAAATTGCAATGATGTACAACGTTTGTATTCTCTGGAGGGAAACAGAGATGTAGCAACATTTCTGGGGCCAATGCACAAATGGAGCCAGCAGCATGCCTGTTGTGCAATGGATATTATAGTACTATGGGTCCGACTGCACAATAGGCGCTATAGGTCGCATTGTTGAATGGGACACTGTGTGATATGGGTCTCATTTCTCAATGGGACTCTGTGTGATATGTCCTGAAATGAACTGTTACAGCTCAGCAGAAGAGTTGCATCCTGGACGTTGCTAGGTCATTGCAAAGTTACATGCCCTAGCCTCCACTGCAGGATCTTGGCCAGCATTTTCAGCACTTTTGTATCTTTCTGTAACATTTACAGTTATCACAAGATGCAGTTTCAAGCAGTGATGGCTATTTGTTTTTATACAAACTTCCCAAATTTGAAAATTTCTTATCTATTTGAAGAAAGTTGTTTTGTGCAAATGAAAAATTAGCCCATTCCGGCACAGGAATGTTTAATTCTTAGAAACTGGCTTTAAATCCTGTATACTCAAGCAAGTTGTGGCACCGCATTTTTCTGATACACTTTTTATTTTTAACAGATACGTGGCAGGCAGGTACAAGCTAGTCCTTTTCATGATATAGATTGCTGTGTCTATTGAATTTGGGCAGCACAGATTTTTATAAATTTCATTTCACTTATTTCTGGATAGAAATTTACCAGACTTACAAATTTCTTCATAAATGTAATCTTGCAAAGTTGAGATTCAAGCTTTCAAAAGTGTCACAAAGTGATATTGAAACATTTGTCTGTCACCATTTTCCACCAGGTTGAAAAGCCCACAGACTTGGAAAAGTTAATATCTACTTGAATTTTCTTAAATCAAAAATACATAACTGAATTATCAGGAATTTGCCTGGTATAATACAGTGAGAAACTTTTCCAGTTCATCTCCAGAGAGATGAAGAAGTGAATTGACCACTCATGATTAATACACAGGAATCATTTACTACAAGACAGACCAAAAACACAAAATGACAGCTGAGACCACTCAAATGTATCATCGATGAGCTACAACCATTTCTGGATAATAACACAACCCATTCACAGGCTCTTGGAGGCAGGCCTCCAAGAGCCTACAGACAGGCCTACAGACAGCCTTCAAATTTAAAAAACTACTCACTTACAACAAGATATATAGCATGGATGGTAATACAAGGACAAGGCCCTGCTATAAACCCAGAGGCCAACTCTGTCCGTGCATCTGCTTTCAGAGCAATATTACATGAGCCAATAACATCGCTGAGAAGAGGTACATTTACTTGCTCTTCCTTCATTGTGAGATATGCCATCCCATGCCAGCAATGCTCCTCTACGTTCTACATAGGACAGTCTATATGCAAGTGGATTAATAGACCCAAATCTGACACTAGAAATGGCAGTACCCCAAAACCAGTTGCAGACATTTCAACCTTTTTGGACACACAGTAAGTGGTTTACAGGTTGCAGTCCTTGAACAAGGAAATTATAAAGGAAGACCAGAAGGAGAAATCGCTGAATTCAATTATGTTCACCACTCCAATCCATTAGGGGAGGTATAAACAAAGACAGTAGTTTCATGGCACGCTACATATCTTAACATTAATACAAGAGTCCTTGCTACTGCACATATACCAAAAGCAATCTCCTCAGAGAGAGTTTTGAACCCTAGGAAACTGACTTTTGGAATGCACACATCAACATTAATTGACCATTTTAAAGATCTGAATGACATTATGCAGTCCTTTGAAAATTTAGGACAAGGGTCATGATTTGCATATGTCTGGATCCTATTACATTCTATCTCACTCCCACAACTGTATAAATGTGTTTTATGCCTGAGGTCTTAATACCACTTGGTGCTACATCCAAAGAAATGCAAAAATAAAAACCAATTAGTCTTAAAGGTGCTGCCACATTTCTTTCTTTTCTCTTTTTCCCTTCTTCCTTTTCATTATGCCTTTACTGTTAAACTATTTTTCTTAGGAATGCTTGCTTTCTAAATTAAACCTACATTCATGAACCATTGGGATTCTAGGGCCCTTTTCGCATGCAGTTTCTTTTGCGAGAGGGCCCCTTGAGCATCGCATAAATGGGAGCGGCAGTCCGTACGACACACTCCCATTTACGCAACACTCAAGAGCCAGACGCAGAGTGGACATGCACCTTTTTATTTTCGGCTTTAAGCTGAAAATGGTGCGCAGTCGCAGAATGCTCCCGGGGCCCACACTCACTTACCTGCTGTGCGGTGCATCGGGATCCGGGCCAGTCATGCTTCCTGCCATAGTGCTAGCCTACAATTCCCAGGTTGCGCTGCGGTAGGAAGGGGCGGGGCGCTCGCATGACATTCGCGCAACCAGGAAGCGCTGCAGAACTCAAGCAGCAGGGAAGCAGCAGCGTTCCTGCTGAGGCTTTTCGTGTGAGACTCCCCCCCAGCCGCACAAACGGGTAACGTGCAAAAAGGGCTTAAGAGGGAAGGCCCCATAGACTATGGAATACTGAAGTAAATTCACTGCTTCTCTATGCTTTCCAAAGTAGCCCTTTCATCTCACTGCTAGCCATGGGGGAGATGCTTATGCATGAGTGGATTGCATGTGACTAGAAGACTGCATCTACAAATAACTCAATGTGGGTGGAACCAATCACTGAGTTGTACTTTTTCTACTTTTTAGGAAGCTGAGAGTAAACCATGAAGCTTGTATAGAGTTCCTAGTAGTCTCCCATCCAGCATTTGATGAGGTTTGCATCCTAGTGCTCCAGAATTGAAAATCCGGCGTTCACAGATAATTTGCCTGGGATGCTCAGATCAGTGATCTGAGAATCTCAAATTTTGTAGATGAAACCTGTGAATAATGCTAAAGAGTTCTCACCAGATCAGTGCCTGGATGGGAGGTGATATGATCTACCATGAGTTTTTTAAAAGAGGAATGGGATGGAAGTACAATAATTAATAGAACAAGGGAGATACAACCATACTGTGCATCCTTGCTGTGCTTCCTTTCATGGTTCCAAACAAGATGCTTCCCTGCTCTGTGCCCTTGCCCCATCCCCACATGTCTCATATTTTTTCCTCCTGTTATATGATTCTATATTATGTGGCTACCAAGTATGCCTTTGGTGGAAGTTCTGTAAGCCTTGGGTGCTTTTGAGCATTCCAATTTGCTGCTATTTGACTTCAACTTATAGTGAAGGTTTGAATAAGAGACTACCAAGAGCATTCTAATACCTCTTGGTTTTTCAGAGGTCTTATTGAGTAGACCATTCTCTCTGCCCTCATTTCTTAGATTTGCTACTAGAATTAGTTAGGAGGGAAAAAACCCAATGACCTGTCATTTTCCTAGGATGACCACTGAAAAAGAAGACAAGATTCCCATGCCTTTAATATCTGTGTGTAGAGGAGAGAATTTCAGCAATTGCAGCTTGCTTCCCAAGCTATTAAAAATACACAAACCCTGAAAATATTTCCATGTATACTACCTATTTCTTCTCTTCCCCCAATAATTCCATTTCTTCCAAATCCCTGTAGATGTTTTACTTGATCTAATTCCCCTCAGAGTTTGTTTGAGGTGAAATTTAAGTGATAGCTCAAGTTAAAAACTGTGTGTGATTTCACCCTTACAAGTTGGTTTATAGGCAGTTGAAAGTAATGTGACTGAAACTCCATGGCAACTTCATGTGCATTTATTTTAGTATAGTTGCCAACACTGCAAAACAAGGTGGGGTGGAAGCAACAAAAATTCATAGCTTGAACTGGAATAAAAATGGTCACAGTGTTTATAATTTACACTTCACAGACTTCAGTGAGGCACTGGGCAGAAATCCAGTTTTCAGGCAGCCTGCATACTACAGTAATATAGCAGGGAACTTGGTCCTGCCATTGCAGAAAACTATAGGATGGACCCCTTCAATCACCTTGGTCAATAGTATGTATGCCAGCCCATAACGCAACACTATTGCTATGGGGAAGACAAAGAAACCACACTACTGAAAGCATTTGTGAATGCATGTAAAAACCCTTCTCAGGCTTGTTAAGTGGCAGCAAGATTATAAATATAAAATCTGTGGTTTCAGATTTTCACCGCCCCCTAATTTTGTTGGCCCCAAACAGCTTGACCAACAGTTGGGGGTTATGATAGTTGTAATCCAGTATCTAGTAAGCCAAGTTTTAGAACTACTGTACTAAACAATGAAAGGATATTGTCAGCAATGACAATATTAAAGATCTGTAATAGACTTTCTATGTTTTTGTCTGATAGTAGATCATTAGGAGAAAGTTCTCTATCATATCTGCTCCCTTTGGAGTCAGCAGGCAAGTTTGGTTCCCAAGACAGGGCTTTTTGTTTCAATGCATAGGTTAATGAAACAGACTAAAGTCTGCTAGCTGTATACCTAAAAAAGTGGATCCCCTTCCTCCCACTGTTCCCCCATGTAAAAGACAAACTGGAACATGCATGTGTAAGCCAAGCTTGCCCATGAAATGTACTGTTTGTGTAATTTTGCACATCAGAAACTATCAGAAGATACAGAATTCAAAGGCATAACTGTGTTAGCCTGGATCAGTACACAAAGGGATCTTGTAGCAACTTTGTAACTAACTGAGAGAAAGAAGTTGGTAGCATAAATTTTCGTAGATTTAAATCTATTTCATGAGATGCACAAGATAGTTCAAGCTATGGTTTGTTGCAAGGCAATTAAAATTTAGTAAACCAAGCATCTAGCAGTACATAACTTAGGCCCTTTCCACAGGCGGTTATTAAGGTGGGCCAATGCATCATGCCACAGAGGTCTTCTGCACCTTGGAGCGGACTAGGTTTGGTTTATTTACCTTCGTTCCGCATGTAATGCCAACTAAATGCACCTCCATGTGGTGGTAAAGTGTGGTATTTGAAAATCAGAAGAAATCAGTTTTCCAATTTTCCAGATCAATCCAATTCATACTTTCACAGTGGTGCAGACACGTACATTCACACCAATGCGAATTGGTGGTCAGGGGAGGGCTCATGGGAGGGGCCGGGGTAGTATGGACTTATGCACATACGTACATACACAATGACATACTAACTATGCAAAAAAAGGGGAGGCAATCACAGCCGACAGGGCGGGGTGAGGGGAGTAGAAGGAGTGGTCACAGAGGAGGCAGTGTGGATTCATGAACTCGCATTCCTCCAAATCAGAATGGAACATACACAGTAGCTGTGCGGAAGGAAATGAGGGAAAGTCCGCCTTGTTTTGAGCCCAGAAAATCTGGTAAGAAATGGCACGAACCAGTTCACCAGCCTTGTGTGGAAGGTCCTAGAGTAGGAGAGCAACCATTTTTACCCTCACAACAAATTATAGTACAGTTGCTACATGGCCTTGGAGGGAATTAATAATTGTTACATTCATAAATGAATAACCTGTTTTGAGTATGAAAAACATTTCAATATATTTTGCATGTGCTCTGTATTGGAGAAATATGTACAGCACTGGTTCTGTTACTAGCAACTCTCAAAAGGAATAATTATGCAACTTACTCTGACCCGAAGCATTATCCTTCCTTTGTTTTCTCCCTTGCTCCAACATGCAAGTCTCCATAGAATGATACATAGAGACTATATTATTATGAACTTGCATTTAAGCTCCTAAGCTTTCAGGTTAATGTAATAAGAAGAAATTGCTTCTCACAGTACAAAAATCCAGAACTTGCAAAGGAATACAATAACCATTTATGTTAACCTTGATAAGTGTTCAGTCTCCCTGCACAAAACATGAGCTGCTGAAATGGAAAAAATAAATCTAAGATATTCATCAGGTTCTAAGGAAGGAGTCTTTGAATGATTTAAAACCGAAAAAGTTTGAACACAAATAAAAAGAGCTCCGTAAGTAGAATACTGTGTGTACATTAAATTTTGTTTTAATTTTATATCTTGCCTTCTCCCCATATGGGATTCATTTCATCTTTGTTGTTGCATGCCTTCAGATCATTTACAACTTATTGTGATCGTATCACGAGGTTTTCTTGGCAAGATGTGTTCAAAGGGAGTTTGCCATTGAGAGAATCAGAATGAGAGAGTGTGACTTGGCCAAGGTCACCCAGCAGGTTTCCTTGGCTGAACAGGGATTTGAACCCATGCCTCTCAGAGTCCAGTCTAACGTTCAAACCACTGCATCACCCTAGCTCTCCGTTTAATATATTATTTTGAAAATATCCTGTCATTGTTTTGGCCCACTGAGCCTAGTAATATGTATTATAGAAGCCGCTCTATAAGATCTCAAGCAAAGGTCTTTTGTAGCACAGTTCCTACCTGATAAACCTTTCTAAGGCCCTTTCCACATGGGGATAAAAAAACGGTGTAGATCGACCTCCACAGAGGTTGTCTACACCGTTACGCGAATTGGGATGGATTACTCTTGAGTAAATCCACACGCCAATCCGCGGTCAAGCGCCTGCAAGTGGCGGTGCCACATGCTTTTTTCAAAGGCACGTGGCGTCCAGCCCCACACAGCCCCATCGCAGCGCCCGTATGAATTTACGGACGTGCGAAAGGACGTCCCTGCACATCGGGCAGGGGGTGGGATTTCCGGCTGGCGAGCTTCTCAGATTGGTGGAGAGGCTCTGCCAGTCAAAATCCGCCATTTTGAGCACTGCCGGGAGTCGAGGACACCACGGGACGCTGCTCCATGTAGAGTGGTGAAATGCTCTGCTCCGCGCGGCGACAGAACAAGGTAAGCCCACGTTTTAGCGTGGCTTTCCCGGTTTCCCTGCCCGCATGTGTAAAGGGCCTAAATGAGGGATTGGAAGCATGTGACTGTCCAAATAATGTTAGATGATAACTCCCATTATCCCTCACCATTGGCTAATGTGGCTCTATAGTGCATGCATGTTCCAGTCCAACATCTTCTGAAAGTTTACATCTTTTCCTCTCTTTCTTTAAATCGACATTCTACAGAGAATGTCCTGTGTCCAATGAATTAGGAGCATATGGAATTAGACCTTTTTCCACTTATAGATTTTGAAAGTGCCATCTGGGTGGGAGAAGTTCACATTCTAATTAAATACTGAGCCCTGTTACATGCTTCTCCCAAACCCTTTCCTGGAGGAGGGATAGCCTGGCTTCTTTCTAACTGCCTTTAGGCAAGGATAAGCAATGAATTAGGAGCATATGGATCACCTTCATAAGAAGACTTGCTGTTCATATCAAAAACATTTTTAGATTTTTCTCCATCATCTTCAAATGTTTCATCCAAGAATGGATCCCTGAGTTCCTTTCAAATTTTGCTGTAAGAGCTTTTCATTTTACATAATTATAGCATTATGATTCCACCTTAATGGCCAAGGTTTCATTGTGGGAGTGGTAGTTTAGTGAGACAATAGAGTGCTTTAGCTGAGCATTCTAAACATTCCTCTCCAGATTACAAACACTGGAACTCCACTGGATGTTGCCATGGCAGTAAAAGTGCTATAATTGTGTGATTTGAAAGGGCCTTAAGTCTAAGTAAAAAGCGCGGTGGACAATCTAGCCTACCTATGGTGTGAATGAAGATGGAGTAGAAAGGTGCACCTGGACTCTGTTCATTGTTAAAAGGCATTGTGTAGTTATTCTCTCTCCTTTTTTCTTCTTCTCCTCACTAGATGTTCTCCAGTAAAACAAAGGTGGAAGAAATAATGGGTAAACATTATATATGAAAACAATGTGACAGATCTGCCGTAAAATTCCAAAATGTGGCCATACAAATGCAGAGCAAAAGCTTCATTTGGAAGCATCCCTAGGACTCATCCAGAAGAGAAAAAAAATCTCTGGAAGTATACAGAGTTTCCAGTTATTTTACAAGTTTATTATTACGGCAAAAAGCCAGCAATTCCAGTTATTTTTGTCTTGATTTTACTTGCATATTCCCAGATTTGCATCCAAAAATTTTCTTGAGATATTCCTCAAAATATCACATTCCCTCTCCCTTGTGTTCTGCCTCCTTCCATTCCCATTGAGCACATGTCACATCTAGACTCATGCAACATTTCAGAAATTGATTTTCACGAATTTCCACTGAGCCATATTGTTATACAGGAGTTATAGTTAAAGTGCTAAAATGCCCTAAATTATGCTGGTTAAACATTAGGATTGTTTTGGAGCAGACATTCCTCTTTCTATTGTTTGGTCTCTGTTGAATTTGTGTCTAACTTATAATTGATAACTTAGACCCAGGATTAGATAGGCCTTTAGTCTGACCCAGTATGACTCATTTTGTGTTTTGGAGTCCTGTAAAATGCTGTGAATGAAACAAGGCAATTGCATAATGATGACTTCATCTGGAAGTTGTCTAGCTGTATGGAAGGACCAAGGAAGGAGGTGATTTCAGGGAATGGACTATGCCCTTGCAGGATGAAACATGTACCAATTCAGACTGTTAGCAGCTAGTTTTGTGTACTTATAATGCTGCAGATGGTGGTAGAATGAGAAAATGTTCTCCTTTAAGGAAATTTGAAAGATGAAGGTTATAATCACCAAAAAGGATTTGTGTGATGTACAGCAGCTAACAGTTAACAAACACACAGATTGTAAAAGAGAGAAAACTGAATCTGAAAGAGAAGCATGAATAATGTGATGTATTTAAAATGCATTAAGTCCTTGGAAAGGACAAACAAATAATTTTATAATTAAGGTGAAACAGATGGAATGGAGTTTTGATAGTGGCAAAGGACTGTTAATTATTTTAGAATAAAAAAGTAGACTAAATAATGTGGATTGTGCTGATGTGCAAACTATTGATGATATTTGAATTTTGTTCTAGACTCCTAAACCAGGCTCATTTGCTCCAGGAAGGAATAGTTTTCTTAGTCTTATTTTTCTTCTATTTTTCTGCTTCTGCTCTGAGTCATTGTAGATGGCCTCAGCTGAAGACAGATGACCAGATCTACCCTTCACATGTGATGGGAAATCTATATATACCCATGTGGTGCTTCATGCATTGTCCTTTCAGAGGCTCCTACTGCATAAAAAGGGGAAAGGGGAGAGGGCAGATCTAGCCAATTATACTGTGAGTTCAAGGGACAAATTAGACTGGGTAGAAGAAGAAGTAAATACACTTGGGAATGCCACATCAGTCTCTACAGTGTGATCAAGAGTCTCCCCTACCAAGTGATTGGAAGTGCTACCATCTCTTGCTTGATATCCATTTTCATCTTCTATCTCCTCTAGTATTCCTTTGTGCTTCTGATAAATTGAGAATCCTTGCTAAACAGTAACACTCATAAAATTGTTCCTTTTGCAGCTTATGGCCTGAACCCTGTTGGTAGTTCCAGCTGGAGCCAGTATACCAAATCAATTGTTGGGTTAGTGAATCAATACTTTATGTAAATTCTATTGATTTACACTGCCCATGCTGGTTGGAGGATCTTGGGAGCTGTAAGTCTTTATCTCATGCTGGTTTGTCACACAGTTGCAGACACTTAGTTTTGTTTTTGATCACTCCTTATGACATGATGTCATAACTTTTATGTTGTTGAATTGCATTCCCATTGTTCTTAGGTTGTCCTTTTTCATTCATGGAAAATATCTGTGAATGTCTTCAATAAGGCTGCATTGCCACTATTCTGTATTGGTGCAATTGTAGCATTCCACTGCAGTTCTGATATTGTGGCAGTCAAGTGGTGCAAAGGGCATTGTTCTGCCCTTTCCCTCTTTCTACCCTCAAGTTGAGTGAGCTCATTTCACTTCTAGTCTCAGGACATAGAGGACACCATGGTGCTGGCAAACAACACTGTTTTTACTCCTTCCCCAGTATAGTATGTATGCATGTATTTTACTTTCGGTGTAATTGTACACTTGTGTTGCCCTCATGGTTGCCAGCACAGCAGAATTATGCCATTACAGCAAAACAGCCAACTGTGACTCTAGAAGAGTGAAATGCTGAAATGGTAGCATGACAGGAAAATACAATGCCAATGTGACAGGGCAGAAGTCTCCTGATATGCTGAAACTGTGCAATGAAAAGAAAAGAAAATATAGTGCATGCGCTAAGTAGCACAGACCGGGGAAGGTGGTGGGATCAGTGCAAAAGACCAATTGCTGGAAGGAGCATCACCAAACTAGCAGCATAGTGTTACTGCAAAGATGGTGTGATTGTTTCTTTACTAGTATTTTTTCATTTCCTTAAATAGTGCAATTGCTGCTAGACAACAGGCTGATGTGAGAAAGCTGATAGTCTGGGAAAAGTTTCTGTTCCAATTTCTGATCATCTTCAGGTTTTAAAAATCAGACTTGTGCATTAGATTAACCTTTATTTTAATATATACACAGAAATGGAAAAATATCATGCTTGGAAAGAGGACAGAGTACTTCGTGACCATCATGTTGGCAGCTCAGGTATTGTCAGTTTCTTCCTGTACCTCAGTTGTCCACCGAGTTTCTCAAATCAGTTTACATTGAATTCATAAGTGGACTCCCACTTGATGTAGACTCAAGTAAATAGACTCAGACTCAAGTTGGACTTAAGTCACTTCAGTGACTCAACTCAAATTCAACTTGGCAATAAATGAGACACTGACTCAACTCGACTCGAGATTTGTATATTTTTAGTGACTGACTTGCTGCTCTTCGTTCAGTAATATAGCACATTCATCCAGAACAGAACTTCCATCTCTTTTTACCTACTGGTCACATGACGATCCATCTCAAGCCCACAGTGTGGGTGCATTTCTCAGAAGGGAACAGCAAACAGGTTAGGCCATAGGCTTGGGGCAGGCTTGTGGTCTACTTAGCAGCCTGTCCCTGCGGTATATCAGAGGAGCCTTCTAAAACTTTTCATCAGAGAAGACTACTCACTTTCAGAGTGCAGGGCATGTTTCTCAGGGGGGAACAGCAAATGTGTTAGGCAATTGGCTTGAGAAGGAAAGATCTTTCCTTCTAAAGCTTTTGAAGCTTCAGTAATGGGAAGTAAGAAGGATCCTATTTCCCACTTGCGAAGCTGCAGACTCTTTCATGCCCATTGGCACAAAAGCCTCCAGCTTGAGGAAGGAGGAGTAAGAAGGATCCTATTCCTCACTTCTGAAGCTGCAGATGGAAAAATTGCAAATGTGGAGAGCTCACTCTGCTTAAATTGTTAAAACTGATTTTATTTGACTCCATCCAGAAATTCTGGAAAGTGGGTTGGGGTATAAAGTTGGCTCCCAGACTTGAGACTTGACTTGAAAGTAACTTGAAGGACTTGAGACTTGGAGTAAAAGAGTTAAACACATCACTGCACCTTGGTGGTTTATAGGGTCTGACCTACTTAAATTCCATAGAAGAACAAACATATCACATCATTTTCTGCTAAACTGCCTTTAGATCAGAAGTAAGCCACAAAGATGCTAACTTCATTAAACTACAAACTGGAAAAGCTGGCTTTGAACTACAAATCTCAGAATCCCTAAACCAACATAGACACTCTCCAATTCATAGAATAAAACTCAGCAAAGATTATTTTAAAGCCCTTTGGATAATGTTATTAGACACTGGCCATTGAAATGGACTTACAGATATTTATTTATTTAATTTATTATTATTTTTTATCCTACCTTTTTCCCAAAGTGAGACCCAAGGCAGCTATATGCATCTTGTGAATGAATGACAAAGAAAGAAAGAATGGCAAAAAGAAAAAGAAAAACCTTATTCTTATTGTTATTGTGTTATTGTGTCCCTTCGAGTCATTTGGTGTAATCCTGAGGTGAACTTATCACTGTGTTTTCTGGGGATGAGAGTGTGTGACACAGCCAAAGTTGTCCCCCAAAAACAAAAGGGGGGAAAGGCAAAAATAGCCAGTCAAGGAAAAACTCCTTATAGATTAGCAGAGATAGCTACACACAGCTATGGAAGCATGCCTAGCAGCAGAGAACACCATTAGCAGCACAAGCACTAAGCCAGTAACACTCACCAACTCCAAGTTGCAATCTTCCAATGTGGAGACTCTTTATTCTTTGTTACAACATATATACAATATTTACAAAGTCAAGATGGCAATCCAGCATATCAGGCTTGCTCCCTCCAGCAAGGCCCCAAACAGACACACACTTTAAGAATATGTGCAATGTTGGCTGGAATTGTGCTTCCTTTATACAGATACCTAGCCAATCCTGGCCAACCCTTGTAATGACTGCACCTGGTGCTCATCAGCCTGACTCAGCACAAACTCAGGTTGAGCCACATTCCTTTCCTCAGGTGTACTTAACAGTAAAAGCAATTAAAGCAACATGACCTTTACACCAACTTTAGAAAGTATTTTTTCAGAGGTTTGGTCAAACCATCTCTGACAAAAGTTACCCAGTAGGTTTCCATGGCCAAGCAGAGAATCAAACCCTGGTCTCCAGGGTCATAACTCAATGCTCAAACCACTCTGGCTCCTATTATTCTAATGGATGATATAAAAAAATTAGTTTTTCATACTCTCTATTAAATTGCAGAGCATACAGAACAGCCACAGTTGTCCTTTGTATTTCAGTCACAAGTGTTTTCCTAACCTCTGCATGCCTAAAACCTTACATGTAATTGGGTATCACAAAGAAAACTCACCAGCCTTCATCTGATATTTTATCACTTATTTAACTGTCTGTGAATCTAGGCTGAGTGCTCTTAGAGCCACTTTATAATGGTGAGGGCTTCATTACATTGATTTCAAGGTAACATATTGCTACATAACAGTGCATATAGGGTCTCAGTCTCAAATCGCAATCTCATCACAAGGTTTCCAGCAGATTTTAGGCATACCAAAAACTTTTCCAAGGCAAGTTTTGTTCTTTTTAACTCCAAAATATGGGTGACTCAGGGGTCTACCCATGATGCCGGTGCCTCTGTGAAAAGGTGGGGAATATTAGCTCAAAGAGGAGTCCTGCAAGAGAGAGGTAATCTTATGAGATCTTTTACTCCTATATCTATAGGGTGTTAGTGCAGGGAAGAACCAGCTGGAGATTCAAAAGTACACTTATTTATTTTATTGGGGAAATTGCAATCACACACACACACAAGATCCTAGCAGTCACACAATTACACAGGGTTAACTGAAGGAAAGAGGAGGAAAGTTTTGGATGGTGAGATGTTAGGGTGAACTGGGTGATAATCCAATAAAAACGTAAAGAGTGACATGGCTTAGACTAGGAGTCCAAGGACAGTACACAAACAGAAACTAGAATGGCAGATTGATGACCAGAAACCAGGGTAATGCAAGTTTGCAAGTCAAAACTAGGGTTTAAATATTCTTTTTCTGCCTGGAGAGTGAAGGTGCTAATGGCTCTCTGGCAGAGTCCAGAGAGCGGACAGTGGGGTCCAGAATGGATTAACATATTGCAAAAGCCTGTTTCCTTGCCAAGTATAAAAACATCATACAGGTTTTAGGATTGTGTTTTTTTCAAATCCAAGCTAGTTATAAATACCTAAGTTCGGTCAACATGTTACCCTGTTTACTGGGAGTCCTGGGAGGGACACCAAAGTGTGCTCTCAAAATATCAAAAGCTGGGGAAATTAGCAAGAGCACAAGTTAGCAATGCAAGAAGCAGGGCAACACAGCGAAGTCTTTTACCCAATGTCTATGGGGTCAGGCCATGTCAAGGAGCAAACAGGGTTGAAATAATAAATGTGATCTTTATTAAAATACAATCAAACAGTGTATGCAGCACACTCACACAGATTACTATAGAAATAAAGGTTGGAGTGGTATAGAGGGATTTTTGAGAGGGATTGTTGATTTGGGTGATACTACACCTGTCCTGAAGCCCGGGTAGATCACTGCAAAAGTTCAAAGGTGCGCAGTCTCAGTACGTGGGACTGAGGGGAAGGTTCGCCAAGCAAAGCAGCGGCAAGGCGGGATGGAAGTCCGGAGTGATCCAAAGAAGCTCTCAAAATCAAGGGGTTTTATAGGGAAAATATGACTGTAAGCTAGTCCATACTTGGGAAAAAACAATGAGTTTAGGGCCGGAGACAAAGCCTCCAAAAGATCAGAATTTAGCATGATTGAGTTAGGTCCGAATTGACAATAGAATAGCCAGTGTGCAAATGCACAGTGCTTGACAGTTGAGAATTCAGCTTCCCAAGTTGCCTGCTTGGAGCAGGGAGTTCTTTGTAAGTTGCGTGCATACATAATAGAGTACTTGCCTTTGAGGTCTCCTAAAGCGGCGAGACGGCTATTTCTGGCTTGCCTGTATTGTTTGGAATATTGCAGCAATTAGGGGCCAAGCCTGACTGTGAGCTTGTCCGGTGGACCTCGCAGACACGTGGAAAAGGATGGTAGAAGAAAGCCAAATTATTGATATCAAAATGATATCTGACATCCCACAAGTCCAGGCTAGAAAACGGCAGTAACAAACAAAACCTATTAGAAGATCACAAAAATGATATCCACTTTCAGACATGTTAAAATGTACTCAGAACATTAAATCATAGAACAAAGTAGCTTTGATTGCCACCCAATCTTGCTACTTGTTTTCTTCTTATAGGACTCCTGTAACATCCCATTGATACCATGTTTTTCACATAGCACAGCAATCTTGCAAAGAATAGCAGGCCTAGTGAAGTCTAGATTTGAGGAGAAAGTGAAGCAGTCAGAGGGGAACTTTTAGGAGCAGAGATCTGTGATTTGGGCAATAGCTAAAATAATCTTTGCAAAAGAAGAACAGGCTGAGGTGGTGTTTGAATCAGAAGAGAATACAGCCTTAAGAGGTAAATAGAACTAACAGTTGACTTCATTGACATAAAAGAATATTGAGCTGGATCCAAACAAAGTTTACAAAATTTAGATCCAATAGAAATCAATGAAACCATGAATTAACAGTTGAGCTTTAACTGAAGCCCTATTAAAATAAGCCCCACTGATTTCAATGGGAACTAATCTCAGCTGACTTATAGATCAATACTCAGTGGGGTCGGAGAAGTGCACAATGGTAGATCTACTGTTTCATTTGAAGTACTGCCAATTTCTCCCTTGAAGTTCTTTTATTTAAATTCCACTTATTGAAAATAGCATGTTTGTGACTGATGAGAAATAAGCTATCCAAAGCTGCTTTGCCTTGCCTTGCCCTCTGTGCCCTAAACTGGTTTTACTCAAAGTGGGGATCCCTGAACTGTTGCCAATATTTAAGCCATAGTCTGCTGGTCCAGGGAGAATTTGCAGGAAAGAAAGAAACAGTTGTAGCTAATAGTCATAAATATGGAACTGGTCCTTGGACATGAAGTGGGGGGAGGGGGAATAACAGTTTCCCACATGAGATGGGACAAGGAGCACTACCTTTAATGGTATCAGTCGCTTCTCACCATAGACCATCAGAGTGGACAGAGACCATGGGTTTTATTGGCATAACATAGACCATCAGAGTGGACAGAGCCTCCTTCATGCCAGTGGAAGAGCACCTTTGCCCCACTGTATTTGAGGTAGGGGATCTGAGCATATGGACCATTCTGTTAGTCAAGATCACATGATCTTTCAAAACAGTTAGGCACTAATGTTTAAAACCCTTGAAGTGCAAGCATTCGAGTTTCATAGAAATGTTCTTTAGATTTAGGCATTCAGAGAAAGATTATGCCTTCACAATATGTCCATACTCATAATAGTACCATTAAAAAGCCTCAACAAAGAAGCAATAAGGTTTTTAGAAGAGATTACCAAACAACTTGATAGTGTGCTGAAAAACAGACTGCAGAGAGTCACTCTCTTAAGAAATAAGGCAGAAGCCCCAACAGGTAAGACAGGGGTAGTTGTTGCTGTTGTTGCTGTTCCATGCCTTCAAGTCATTTATCACCTTTGGTGACCCTAAGGCAAACTTATCATGGGTTTTATTGGCAGAATTTCTTCAGATGGGGGTTACCCTTCTCTTCCTCTGAGACTAACAGAGTGTGACTTGCCCAAGGGACCCAGTAGGTCTCCATGGCTGAGCAGGGATTGGAACCCTGGTTTTCCAGTGTCCTAGTCCAGCTCAAACCATTACACCATGCTGGATCTCAAGACAGGGTAAAACAGCATTTTTGTTTAAATAAAGAATTACAAAGTAAATTTACGTCCTCACTAATACTCAGAAGACACAGCACTCTGGGAAGTTAGGGGAACAGATAATGTAAAATGGACTAGCCATTATATTAGCAAACCTGCAGATAAATTTGGGCAGGAAAACACTAGATATTGATTAACATGAAAAAATGACTCTATGCTTACCTACAGCTCTTGCATCTTCAGTTTTGCTAATATAATATCTAGTCTGTTTATTGCTCTTTCAATATTTTGAGCATCAGGTAATTCAACAGGACTATTAGTTCCTTTCTTGCATTTCTTGTCTTAAGAGACCAGCACAAATTCTAAAACTAATATTTGGAGGACTGTTAATAAAAGCAAAAAAAAAAATTCAGTTAAATAACATAACATAATAGCATAAGATCAAATCCTAAACACACAGAGTAATCCTATAGAATTAATTTGAAAGTAATTCCTATTGAGTTCTGTAGCTTTACTCCCAAGAGAGGGGATATATTTGCAGCCTAAAATAGAGATCTCTCATGAGATAACAGGGGATACTGGGAACTGTAGTCCAAAATATAAACATCCCAAGCTCTGTAGTGGAAAACAATTTATGATGTAGTAGCCATCATAAATAAATTGTCTGATATGAGAGGTGTACATTAGTCGGCTTGTCTGGTGAGAATTTTCATTGCTAAACTGTTTTACAAGGCTGATTGCACTCCATATAAAATCCAGTTTGTACCATGGTGATTAGTGGATTATTTGATGACTCATATTGATGCATTTAGTTCTCTGAAGATCCCAGCCTGTCAGGAGACAGACGTATATGTTGGAAGATGTTGCGTATGTGTTAAAAATAACAATGATTTGCATCTATAGAACAGTTCCTAATGCTTAAAACACATATATTGCATTATCCCAGTGACACTAAAAAATAATAATCATCATGAAATAGAGTCCAACATTGTTGTTTCCATGTCTGGGATGTGTTTCAAACTAGCCAGCAAATGTGAGGTAAAGGCAAAATGTAACCTGGGGGCTACATCACAACTATAAGCTACAACGCTCTCTCCCAATGGTACAGTACAAGTACGTATAATGTGATCTACAGTAGCTATCAACTGGTCAGACTTTAGCATGGTTTTAACACATTCAGACTCAGGCATGGTTCCAGTACACCCAAGTGTGCAATTACAAAAATCATTGCCATTACATTCAGAGAGACTTCTTAAATAAACTGTATTTGGACTGGTCTGTCAAAGTTTGAGTTCTCCCCAAAAGAGTTTGTTGCAAAATCCATCAAAAACTGAACTTGACCGTTTTTATAAAACATATCTGAAGGACTTGATACTAGTGTTAGTTTCATCTGTGCTTTAGGAAAGTCTGTTTTCTCAACCATGCAGAATAGGTGGGGGTCTCGGAGGATTATCTCAAAAATCTTCTCTGCACCATCAGGGTGCATGGTGCTTTACAGAGTACAAAGATCTTACAATGTAAAATCGGAAACTGGGGAAAACAGCAGGAAAAAAATGAAATAGAATGAAGAAGAAGAAGAAGAAGAAAGTTGTTAATTAAATTAAACAAGGAAGTTGTTTCAGTTGCTGTGGCTGAATCCAGGGGTAGCAACCAGAATTGCAATTAAAAGAATTAACACAGAGTTTGGAAATTAGGGAATTGTAAAAGCTGTTGAAGCATTTGAAAACAGACAGGTAGCATCATGCAGGTGTACTTGGAAGGAATCTGAAGCACATGAAAGAGCAAGGAAGAAACATTGGAATCATCTCCAGAAGCATGAGATCAGTGGAGGTAGTGCAGATGAAGAAGTGGAGATCATGGATAAAGTTGTCTCAGGAAAGATAAATGGTGGTGGCAAGATATACGGTGGATGGGTTTTTGAAATTAAGGACAAATAATTGGTGCCAGCTTTAGAAGCAGACATGAAGCCAGGGTAAGGATTTCAGGAGAGGAGAGCCATCAGAGTAACCAGAGATAAGGTTAGGGTAAGGACCGTATCTTGTTATAACTGGGAACATACAAGGTGGACTAAGGCTCTATCTGGAGATGTTATTATGTGTGTAATGGATTTCCTTGAAAAAGGCTTTAAAAAGAATTCTTCCCATTGGGGGTTTCCAGATTTTAAAGCCCCCAAAAAGTAATGTTTCCAGGATCCATTTGTTCCCTCTAATGTATACACGTCATGCCCTGCTTCCAGAGCATGGACTCTGACTCTGAAGCAGATGGCATGCCAGAGACTGAAACAGGGGACATGCCAAGACCTGCTGTACAGAGAGATTTACAGTGCCAGAAACAGAACAGAGGGTGGTGCCAGCTCCCTCAGAGAGTCCTGCATCTTCAGATACAGAAGAATACTTACCTAGACCCAGCTTCGCACAGCACAAGCAGCAAAGAGAGACCCAGCGTCACTCTCTCAGAATTTATAACCGGCAACACAATCAATCAAGGCACAGCTATGCTAGGCTTTGGGTCTATTTAGCTGGTGTCCTTCCCCTCCAGGAGTTGTCAGAGGTTATCTGACCTGCTAACTTGCTGGATGCCTTGACAAATGCTCAGATTGACCTTGGACACTCCGTTGTCATGAAACTCTGCTGGACTTTGTTTATGCCGGACTTTATGTATGACTCCTAGCTTACTGCCTGGAGGTAAGTAACAAGCTGGGAGATATTCAGTTTGTTTTGTTTGATTTATCAGCTGTGCCAGGACTGTGATAGGACAACACAAGGGTCTTGTTAGATAATATATTAAGTGCAAGTTGATCAGGGTTAAATCTACCTCTCTCTGTGGTCACTTATGGTACATATCTGAAATGGACTTCAGTACCATGATTGGCAGAGTGAGTAAAAGCTATTATTAACTGATATAAAATTGCTATAAATCAGTCTCCTAATCAAAAACTTCAGGGAATGGTCACATAATAAGGACATGACATAATGGACAGATCATGCAACAGAGACAGTGCCATTCTTGTCTCATAAGAATACTCACACCATATTGAACCAAACACCTATATAGTCCTCCATTCTATGGGAAAGGCACCCGCAGGGCATGATTACAACTGCAGCCTCCATCACATGATCTCCAGCAGCTCATAGATATATACTCTGGAAAAGACACCACTGTCAGGACATAATATGAAAAAACAGAATGATTTCTTATTGTCAAAGGAATCATAAAAGATTACATTTTACCATCCTCCCTATGTAATTTACATGCAGAATATATCCAGTAAGGGTCAGCATGGTGTAGGGGTCTGATGGTTAAACTGTGACCCTAGAGATCAGGGTTCCAATCTCTGCTCAGCCATGGAAAGGCACTGGATAACCTTGGCATGCCAGATTCTCTCAGCCTGAGAGGAAGGCAAAGGCAATCCCCTTCCCACATCTTGCCAAGAAGATTCACGTTAGAGTCGCCATAAGTTGGAAATCACTTGATGGCATACAAGGACAATAGAATATATCATATGGAAAATGGGATTAGACTCAGAGGAAGCAGGTTTGAAAACTGGAGGAAAGAACATGAACCATTTAAAATATGCAGATGACACCACATTACTTGCAGAAAATAGCACAGACTTGGAATAACTACTGGTTAAATTTAAGGAAGACAACGCAAAAGCTTGGTTACAGCTGAATATTAAGAAGACAAAAAGAATTACCACAGTGGATTTACATTATTCTAAGTAAGTATCAAAGACATATTAATAGTCAAATATTTCCTCTGCCCTGGCTCTGTCAATAACCAAAAGAGACAGTAGTCAAGACTAGCACCATTTCCACAAGACGATGCTCTCCTGCGTTGTCCTGTTGCAATCCTGGTATTGCCTTTGCTGGGAAAGGAGTGAGACACTGTACCCAGATTGCTCCCTGAGGAAGGGAGCACAAGTGACATGTGCCTGCCTTCTGCAGTGCAGCCAGGCTCTTTCCCACATTGCACTGAGGAACGAAGCACCTCCATTGTGCTTCCTGTCCTTCTGCGTAGCCGGGAAAAATATGAGTGCAGGCACTTAGTGGATTTTTTCCATTAAGCAAATATCCTGTGATTGCAATGCATGAAGACATGCTGGCTGCGGGACTGCAATGATGTCATGCGAAGACAACCTGTGGATCACTGCCATCACAACCCCAGTGTAGGACTACAAAGCCCTGTGGAAATGGCCAAGGACTTGGAGGTAGTCATGAAGGAACTGGATAAGATCCTTGAAAGTAAAGACATGTCATTAAACACCAAAGTCAGAATCATCCAGGCCATAGTATTTTCAAAGTCTATGTATAGTTGTGAAAGCTGCATAGTGAAGAAACCTGATAAGAAGAGAATAAGCTCATTTGAAATATGGTACTGGAAGACTTCTATAGATACCATGGGCTGCTAAAAGGACAAATGAATGGGTCTTAGAGCAAACCAAGCCTCAATTCTCACTAGCAGTGAAGATGACTACACTTAGGCTGTTGTACTATGGACATATCATAAGATGATGTGACTTATTGGAAAAGAGGATATAGTCTGGTTAACTGCAAGGCAGTAGGAAAAGAGGAAGACCATGCTACAAGTAGACTGATTCAATCAAGGAAGCCACAGTCTAGTTTGCAAGACCTGAGCAGGGCAGTTGATGACCAGCGTTCTTGAGGTCTCTCATTCATAGGGCCACCATGAGTCAAAGTAAGGCTAGAAATGTCCCTCTGCTTTCTACATATGGCAAAATGATGAAGAGATTTATATGATCTGACCAGTGGTGTATCTAGCCTCAACAGCACCTAGGGCAAGCATGGAAGTTGCACCCTAGGTGTTGCTTCCCCCACAACTGCTGCCCTGGACCAAGGACAACCTGACGAGGGTTGAGGTGGCAGCAGCAGCGGGCCAGGCCCAGGTGGAGGGGCTGCCTTTCCTGCTGCTGCTGCCATGGATTGAGGAAGACCTTGGTGAGGGTAGTGGGGAGTCAGGGCTGCCTATCCCACTGCCACTGCTGCCCCTCTAGGCTTAGAAAGATCCAGGTGAGGGTGGTGGCAATTACAGCAGGGAACGCTGCTGCTTTCAGGACGTGCTGCTGGGCTGGCTGTCCTGAGCAATGAGGCTGGGGTGGGGCATGGTTTTTTTGAGTCCCCTGGCATTTGTGCCAAGGGCACATACCCCACTTGCCCCACCCTAGATATGCCTCTGGATCTGATGTCAGAAATAGCAATATGGAGATACCACCAGAAGAACATTTTAATCTCCCATGGCATTAGAACCTTAAGGGAATCTCTTTCATGAAATAGAAAAATTAGAACATATTGAGAAGTTTGATTCTATCCATTCATGCTGGATTAAGGACAATGGTTTGCTCTTCCACAAGTGAGATAGCTAATCTAGAATGAATCACCAGTTACTGCTCCTGTGAGGTCACTGGGGGCATATGTGCTAAAAGCATACATTCTGTGTGCTAAAAGCATACATTTGAACTTTTAAGCAATAGACATAGACTGTGCTATTACATTTCATGATCGTTTAACCCCACTTGTTATTTTTTCCCCTCTCTACACATTCATATATAAATATACTTGCTAACTAAGGAAAAAATTCATGAATCTGGTGAAGTGAGCTCTGCTCCATGAATGCTTATGCCAAGAATACATGGTCTGTTCATGGAGTCACAAGATTTGTTGTTTTCCCAAAGTTACAGTTTACTAGGATGAAATGCTATAGTCTAGTTTGTATGACACATGGTAGTTGTGTTGTCCTAGGATATGACAAGGGTATTAAAACCTAACACTAAGCAAATTCTTCTTACTCTTCACACAAAGAAGTATTGTGATTATCAAGATTGTCAAGATTGTCAAGACAAGCTTGTCAATGTGTTAAGATGGCAACACGAGAAATCATCATGGTAAATGAAAATGTACTAGTTGGAATCTTCCATTCTTATTTTATTTTTTTAAAATTGTCATGCTCATTTTACAGAGTTTGGTCCTACGCTGATCTTCATGGAAAACTCTGTCAAATTAGCAGAGATGCTTTGTGGGATGGGGAGGGCAAGTCAGCTAAGCATGGAACATTATTTGCAATGCAAATATTTGTTTTAAGGACATTAACTCTGACCTGTGCACTTCACTGAAGCAATGTCAGTTTTTAGGGACCTGGTGTTCTCTCCAGATTTAATTTGACTATGTTTTTTTTCTTGATTACAGCCCAAGAGTGCAAGGCATTTGATGTCTTCTGTTGCCACTTACTTGGAACAGAGCCCTCCTGAACTAGTGAGTTATACTTTTGAGTAGCTATGGTTTGTTTTGTCTTAATTATTTATTCAGTCATCTGCTTTCATAAATTCTTTAGAAAAGTTGCTTCTGTCCAGGATGCAGACAAGATAGGGGTAGATGATTATACCAAAAATCTTCTCTGAACCCAAGGAGAATACTTCTAGCGGTTCTGAGTTCTTTCTTATTTCTTTTGGCAAAATTTGTTCAGCACACACTGTTTATAGGTTGTACCAGCATATCAGAAGGTGTGGTCACATTATTTTGTTTGTTCAAAACAAACAAAACAAAACAAAAAACACAGCTGTGGATTTAACTCTCTGTTGTGCACATAGAGTGTTCAACATAAGTGTGTGAATTCTGTGGGTTTTATCTGTCTATTTATTACCTATCTATATAAAATTACCTTTACTTTCCATTTTTAATGCCCAGGGTATGATCCTGATGTTTCATTTGCTTAAAATTATGATCAAGGAGGCTCCTGCTTTCCCTCTCATTTTCCAACAGTTTTGCTCAACACAAGGCAGGGCAAATTGTCTTTGTTAGCAAAACAGTTTATTTTGGAAAACCTCATAACATTTTTTTTCAGTGTGAGAAGCTGATATTTAACAACTATGGATGCACTGGTTGCAAATTTGAGTTTCAGAGAAGTATTTTCCTCACAATCAGAGAATGGTTGGGAGGACCGAATTTATAAAGCATATATATTAAATTTGGCAAAACTCACCCATTGTTTGGCCTTTAGATAAACTGCAACTGTCCTACAGGGGCTACAACAGCCATCCTATTGTGGTATAGTGGTTTCAGCATTGGACTGTGGCTCTGGAGACCAGGATTCAAATCCCCACTCAGTCACAGAAATAGCAGTTAGCAATAGCAGTTACATTTTTATACCTCTTATCAGTGCTAAGCACTCCCTAAGCAGTTTACAATGTGTTAGCTAATTGCCCCCAACAAGCTGGGTACTCATTTTTTCAGCCTATGGAAGGATGGAAAGCTGAGTCAACCTGGAGCCCTACAGAATCAAACTCACAACATGGTGGCTGCAGTTCTGGCATTTAACCACTGCGACACCAGGAAATCCACTGGCTGACCATGATCAAGTCACAATCTCAACCTCAGAAGGAGGCAAAGGCAAACGCCCTCTGAACAAACCTTGCCAAGGTTGACCATAGAATCGCCATAAGTCAGAAACAACTTGAAGACATACAACAACAACAACAACAACAACAACAACAACAAATCTTAGAGCAAGGAACAGGAACAAAAATGGGAGCAGTATGTTCACCACCATCAACCTTATTAATGTGTTTGTTAATTTGCACCATCATTGACATAACCAGTGTTTAAATTCTGGGCTGAATGTAGGAGATATGTTAATAAAATTAACAGTCCTAATTATCTGTCTCCCTCCAATAGTATCCCAGAATCAAAAGGAAACATTGCAAAGGGTAAGAGAATTTGAACGCTGTGCTTTCTGTAATCCGAACACTGCATGGGACATACCTTTGGCTGGAAGGAAAGCGGCAATTAAAGAGAATTACTCTGTACTCAATTACACAACTGGAGCTGGTTCTCCCTGCTCTCTTTAATTTTTCTCCTTTTGATACGCTTCTTTTATCTGTAGAAGCTCTTAAAATGGATGCTGTGATGGAACTGGCAGACAAATTTGCATTCTGTGAATTTTCCTCTGCCTCTCCCTTTGTGGGGCCCATATATGGAAAGTGTTTCCATGAGTCATGTGGAGGGATCACACAACATTTGGTATGTTGGTGGAGGAAGGTGTGCTGCCTGTTGCGTGCCTGGGTGAGTGAATATTTTTCCATTTTAATTTCTGTGTGGGGTCCTGAAAGTCTGTTTTTGGCTTTCTTGGGCTTCTTTCCTATCCAGTCTATGGCTTCTCCTTCAAAGGAAAGGCATATGCTCAGAGTCATTCCACTGAAAGTGAAAAAGTTGGTTAAAATAAAGCAACAACATGTGGATGCTGTGAAAAAAATAATAATTAGCATTTATAGCACACAACAGAAATGGCCTCAGTGCAACAGAGGCTGTGGCGAATCCATTCCATGTTTTGAATCAAAGGCCATTTCCGCACTAGCATGTTCTAGCGCGATGATTCCACTTTCAACCTCCTCTGGAATCCTGGGGTTTGCAGTTTTGGGAGGGGCCGGCCGGCCAGCCCCTCCCAAAACTGCAAACCCCAGGTCCAGAGGAGGTTGAAAGTGGAATCATCGTGCTAGAACAGGCTAGTGCGGAAAAGGCCAAAGATCTATAGGATGTTCAGGACCTTGGAGAGCTCCTCCAAAGCCTTGCTTAAAATGGCTCCTTTAAAGTCTGGAGTGGATTCACCAGTCCAGTGGATCCAAGGCCCCATTACCACTCCCTCAACAATCCCCCAGAGATCCTGTAAGTCAGGCCAGGGTTACTATCCCCCTTGGTAATGAATTAGGAGGCGTCTTGAGAAAGGAATTCATTTCTGAATTCAACCTGGGACTCTCCACAGCACCCATTTTCTTGGGCTTTATTTTAGTCTTTCGCTGCCATTCAACGGTCTGGCTTCTCAGGAGGCCTTGTGGTGGAGCAGCCTCCCCGGGTGACCTCCAGGCCTTCGTCTGAATGTTCACACAGGGGCCCTTCTGAAGCTGCTCTCTCCCCAACTCAACTCCGTCGGTAAGGTGGCTTTGCCTCATCGCCTCTCGTTTCCGCACTAGCCTGTTATAGCGCTATTATTCCACTTTCATCATGGTATAGAATCCCGGGGTTTGCAGTCTTGGAGGGGCTTTGAGGGGCCCCTCCGAAACTGCAAACCCCAGGATTCCATAGGATGTTGAAAGTGGAATAATAGCGCTGTAACAGGCTAGTGCGGAAAGGGTGAAAGCCTGGAAATGGTGAAAGCCTTCGAGGGCGGCAGCGCGCGCGCCAGCCCCTTTCCACCTCAGCCCCCTTCCCCGCGGTGCCCCGTTCACACGTTCCGTGGGCGCTAACGAGGTGCGGCGTCAAGCGAGACGGGACGCGGCGGCGAGGACCGTTCCGGCGGGCGGGCGGGCGCGTGCAGCACTCCTGTGTCTATGAAGCAGCTGTCGCTTCAGGGCGCGCGGGGGGCGCGAGGGCACCCGCCTTGACTGAACCCTCGAGGCTCCCCCATGGGCGGGAACTGGGGAGGGGGGAGGAAAGAGCGGTCCCTCTCCTTTCTCGGTAGCCAGAGACGGTTATTCTGTTCCTTTCTTCTCCATGGTGTTATAAGTAAGGACTTGGTGTCCAAAAGGCACCGAGGAAGGCAGCGCGGCCCGCCGTGGCTGTTGTTGTGATGGTGGCGGCGGCGGCAGCGGCGTGTCGGCTGAGGGGGAGCCAGGGCGGGAAGGACGGAGGGAAGGAGGGAACGAGGGAGAACGAGGCGGGGAGGGCGGGCGGCGGGAAGGCGGGAGGAATAGCGCATGTCTTCGTCTCTGAGCGCAGCCACTAGACTCCCCCCTTTCTCTCTCTCTCTCTCTCTCTCTCTCCTCCCTCTCTCTCATTCTCTCCCCCCACTCCCCAGCACCACCAAACTCTCCACCATCTTTTGCATGTGAAACATTTGCAGCCGGACAGAAAGCTCTGCCAGGGCGATGGAGACTGCGGGAAAAATCCGCCTCAGCAGGATGGCTTGCTGAGGGGAAAAAGGAAAGGAGGAAAGAGGGAGGGGGGAAAAGAAGAAGAAGAAGGGGAAAAAAGGAGGGGGAAAAGGAGACGAAAGAAGACAGAAGGGGGAAAGAGAGAAGGGAGGGGGAGAGGAGGGGTGAAAAAACCCACCCTCTTCTCTTTTCTTCCCTGCCCCATTTTATTTTTTCCCTCCCCCCACCCCCGTTCCCCCCTCAGTTGGGTGTCCAGTCCCCCCCCCAAATCCATCCTTCGTTCCTTCCCCCTCTCTCCCCCCCATCGCCACCACGTCCTCAATGCCTCTCTGAACGACACCGAGGGAGAGCGCGCGAGGAGGAGACCCGAGGAGGCAAAAAGAGAAAGAGGAAGATGAGGATTATTTGCAGACAGCTTGTCTTGTTGTTTTCTGGCTTTTGGGGACTCGCGATGGGCGCTTTTCCTAGCAGCGTGCAAATAGGTGAGCCCGGCATGGGGCTGGCAGGGAGGGAGGGAGGGGGTGGCCCGCGGGATGGCCGGGTTTTGGGGGGTTTTGGTGTGTGGTGGAGGGAGTGAGGGAGAGGATGGGAGAAGGGGCAGAAGAAGTGGAGGGGAGGCAGAGGAGGAGGAGGGGAGGTCGGTCCCGGGACAGAGGAATTCAGGAAGGAGGGGAGGGAGAGGCAACCCCCCCAGTACCCCCTTCTCATCCTCGTATCTGTGCGAAGGCATTGATGGGGAGCAGGTTGGGGTTGAGGGAGAAATGACGCCTGTGCCTCCAATCGTCCGCAGGGCAGGGAGACTGGTGTGTGTGCTGTGGGTATGCAAACTTGGGAAGATGCCCTCCCCACCTCTGAACTGCATCTCTTCTTCAGGATGCTCTGTGAAGCACAGCCTGCACGTTGCAGTAACCCATTTGCCGTGGGGAGGATGGTCGGAAGGGAGGGGGCATCTGAGACGCTGATGTTGTTGTTGCATCGCCTTTCTTTACCCCCACTTTGAAACTTGGGAGGCTTTTTTTTTTAAATTGAGATTTCTCCCTCATCTGCCTTTCCCATTCCAGTTTACCTTTTCCCTCTTTGGATGGGACGCAGCTCTTGAATCGCTTCCAGTTCCAGCTCCATCACTGCATCATTTCTCATGCACTCCTAAAGATGCTGCTAATAAGGCTGAACAGCTCCCTGCCCTCTGCCCATAGGTTGCAAAGGGACAAAGTTCATTGTGTTCCTCTTCCATACCGATGATTTCCAGGTTTTCACAGCATAAATATACACTGGCACATAAAAATGAGTGCTTGTGTTTATGTGTGTGTTGGTGGCTTCTCTCCAGTGCTTGTAATGCCCCTGCAAATGTTTCTGTAGAAGCACCATTCTCTTTAATCTGCCTGCTACTTAATAATACAGGGTCAGTTTAGCGATGCATTCCATATTAACAGAGATGGAAGCTAAATGGCTTCAAAGGTCACTCTCCTCACAGTGGGCATAGCTGTTCAAGATGTGAAAAGGCAGAAGAGGTCAGCTTGAAAATCTCACTTTCTGAAAACAGGAGGAGGGGTCCTCAAAGTCTCACATTTTCATATATATAAACATGCATTCCCCATGAAGGGGACTTAAGAGGACCTAAAGAAGCTAATTTTACACTAGAATGGCTGGCACAGAAATAATTAATTCTGACACTTTTCTTTCCTCTGCTATCATTTATTTATTTGTTAGGTGGCCTCTTCATCAGAAACACAGATCAGGAATATACTGCTTTTCGATTAGCAATTTTTCTTCACAACACCAGCCCCAATGCATCTGAAGCACCTTTTACTTTGGTTCCTCATGTAGACAACATTGAAACAGCAAACAGCTTCGCTGTAACAAATGCCTGTGAGTAACAATGTGATTTGTCAGAAGTTATAATTAAATGACAGTAAAATGAAGATGAAAATATTGAATTAATTATATTCTCCAGGAAAACACTTTATTTTTAAAGTCCTCCTGTCCTGAATGTATTGAACCCATAGTTACTTTTTATCCTTGGGAAACTCCCTTAGGCTGCCTTGTACTGACTAAGTGGATATGGCATTTACTTTAGTATTATTACTGTAGTTTCTTGCTTTCTGGTTTCTATGGTGATGAATTTTGTAGATTTTTTTAAAAAATGAATGTCTTGATCAATTTACCAGCCTCCACTGTCTTTACTGTATGCCAACAGGATATGGCATGCTTTGTCTGTGTTTGGAAAGAGCCTCTTGTATTTGCAATCACAAGTGCTTTCTGATGGCTAGAGCAGAAAGGAGGCTTTGAAAGCAGTGGCATGCAGGATAATATATTGGAATGGCTTGACACTGCAGTTGATCTGGTGATGTCACTTGAGGCTGCCCTGCTCCTATATTCTGGGTTGTAAATGTCTCTTATCATCTTGTAGTGCATACATCCTGTGGATATGTCTCCATGCATCCATACATTGGTGCCAACTCAAGTTAGCGTCTGATTTACTTGATTAAACACACCACCCTCACTGGAACTATGCCCCCATGTATATGCACTAATGCATGTGCACACTGATAGTGGTGGGGGAAGGTGCTCTTCAGAAATGTGTTGTTGGGGTTTTCTGAACATCGTATTTGCAACATCCTACCTTGCCAAAACACTAAGCAAGACATATTTGAAGTTGAGAGTGAACAGGCACATAATTCATCTCTATTTCCATACATCCAACTTTAGTAGACTGCAAGTCTGCAATGGCAGGAGCAAGTATCATAGCAAAAGCCGTCTTTCATCTAGATTGAGTTCAATATCTTGGGAAAAGCCAACACCAGTCTTATTTCAAGTTCTGTTTCTCCCAAATCCCAAATATTAGAGGATGGTGTTGTGGTTTACACAAGGAATTCTAAATACTATTGCTTTTAGGGAACTGTGGACAGCAATATATTGCAGAGGATTTTACTAACGGGTATTTTTGAAAAATGAACTGTTGTGATTTTTTAAAAAAATATCTTCACTGAAACATCAACTTGCATCTCATAAGCTTGTTTCAAAAGACAACCTGCGGGGCAGCCATCAAGTGGAATTGGAGTGATTCTTTAAGTTTTATGTGACCCTACCACCTTGTTTAACAAGGAAAGCTTTAGAATTCACCAAATATGCTTTCTTCTTTCCAAGATGACTTATGCTGCATTAGTGTGAATTCCAGAGAGAATGAAAGAGAGAGAAAGAGAGAATGAGAGTATTGCAGGCAAGATTTCTCTGAAGGTATGCGTCATTGACATGTGTTGCAGTCTCCTCAAGGGTTTATAGCATTCATGGGGAAGGGACCATAGATTTCTCAACTGGAGTTGGCACTGTATGTTTACAGCTTTGAATTACCTTTATCCAAAGTCTTTGAGAACATGGTTTGGAAACTAGCTCTCTAATATGCTCTTATAACTTATTTTTATGGTGTTCTAAGCATTTTTATTCATGTTATTTTTTATGATGTAGTTCTGACACACACACACACAAGCACAGAGACTTCATATTTGAAAATATGAAGTGTGTCTCTGTACATTCAAGAATTATCCAGCTAAAGTTCCTATCATATACGCTAAGGTTGATGCTGCTTCTTTTCTTACATTCCACCTGTATGGGTTCTGTTTCTGCTGTCTTTTAAAAACAGTGCTCTAATCATTTTTAATAGTCCATAGATGACAAACATACTCTCAAAGACTATGCTCAAGCCATCCTTCCAACTACGTTTTTATCTCAGAGTTACACACTTTTGGCATATTGCAGACGAAGTTTATTCTCAATTATTTCATCAGCAGATATAGTTAACATTTCTGTTCAGATGGAGGAAACTTACAATATGTAACTTGGCCTGAATCATGCCCTTTATAAGCAACTTTACTTGGTTTCCTGTGTTCATGTTTCTTGCAGCTTTTTTTGGTGGTGGTGGGGTTAGGAAGTAAAATATTTCAGTACTGGAGAATATTGAAGAAAAAAAATGTTCTGTGCTAATGAAGCATGGGCAAACTGACTGACAAATGAGTGGACATATCGCATGTCCCTTGAGCCACACATGAGCAGAATCATGCAAAAATCAATTGTCTGATAGCTAGAGGACATTGGTTTCCGTGTGATTGCATTTGCTGGGTTGACAGAGGCTTCCAAAGCACAGATGTGTGAGATGTTCTAACCTAATTAAAGATCTTTATGAAAAAAAATGCAGTAACTAATACTGTGGAAAAGCTGCCTGACAATAAATCTGAGTGTTTATTAAGCATAATTCTGTAGTGGATTTTGGAGGAAGAAGGAGAAAAAAAAATTGTCTAAATTTCTGCTTAGGACCCAATTATATGTTTCTGCCTGTTTGTCCCAAAATGTTACAGTACAAAAGCCTCTCAGCTACTGGACAGAAATGAATATGCATGTGAGGTCAAGCGTAAAGGTGTAAGATGCTATCAGTTTGCTTCCATTTTTCATTTGGCTGCAGAGGTTACTTTTTTGAAGCTATAGTGTCTGGAGCATTTGGAGATTAGGAACAATAAACAAGGAGCCTTTAGAAAGCCACATCTAAAGATGAACGTGCACAATCAGTAATGATACAGTAGAAGCATGTGGAATAAACTGGCTATTTTCTTTTTCTTTTTGTTAGGCTACTGTGAAGCATTAGCTGCTTCTTTTGCACTATAGTATTTGATTAGAAACATATACAGATTTAATTTATTCTTTTTTTTGTTTGGCTTTGTATAAATCCTCTGATGGTTTCTATTTGTTTCGACTTTGTACAGGCCTAAAAACTTAGGAAAAACATAAAAATTTTAGCATATAGATTCTTTTGTGGTTCAATAAAGCTGACATGATTTATGTTGGTTTAGTTCTCATTTCCTTCTCTTATGCATTGGGCTTTTTCATATTTTGCTTTGGTACTCTATATTTCCTTGCAGGTGAGTAAAAAATGTGTTTAATGAAACAGAGATGAGGATTATTTCTAAATGTGGACTGCTTCTAGCTTTAATTGCTGGAGTATGATAAACCTTAAATATCTGATTTTAAATGTGGGCTAAGGAGCAATAGGTTACATGCAAAAATGTTTGTTTATAATTACAGTTTTTAGCTTCCAGTAGGCTTTTATGTTTTATGTGTTGATGGTCTGTATTTTTATGTAGGAGTATATGTCTTCAAATTCATATTAGAAATAAATATTTTGTTTAAAAATTAACCCAACAGGGCATTATAGTACATATTTGCATACAGAGAAAACTGTACACATATTTTCTAGTTATATGAATGTGTGTGTGTGTGTTTTAAATTCGCAGTTTATAAGATTGTACAGGTAGGACAAAAATAGAGTGACCTCGAAAAGTACCCATTTCTTTTGCATCATTTCCAGATGCTCTGTTACTGAACTGTTGGTAAAGCAGTGTTGTTATAGTACCCCTACAGATGATGGTACCAAATTAGGAAGGACGAACTCAGAGTCATTTCTTCTTTAAATCTTTTCTTTAGAGGCTGACAATGTCCAGTGCTTTCCTAAGTTCACATTTAACCATAGTCTAGAAACATATATTCTATGGCTTCTGTGTCTTCCCGGTCTCTTTTTCTTAGTGGCAATTGGCATATAAATGGTGGGTAATTGTGAAAATGTATGGACCATTCTAAGGTAAGGGTCCTTAGAAGTTAGTGAGCCAACTCTCAGTTGTGTTTGTGTGGTTTTAAAGCTCAGTTAAGAAGTCACAGATGCCAGTGGATTAATCCATGAATTTGGGAGAAGTTGATTTGTGATACATCTTTAATATTTTACAAAACAATCTATTGTCCTGTTTGCAGCCCATTTGAGCCAAAATACTTGGACTAATTTATTCCAGTTGCCTGATTTATATGCTCATATGTGCTTTGATTATTGTGATCATTCTAGGGGCTTTCCTTCTTATCCCTCCTCATGTAGCCTGCTTCCAGCTTGAGAGATGTTTATGATTAATACTAAATCAGCCTTGGAGTTTTCAATAATGATAGTTCCAAACTGCAGTTGGCGAACCTTCTTCTGACCAGGGTTTCAAATAATGTTTTCATGCTATTACTGTGGCTGCAGTATTAGCCATAATAATTAACAAAACTGAAAGACAGTCAGGGAAAGCCTATGTGAGAAGGAGACTGGGGTGGAGAAGAGGAACATGGGCACTATGGAGCACTGCTGAACAGAACGCTTGACCCTAGCTCTTAGAATCATAGAGTTGGAAGAGACCACAGGGGCCATCCAGTCCAACCCCCTGCCATGCAGGAACACACATCAAAACATTCCCAACAGATGGCCATCAGCCTCTGCTTAAAAATCTCCAAAGAAAGAGACTCCACAACACTCCAAGGCAGCATGTTCCACTGCAGGACAGCTCTGAGAAAATTCTTCCTGAGACTCAGGTGGAATCTCCTTTCCTGCAGCTTGAATCCACGGCTCCTTGTCCTAGTCTCTGGAGCAGCAGAAAACAAGTCCACTCCCTCCTTGACATGACAGCCCTTCAAACATTTAAACATAGTATCATGTCCCCTCTTAACGTTCTCTTCTGTAGACTAAACATACCCAGCTCCCTAAGCCGCTCCTCATAGTGCATGGCTTCCAGACCCTTCACCATTTTGATCTCCCTCCTTGCTGCATTGGTAAATTCACAGAATGACATATGCTGGTTCCTGCTATACGGTGCATCTTAGAACATGATGTTTTGCTGGCATTTTATGAAAGTTAACTTAGTGTTATTCATTGATGCACTAATACAAATATTTAACATCGTTCTGTACTTTAGGTCCTCTTTACATATTCCAGCCAAAAAGATAACATATGAATGTGACAAAGAGGTGCTTGGAAGCATCCTCATACTAGGACATTTCTCAGGAAGCCAGGATTGAGTAAGGCCTCTTGCCAAGTGTATTTATTTATTCAAAACAGTTTATATGCAAGGGATCTGACAACATAGTTAAAACTATAAATTAACAATTTAAAACAGCATTTATAATCTAACACTAAAACAACAGCCAGGATATAACATGTACAGTAGCAATAAAAATGATTAAAAATCCAGACACAGTTGAAACTAATTCCGTAAAATAGCAATTTACTTTCTAAGAAGCAAAGGTTTTTTTTTAAAGTTAGGAAAGGTCATTTATATATTGGGGATTTCCAGAAGCTATTCACAGGTGCTAAAAACTTTTTATGGTTCTAAGCAAATGTACTTATGTTTGATGTTGGATCACATCAAAGGGCCTCCACAGATGATATCAATAGGTGGCTTGTTTCTGCAGCCAAAGGGTTGGATATAAATGCTTTATGAATATAATAAATATTCTAGATCCATTTGTGGAGTAATCCTTAAAGGAAACACTGGCCCTTTCCGCACCTTACTCTCTTCTGGTGCTGGGGTGTGGGCATAGCACGAGCAGCCTCCAGCAAGAGGCTCTCGCATCTGGGGTACTTCAGCTCCACACGAGCTGCCTGCTCACGCAAGAGCCCTGCCTCTTCTTTCTGCAGTGCAGCCTGGGACCTTCCCAGGCTGCGCTGGGCAGGAAGCACAACCAGTGTAGCTCCGGAGGCTCCGCACACCAGATAAGTGTGCGTGGGGCCCGGGAGCAATGCACGGTTGTGCACCATTTTTGGCTTCTAGCCAAAAATGAAAAGGTGTGCAGTTGGCGCCTGCCGGCTCCTGGAGTGTTGTGTGATTGTGAGTGCATTGTGCAGATCACTCCTCACAATCGCGTGATGCTCCAGGCCCTCATTCACATGGAAAATGCCATGCGAAAAGGCCCACTGTGGAGACCATGCTGCAATAATCTAGACTTGATGTACCTAGGGTATATGGCGAATGTATTGCTATTGGTAGATCTGAATGTGTTGCTGAATACGTAACTTTGAAACATGTCCCACTAAGGAGCTTTGTTTTAAATATCTTCTGGGGCATCCTGTGTGAACAAACTCCCTTTTGTGTGTTTGTCCTAAATTTTATATAATTGCTTTTTTGTATGGATTTCTCAGACCAAATATGAATCTTGGTTGCTCTTGTATGCCTTCAAGTCATTTCCAAATTATGGCCACCCTAAAGTGAATCTATCATGTCAAGATTGGTTCAGAGGGGGTTTGTTGTTGCTTTCATCTGAGGCAGAGAAAGTTTGACTTGCCCAAGGTCACCTAGTGCATTTTTATGATGGAGCTGGGATTTGAACCCTGGTCTCTCCGTGTCCTAGTCTAATACTCAGCTGGCTCTTTAGCACATTTTAAATTTGAGTGTTTACAGTAAATTGGAGTTGGCCTAATTCAAAATGAATGGAAATGGGTGAAACTTTGGAGAAAACATTTCAGGATCATACGTCAGTAACAAGACTGAGTGAAATATTAAAAACCTGGTGTTGCCTTCTGATCAGATATTAGTCTCTTTCGTAGCTCTATGTTTAAGTAGAACATAATGCGTGTCAGCATTAATGTGAGTGAGTGTGATGGCATCTCAGTCAATGATAACTGGTGATGCTCACTTCACTGGAATAGTGAATTTACTCATGGTTTTCAAACATTAAAAGAGCAGTATAAGATGCTGGATCTATTTTGAGGATTTTTTTTAGCTCCTTTAAAGTTTAGACTAAAACTGAGAGCAGATTCATCATCCCATTGCAATGGAAGGCACTAGCCACCAATGACCTCAACTCCAGATGTTTCTGGAAGATTACATTTCAATCTGTTTTCAGATCCATTTATGGGATGGAAGTGACTTGTTTGCTGTGGTTGATGGCTCTTGCCAGGAACTACAGATGGAAAATATGTTCCTTTTGGTTCTGGTGGAACTTCAGTGGCTTTCCATAGTATTGCTCAACCTTCTGGTTGCCTGGTTGGGATGAGATTGAGTAGTACTTCTTTGTGGTAGTTCTAGTCCTTACTGGAGGTCCTTTAAGAAAGTGATGATGAGGGATTACTGTTCAGTTTATTTGCTACTATTAGTCACTGCTATTAGTCACTTTTTTAAAAATTAGATTCTGTTATTTAACATTGACATGAAACCACTGGAGGAGGTAGTTCAGGTTTTGGACTTTGGTGTTACCAGTATGTGAATAAAACTAGACTCTTGTCTCTTCTGTCTATCCCACTCTGAGGAAATTGTTTGTGTTCTGAAAATGTCATTGGTAGTGGTAATGAGAAAGGACAAATTGAAACTTAATCAATTCAAGATTTAGGAGTTGGTTAGCAAAAAAACAGATCTGGGGACTTGCATCCAGCCTATTCTGAATATACTGAACTCCTCTTGAAAAATCATTTGGAGGTACTCATTACTGGATTTGGATGTACAGGTGGTAGCCAAGCATGCTCTTTGTCACCTGAGACTGAGATAGTACCTATAGTAATCTGATTTAGGGTGACATGGGTTTCTGTTGTCTCTCTTCAAGATTATTGCAACGTACTTTCACATGCAGTTGACTCTGAAAACTACTCAGAAATTTTAGCTGGTTTAGGCCTTTGACAGCATCAAGGATTACCAGGTTTCAATAGCTACATTGACCACTGGTCCATTTCTGGGTATAACTCAGCACTGTTTATCTAAAGTCAAAGCTTGTCTGTCCATGTCAGGCAGAAAAGACTCATATGATTGGCTGTGTCAGGTGAGAAGACCTCATATGATTGGCTACCTAAGAAGATTCTATGGAATCCTGGGGTTGGCAGTTTAGGGAGGGGCCTTTAGAATTCTCAGCCAGAGAGCTCTTGGGCCTGGCTGGTTGCTATGGAGATGAGGCCTAGCAGCAAGGAGGAGGGTGGTCTATTCCCTTAGGAAACCAACCTCTGTATGTTAATAACTCTGACTACGGATTGGATTGGGGAGTATGGGGAAAAGTTACAGCTACTGAACATGACAGTTTGGGGGATTATTTCTAAGAAGTATTACCTATGAGAAAATAAAATCCTGGGCAATGCCAGGTGTATATGCTAGTTAATTATAAAAACCTAAACGGCTTTGGACCAAGCTAGCCAAAGGCCTACCATCTCTTGTACAAGTCTGCCAGGGTGTTGAGATTTTCCAGACAGTTTCTTTGCTTATTCCTACTACCATTTGATGCTGTTTGGTGAAAACTGAAGAGTGAATCTTCTTGGAACTTTTGACTCTGTAGTCAAGAAGCCATGTCTAGCTATGTATTAATGGGCACTTCATTATTTTTTTTTTAATTTACCTACGTGGTAAAGCAGGTGTCAGGCTTGTTTGTTTTCCTCTGCCGCTCCATATTTTAATTCTATTATACTGTAACTGATTTCACTTTTATGTATTTATGTTTTAAAAATGGATTCATATTGTTCATTACATTATTTCTAATTGGGGATTTTGTTAGTTTTCTCCAATGTATTTGTAAACATAAAGCAGGTTACAAATCTAATAGAGAAGCAGAGATTGGTTACCAAAAAGCAGACTATATTATAGTTTTAGCTGCCTTGGAAACTTAATTTCTATGGTTTTTTTTTAATTTATATCCTATCTTTCCCCTGAATTGGACCCAAGGCAGACAATATGGAAATAAGATGCACAATTAAGTTCTTTTATGTATTTTCCGAATGTTGGCTTACTTCTTGTAAGGGCTCAGAAGAGATCTTAAAATAATAGAGAACTTCAAGATGATATCTGATGCTCGTTGTAGTTTTGCCACATTCTGGGTTGCGTGCCCACCCAGTCAATTGAATTCTCATACAGTCTACATTTTCATATAATGAAATGTAGACCTTAAACGTTATTGATAATAGAATCTGAACAACAAACAAATGCAGAAAACCCCTCCTCAGTTGTGGAAAGAAAATATGTGGAAAGCTAAAGTTTGTTGAAATAAGGACCTGAAATGGCATGCACAAGAAGTGAATGGAGGCTCTTGTTCCTTGCAAGAAAAACAGGAATAGAGTTCTTCCTTGGAATAATAATCAAGCATAATAACAAACAGTAAGCCCCGATAAATATATCAGGGAAAATTGAAGCAGAGGCTAGTGAGCACAGAGAATAAAAGCAATATGAAAAGGAACACAGTGCCAGGATGGAACATAAGAATGCTTGCTTTTCATTCTACCTTAGGTGTGCCACGAACTTAATTTTTAAAGTTTGATTTGCAGTGGCAAGGATTATACACTCTAGTACTGTCTTGTGTGTGCTTATATCTCAAACTAAAGGATGTAGGTGTGTTCTTGTTATAATTTAGATCTGTGGCTTCCCCAGCCTGTTGCTCTGCATATGTTTTGGACTATAATATTCCCATCCTACTCTACCAGCTTGACCAAATGCTGGCTGGCAATGATGAGAATTGTATTCCAGTATATATCTGTAGGGTTCTAGGTGGCAGAAGACTTATATATACAATGCCAGATACATTGGTTAACACAGCTTTTTCCTTTTCCTCCTTTCAGTTGTTGATGTTCTTATATTTGTACATGCAAAATATTTTATCTCAAGAAATAAAAGTTTAATTTAGTAATGTGCCTTCAAGATGCATTGAAGGTAAAAAAAATACATGAGTTTATATGTGTGTATAGAGAATCCATAGCATGGTCATTGGCAGTCTTTTTAAATTTAAAGTATTACTTCTTTCTTAGATAATTGCTGGTCACACTTGCTAAAGCTCTGCCCTTACTGCCCCCACCCCCGTCCCATATACTGCTAGTAGAAAATGTTTAGCAAATATAGTCAAATGAGTGACTACATTCATCAGAGATTAATATATTTTAAATAGCTTTTTCTTTATGTACATTTGGCTGTTTCCTTTTATTGCTTTTCAGTTGTGTTGTACTGTAGAGTCATTGGTAAGAGAGTGTTTTATTTGCACCCTGCTGCTTTGAGAAGATAGCCAAATTAATGGAGTGTATTATGCTACATTCCTAGTTGCAAGATAGAAGCTGCTCTTTTGGTTCAGGGGAGGAGGTTAGTAATTGAACTCTGGTTTAAAGAGTGTGTGTGTGTGTGTGTGTGTGTGTAGCCATACTTAACATGCCTGCAACTTGCCTCTGGGCAACATTTCCAGTACTTGAACTATTCTAACTTTCCTTTTGCACAATAGTATTAGTTCATCAGGCATTAAGGAGCCTTTGGCAATCAGAACCCTGTTAGTCTATTGCAGCAAAAACATCAAAGAGTCTTGTTATACCTTTAAGACTAGCTGGTTTATTATGGCATAAGTAAATGCCATATGGACACTGTCTCCTTTATCTCTTGGAGTAAACAGTGTCCATGAAAACTTATGCCATAATATGTTTGTCTAATAAGTATCACAAAATTCTTTGGTGCTTTATGGCAATTGGTTAAATCTCCTTTGAAGTTATCATTTTACTTAGACTACAAACTTCAGATGAATCCACAAGTGTTCCCTCTGTCTTTTCTGAATAAATCCTGGGTATGGCAATCCTGTGATGGGTAGAAAGTAATCTATAAAATAGACCCCCCCATACCATCACCATTTGTAAAGCATTGATTGATTGATTGATTGATTGATTGATAACACTGGCATGCTTCCTGATAGGCTAAACCTCTCCCATAGCAGATTTAAAAAGATAGCTTCAGAGAGAGGGAGGGGGGCAGAGCAAGACAGTGCAAGAGAGTACAGGATAATGTAGAGAGCAGGATAATTTAGCTTCATATACAGGAATATAGTGGGAAGAATAAACCACAGGACTGTCTGCTTGGAAGAACAACAAAATCCAGTAGAAAAGGTATGTGTGCAGAGCAGTTTGCTGTGTTGTTCACCATGCAACCAGGTAACAAGCAATACCTGCTAAAATTTCCTCTTCTACACAACCATTAAAATTATAGGAGCCCTCTGCAGTTTTCAACTTAGCAACACTAACTGCAGGTAATGACATGCTTGCTGAAATTCTTTCTTCCACATAGCTATTAAACGTGCAAGAACACATCTCCAGTTTTGAGTCTGGCAACACTAGCCTGAAACATAATACTCATTGGGTTCAACAGAAATTGCTTATAAGTAAGTGTGTAGAGGATTTCAGCTTGAGGCTGTAATCTTATACACACTTGCCTGTACAAAGTTTAATTGGATTCCCTGGGGCCTCATTTGACTTGACATGCATGGAACTTCAGTGTTTTAGGTAACCATTATCTTCAAACTCCATGTGTTTAGAGAATTCTGAGAAATGTCCCAAACTACAATTTGAGGTATTATTGTTAGAAGAAATCAGAACTGTTAAACTAGTATAAGGCCATTTCCGCCATACACTATTATAGTGCTGTTATTCCATTTTCAACATCCTGTGGAATTCTGGGGTTTGTAGTTTATTGAGGCCAAAGAGCTCTCTGGCTGAGAAATCTAAATGCCCCTCCCTAAACTGCAAACCCAAGGATTCCATAGGATATTGAAAGTGGAATAATAGCACTATAACAGAAATGGCCTAAAATACATTTCTACAGTTCTGTAATTCTAAGCTGATGCATCACAAAGGAAAGTCCTACATTGGTTTTCAAAACAAAACAGTAACAAAAATGTTACTAACTCTTAAATGATAACTGTTGAAAATACTATTAGAAGCCTTGTGCACAAGAAATTTGATGAAGTATTATTATAATTATTTTTGGCTGTCATTTGGACACTGATATGAGTGTTTTCCTCCATCTTTTCCTACTGCCCCTGAATCACCCTCATTCATTTCAGTGGCACTTGTGCCAGAATAGTTCTCTATGTGCTGTATCTACTTATCTCAATGAGAATTGTTCATTTCTGAGTACTCGGCAATGAACCTGTCACTCTCTTTTCAGCCTGTTTAGTGCTCTTTTGGCTAATTGTGTGATCTCAGAAGCATTAATTTCCTGTGGCAGATTTGTTTGTCTTTATTTGGTTTTTTGTATATTTTCTTCCATGTTGTCTGGTTGGCAGTATAATAACACAATTTTATTTATTTATGGATTGCCTATGTAATTTTGAAGATGTAAAACAATGGAGGGATGAGGAACAGGATAGGATGATCTCGTTGCCTGAGTGCAAACAGTGGATGAAATGCAAAACTTATTAATTCTGGAATAATTCCATTGATTTTGGCTATAATATTCTTTGGTCTGTGTGTAGGAGCAGCATTTTCCTTTCACCAGGTGTTGGGATTGCTAGTAATTGCTTGTGACCCCTGAAATATTGGGCTGACAAATCTGAATTTACTATACTTTAGAACATATTCAGATAGTGAATATTATGGACATTTGGATGCAGGAAACCTATATGCTGCAAATCAAATAGGCATCCCCTCCAACATTTCTCAGATGAAAACCAGGACATGTGTGGCCAAGCAACATCAGAACATGGTCAAGTTGGCAAAAGTGATTAATGAAGAAGCCAGGAGAAGCTACAGCAGTTTGCTTTTGCCTCATCCTATTGGGTAAGGGCAAGAGCTTGCCCCTTCCCTATCCGGATGCTCAGTTAACTGAATCCAAACTGCTTTTGCACTTTGAACTCAGTTTGTAGCAACTGAAGTAAACTGAGGATAAAAAGAAGAAATGGGAGGAAGAGAGAGAAATTGGAACATTTTAAAAGCAGCAGAAAAAGTGGGACAAGAGATGACTAATGAGAGCTGTGCCTGCCAAACAGTTGGAGGGAATGGATAGGATTGCTAACCTTATGGACAAGGAGTAGGAAGGGAGAAGCATTTGAGTACAAAGCTTTTTGTGCCTGTTCTCATGATGTAGTTCCATGTTTTGATGTTATGTCTGAACCAAGCTTGATGTTCAGTACCTTACCTGTAAAATCTGGGAAATGAAAAGTAATGTTGTTTTACTGTAAAGTACTTGCCCCTCCTGCCCAGATCTCTAAATGTTCAGTATTGCATAAAGAAATTCCATTGTGACATCAGTATAACTACAATGGAGAAAACCCACTTTTCATATCCTATGGCAGACTATGGAGATGTTAACTGAGCCTTGGATGCTGAACAAGAAGCACATGGCACTAGGTGCTAGAGAGTCAGAAGATGAGGTTGTAGAGTAGGGGGCACATACGGTATTATTATTATATGTTGAACTGAACTGAGACTTTAAAGCAAGACTTTCCAAACGGTGTGCCATGACATGTTAGTCTGATGTGTGTAAGTGTGTTGCCTGCAATCTCAGAAATGCATAAATCATATATTTTTAAAAATATATGAAAGGTTTTCATGAGTTAGGATGTGTCCCCATACATCTTGTTATTACAGTGCGTCTGTATCTCTTATGAGGGGTTAGTTTAACCTCCGATTTGCTAGTAAAACTGAATTACTGTGTCAGGAAATGATGCATGTCTAAAAAGTATATCACCAACATGAAAATTTTGGAAAGCTTTGCTTTAAAGTACTGGCTCTCAATACCTTGTCTCTCAGCTTCGAGCTGGAACCTTCTTCAGAACTTGAATTTGTGTACTCTGTTGCTTCTCAGAATTTACTTAAAACTTTTCTTTTGACAGATACAGAGGCTTATAGGGGAATGAAGTACTTGGAGATACTGGCATGGTGTTTTATTTCTGAACCAGATGTACTTATCACGTCTGCCTCATAGTGACATTCAGTTTGCTCTCCTTTATATTGTACCTTGGGCAGGCCTAAGGAGAGCGTGGGATTTATGGCCATCTCATCTGATTCAAGGTCCATTTCTTAGCTGCATGCAGTATCTGGGGTTTGGCTCTGTGAAAATAGGTGTAGCTGCTGAAAGGAATTTAGATCTTGACATTTGGGATCCCCATTTCCATCTTTCAAAAAGACATTATTGCCAAGATATTAATACTCTGTTATGAATATATGTTTTGAAGACATTCAGTATGACTGGTCTGGTAGAAAAATATTGCTGAAAGCAACAGGAGTAGGGTCTGTCAGTTCCACTATCAATACCTTATCTCTTTGTATAATAACAGTGAGCATAGCCCAGTTGTTACATTTTGCAGGAAAAAAATTACAATAGTTTCAGAACGCCTTTGAAGGGTAATGAAATATTGAGAAATTACTACTTATATTCTTTCAAATTGTTGATAATAACATCAGATGCTAGCCTTCACATTTCTTTTGGTTCATTTTCATTCATCTCTGTTGGACACTGTACTGTACTCATCTTTGATCTCTAGTCTCAATTTGGCAGATTAATCCTTTATTGTTCCACTTTTTTCCTGCTGCTTTTAAAATGTCCCAGTTTCTCTCTCCTTCTCTCACTTTCCCACTTCATCCTCAGCTTACTTCAATTGCTGCACACAGAGATCAATGTGCAAAAGTAGTTTGCTCTCAATTAACTCACTGAGCATGAGGAAGGGAGAGGAGAGGAAGGATTTGAATCTTGTTCTTCTCAGTTGGCCAAAGCAAGCTGCTGCAGCCTCTCCTAGTTTGTGTGTTCTTCCTTCTTAATACCTTTTCCCATCTTGATCACACTCTGGTGTTACTTTATTACATATGTCTCCATTTTCATTGGTAAAATCTTGCAGGGTATGAAACTTGACAAGAGGGTTGGTAGCAGCTATCTGTTATGTTTCTCTTCAGAACTCTGGTAGATGGGGAAGAACTGTGCCCTTTATTTTCTTCTGAAACTCCTGGATACTGACAGTTTTCTGTCTAAAGACAGTTTCTACTGACAACCATTTAAATCTCACTATCAGTATTCTTTCAGGTCTTCTACTTTTTGAGGAAAAGAAGAGTAATTGTAAAGAGTGATCCCATATCCTCTAGGATGATGGGAGTTGTATTCCAATATAGGGGCTTCAGGTTAAGGAAGGCTACTTTAGACTAATGATCTATCTAGCATACTACTATGCATTCTGACCAGTTATATATTTTCCAACTTGCAGTCCAAACTCCAGGATTGGAAATAGTGGGCAGTGATGCTGAAGGGGTTACATATTCAAAACCATGTTGCCTGTGATGAAGCCATGATCCATCTTAGTAGCAAGCCAACAATAGTGCTTTGTGCTTATTTTTTTTAAAAAAATCTTAAATACCATTCCCTAGCATGTAGATGTGTAAAAACTTTCAATATTTCCGGAGCTATCTTTGTAAGTTCAGGATAATTTCCACAAATACTCAGTTTTCTTGATTGCTCTTTGTTTCCATTTCAAAGGATCAACTGGCTATTTGATATCTTTCTTTCTAGGTTGTTGCTCATCAGTCCCCCACATAATGGTGGGCTGTTGATCACCACTTGTGTGTATGCATGTTTGAAAGCATGTTGTTTCTTTAGAATATTTATTTGCAATAATGAATATGCAATTTCAGTTTGGAATCAATGGAGACAAATATTTTGCCAACCTTAGCTTCAGAGTTATTTTGGAACAACCAAAGATCATGAAAAAATCCAGTGATAGTTTTGATGCATTAATTTGCATAGCAGACTACAACATGCTATATTCCACACTGTTATTGACATTCCATTAATTTTTGTTTTCTAAAGAACACAGTTATAATATCCCACTGGGTATATGGAACCATTTTGCAAACTACTTTCCAATCCAGAGGACAACATATTACCATTGCTTTGTGAATGATTATTATGATTACAAGTTTGTTATGAGACAAGTATATGAGAGCCTCATTAAATCAGACATGCTGCTGCTACATAATAAAAAAAAAGACACATTATAATAATTTATGAAAAAGTAGGAGTGGTAGGTGGCTTGCATTCTATGTTGATCTTCCCCTGTCTAATTGTAATTCATAAGACGATCTTAGAACACCCTCTGGACTTCAAATATCAATGGAATGCTTTATACCATTACATTTTCTGTACAGATGGCTACTCTCTGCTTGTGGCAAATGAGGCACCCAACATATTTATCATAAGCACAAACTGAAATTGTGTGTTATTGTTGTTAAAAAATTCATACCCTTTCCCTCTATCAAAGATCTCAGGTTGGCTTACAAATAGTATTTAAACAAGTTAAACAGATTAAAACAATAGAATAATTAAATAAGCTAAAACTACTACAAACCTCTTCAATATGTTGCGGAGAGGTGTCTGCTTCAGTGCGTATTGAATGAGCCTTGTTCCTCATGAGTGTTTGGTACTTCTCACAGGGAAGAGAAGAGGAAAAATCATAAACACAAGGAAATTCATATGCACAATTCCTTCCCACCTACCCTTATATATGTATGTTACAAACTTTTTCGTATTGTTCCTTTCTATAATACTTTAGATTTTCAGCATGAGCAAATCTTGGGAATCATGCTGTGGGATATTATAGTTGTTACAAGATAGAAGCTCTCCAGTAACAAAAGGTCAACTTTATATACAATTTAGGTGAAATAAACAAAAAGGTTTATTGTTGCATGTTTCACTGTTTTGTTTACCATCGACGAGAGATTATATGTATCTGGTTCAGGAGTATAGCCACAAGAAGGGCTAAAATTAGGCCCTCCCATCAAACTTGATGCAGCCCCATGAATTTCTACTTCAGTCTCCAGTTTTTAGCATTGCAGTAACTGAAAACGTCTGTTGATCATTTAGAAATACAGTTTAGGTGGGGTCATTTTTTCATATGTGGTGGACCTGTAAGGTAGCAAGGAAATTTTGGAAGGAAATACATGATGAAATTCAAAGAATTTATAGTCTAAAATTTGAAATGAAGCCAGAATTTTATTTGTTAAATATACTAGGGCAACAAAGAGAAATAAGATGTCATCAGAAGACATTGTTATATTTGATAATTGCTGCAAGATTGACATATGCACAATACTGGAAAGAAAGGAACTATGTTGATATAAGAGAATGGAAATTAAAAGTTCTGGATATGGTACAGATAGAAAAGTTAACATTTTCACTGAAAAATAAGCCTATTCAGAATTTTGAAAGGGAATAAAAAGAAGTCTTGAATTGGATAAAGATATAATATAAGAAGAGGAAAAGGAATAAAGTAAGATTGTATATAATGCAAGGCAACAATGTAATAAGGTAATATAACAAAGCATCAATGTAACAATGTAAGATTATCTTTTAAACAGAAACTATGTACGAATGGAATATAAACAAGCACACTCAACTGGAAAAAAGAAAAAAACTTGGAAGTGGGGAAGGGGGGTTATTTCCAATTTAAAATTTAATAAAAATATTTCATAAATAGAAATACAGTTTAAGCACTCAAAGAGAAGAGGCAGGCAAAGTTAGCAAGGCACTGTGTACACAGCAAATATAAGAGTTTGAGATGTGAACAGTTTTCCACATCTCATCTTCTGCAATGCTACAAATTTGGACATTGAAGGCTTTTTATTTTCTGAGGGGGCAAAATTCATTGGGGGAGCAATATTCACATTTTGTTTTCTTTATTACTACATCTCTAGATTAGTTAAACATGTAGGTGTCTGGTATGCTCTTTCAACAAAATGAGAGTTCATAAATCTGATGATATGCTATTGATGGGGAGAAGAAGAAATGAGCCAATCATTTTGCTGATGAAAATTATCCTTCTTTGTGCCTGTAAACTAGGGATGTAATTCTTCACTACTCTAATTTTCACATTACACTCTTATAGCGTGATAATTCCACTTTCAACATCCTATGGAATCCGCCTGGCCCCTCCCGAAACTGCAAACCCCAGGATTCCATAGGATGTTGAAAGTGGAATAATTGCGCTATAAGAGTGTAGTGCAGAAATGGCCTAAGTTTCTTCTTGAAAACAGCAATAAGTAATTTTTCTTTCTGCTGCAAGAAAATCTTAGAAAACCATACAGTTTTTAAAGGCTATGTGCATCTTGGACTTATTCTGTGCAAAATTTAAATTTGGTTGTTTTGCACAGAAAACAGCATTTTATGCACAGGAAACAGTATTTTCTCCCTGGGAAATAATTTGTTAATGCAGAAATATTAACTCATGCACCAAAAAAAAAAAAGCCGTTTCTTCACAAAAATAATTTTCCTGTGCAAAGCAACCAGGTGTGAATTTTACTCAGAATTAAATCCTGAACTCTAAAGATTCTTGCCAATCTCAGATTCTTCTCATCAGGGTTTCTCAACACTTGAAATAAATGTTTTTGACCATTTTTTAAAAAATACTTTCCAATATTCTTTCCATCTCTATTGTAAACAGTGAGATTCTATTAATGAAGGAGAAGAGGAGGAGTATAGCTAATGGTGACTCACATCTGAACTGTCTTTAGTGAATGCCTGGTGTGGCTTTCCAATACTTGGGAAAAATCCCCACCAGAAACAAAACAAAACAAAAGCCAAACAAAAAAACTTTTGTAGAATCACTTGTAAACTCATGCTTGGAGTTAACTACTGGACTTGTTTAATTATTAATACTTCCTGGCCTGGGTTAAATAGTCTAATTGGGGCAGTAGAACTGACTCATGGACTTGCTAGTATGGCTGACTGATGATTAAAAGTGCACTCAGATGCTGGAATCTTATCTGAGTTACTTACTGCTGATTTTTGAATATTTTATCTGATTTTTATACATGGGAGTCCATTAGAATGGGATACTTTCTTAGGATATTTATTGTACTTTTCCTTATAAGCAAAATATATGTAACTGCAATGCATTCTTCTCTAGGTGGCACTTATAGTTCCCATTACTCTAATGCAAGTTAAGTGTGTGTAACATGAGTTATAACCCAAAGGATTAGCTATTAAAATGTTGGTTTATTAGGCAGTGCATTAAGAGGTTGCACTGCCTTCCCTCCAAGTCCTTTGCTGGAACAGAATTGTCGGAGGACTGTTAGGATTTATTGATGTAGTAAGCAAGTGGTTTGTATCTAGTTCAATATACTCCACCGGGATCCTTTTCTGGCCAAAAAAGAGAGAATGTTTTCCACAATTAATTAAAATTAAGAAAGTTAAACTTGCATCTACCTTTGATTACAGAACAAATGCTTTCTTAGAAGATTGTATCTTCTAATTGCCTGAAAGTACATGCAAACTTGATTCTTATTTAGCTGCCTTTTAAATATCTAGTGAAACAAACGAACAAATCCTGCAATCAGCTGATTTGAGAACTGCCTTTCAGAAAACATAGTAAAAGTGAAGTCAAGTGTGCTTATTTATAAACAAGTTGTTGCTTTGGACTTTATGTATTAATAAGTCACAAAGGGGATGTAGCCCTCTAGCACATAACAGAGCCATCTGGAACAACCTGGCCTTAACTGAAGATAGCCAAATTTTTAATATGTAATCAGCCTTTCAAATAAATGCTCTTATGCCACTAGAGCATTCATTGACCATTTGGTGGCAATGTAGGTGAAGCTCAGTGAAACTTGTATTTTGGATTTGGTCCATTTCTCATGTTTTTAAATGGGTCGTCAGCATTGACTAAAACAGATACTGAGTTTATTCAGATCAGTAGAGAATTTGTTGCTGCTCTTGTATTTTTATTTAATGCATAGCAGAGGTCCAAAATAGTGAAGATGAAAATGTGAATCTATCACTTGACTGTATGTTCATTGTATAGCATAGTTAATTGTGCTCGTAACCAGTTTAAACCAATGAGTTTAAGTGTGCTGAACTCTGTATTGGACTTGTGGAAATGTGTGCATTATCAGTTTTGTCTGCTCTGTATTCTCCACCTATTTGTTTATGGCTGCAGAAGCTCTTTGTGGTTCCCATTCAGCTAGAAAGGTACATTGGATGAGTTTACAGAATTCAGTTCCAAGCCTGAAGAGAATCCCAGTGGCATATAAACATATTCTGTCCTGAAAGTAAATGTAATGGGATGACATAAAAATGGTCAATCTTGAGGATATTGCTGAAAAGGATTTTCACAGCATAAAGTTTTTGGAATATCAAAATTTTTTTGAAAGAATTTAGAAATGAATGAATTAATTGGGACAAAAGGATAGAAGAATTGTGTTAATAGATCTAACCAGTGTCAACCTGGCCAGAGTTTTTTATCACTTACACCTGGAAATCAGAGAAACACTGTTTCTGAAAAAGATAGTATCATTCTTAGCTATAATGAGTAATAACTGTTGATAGGCAAATCCATGCATTTGTGTAGCACCCCTTAAAAGCCATCTACTCAAGTTGTCATCATTATATCTTGCTTAAATACATTCTCCAAGTTGCTTTTGCAAGTATTTGGTAATGGAAATACAAAGGATTTCCTTTTGTTGCAACTGCTAATGGTAGGAAGAATCCAAATTCTAGTTATTGTGAAAGAGTTTAAAATTCTGCTGTTAATCTCTGCATAATAAGAGTGTTTTATGAAACTATTACGGTGTTCTCCTAAATTAAAGAGTGTCATCCTGTTTAGCCCTGTATATAAGAACAACTTTTGTCCCAATCTGCTCTGGTCTCCAGTTGTATAGGCTGAATATCATCTGATATTGTGTTTGCCAGTCATGCAGTTAAGGAGGACCACTTTGGAAACCTCAGACCTGAGGGTTTAATATTTTTTTTATTTTGTATTTTTATTTTTTTAGTCCATGACATATATTCTTGCTTTGAAGGGAATAGAGATCATGCGTGCACATACTTATGAGGGAACTGGGAACATTTTCGGTATTCTTTGTGCATGATTCCAGAGAAAGCACATTGGAGAGGGCTGGCAGTGGTGCTAGGGAAGAAGTTAGCACTCTCCATTAACCTGCCTGGAGGACCTGGTAAACAGAAGGATCAAAAGGATCTCTTTGTTCAAAGGACTGGATAGGGAAGATATACTAATGCAAACTTTCAAGCTAGGTTTAAACCTAAATGATAGGAATTGAGCAGCTCTGTTTTTCAGCTCTTTCTTATTGAGTACTCTGTGAGGGATTCAGAGTGAAAAAACACATTGAACTGGGAAGGAGGAAAGTTTTCTCTATGATGCTACCCTTGCATCCCTCTTCATACATGAGACTCATGTTACAGAGTTTAAAACCTTATGATATTTGCAAAAGGCATAAATATAACCACTGAATGACAGCTTTAATTCATTTCACTTAAACCAGGGGAAGCAGTAACACACATTGAATGGAAATGCTGAACTGATTCTAATGAATATATGCAACCTTAAGGGCAGAGCGTATTGGACTGCATTCTTTGCAGTGGTTAGTTCATTTATGATAGATTGTAAAAAGGTACCTGCCAAACAGATGATGCTGGCTTTTACCTGTTTAGCACTCTATTTACACTTTTTGTGATAAGACGCATTCACAAAGTGGCTACAAAGGCAGTTTGATGGAAATACAAAGCATATTTTGAGATATGATCCATTTTTCTCATCTATATTTTTGAAATTTTCTGTCATAAAAATTATTCATGTATTTGCAGAATATCTCTTAAAATATTATCACTGTAAATTCATACAGAGCAAAGCTGAAGAATGAAAATGGCTGAAATCTTAATAGCCAAATATTATATGTTGTAAAATATTAGATGAGTGCCACTTTGTTGATTTATTCTGTTTCTTTTTTTAAAAAAAAATGAGAAAAACCTGTAGAAGTATTTTACTGTAAGAATCCACTAGTTTGAATAACATTCATTGAATGAAGAGATTAAAAGCATGACTGATCTTTCTTCTTCAAGTGTACTAGGGAGAAATCCTTCTGATTTCTAAAGGGTAAGAGTAGTTAAATTTGTGCCAGATTATCATTTGAAAGTCAGTAGTCACCTTTTAGATGGATATGCTGTTGTCGAGAAGCCTATGTAGATGCGCAGCCAAAAGACAGCTATGTGCCTGAACAGTTTGTCTGGCTTTTATATTTCTTCTTTTACCCCTTAGCTAATTCAAACACCAAAATACTAAATCTAGTGCTTGGGGACAGCTTGTGAATTTATGATGATCCCTAAAGGACTGTAAGTTTCACATACTTGCAGAGGTAGTTTTTAAAATTTATGGTGGCAAGAATACTTCTGTAATAATATTACTTATTTCCCTTTTCCTTGCAATGTGATACATAATAGAAGAAATAAATAGAAAGAGTATAGGTTGGTGTTGCTTTCACTGCTTTCTGTATCTGAATGTACACAACTGTATCTGAGACAGATAAAATGCCTTAGTACTGTAATAGATTGCTGAGACAATATGCCACTCAAGAGGTGCTTAAATGATGAATCTGTGACCTGGTTTGTTTGTCATGACAAAAGTGTGGATTGCCCAATAAGGATGGGCTGCTACGGGATCATCCATTTCCTTCCTCTTCTTTGCACATGGTACATCGAGTTCTTTCCAATGTGCTGCAAAGTATAATTTGCCTTCAGAACAGAACTGCAAGTCATGATTTTCTAGGCTTGAATGGTGTGCCTATGATAGCCATGCCTGTGTGTGGGCTGGATATAAGCTAGGGTTGTTGAATACAGATACGTTGAAATTAATGGGACATGAGTTCCATGGGAACTAAGTTCAAGTAACTTATTTTGAATCCAGTGCTGTTGTTAAATTCTGAATTTAATCTGTCACTTTCAGCATTGCACATCATATCTTCTCAATAAGTCATGTAAAATGCTCTAACTGTTCAAATCAGAATTGTCAGACAGTACAGATGGACGCTGGGATCAGTCAAGTGTTCTAGAGGCATGCTGCCAGAGATTTCACTCATTTTTAAACATATTTTCCTTTGGAATTGCTTACCATGTCTGCTTCTTCACTTTGCCTATTCTCTTTCCAGTTTGCCCCATCTCTCCTCTGGCATTTTTCTTGATTTCATTCCCCTGAATCATACCCTCATAATACTATATTTTCCTACTATTTCCTTGAATTGTTTCCCATTTAGATACTTGTTTGTGTTTCCTGTGTGTCCTCCCCCTCCCTATTTATGCATATCTTAATTCCAATTACATTCCTCCTTTCCTTTAATAACCTCAAGGCAGAATATATGGCTGTCTTCTAGACTTGACAGGCATCCTTTGTTATAAGGGATGCCCCTTATTTGAGGGCATGAAACCTTGTCCTTATTTTAAGGGTGTACCTTATTTGAACGCTGGAAAGCAAAATTCTGTATTTCATGGTATGGCCATTTAAGAAAAGATGAGACCAAGTTGCAGGAGAAAGTGAGTACCTAGGTGCCTCGGAAGCTCACCATCAGTATAGATAATTAAATCTCCCATCTCTTTTGCCTCTGCCTTAAAGCTAGTGGAAGTTTTCTACTGAGCAACAAAGAAACAGAATAGGGGATGCGGAAGTAGAGTATAACCTTTCTTTGTCATGCACATAACGACTGCCTGGCTACTTCCTGTTTCACTGGGAATATGACATGTTCCAGGTGGAAGTTGTCTGAGCAACTGAGAAAGGAAAGACAGTTGAGGATGAAGCAGCAAGCCATAGCTTCTCTTTCTGCCCATGGTTTTGTCTCTACAGAGCAATATTGCATTTAAATTAACAATGCAGTTCTCAGGTATCTACTCAAGTAGGCCCCAGTACTTCACAGGGACTTACTTCCAGGTAAATCTGTATGAGATTGAAGCCTAAATGAGAAGTCCTAAAAGGCTACTAGGGATACCTCACTTCCTTTATGACAGTCTTGATATTTTTTTTTAACTAACTCGTATCTCCTGGAGCGGAAGGTGTTGTGCATTATTTTTCCCTACTCCCACTTTTATCCAAACAATCCTTTGGGGCTGGTTGAGCTAAGAGGCTGCAATTGGCTCATGGTGACAGCACCAGAAAAGCTGGGACTGGAACTTTGTAATTCTGTCATCTGAATATATAGAATCCTAGAATTTTAGAGTTAAAAGGGATCCTAAAGTTCTGCTAGTCCAGCCCTGTGCCATTGCAGAAATCCGCACCTGTGGCATGGCTCATTTTGTGTTGACTTCTGTCACTCACATTCAGATAGGATATTGTGGAGCTCAGAAGCCTACAGAAAATGTGAACAAAAATTACACAAGCATTGAAATATTAAGAAAAGCTAAAGTGTTTGAGGCTCCTGAAATCACCTGGGTAAGCTCCTTGTAGTCCAGTTGGATTGAGTGTGATTTGAATGTTAACTGTTGTTGGAATTTAGTATTTGTTTTAGCGTATTCCAAGATCAAATGCTTTTGTGGGAAAGTTTTTCCCCCAGTTATGTACTCTGAAATACAGCAATGAGAGGAACAGATCTTCTATCAATCTAACCAGATCTCAGATTCAGGTTACTCTGCATTGTAATTATGGTTGTCAAACTCTTTTTTATGTGATTAAAACATATTCTGGACTGCATGCCAAAAAGAAAAGGCCATCGGATATGGATTTTCATAAAAAGAGAAGTTTGTGCATCATGTAATTTATGTTTTGAAAATGTGGGTAATATATTAATTTTACAGAGAAACACATGGCTAATTTAATTTTTATTTGGTATTAGAGCAAACGATGTTAATAGCTACTTCAACTCTATGAGTCATGCATTTCAACTGTAACTACTACTTCTTCTTCTTCTGAAAACCTGGCAACCATATTTCTCCTCCCACTTCACTTTCTCTTCACAACGACCATGTGAGATAACTCAGCAGACTTTAACTGAGGTTTCCCAAACCCTGGTGCAACAGTCGCAACGCTGTACCACTCTGGCTCTCATGTGGTTACAAACAATGCTCCCTGGACATAATCCAGCCATGTCCACAGAGAAGGATCTCTAAGTACATTGCAGCACTGATATAATAGACTACTATGCTCCCAGTTAGGCTGCCCATATCTCTCCGAAGTCAGTGGGCTTTAAGCAGGCTGTATTCATGGTTGATGTTCGGTAGATGCAGTCTTTTACCCTCACTTAGAAGTTTGTTTCACCACATTTAATTGAAGTTACCTCTAGTTCAATGTGCATAGGATTTCAATCCTACTGTGTAATTGCCACTGACTTCTTTCTCTGAGATGAGATACTGTACTTATTTGTCTTACTTAAAATATTTGTACATTGCCCTTCAGCTGTTAGATTCCAGAACACTGCAAGGAAATGCTAAAAATAATAATTTATCTTATAAAACATTAAAAAATACCATAAAATTATAATGTAGCCAGCAACATGAGGCACCAGCTGAAACACTGCAGGACAAGGCATTTCTCAAGTCTGAGAAAATAAATTCTCAGTGCCAACTAACTGTGACAAATGAATTTACTCAGTTTTTAAATAAATGCACTTCTTTAGGAAGGCCAGAGTGCCAGCACACACACACACACACACACACACACACACAGAGCGAGAGAGGTTCTTTTGTGATTATACATCATTCCTCTGATAAAGAAGATTGCAAAATACAGGTCCTTCTTCAAATCTTTTATTTGAAGATTTTCGGTACCAGCACCATGAACTGGTCCTGAAAGTGAACAGGTAGTCGGTGCATCTAAGACTGGTATGATAAAACATACACCTCAGTGGTACCAATTAACATTATGGCAGCTGTCTGGCAGATGCTGGAGAAGGCTATATTTTTATCATGTTAAATGCTGCCTTTGTTATTTGGATCCAACTTTTTGTTTCCTGTAATGAAGTTCAAAATTCATGGCTGGAGACTTGGAGCCAAAAAGATGTTGGCAACATACACGTCCTGACAAGGGGTGTTAAACCATGACTGAGAAGATAGCTCCTTTTTAAGCTGCAAGTATAGTCCTCCTTTAAAGGGAAAAGCCCCATCTGCTTAATCTCTTCTCGCAGTACACTAGTTGATGGTGCAAGACTGTTTTTTCCCAATAAGTCCTGAAATGTAGGTTTAAAAATGAGCTTCCCATGTGTAGATATATTCATAGGACTATCTGGGATGTGAAAAAGCACAAAGAGTGGCAAAAGATAAGTGCCATATCTAAAGATGCTTCCAGGGCAATATTAAGCAAATATTCCTATAAATTGGCCTTAGTGGGGCTTATTCCCGGTGACAGTGTAGGATTATAACGCTAATCATTACTGACTCCCACTGAGATTTGAAAGTATTTTAGAACAACAATTGAAGCCCTACAAATAACAGAAAGGCTACTACCTAGTATTGGTTTCCGTTTACAAAATTGGTTCTTTGCCCACTACCCCTAAAGTAGTGTGCTTACATGTACTTTATTTTAATTGGCAAAGTAAAGCCTTCAGCTGCAAGAAAAACTAGACGTTTCAATGTGATATGTAATTCTAAAATCCTATTGACTGAGCCTTATTGATAAAACCAATGGGACTTACATAAGTGCTGAGTTAGCAAATTACTGTTGCTTCTGTGGGCCTATTCTAGTCAGAAACTAACAACAGGACTTAGGCCCATATAATTTCCCCCCCGCCCAAAAAAAAATGTACTTGGAAATATTTGTGAACCTCTTCTTTATTGTGAGGAAATTACTGTGAAATTTCTAAGAAACGCACACATATATGTGAGTAGTGGAAGTGCATAAATGATTGAGATTAAAGAGACTGCATCTTATTTTTTTTCTCTTCTCCATAAGGCTTCAGGGTCACTGAGGGAGTTCCCACAGTGGAAATCCCAATTGGTATCACTGCTTTTGGGTTGCTGTCAGTTGTATGCTCCTCCAAACTGGTGGAGGCGTACAAGAAGCCACACAAGAGCCCAGATCTGTGCACATGCAAGCTGTAAGTTCTGCATCCTTCCTGCAAATGAAAGTGAACATGAATCAAAGAGTAACAAATAGATTATTTTTTTAAAAAAAACCTGCTTGGTCCCCTATAATATGAATGCACGGTTGAAAGTGTCCCTCAAAGCCAAGGTATTGTAGTCCCATGGGACGTATGCAGCATGGTAGCAAGGTTTTGTAACTTTGGTTTTGCTTCATGTTCAGAAGCATACACTGATGTTGTCACACACCAGTGGGCTATAATACGTGAGTGGAACTGCAGCAGACTTGAAGAAGGAGAACAACACAAAGATTAATTTCCATGCAGCACACCAAGAGGAGTTTTGTAGTGGATTAATGCCATTTCACGGATCATTAACTGACACACACCTGAGATGTGGCAGCATTCAAGCACAGCACACACATCATGCTGCTTCTTGACTAGACTGTGCCTGTTTTGTGTTTCTGTTTCTGCATATACAAACTTAACTTGATACACGTCAAGTTAGATGCACTTAAAGGGAATCTGTAGCTCAATGGAGTCTATTTACAGAAAGATTCCAGGTTTCATCCTTGTTATCTTTAGCTAAAAGGATCTCAGGAAGCAGGGATGGAAAAGGCCTCAGCCTCCACCAAGGGAGCATTTGCCAGCTGAAGAAGGCATGAAGCCTAAGTGCATCTTCGTTTTAGCTACTGGGAACCAGCTGTGGGATTAATAAGAAACCTCTGCCATCATTTCACCAGAGGATTTACCTCTTTATTTCTCTCTAAATGCAAGCACCAGTGGCATTTAAGTCTTGACAAGTTTTAATCACACTGTAATCAAACTTTAGAGAGCCAATATGGGGTAGTTGTTTGGGTGTTGGACTATGACCTGGAAACCAGGGTTTGAATCCCTGCTCAGCCATGGGAATCCACTGGGTGACCTTGGATGCAGTACACTCTTAGCCCCAGAAAACCCCATGAAAGGTTTTCCTTAAGGTCATCACAGGTTGGAAAAGACTTGAAGCTACATAACAACACTACACAACCAAACTTCCTCCTCCTTTCTTATGCAAAAATTTCTTTTCACCGAGGAGCAACTACATTTACCCAGCAGAAGATAGAATGTTGACTGTGTAAATTTTACTCATGTCTATATGCTTGCATTCCAATGATTTCATTTCCAAAGTTCTGATGCTAAAACAAAAGTGTAGGAAGAAGGCAGCAGAGTGTGACAGACCTCACGAAGGATGCTGCATTTATCGCATTATTGTTACTGCAGTATCTTCAGTATCTATGGGAGTCTACAGAATGTCATAAGTAAAATACAAGTTTGTATCTGCCATAGTTTTTCTTTGGTTTATTGTATATATATTCATGAGTCACTTTTAAATCCAAAATATCTACAAAGCTATGTAAACACTTATTCCAAGGAACTTAGTTTGTAGTAGACAGTGGTGAGAAGAACAGTGAGTGATGGTGGTTGGGAGAGGAGGAAAAGAAAGAAGTTCATGTCAGCAAATAAAGCTGTGTGCTTCAGCCTTATTTTAAACATTTATAGTAAGGTAGGCAGTCCAGCAGACCTGCCCTTGAAGCCATCTGGGACTACATGGACTGCCAAAAATGCCTGAAAACAAAAACCAAACCAAACCAATTTAAAAAAAAAAGATAGAACTGCAAAAGGATGAAAGTTTACTTCTGGTTTGGGGAAAAAAAAGAATATTCTATTTTAAACTATGCAGGAAGAACCTAAGACTTATCTAATCTATAAAAGTCAAAGTTTATTTGTCTGTGTAAGGCAGAGACCTCATATGATTGGCTGCCTAAGAAGATTCTATGGAATCCGGGGGTTTGCAGTTCAGAGAGGAACCTTTAGAATTCTCAGCCAGAGAGTTCTTGGGCCTCAATCAACTGTGTCTGTCTTGAATAGGCTGGTTGCTATGGAGACAAGGCCTAGCAGCAAGGAGAAGGACAATGTATTCCCTCAGGAACCCAACCTCTGTATGTTAATAACTCTGAATACAGATTGGATTGGGGAATATGGGAAAAAGTTACACATACTAGACAAGACAGTTTGAGGAATTAGAGACACAGGATCTCAAATCTTTCTAACAAGTATTACCTATGAGAAAATAAAATCCTGGGCAATGCCAGGTATATACAGCAGTTTATAAATAGGCTTCCAGGAAATCAACTGTCTCCTCTCTCCCCTATCCCTCCCCAAAAGGTTGTCTGAGGAAGTTGGAGGGTCACATGCGCTGCATAAGTAGCCTTGGGGGTTGCATGTAGTCCTGGAGTTGCGTGTTGCCCACTTCTGTTATTACTAGGAGGTTGGTCCATGCAAAGGGGATGTCAAAGCAGAAGAACAATTCTTTTAGCAAATGATTTTTGGAAAGCTGAAGTTTGGTAAAGTTGGAAATCAGTGTGCAATATTGTGGGAAGAAGCTACTGGATGAACAGAATGCCAGTACAGTGTTGTGGACAGGACATGTAAGGCCGGACATAGGTTGAGGAGATCCTGCTCAGCCGTGAGCTTGCTTTGGGGAATTTGGACTTCTCACTGTCCTGCGGTATAAAATACTCTTCAAAATTTTGTGAGGGCGGAATGGGAATGTTCTTTGTACATTCCTGAGCTGAGCTCCTGGGGAGACATGACAAGTTCCAAATGAAATACTGTTTTGTATTGTGTTATATAGCAACACAAGGCAGATGACAGAAGTTGTGAATGTCAAGTTGTCTTTAGGAGTTTAGTAATGTATTGATTTATTGCAGTGGCTTAAGATCAAGGGTAACCAGTAAGTCATTTTTAAGTATTAATGTGATGTTGCAGCTCTTTCAGAGAAGACTTCTTCATTATTGCTACTGAAAAAATTGTAATGCCATCCAAAGATCCTTAGAGTTTTAAACACAGGCATGTAATGCAGAGCGACAGCTTCACATCATCCATTTACTGTGCAAGGGTTGTGTAGCAGAGATTGTAAATACCAGCTTTTAATTATCAAGTTTATTTATAATTCATTAATAGGAAGGAGATAAACAGTCAGGCCTAGGACTGGAATGCAAGAAGGCTAAATTGAAAATAGTTCACTGCAGCTAATGTAGACTCAAGCTGAAACATTTTCTCCCTTCATTTTTGCTTTCCTACATTTACTAATTAAGTCTATGGCCCACAAACCACTTACTCAACATCAGTCTGCTTGACTTTAATAGAATTCTGTGTAGATAAGGAGGCTATGAATTGCATCTCTGCAGAAGAGATAGAAAAAATCTTGCATGACAAACATGCACTGCTTTAGATGCTGAAACACTTATGTGATCCAAAGAACCTCAGATTAGGTAATAGGTATTAATTGATACAATTGGAAAGTCAAAAAATTAGCATGTTCAAAATGGTGAGCTATTCTTCCATGTAAGAAGAGTATTTTATACTGATGATCAAAGTTACTGGCATAATTAAACCCATGTCTTCAAAAATCAATTGAAATAAAAAAAATCAAAAATCAAATTACATCTTAGGATGTCTTCAGCATGCTTGGTACTTTCACCCTCTCCCAAAGAACTTACAATCTATTAATTAAGATAGAGGGAGCACCAGATAAAAGAAAGAAACTGGAGGCAAGGGTGAACAGAGAAAGAATGGGCAATTGTTACAATTACACAATTTTAGATTTGGTTATCAAATAACTTACAATAGGGCATAGTAAATCAAAGAGCTTATGAAGAAGAGAGTAGCCTTTGAGCAGAAAGTTGAAGAAAGATAGGCGGCATAATTCAAGTGTGCCAGGATCAGGGTGGAGCATGAAAATGGAAGATCACAAGTAGGCATGTACTAGTTTATAAGGGAGGAAGATCAGGGTAGAAAGAAGAAAAGCCAGGCAGGAAATAAGTTTGTGCTGGATCTGGGAAAAGATAGGAAGTTAATGGGGGAAGGTGAATAGGGAGGGGATGTTGTGTGATCAGTTTAATGAGAGAGGTTGGGACTAGCACCAGCATTCAGCATGCTTGGATAAAAGCTAGGGCCCCAAACCATTGTTGCTTTTACTGGGCTACCATCCTGCAGTTGATGGAATTAAGCTGAGCAGTAATAAGGATAGATGAGTGGAGAGGACAACTGGGGCATATCGCCGTCAAATATTGGCTTGGCCCCACATAGCATACTTCAACTTGGCAGCCTCACATCTTAATTGTAGTGTTCCTACTCCTGATGTTTGCACGTTGGGATGAGCTGGCATAATTACGATAGTGTCATTAAGGAGTTAAATCATGAGAAGCTGGTATTCTGGAAAGGCCCATTGGTGCTGATGCTACTTTGGAGCATCTAGCAGTGACTAAGGGAGGGCAATAGTGATATTGAGAGGAGTTTGTGGCCTACATGTTCACGCTTATTGGCATTCTCATCTTTACTGTGGTGCATCTGCACCAGATGCACATCTTTGTATGGGGTTTTCATAATTAACATGGTGATGCCATTGGGTACAGGGATGCTGTAAAGGCTCTGCATTTTGCTCATTGATCTAGTGATTGTGTTCTTACTCAAAAGCACCAAACACAATGGCTCTCTCAACACAGGAAAGCCAAAAAAAGAAGAAGAAGAAGAAGAAGAAAGGAAGAAAGGAAGGAAGAAAGAAAGAAAGAAAGAAAGAAAGAAAGAAAGAAAGAAAGAAAAGAAAGAAAATGGGAAAGGCCAAAAAAATGAAGGGGCTTAGGGTGAAGTCCAACATGTTACCCGGCCCATTTGCCTGTTCTTGTGGACAATCTTGTCTCCCAGGCTGAAAATAATTCTCCGTTCCTGACGGTGTTCTGTTCCCTGAATCCAGGTGGCAATCGCAGTGGGTTTATGTTTCTCCATTGTCTCACTGTGAGCCACAAATATACTTTGCTTTGTTCTGGAACCAGATCTAATCACTTTAAATGCATGACAGAGTTTTCTGACTGTTCTGGTCCTTGTTTCTGTTTCTTCTTACTTTATGACCAGGGAAAGAATTAATTACCTGAGATGCAAACAGCTAGATATAGTTCTTAATTGGAATGATGTTTATACACCTAACTATGGAATGTTGCATTTATTAAATATTTATGCCTTATTGATTTCAAGCCCAATGGCCAGTTTTTTCCTTGCTCCCAAAGGGATTTTAAAAAACCATTTGACCCCAAATGTATAGTCACTGTATATGTTGGATTGTATGTTAGTTGTAGATGAACATTCTCTTCAAAATGTCAGTGCTGTGGGAATGACCATCACTTGTTTTCTATCTCAGGCTACTGGTTGCTCAAAATAACCTGTCGAAGTGACCTCTGTTCAGATCTCTTCTTGACTATTACACTTAGAGAATTACCTTGGCTGTTTTTCACCCAGCATGTAGATGAGGGAGGCATTGGCCACCTCACATAAGAATTCTCCTCCACAATGACATTTTTGTCCAGTCCCCAAATTTCTAGCATTGCATACAGTGAAGCACTGAAAATCCTTCATGCCTAGAACTCTTTTATTTGCTTTGATCATTTTGCCAGTCTCTTTTCTTTTGATGCCTTTATTTTTAAATGATCAACTGAAGTTTGAAATCACTGCAATGCTAGAAAATTGGGAATTGAAGGAACTTTCATGGTGGATAATAAATCTTATGGGGAGCCATGTCTTCATTTTGTCCCCCCTTCTCACCTTAGCCTATTGTTGTGAAGATCACATGCGGTGGGAAGGGACAGGAACCACATATGCCTCCCTTGATTAAAAATATAACAGTATTCTAGAGAATCCTTTAGGAGCTACATTGATTTCAGTTTGCTTTCAGAGAGATTATTTACTTCCAGAGTGAGTAGGCTTCAAGATTGAAATCTAAGACAGATGTTCTGGTTTTCTTTTATTTCACACTGTTTCATGTGTGTTTGTTTGCACCGGTGTATATCTAGAAAATATAAAATGAATATAAGCTTTTGTGCAAGACACTACCAGTGGTGATCACCATATATGTTTGCAAGGACACATGCCAAGATTAATACATAGCCATTAATGGCAGATCCAGAATGAAATATTTCTTCGTAACAGGAAAGCCTCTCAGGGTTTTGTGCTAGATCTAAGCAAGAGTCAAAATGGCTTAAACAATTTAGGAATCAGCAGCAATTTATATGATTAGGAACACCTAATTATTTTGCATTAAAAAGAAGGAAATGCTGAAATGTTGCTTTCTTCCTTTGCTAATTTTATTTTTTTTAAAAAAAAAAATCAGTAACATTTCCTGGGAAAGAAAACACAAAGCTATGAAGCTGTAACATGCTACAAACAGTACACACTATAAATCTTTCCTCTACCTTCAGAGATGGGACTATGTAGAGAAGCATTCTGTTACCTCACAACCATAAGGCTGGCATCAGTGAAGCAGCCAACTATAAGAAAATGGCACATAGCTAATTAGAAATGCTGACTTACCCTGAATTCTTCCTGATAGAAAGTACATCATTGCTTGTTTGCAAATATTACTTGACATTTCAATATAAATGTCATATAGACAATGTAAACAAAATGAAACAAACGTATGACAGACTTGCAGTTAAGACATGTTTGATACGTGAGGAGAATACTGCAAAAGGGAAATACTATTTTTTATCTGCATTTTTACAGAATATCATCCATGCATATAGAAGCTTGATAAGCCTGCTCTTGCTACTTGCCTAGATTTCAAAAGCTTAGTGATAAACTCTGTTCAGTCTTGTGAGTTATATATTTATTGTTTATTTTATTTATATCTTTTTTGTTTATATCCTGTCTTTTCCAAACTGACAATATAGATTTGATTAAAATATAGATTAAAACAGATTGTGGTGAGCCTGCTCTACAATGAGCAAAAGTGTAAGTATACTGATAGTATGTTTTGGCCAAGAGTCATTGGTGCATTATTGAATGATTTGAATATTTCCAGCTGTTTTTCCAACACTCATAGTGGTGTACAATAATAAAGAAAATAATCTAAAAACTAAAAACCCAAATATATCCAACCAGCAAAACAAGAAAAATGACATCCATATAAATAAGATTAGCCAACTAATTCAAAGACCACACAAATTAGCTGCAATTTGTAGCCTCTCCAGTAGAAGACCAATAAATTGGGAAGATAGCATACCTTTGGAGAAATTCATTCTCCAGCTTTGAGACTTATCTCAGAAATTCTGAAATTTTGTAAAGTTTAAAAATTGAGCAGACCCTGTGCAGAAAATTGAAGATGATGTTAGAGACAAATTAAAAGAGTTGTATTAACAGATATGTGGAATCCTGATTAAACCTGGAACTACAGTTGGTCCTCCATATCTACGGATTCTGCATCCCCAGATTCAATCAACCATGACTTGAAAATATTTTTAAAAAAATCTAAAAAGCAAACAATTTTGAGTTGTTCACCATTCAATGTAAGGTATGCCATTTTACTACACAATTGCATATAATGGCACTTGAGTATCCATGGATTTTAGTATCCATGGGAGATCCTGGAACCAAACTCCAGCAGATATACTGAAAGCCCACTGTATATTGGCAGCTAGTGATGATGTAGAGAATGTGACTCACACATAAGGCATTTCCCTTGTCAAGTTAAAAAAAATGAATCAGAGCTTCTAGACCCGGAAGGATTAGTTTCATTTAGCTTATATGTGTCTTTTCCACAGTGGAAAACATTTAATGTCAGAGCATAGCATCATCTTCAGACACAATGGTAAAACATTTCTACAGATTCATGTAACACAAAATCAACAGCTCAGTAAACCATCATGACATGTCAACCAACCACCAGCTAATTCCCAATTAGTGTTTATCAATCAAAACCACAAATACAATGTCAAGCTAATTTAGTCCTTCCTGCCAATACTAGTTTTGCCTCTCTCAAAGGGCAACAGTAGGCTGGATTATGTGTACATAATACTATGGAAAACTAGAAGAAACAAAATAATTTCCTCTGTTTCATTAATGCTTAGGAGTTTTTGTGTTTTTATCATCTCTGGCCTACTTTTTATAAACTGCAAAAAACAAAGTGGCTCTTTACAATGCAGTGTTCTTTACAGTTCAAAATCTTGTGGATCTATTTGTAGCAAACAATACCATTTTAAAAAAATTCTATTTGTAATTTTTTTTAATAAAGTGTGCTTTAAATATACCAAAACATGTTGATTTTATGACAATCAAAATTATACATAATACATTTTATTTTCCTAAAGTCATAAAGAGACTTTCATTCTGTGTAGGGTGCTGATATCACTTTTTTCATTTTTTCCCCCCAAAATTTCCATTTTTTCCCTCTGAAAATGTTGTTTTCCCCAAGGCTTCAACACTTCTGGGAATATTTTTTCCTCTACTGTTACCCTCATTATAAGCTAGAGACAAGCACTAGCTAAGTGCTTCAAGTTTTATTCAAGCTCACCAAAGCCATGTGCCCAATAGATGTCCTTACCTGAATCATTAACTGTGAACCTTAATCTCTCAAGTCATCTTCAGTATGGGGATAGTAATGTTGATCCACCTTTACAGATGTATAAAAGCTCTTTTAACATCATCTTTTGCTCCTTATATGTCAACTATGTGTATAGGACAAATTTGTGATTCACACTGAACTTGCAGCTATTTCAGTGCTAGTAGGTATTATGAACATTATTTTCATTTTCTTATGTCATATAACAATTTTTTTATTATATTTGTTGTTCACCATCTTGATATCTTTTGATGACAGTATGCCATTAAATCTGATGATCTAGAAACGAAACTAAATTAAATCTGACGAGCTAGAAACTTTGTGGCTTTGTTGTCTTGATATCTAGAGATTCAGTTTAAATATGATTTTTTTTCTTTCATCATAATTTCCAATGAAATGCCTACTTTTTTTGTTGAATTAATAGTGTTATATTAAAAAAAATCACATAAACACACCAAGGTTCTGTACATCTAGTCGTATTTATTTCAGTACCTGAAAATGCAATTTTCGTATCTTAAAAAAAATAATACTTTAACAACAATTGAAACCTTTATGACAATTAATTTGTCAGTTTGTGTTATTACCAGGGCATAGGAGCTCCCACAACAACCTGGATTACTTATTCTGTGGACTTCAGTCGGTTTGTTTCTGTCTAAGTTTGACACAGTTTTGTATCTAAAATATAAGCCATTGTGTATATTTTAGCAAACAGTTAAGATAAATGTTTGGTAAATAACACAAAGGCAAAAGGCAGACTGAAATGAGCTCTTTAAAAGTCTTAATATTCCAGCATAGTCCTTAATAAATTATGGATATGAATTGACAGGAAGTATGTGACTTAAACCCCAAGACATCAAAGGACCCTTAGTATTGCTGATTATGAATTTCAGTTTCTTATTACTTAGAAAAAGCTAAGATAATTAACAATCATGTGTTTTAATTAGAAAATTAACATTATTAACTATTGGTAGATTGCTGAACGTCTGTGTTATAAGAATATTTTGAAGTATTATTTGGCAAGAAAGATATTGGATTAAATGTGTCCAATTATTAGGGGTTTGGAGCTTTCCTAATGTTTTCTTTAAAAGGTTTGCTAATGAAGCTTTGTATTGTATAACATTAACCAGTAGCATTCTTCTCAATATATTGTAACATTAGTCTCAAGGGTAAAACTACCCAGCAGACTTTTGGTATTGAAAATAACTCTCAAGGGTAAAACAACCTAACAGACTTTTGGTATTGCAAAAATTGCCTGAGGTAGACAGTGGAATAAAGATGTAAAGTGGAAGGCTTTCATGACCAGAATCCATAGGTTGTTGTGGATTTTCCAGGCTTTGAGGCCATGTTCTATTAGTATTTTCTCCTGACGTTTCACCTGCATCTGTGGCTGGCATCTTCAGAGGATATATCTGAAGATGCCAGCCATAGATGCAGGCGAAACGACAGGAGAAAATACTAATAGAACACAGCCTCAAAGCCTGGAAAACCCATAACAACCAGTAGAATAAAGCTTTTGCTGAGAAAGAACAGGATTCCACTCTAGCTGATCCTATAGTAGCCATCTGTGCCTGCCTAAAACAGGTAAAGTGAACAGCAGTTGCTGCCAGAATCTCTCACTGAACATGAGTGAACAGAAAAACAGAAGGAAAGGGGAAAAGCAGATTAGACTGCCTCAGAAACTACCTGCAAGTTTAGCCACTGGAAATGAAATCATTAAAAAAAATGGAGATTGCTAAAAAGAAAATTATATGTAGATGCATGTTGGATGAAACTTTCAAGTGATCTCTAGAAGTTTCAAAAAATTTGTTTGCTTATGGAAGACCTATCTGAACTGGTTGTCTCATTTCACATGTGCATGTTGTTAGTTTTAAACACGTTTGCTGAAACATGTTGAATTACTCTTTTTTGTGATGTAGCAACCTATCCCTGTTCTTCCTATGATATTTCTTCCTCTGGTATCAAATGTTTGGGAATATGTGTACAGTTAGCCCTCCACATTTACGGGTTTCACTTTTGCAGATCTGATTATTCACGAATTATTTGCTGTCACCTCTGCTGCCTCCCTATGCCATTTTTAATAGGGACTGCAAGTCTAGTGAGATGAAGAAACTGTGAATGAGGCAAAGTCCCTATTAAAAGTGGTGTGGGGCAGCAGTGGAAGTGGCAGTAAGCCCCACCAGCCACCCGCTTCTGCCTTGTGAAGGAACCCTGATGCCTCAAAAGAATCCACGGTGGGTTGAATATGGTGATCATACTTTTATGTGTGTTAAATACGGTTTGGGAGGGCCTACAGTTGTTCACGTTCTTTTCACTTTCATGAGGGTCCTGTGCCCTTAACTCTGGCAAATATGGAGAGATGACCGTACTTTGAAAACTAAGGTATACCGATGCCCTCCAACATTTCATAGATGAAAAGTGGGGCCAGGCAGCAACTGGAAAAAAGTATCACAAAAGTTTCTCTTACACAGTAGTTCCTTCTTATCCATAGTTTTGCTTTGATGGTTTTAGTTACATTCAACCTGGAGTCTTGTAGCACCTACTTGGAGTGGTGGGGGGAGTGTTTTGAAGCACCCTAGGTAATGATAGCCTGTACTGCAAAACCCACAACTCCTCCAGGCAGGGTTCCCATAGCCAAGTGCTTCTATCCTCCTCCCTCACAGACTTACCTCCCTCCCTCCCACCTTTTGCCCTGATCAGTTCCCCCATACTTTGATATGGTTTGATTGAAACACTACTATGACCGGAAGCCTTACTGGACAAGAAGTAAATCGACTGGACACAAGTAAGCCGGATCAGGGGGCTCTGCCCAAGCTATGAGTCTCCAGTATTCATGTAGAAATGTTGATTGTTCTATTCCTGTTTCTTCTCACTTTCAAAGTCTCTTCTTTTGTCCGATGCCTGCCCAACCAGTATAGAGCTATCAGTCCAGCCATTAATTCTTTGTTGCCTACATGCTAAAGTCATCAGTTTATTCTGGACTCGATTGTCCAAGTTGCTGGAAAGTCATTAACATATTTACCCTCCAAGCAATAAAAAGGGTACTTAAAACTTGTATCTTGTCTGCCTACCCACCTTCTACTTTAACCACTCCTCTGTTAACACTGCCACAGGAAATGGCTCTAACATCACTGGAAGTAGCCTTCTAGCTTTACAGTGGACTGCATAGCTGATACTATAGTGTTTGGTACTGTCCACAATTTCAGGCATCCTTGGGGAGTCTTGGAACATACCCCTGTGGATAATGGGGGACTACTGTATTGTGTTGTTTGAATATGGATTTTTTCATTAGTTAGTTCATCAGGATAGAGAGTAGAGCCTTAACTGTGAGGGCTCTACATATGTGGTTTTCTGTCTGACAACAACTTGATAAGTTTTTTTCCTGGACTTTCAGGGAGAAGCAATTTATTTATTTATTTTTGATGAATCAAATGTTTGATTTCAAAACAAGTTGAAGACAACCTGTCCTTTATAGGGAAATGTCTATATTTTATTATTTGATTGATTATTTGATTATTATTAGCTTTCCAAAAGCATTGCATTGAATTAATCTTTTAGAACCCCTAGGATTAAAAATTCAGTCGTATCTTTTCCGTGAACAGATAATAAAGTTGGCTTTAAAACAAATAAATATTCCTTTTCATATTATGTCTGTAACTCATTGTTTATTTGCCTTGTATTAACTTGTTGTTTATAATCCTGAAAAATCATAATGCAATTATGAAACCATTAAAAAATCATGTCTTTTGTAATATGTGGTTCATCTGATTCTGCTATCTAATTGAGAAACCAAAACGCACAATTTACCAGTGTTAATGATCTTTGATTGATATGAATTGATTAAAAAAAGTTCAAATGACAAACGTAACATAGCAAGCTGTATTTATGTAATTAATAAAAGAGCAGAATTGTATATACCTATCCATTCAAATTTTAGAAGATAAGAAACATCCTGTGGATGCATTTCAGAGTTAATTGGGCCTGTGTTTTAAGAGAAGCCAAAAAAAAAAGTTCAGCTTTAATGTCTTTCCTGTACCTATGACATAAACACAAAATAATAGATTAGAAAATTTAAAAGTTACGCTGTTTCTGTGGTACCACAGTGAAGATTGCATATCCTGTTTTACTTCAGGATATAGTACAGTTACAGGATACAGTACAGCTATAAGCTGATACACAATTGTGCATATTGAATTAGATTCTGAGTTATCAAGCAATCTGATGCATGTCTACTCAGAAATAAATTCAGCTGAGATCAGTGAGATTTACTTCTGCAAAAAAAAAAAAGTTACTGGGGACACTGTTTTACGGTGATTCTAATCCTTCCTAGGGGACTGAAAATAGTGTTGTAGTTCTTGTTCAACACCTCTGACTGTTGGCCTGTAGGGTCCCTCAGAGCTTGTTTTTGTCTCTCATGCTGTTTAACATATACATGAAACTACTGGGAGACTGGGAAACCAGAGTTTTGGGGTTCTGTGTCACCAGTGTGCTGATGACACCCAACTTTATCTCTCCTTCCCATCTGATTGGAAGGAAGCCGTCTCAGTACTGAATCATTAATGGACTCGATGAAGGCAGACAAGACAAATGTACTCTGGGTCAAGTGAAAGACAAATAAGGGGAGTCAGTCTACACTGGATGGGGCAACACACACACACCCCTGAAATCTCAGGCTCTAATCTTGGATGTTCTCCTGAACTCAGTCCTCAAGCTGCCTACCCAGATTTCAGTGTTTTCCCAGGAGTGCATTTGCACAGTTAAGACTAGTGTTCTAGCTGCACCTGTTCCGTAAGAAGTCAGATTTGGCTATGATAATATATGCCTTGATTAGATCTCATTTGGGTTACTATGTGGGGAGGCCTATGGAAACTTGAGTGGGTTCAAAATGCTGCGCAGCCAGAATGCTGATTGAGTCATGGTTAGTATATAACCCTTGTTGAAACAGCTTCACTGGCTGTCAGGTCATTTCAGGGAACAATTTAAAGAACAAGGTCAAGAACAGCAAAGCCCTATGCAGCTTAGATCTATAACCATAATATAATTATTACTAGGTCTATCCTGTCTGAAAGACCCTATATGAATCTATCAGAATATTAAGATCCTCAGTTGAGGTTTCTCTTTGTCCTGCAACCATCACAGGTCTGTGTCTGGCGAGGACATGAGAGAGAGCCTTCTCAGCAGCTGCTCCCACCATGTGGAGTTCCCTTCCACAGGAGGGTTGGCTTAACCCCTTCTCTGCTCTCTTTTTGTTGGCAGGTGAATACCTTAAACAGGCTTTTAATGCATACCTTCTTGCTGGGAGCCTTTTTATCGGGAGGGGGGTTAGCCTGTTGAATGATTTTGTACTTTTTAAAAATGTAATAGTTTTAATGTAATTATTTTTAATTGTGTTTTTAATTTTTATTGTCAGGTTTTTAGCTGATATTGCTTTACTTTATGAGCTGCTGCATGCTGGAAGAAAGGCAGAATATAAATTGAATGAATGAATGAATACAGAATAATCCCCTTATACACACTTACCTGGTTCCATTGAACCAGGGCTGAAACGTGACTAACTTAGTCTGGATCCAATCCATAGTACAGGAGTTGGAAGAAGGATGTATCATTATTTCTTGTGGTTCTCAGAATCCTACAAATATTCTCATTTTATCCCAGTTTCATTTCAAGTTGCAAGACATTCCCTCTTACATTAAAATTCATGTGTATTTGGAGGCACTTCTCCCTAAAAAGTAGGCATTTCTATAAGTATATTTCTAATGTTCTAATTTTTTATGCATTTTCCTGCAACGTATATATTTTTCAAATGTAAATGATCTTATAGTTGGGTGGGTTTTTAAAATGTATGACCAATTTTGTTTGCGTATTTCTCCTCCAAATCATTCCACATCACTCATAAATGTAAGATTTCTGAGGACAGATGCTCTTTGTTCCATTGATAGTCTTGGGAGATGTGAATTATATGTTTCCATAGGGAAATGCAAGCCCAACAAATCTATTTCTGTTCTCTCTAGTGTAGTGATGACCGTAGTGCATGCTGTTTTTCTCTGATTAACAAATAGTTTTCTTTCAGGAATCATCCCTTATGTTTTTCTTAAAATCCACAAAAAAACCAAAAACAAACCAGCCATAAATTTATAATCCTCTCCCAGATATTGTTCAGTTTAAAAGAACAATAAAGAACATTTTAAGTAAAAGAACCCACTTTCCTTAAGAAATATTTATTTATTTTAATTTTAATTGCAGCAACTGGAAAGATAGCAGGTACAATTGTGGTGTGAAAGTCTGCAGAAGAAGTTGTGAGGATTGTAGTACTTAGATTGATACTTAGAAATTATTTATACAATAGAGAACAAATTATACATTAGAAGGGTGATGGATTTCAGTGGAGGGTGACCTTTGGCATCTGGAGAGATTGTGATTGAGAGTATTGGTAACCCTCTCACATGAGCCAACATGAAATCCCTGTTTACTGGCATTGTTGGTTGCCCCAGAATGATCTTTTGCCTGTTTAGAAGTATGAATCCCTGTGATTCTATGTCCAACCTATGTTGTGCAGTGTCAAATACCACCATCTCTTTGTGGTTTTGGGCAGCAGACTTCCCTGAATGCACACATACATACATGGATACACACACACACACACACACACAGAGTCCTTGTGTAAAAAAAACAACACAGCGATATACAGGTCACAGATTTGTCTTGCACGTTACCACCATATGTTTGGGCAGGAAAAGTACATCCCTCACAGCATTTTTCACAACCACATGGGGTGAAGAAGAAAGAGCTATAGCTTCTGTTACTATTATTTTTTTCCAGCAGGCTGGCTTCTGGTTGTGCAGGCAGTGAATATGCAAGTGCTTACATCAACCATCTCAGCAAAATTAGACAGCTGTATTGGTAATCTTGCTCCAGTCTGTGTGCTGACAAGCAGTGCATGAGTAATGCAAGAGGTCTTCCCAATGCGACCCTCTTCCAGAGCAATAATGAACAGAAAAATCTGCATTATCAGCTATTAGTATATACCAGAATTAGGATCAAAAGAAGAAAAGATGAGCCCTTAAGTATATGTTTATTACATTCTGTAGCAGTTGAGGTCAATATAAGTAAGGAAATAGCACCTTGCCAACATTTGGTTATGTTTTATTATATAAGATTGATTTGGACTTTGTTCTTTTCGTGAAGATACATTTAAAGCTTGGTGGATTTATCATGTCTTATACACTGGGCTATATGACCTGTAAAAATATTTCCATTTAAATTACAGTTTGGGTGAAGAGATAAGTGCATTAAGGGTGATCTTTCATGCTCTGTTTCAAAGGTAATGAAAATATAACTTTGAAATAGAAATCCATTTACCTGCAAAAACATTCATTACCAGCTGTAATCTCAAGATTAATAGTCAATAGATATTGGCAATTGTGAATAAACCCTGCCATTTCTTTACATCCAAATATGTTCAGAAGGAGGAGGAGGCATCATTACCATATACTTTCTTCTTATGACTGGTTTTCATTTTAAAAAAATATGGCATAAATTGCTCTAAATAAGGGCTTTCCAAGATATATGTCAGCTAATCAGTCCTAACCATACTATTGACTAATCAGCAAGAGATTACCCGGTAAGAGATGGCAATGCATAAAACATCAGTTTTCAACAATCATGTGAAACAGAAGCAAAAGACCTTCTGTTTATGAACATGGGAGTCCTCAAGGAAAAGCTCTCTGACTCATAAATACCGTGTTGTATAATTATTCACTCATGTAAGGTGAGCTGAAGGTTCATGTAACATCCAATGACTAGAATTTTAATGGCAAATTTCTGAATTCGCTGGGCATTGTCACCAGTACTTAAAATTAGAACGTGGTATATACTTGAAGATAAGGCAGATGTCATTTCTAGTGGAAGTATGAGAAATGTCTCAAATTTCTATCCAAAGGCAAATTTAACTGCCTCAAGGACTATTTTAGAGTCTAGCTGACAAATACTCAGTAAATTGATGCTATGTAAGATTCATGATAGTACTGAAGAGAACAATGGGCTGCATCTGAGCAGACTTGCACTTGTGCAACAAGAGCTCTCTTTCCTTTCCTTTCCTCAAAACACCTGTACATGTCCCATATCTGCCCCAGGGAATCTTTCAACTCTCCACAGCAGAATTATGAGTGTGGGCCTACCAGGGAAGGAGGGGGAATCACTTTTGTTAGCAGTGCCTCTTCTACTGGCAGAGAACCATTGCTAGAAACAACCTGATTATTAGTATCATTAATTGAGTCACAGAGGTCATCCAACATCCAATAATGGTTTGATAAGGAAATGGTTGCCAAATCCAGACTAGCTGCCACTCTGCTTTTTTATTTATTTCAGAGAAAGAAAATAAAAACTTGTTCTTGGATTAGAAGGAAGATGGGAGAGAGGATGTCATTAAATATATAATAAATATTTTTTTTTGCTTCAGCTGTCTTATGCCTCAGTTTTAATTCTGTGGGGAGATAAAACATTCTTTTCAACTATGGGTTTGCTGATGACAATAAGGGAACCAAAAACCAAGAATATGGAAAAGCTTAAATGCAAGTTGATGGTGTTAATAACAAAATATACATAAGGCATTATTTAATAGCAAAGTCTATTGGCAAATAAGGGTTACAGTGTTGATAGGTGAGACCTAAGGGCCCTTTTATCATTTTAGTGCTGTGATTCCACTTTAACTGTCATGACAACATGCAGTGTAGTTTACTTACAACATACAATTGCAGTGTAGGAAGCACAACTGAGGATTCTCAGCAGGTAACACTAATACTTCCCCAAACTACAAACACTAGGATTCTGCATGATGAAGTCATGGCAGTTGAAGTGAAATCACAGTGTTATAATCATGCAGTTTTATAGGATTCCTACTATGAAAGCTTGGAGATATAGAAGGATGTATATATGTATGTGTGTGTGTGTATGTGTGTGTGCGTTATAAACCTTAGTCTCTCAAATTAAGAATGTCTCAAGAAAGGAGCCCATGTTTTGCATGTGGAAAGTTCCAAATTCAATTCCTATTGTTTCCATTTAGAAAGGTAGCAAAATGAAAGTGATGGGAAAGGAGTATGCCTAAAACTCTGGAAATTCCAGTCAGAGGAGGTGAAACTGGCATAGATGGAGGTAACAGTTTGATCTGGGATAAGGTAGTTTCATATGACTTCTAAACATGTTTAAACCTATCAACCATTGTAGGAGAAGGGTGGTATATAAAATATATTAATACATATATATATATATATATATATATATATATATATAATATAGAGTCTTATTTGTAGCATACCTTCTCTGAAAAAAAATATAAAACCGCAAAATCTGAGAATGTGTATCAGGGGTGTGGGCATTTTAAAATGTATGTACCAACATGCTTTTGTAGTTTGTACATAGGGAGGCACAATTTTTATTGGCTGGAATCCTGTTGGTCATTCCCAAACCACAATAGACCCATTGAATCAACTATTGAATGGAGAGGCAACATATAGGCAAATCTAATTGATTTGGGGAGTGATGCTGATGGGTTCGGACTATCAGTAAGATCAAGGACATTAGATTCTTATCATGAATGTTTCAACCGGCATCTTACACCAAATGTGCCCAGCTGATTCCCACAGCATGCTATATTTCTTGAATCATTGTCACATGGTTCATGTGCCACTTCATGATATAAATGTGAATATACAGATGGATGCTACTGGAAAGCTTTGTATTTGAAGCAGTCAGGGTGATATGAAATGTCCATCTATGAGGATGTTTCTGTGGCTTACACATGTAAATCATTGTTGCTGCTGTTGTTATTATGTGATGATCAAACCGTACCTGTATTATTGCCCAGATAAAATAACAGCCATGGGGTAAAATCAAGTACCAGATGACATCACCGCCTGTCAGTTTCAGTAAGGTGAAGCTTGCTATCCAACTTCCCTAAATTTGAACTTGTTATTTTACATCCTGTTGGGCATTTACTGTTAGCTGAAGCTTTTAAAAGTAAGGCAGCTGTGAATACAAACCATAAGAAACCATTCAGTTAGTCAAAATAAAATGGAAAAAAAGGTTAAAAGAACACAACATACAAAACTTAGTAAAGACTGCTTCATATTAATGGAAAGCAATTCAGTGGTTGCTGAAGTACATTGATCCTGCACTGTCAAACACTAAATTTTGTAACTCTTATTTCTGTGATTAAACACACAGAGGTATTCACAAAGCCATTTTAGTATAGTTTCTTCAACTTGGATTGCCATTTTTCTATTTAAAAAAACAGGTTTGAATATGTGCTGTTTGAAATGATTATTTCAAATTCTATAAATCAGTTTGAAATTTGTAGGGTTAGGTCAACATTGGAATGATAGTGATTAATTGTATGGCAGATCACTATACCTATGTTTTGAATTTCTATTACAATTTGTACTCCCCTTTCTGTACATGTTTATCTAAATATGTGGGGCTTCATTTCATGCATTTGATGAAACTGACTGGAATTCCCAAAAGCTTATGCTAGAAATTTCTCTTCCTCAGTCTCAAGGGTACTAGGATTCCTTTGCATATATTCTGTGCTGACACAAACTTATGTGATGTTTCTTTTAATATATGCTACATTGTTTGGCAGCTTAAATTTGCAATGGACTTTTTATTTTCTGTCATTATGGAGCATTGATGAACACTGGATAGTAAACACATGTACCCAGTATCTCATAATGTCTGCACCATAATTGCTTAAATATTAAGGAAAAAAACAAATGGATGGAGAGAAGATTAAATTGGTTACTGGGGAAATCTCTAGTTAGTATGATACATTCTATCCACTGAATCTGCTCTAAACCATGTTTGACGGTAGTTATAACCCTCAGCATTTGTATAGTATTTTAGCAAAAAGTATTTAAAGCTGCTTCTAGTATTCTATCTCAAGCTGTTCAAAACAACTTCTGAGCTCATGACAGAAAGAAGTTTTCAACCACCAAACATACAGTTCACAGGTTAGTCTCTTAATAGCCATTGTAAGCACATACGCATGTTTTCATAGTAGGTTAAAGTTGAAGAAGGTGTTATTTTAGGTGAAATAAAGAAAATGCTAGCTATACATATTCAGTATGTTGTTCACGTACAAATAACTAAAGGTCTTGATCATATTGTGGTTCAGTTCTAGTAAGACCAATAGGAAGGCTATAGGATATGTTTTGCAATAGCTCTGTAGCAACAGGGAAGAATTTACTTGTCAGTATGCTATCAGTATTGAAGCTTATGGAGTAATCCTTGTCGTAAAGCAAGATTCATGCCATGGATGCTGCACACCTTGTGTTATGCTGGCATTGCTATTTTTTTCCAGCTTTGCTTGCAACTTGCACAAAGGATTGCAGCTTTTTTTACCCCCAGCCCTACTGCTGTGCTTTATAAGTTTTAGCAGACAGAACTTTTCATACTGGTTTTCTCAATGTCAGAAACAACTTCATCTCTAAATTTCTTTGGATTGGTTCAGAAACAAGCATCAAGCTGACAGAGAAGAAGATGTGCTCCATGCTCTCTCTTGCCTCTTCTTTTGCACATTTCGCTTCATCAACAATATTGTGGATTATTAAACCACTGTTTCCCCTACCATCCACACAAAGAAGCAGTGGTAAAGAGAAGTTTCCAAGATGGTTTAAATGTTTCAAATGTAGCTGCACCATGAAATTATGTTAACAGCACTATAATTATAATACCAGCTGTTCTCTGATTATTCTTTCCTTAATAGTCCCTAGCAATGCATGGACAGGAGTGGGGAAACTGACCCTCACAATATTGTAGAACAGCAACTCCCACCAGTTCTAGCTACTGAAACAGTTCCAAGATTTTTGACTTAGAGGTCTGGGGCAGTACAGAGAGTGGCAGAGTATGTATACTTTCCCAATTCTCCAAAAAGCTTTAAACATGCCAGAGGATTACTGAACAGAAAGAGCGAAATGGTGATTGTGACATATTGAATTAGCATCATCTAGGAAAGTTATTTTCAAACTGTGTACCTGCAGAAACTCTTTGCAAAATACATTGATCTGCATGGAACACCTTCACATTGCCTGTGGAAAGCCAGATTATTTTAACATGTCCTTTAATAACATTTTGGGGACCCTTAACATCCTCCTGAGGAATTCCTAGTTTGAGAATTGCTGACCTTCCATAACATTAAGCACTTTGGACATCAGTAATAAAGCTTCATGATCTGCATCTTTAAAAATTGTGGTTTGGGCTCTTATTGAAGACTAAGCCAGGCCTATAGATTGCTGTAATATTTCTGCCTCATTCAGATTTATAAGATTTTTATAGATTTTTATAGAGCGCTATTCGTAGGTGAAGGAAACTGTTTTTCTTAGCGCAGCCAAAGCAATCTCAGGAAGGTCAAGGTGATGAATAATTGTCAGAAAGTCTATTGGTATACAAAAAGTTTCTTGCTTACTAAGGAATAGAAAAAAAAAAGAACAAACCCTTTTGTCCCCAGAGAGAATTCATTACTGTGAGCTGATGAGTTAGATTTGTTCTTTGATGTGGGGATCATATTTTACAGAGTACAGCATCACTATGACTTTATAGGTAGCACCAGCTAGTGGAAGGGCACAAGCACAATTTATGAAACTGATGCTAGTGTGGTATAGATACTTGGAACAGAAGATCAACATTCAAATGTTTGCTTTCCTATTGAATTCACTAGTAGTTGACCTTAGGGGAGGTTAAAGGCTAGTGTCTAGGGCTGTTGTGAGGATAAAATGAACTTAGTAACAGAAGTGCCCAGGTTCAGCTGTGTTTAGTTCCATTGGATTTTTTTGTATGTAATGCAGAAGTGTACCGTGGTATTTTGTGAACTCCTATGTAGCGTTCCAACAATGAAAACTGGGACAGCTCCAGCACCTTTAACGGTAGTATAGAAAGGCAGATTTTAGTAGACATTGCTTGTCACAAAATCTAGTAACAAGCAACACTTGCTGAAATTCCCTGAACTTTTAAAGGTACAGGACCCATCTCTAGTTTTCACTCTGGCAACCATACTCCTATGACACCTTTTCTTTATTACCTTATGCTTTTAACAACTTCAGGAAATGCAGATATTCAGCAGGTATCCTATTCTCAGCAATAGATATTTCACATCATTTGAATTCCTACTTTGGACATTTAAAATCAGCTCACGATATCTGTGCTCAGGATTATCATTATCAGCCTTGTATTTATCTGTTTGATGCTTTTCCATGGTAAAACAATACTAAATGTGGCTTAGAGTAACATTATTTGAAAAAAGGTTGTTAACAACAACATTTCCAGATAATTCAATGACAATTACAACTCAAGATTTAAACAGTCACACAATAGGCTAAGTGTCTCACAGTAATAAATATTCACGAAGATTAAACAATCCTCTAATAATTCACACTAACGGCTAATAAAAAAAGTAATGCTGGAGAAAGAAAAGAAAAAGAAATCTGAATAACAGCAACATTTAACTTTCTCTAAAGCTAAGTGTTGCTTCAGCCACCTATAAAAAGAATCCCACTGTTACAATCTCTAAGTACCTTCAGCAGCAATCATCACTGCTTTTGTAGCTAGAGTGAGTCAGGGGGCCCATTTTCCCAGGCCTATTGGAAATGGGCCAGATAGAAAACCAGGATCTAGATCTAGCAAGATTCAGAGCTAAATGGCCTCTTGGCACCTTGTGTAAGAGTACTTACTATTGTGGGTGGAGCCACATATCATACCTGCAAATTGAGATGAACCATAGGTGACGTAACTCAGGAGAAAATATACTCAAGTTCATTAGGGCTTAGTCCTGCATAAGCAGATAAAGGACAGATTGCAACCTCAAAGACAAAATAACTCTGAAAGGAAACCTTTAATTCCATCCCAATGCCTTTTCTCTACACCACTCACAGCCGCTATCTTTCCTCTCTCTGAACATTTCCGCATGACAGTCTTATAGTGCGATGATTCCACTTTCAACCTCCTATGAATCCTGGGGTTTGCAGTTTCAGGAGGGGCCAGCTGGCCCCTCCCGAAACTGCAAACCCCAGGATTCCATAGGATGTTCAAAGTGGAATCATAGCGCTATTAACAGTCTAGTGCGGAAACAGCCTCAGCGTTGCTTACAAGATACAAAAAGGTGATGTCCAGCAAATAAGATAAGACTGGTGTATGACCTACAAGAGGAATTCTCATGCTCCCTCTGTCCTGTTTTTGTAGACCAGCTGGGACAGAGGTTCCAGTAAAGTCACTCAGACAGCTAGGACTGCAGCTGCCTGAATCATATACTTACCAACTAGGCATTTACAGTCCTCAGAGACTATGCAGTGCAGTTCAGCAGGGTAAAGCAATGAATCTGAGAGGTCTGTCCAAGGGACTGTCAAGTAATGTGATCAGCAAACCAAGGAAGATCCAAGGTTCTTCAGAAACATGAGTCAAGAATTAAGAAAAAAAAATGTTGCTTCCTCCAGAGTAGGGAGTTGTCAACAATGGACTTCTCAAAGAAATATTTGTGGTCTGGGAGCCTCCTGCAGCTGTCGCCCAATTAATGACCATCTCTTACTTAAACATTCTGAACAGCGCAAACTCTCCCTTTCTCAGCTGCAATAGGTACTGTCAAGTCAATGTCTGTGTGCTGTAGCTACTGAGAAGCGTCACTGTCTGTCTTAATAACTGGCACATACTCCTATCCTCCTTCTTCACTGTCCATCTCCAGAATTGGCATGTCTCCTGAACTGCTGCTTCACTATCCATGCTAGAATCTGAATCTGAGAACGAGGCATGGCACCCTCTTTTGTATATGTGGGCATGTATCTCTAGACACACATGTTATATGCAGGTTTGGAGCCAGAAGCAGGCAAGCTGGATTACACAGTATTCAGACCTTGAAAAACTGGGAAAACTAGAAATGAAGGTTTTTATAGCTTGGCCCTCCATAGCCCAAGTGCAACCAGCTGTAAGTATTTGGACCAAGTCTTAAGGCTTCCTGCTCCTTTGTAGACCTCTTGAGTATACTTCTTACTTCAGGGGAGTCTTGAGGAACCTGAAGTCTGCCCCCAGTGGCTTAGCATCCATTGACTTCTAGTGAGTCAACGTGATAATTTCAGGTTACACAGTTTTTAACTTAACTAAAATTAATCTATTTTTAAAGCAAAATATCCTTGGGGGCTCATTGGCATTTATGTCAGTATTCTGGATTTCAGTTTCAGAGCTAGGGCAGAGGGAGACAGAAATATTCTTTTAATATTGTAAATGTGCTCTCTGAAGCGCAATGTTCAAAGTAACAGCACTGTAGCAGTAGTTGCATAGCCAATGGTGAAGAATATAGATACAGTTCAGCAAAATACAAAGAACTACACAATTCTCAGCCATTTTAGAAAGAGAATTAATAATAGCTATAATATTAAAAAGAGTATAAAATCTAGATAATACAGAATAGAAATAGGAAATGACAAACAATCGAGTTTTATTTTATTTTATTTTAAAGATTTATATCACACTGATCTAGTTCATTGAAAAGAGTATTTGGCAGCTTAAAATTCATACACGAAACATCAATACATTATGTTTTTTTAAAAAAAAATCACAGAATATTAGGCTTAAAAGGGAGTTAACAGCTGGGTAATGCTACTATAGCTTTTCTGAGTACAAAAATCTTAAGTGTGAGGGGGGAAAAAAACAACTAATGAAGGACCAGAAGGAAGGCTTTCATAGGCAACATGTTCTTCAAAACAGGTGCTAGCAACAAAATACTCAACTTTTCATAGTTACCTACAATAGTAGCCTCTCCAGTTACTTTGTGAACTCATAAATACGTTAACATTACCTGTGTATAAAAGATTTTTGAACTTTGGCAATAGCATGTCTTAGTAGATTTATCCTCATTACTCATATTTAGACAGAACTGCTTCTCCTGGGAGTTTTTATTAAATAGATATGATGCAAAAGTCTATAAAATAATCACTGTTTGGGATTTAGAATTGTCACTGTATGAATTCTAAAGAGGAATTAATTAGGTTATAAGCAACTGACAAGCCTGTGTATATCTGTCATATAAGACACAGAATGAAATAGACATATGGATAAAGATCCACAAATGAGGCTATAGTATGAAGAGATTACTTTTGGAAACATACTCAGCATTTAAAGCAACAGCAAAGTTGTTTAAACAGTGTGAGGCCTGTAAAACTAGGCTATATTCATGTACCTGAATTTGGAAGACCTGACCTGAGTAGTTGATGACTGAGGAAGTTGCATGGGTCAAGGATAGACATACTGGGCCTCTCATGGTTTTGGAAGTAGTGAAGGAAGAGAGGTGATTAAGAAACAAAATAAAGGAATCTGAAAAGTGGAATTCAGTGGCCTCTTCCTGAGAACAGTCCTATTTCTGAAACTCTGATACCAAGTATGTACAATTCTCAGTGATTTTGAAGTGATTTGGGATAGAAAGCAAGAGTAGAGCAGGAACAGCAGATCTGATGAGAACAAAGGAAGAACAAAAGAAAACGTGGTCATTGGAGCCCTGTGTTTATATAGTGTGTTGGTGTAGCCAAAGGAAAACATAGTCAGGTCTGAGCATACACTTATGTACACTGGACAAAAGTCTTACCTTCAGCAAAGGGATCAAAAGACTCAATAGATCAGATTTCTCAATCCAAATACAACCAAAATGTGGTTTTCCTACAGCACTTATACCTTTGGGGTGGGAGACCTTAACCAGCTGAAGAATTCCCTAGGGATACAGTTACTCTTTAGCCACTTAAGGATCATCACTATATTGATGATCCTTAAATACTTTGTTTCATTGTGAGGAATCTTTTTAATGGTAGTTAATCAGAGCCAGTATTGGGTAGTGGATTAAATGTTGGACTTAATCAGGGTTTGGATTTCTGCTCAATTTGGAAGACCCACTGGGTGGGCCTTGGGCAAGTCACAATCTCTCAACTTCAGAGGAAAACAGTGGCAAAACTCCTCGGTACAAATATTCCCAAGAAAACTCTAGCATAGGTTTGCCAGAAGACAGAATAGACCTGAGGGCAATAAAAGCAACAAATTAGCTTTATAGTGCTGGTTCCTTAGCCTTCCTATGTGACTTGCTACTGTGCTGACCTCATGTGTTTGTCCTATACTGGGCTTTTCCTCTGCTCTTGGTGACATCACTGATAACCTTCCATGCACATGGGGCATTCCACAAGCCTTCCAAAGCACCATATCCAACTGGGTTAGATGTTAGACTCTTGAATGTTCAGCAACCTGCCAACAGAGGCACTAGAGAAAAGGTAGTAAGGTATTCTTTGTGAAGTTCTCATGACCTGAAATGCTGGGGTGAAAAAGAGGCCCTTTTATAATCTGACAGACCACTGCATTTCTGTACTAGAAGCAGATGGGGGATGCCTTCTTCTATGTGTCCAGAATATGTTTCCAAGCAACATTTTTGTTAACCTTTTTACTCATGTGAAGGGCTGAGAGAGTAAGAATGGAGCACTTTACTTGCTTTTGTGGGGAAAAGGTAGATTATTGAATGTTTGCAGACAAGTATCTGGGCTTATTTACAAATCTTCTGTAATTATAAAGAAATGGTTGTGGGCTAGTTATTATATTAAAGATCACTCCACTTCCTAGCCTGCTTCAAGGTTGTTTGTAATAGTAGCAGTGCATCCATACTGATTATGGGAAGCCCCTGCTTATTTGACAGGTTAGGGACCAGAGCACTGTCAAAAAATGAAAATTGTCAAAATACTGAACCTATAGTGTTCTGGTCCCTAACATGTAGAATAAGCAGTGATATATTTTAGTCTTTTACTCCAAGTCTCAAATCAAGTCTCAAGGCTCTACCTTCAAGTCAAGTCTCAAGTCTATGCAAGTCTTTCAAATCAAGTCCAGGAGCCCACCTTATACCTAACTTATATTCCAGAATTTCTGGACAGTGCTGAATAAAGGCAGTTTTAACCATATAAGCAAAGTCAACCCTCCATATTTGTCATTGGCAGCTTTAGAATAGGATTCTTCTTACTTCTTCTTCCCACAGCTGGAGGCTTCTATGTCAATGGCCATACAAGGATCTGCAACTTTGGAAGTGGGGGATAGGATCCTTCTTACTCCCCATTACTGATGCTTCAAAAGCTTAAGAAGGAAGGGAATCTTCCTCCTCAAGCCCATTGCCTAACACATTTTCTGTTCCCCTCTGAGAAACACGCCCTGCACTCCGGGGACGAGCCTTGCTTCTGCTCTTAGGAAAAGTTTTAGAAGGCTCTTCTAATATGCAACAGGGACAGGCTGTTGAGCAGACCTCAGACCCACCTCAAGCCCATTGCCTAACCTGTTTGCTGTTTCCCTCTGAGAAAGATGCCCTCACTTTGGGCTTGAGACAGATAGTCATGTGACTAGTAGGCAAAAAAGAGATGGAAGCATTGTTCAAAGTTGTAAGGTTCTGGATGAATGTGTTACTGAACCAAGAACAGCAAGTTGGTTACTGAAAACATACAAGTCACAAGTTGAGTCAGTGTGTCATTTATTGTCAAGTCCTAGTTAAATTTCTGAAGTGACTGAATTCTGCCTTGAATCTGAGTCAATTGACTCAAGTCTATATCACTGAGAATAAGTGGGGAATGCAGTATGCAGACCAAGTGAAAGATAGTGCTGAGAGAGAAAAAAAGCAGAGCATGGTTGCAAAAGCATTTTTTCATTCTGTCTGAGTACTATACTGCACCCACCGCTTATTCGATAGCCACCAAACTGCAGAATGCTAGGAACACAACTGCAGGGGGAACTCTGGCAAAGGGAACTGCTCCCAGCAGTCCCTTCTAAGGTTATCTTGGGCTGTTTCCTAGGTGATTGAGGGTGCACAGAGAAGACAGAGTCCCCCTGGGACAGACCCTGCTGCTACTCTTTCAACCCTAACCAGAACCCATTAATTCAATGTGTGGCTGAAAGAGCAGATTGTGTGTCAGATATACAGCACTGGGTCATAATTCAGAATAGTTGAAAGAGTGGGTCGTCTAAAAGCAAGGCATCAAAAAATAGGGGACACCTGTACCAGAGGCTCATAAAGAGTCATTCGCTTAGTCATCTATGTTGGGTAGGAATTGCCTTCTGGTGAACAAGCAAGCTGGTTTTACAAAGATTGGTTCTTTATTTTTCCAGACATACATGTCTGACATATGTGTATCTGGCTAAATATAGTTATGTTACAGATTAGTTGTGAAAAAAACAAAATACTCTCCCTTCCTAACTGTCTGTGGGTTGATTTGCAGAGGTTCCTCTTTTTCTGTGGCCATTTAACAGTGACAGATTGTGTACACAGTTGGTATGGAAACATATGTGAAAGGCAGATTCTGCATGTGAGTTCTTCTTTCCCCCTTCTATCCATTAAATTGATTTTCCAGTCTCCTGTAACAAATTTGTGTCATTGAATAAGAGATAATACATAGAATCAAAATCTACTGATTTCAGTGGGATTCACTTTGACCAAAGATATTTAGGACCAGATATAGCTCATATCTGTTCATTGGCTATGTGTAAAACAGAAATGTCAACTCTCAATATTTTATTTTTGGGTGGTGGTAGTAGAATGCAGCTTAACAGATGAAGCCTCAGCAAGATTTATATCATATTCAATAACAGCAGTTGTAAATAAATCAGGTTTAGGCATAAATCCGTTACAGTATTGCAGTAACAATTCCACAGGTAATGATAAAATATCTACTCTTATTTTACAGCCAGGAGATATATGGATAAGAATATCTAAAAGATTATGCTTGGTAGCAAAGCATTGTTATTTTTCCTGTTTCATGCTGCCCTCTCTAGGCAAAGAATTTTGGTCCTCCTGCTTACTGATACAGGATTAAAATTTTGTTATGGGACCAATTCCTTTCAAAAGTGAATACTACCTGAGAGAGACTTTCTTTGTGCAGTGGCCATCCCATCAGAACACTTTTTCTTTCAAACCAGCTCTTGTGTGAAATTCTCAGAAAGCTTGATGCTTGTTGTTTCGTCCATAGACAGAGTGGGATTAGTTCAGAGGCGCAGAATTTGTGACTTACTAAGCTCATGCCATGTATTGTAGCTTGCCAGACACTTGACAGTTTCAGGCAGGCAAATTTTTATGGGGTTGCATAGGCACCAAACATTGATGACAGAATGTATTTAGCTTAGCGGGTTGCAAACTGTGGAAACTTGGTTATACTATCAGTGGAGCAGAGCTAGATTAATGGAAGCATTGCAAATTCACATGTGGAGATGCTGAGTGGGTCTTATCCCTCAGTCATATTTTTTAAAAATGGAGACAGTTCTTTCCTCCAGTTAGCAAATGACATTGACTGAATTTGCTGGTAAGGAAATTCTTGCTACAATGGCACTGACTTGCATGACAATTTATGCTAAGTTGTACAGCTTGTATGGTTCAGTCCTCTGTCTGGAAAAGAATAATCACTGAAGCCTTTTAGAGAGATCTCTAAATAGAGGTTATGTTGAAGGACTTGGGTTCTCCTTCTGAATTCCTTTTATATGTCACCTGTACTACGCTGACACCTCTACTGTCTGATCATCAACTCCCACTGGATACTAATCCAACCCTATATATGATGCAAAGTTTGTCAGTCACCCGCTTTTAATTATGATAATTGTTTTTGGTGTTGCTTTCTCTACATCAGTAGTGGTGTCATCTTGGGGAACCATCCTGTTGGTTCTAATTATTGCACTGATAAATGCCATAATCCCTGGAATCCATTGCTTCCTCAGTACCAGAAGTTACATGAGCACCTGTCTCCACGTTCATCAGAACAAACTTTCTTTTTACTGTAACCTGCCAGTGCTGTTGTTACTGACCTTCCTGATACTGATCTTGATTATAGCCTTATCCATCCAAGCTACCATGTCTGTTTCAGAGATGTGGATGTCTTCCTTTTAGCAGTCTGCCTCTAGGTAGAAGTTGCACCAATATACTTCCAGAATTTGTATAGAATCAGGCCTCAAAAATTATGATTCTGCCTCATGCTCAGGACTTTTGGTGGTGATTTGTCTCCTCACAGGACACTTGAGTGTAACCAAGTACTCCTGTTACCCACAGATTATGAGAGACCATACATTCAACAGATTATTTGTGTGGCCAAATCACTCGAGCATGACACAAAAACCTTCTGTTACCAACTGAAGACCCAGATATTCAGGCTATCCACTCAGACTTAGATTCCAATGTTACCTGCTTTACTGCAAGCCTCAAGACAGTCTTGGCTGAGGGCATACTTGGTTCCACCTACTGCTTGAAAACTAGAAGTCTACAAAATTCAGGTAGACCACTGTGTACTTCTCTTTTGTCATCCCACAACAGATTCCATTTTAATGGAGGCAGTGCATCAGAACATCTTGTAGCCCTTGAATCTCATGCAGGTTGAAAATTGGATGCTATGGTACTTTGTTGTTGTTATGTGAATTCAGATTGAGTCTGACTTACAGGTAAACATTCAGTAATTTTACTGTTCATAAAAAGGATGGGTGATATTTCTATCCAATCTTAGAACAGCATCAACAATACCATTACAACTGAGAGGTTTCATATGGTAACTCTGGCAACATTACTCTTTTCCTTTCTCAAAAATGACTGGTTTGATATGATATCAAAGGTGCATATATCCAGACAGCCATCTTTACGAGGCACTTTTCCCCTACTTTCCCCCCACTTTTGACAATAATCTTTTCCAGTTACTTGCTTCTGTTCAGGCTAGCTATGGTCCCACCTTTGTTCATAAAGGCCTGGTGCATCTTCATCTCAGAGGCAATATACTCCCACACATCGATAGCTTCATCTTTCTGGTACCTTCTTGGTAAACCTTAGAGATGTACACATCCAATGGTCTTCTGAACAATCTTCTAAAAATCTTCAGCGGTGTGATCATCTCTGAAACTTTCTTGGTTGATACACTGCATAAATGTCTGTCTGGATTTCACATCCTATCCTTTCCTTTCCTTAGATAATGTGAAAACCACATGTGCCACAGTGAAATAAGCAGTGGGTTAGAATTAGGTAGACTCTATACAGCATCTACTTGGGCTCTTGGCATTCATTGCCTAAATCCAATTGCTAGTTCCAACCAGGGTAGATCTATTGAATCAATGGTGCTTACATAAGTATTGATTTTCCATGTTTCCATTGATTCACAAGGACTACACAGGTAGCAGTTACATTGGCCCCAAAGGCACATGAATTATATGCAATTAGGATGCAAGCTGCTTGCATGCAATGGCACAAGAAGAGAATGGTGATTATAATGGACTTTGTTTTTCTCCACAAGTCTGTATTCCAGTTACATGTCATTCAAAATATTGTGATTCTTTCATGTTCTTCATCTCTGCTTGAATACTCTTTCCACACCTTTGATGCTTGTTGAGCATGCTGCTAAGTAACCAAGGTGGTATCATGGTGTGCTAATAGGCCCCAAAACAGACTTCTTTTCTTTCTCACCAGAATTATGCTAGTTTGATCCATCACAAAGCAGTTCTCTGCAGTGACATCACTAAGGTTAGTGTCACCCAATGTGGTAACCCGGGACCTCCACCCATGTCAGACCATCCAGAATCCTTAGCACAGTGAGCCTTTGGTATCCACTAGGGTTTGCTTCCAGGACCCCCACACCATGGATAATTGGTGGATGCTCAAGTCCCATTTATATACCTTGGTGTACTAAAATGGTATCCCTTATTTATGATGATGCAGTTTATGACATTTATGACCCTAGAGTTTTCTAAACAAGATTTGTTCAGACATGACTTGCCATTGCTTTCCTCTGAGGCTAAGAGAGTGTGATTTCCTCAAGGTCACCCATGACTGAGGAAAGATTTAAACTCTGGTGTCACAAACTCCTAGTCTGACACTCAAATCACTACATCATGCTGGCTCAGTGGAATTTACTTCTGAGTAATCATGGGTGGGATGGAAACCATAGTTTTTATGGCTCCCAGGAAATGCTTCCAAACCAGGCTGTTCTCCTTTTACACTATGACCTGACAGTAGATTCTCCTGGACACTGGACGTATGACTTCTGGGCACTCCTGTGCAGGGCAGCCCAGAAGATTGGGGTGATGTTGTAATGTTGCTCCTCCTCCAACCAATGTCCTGTGAGGGGAAGCTGTGCTCATTGTGGTGAGAAAAAGAGCAGGAGAGAGATTAATACAGACACCGAGGAAGAGGGATTTGCTTTGTGGGGGCTTTGGACAATTTTTTTCCTTGCCTGCCCATGGGTCCTGCATATGTGTCCTTGGAAATCAAAGCTCAGAGCCTAAGGTGGCCCACAATCCACACATACCAGAGAATCTGTCCACTCCCTCACCCTGCAAAAACCTCAGATGGACTTATTGCAAATAAATATGAGAGTTGGGACTTATGCTTGCTAAGGGACCACCCCCCCAGCTCTTGTCCCAGCCCTTGGCCCAAAAGCTTCTGGAGATTTGCCAGAACCTCTTGCAGAGAGCCCCACCACAGCGGCAGGTGAGAAAAGGTCCTGGAAAAGGTAGTCTGAACATGATCCCACTTTAGCTGGGTGCAATGTATGTGGTTCCTTCCCCTGTTCCACATACCTCTCCAATCCCTGGTGAGGTGGACTCGCCACCTGGGTGAGCCCAGTCAATAACTTTGGCTCATGGCAATGAATGACTTTAAGGATGAGCTGGTCATGGCTGAAAACTTTCTTGATGTGCTCACATTGCTGGAGCCCCCAGGGAGTGACCAAGGAAGCACCATGAAACTCCCGATTGCAACCTTCAGTAGCAACTGAGAAATTTGCACAGTTAAACTGAGAGCTGGCCCACCTTTCTGCCTCCCTTGGCTAGTTCCCACTGAATCTTTTGATGGAAGTGGTGGTTACCCTGGGAAGAAGAGAGAGAGAGAAATGTGGTGGTTGTGCTGAGGCGAAGGAGCTGCACAGAGGTTTCAAAAGGCAGGTGGAGAGAGAGAACGATCAGAATGGAAGTGGCAGGGAAGGAAAAGATGGGCTCACCTCAAAAAAGCTGGGAGAGATGCAGGAGGGAGACTGTCATTTTCAACCTTAGCCCTACTCAGCTATTTTACACATGTGCTCATGGGGGAGAGCAGTGGTATGGAATCCTGAACAGACAACCTCTTTCACACCTTTGTGGCACTACGGCTGACTTGCACAGCCTTGGATCATGGTGGCAAAGACACCATATTCCCCCCTCTGATGGTGTCAGGAATCTCTCCCTGCCGAACCACAGCCAGCAAGGGAGGAGAGAGGTCAGGAATACTTTCAAGGAGAGTCCAAATATACCAAACACCAGGAAAACACAAGCCAAGCCAGGTCAAGGTCCAGTCCAAAGGTTCAGGAGGCAGAGATCCATCCAGAGGGTTTCAGGGAGCAGGAGACATGAAGGTCATGAGGACTTGCTAATAATTTGCTGCAAGCAAGGAGCAGCCACACCGGCAGACTTAAATAGCCCCTGTGAGCAGGTGCTGCTTGTTATTGTTTCCTCAGCCTAGTCCATGCAGCCTTCCTCTGAGCAACTCGTTGCAGCCTTCTATGAGATTGAGGGCTGATGAGCACAGCTGGCTGCAACTCCTCTGCATGACTGCTGGTTTCCTCTCCATCATGAACTGGCTGGTGCAACTCAGGCTCTGTTTGACCTTCCAGTGCAGGGGATGTTTGCAGGTTGACTTGCTCACTCACTGGCTCGGCCCCATGCACAATCAGTTGTACCTCAATCACAGCAGCAGCATCTATCAAGGATGGTGTGATCCAGTGCATATTGCACACACACACCCCACACACAATCCCTTAGTGGTGCCACTGGTTCACTGGGTTTCTATCAGGGCCATTCTGGACTGTTGTAGGAATGATTTACTTTTCTTGCTTGATCTCAGGGAATTCAATAGAAAAATCTCCCTGCCTTTCCCCTTTCTTTTCCTTTCATTTTCTTTCTTTTTTGGGGTGTGGTGGTGGAGGGAAGGCTGATGTTACTACTGACATTCTTATCATGCCATGATAGTGGGGCAGAACACTTAACCAATACTTTCTTTGTAGAGAGAGAGAAGAGGAACTTTGGGATATTCAGCATCATTGAGGAGAGTGATACTTCTGCTGGAAAGAAGAATCATAGAGTTGGAAGAGACCACAGGGGCCATCCAGCAGGAACACACATCAAAGTATTCCCAACAGATGGCCATCCAGCCTCTATTTAAAAACATCCAAAAAAAGAGACTCTACCACATTCTGAGGCCACATATTCCACTGCAGGACAGCTCTGGCTGTCAGGAAGTGCTTCCTGAGGTTGAGGTGGAATCTCTTTTCCTATCATTTGACACCATTGCTCCTTGTCCTAGTCTTTGGAGCAGTGGAAAACAAGCCTGTTCCCTTTTCAATATGACATCCTTTCAAATATTTAAACATGGCTATCATGTCCCCTCTTAACTTTTTCTTCAGATTAAACATACTCAGCTCCCTAAGCCGTTCCTCATAGGGCATGGCTTCCAGACCCTTCACCATGTTGATTGCTCTCTTCTGGACATGTTCCAGCTTGTCAATATCCTTCTTGAAATGAATTGCCCAGAACTGGACACAATATTTCACATGAAGTCTGACCAAAGCAGATGCAAAGCAATATAGGAGGAAAAAAATGACCATTTTATCATTCTTAACTACCTAGAACTCTTGAAATCTCTCTTCAGTTTTGCAGACTGCCACTGCAGAGGCCAAATTTGAGGGAAAGCCCAGCTCTAGATGGTGCTACATTTTTCTGTCAGCACAAATATTGTACCCTGGTTTCTGAACTCTACTATATTTTGTACAACAATAAAAAAAACAACAACTTTCTATTGGATATTCATAAGTCTCCAGCAACAAAGATGTCCCAACTGATGGTCTACATAATGAATCAGATTGTAGTTTCCAGTGCCATTGGTTGATGTTAATGTTGATATTCCTTTGTCTGTGCTCCCCTCCCCTCGTTACCCATTCTGTCCCCTTGCTGCTGGTGTCTCCGGTTTCCTCTTTGAAGAGTCTCTGTTTCATCATGTTATTAAATATGCATGAGATTTTGATGCAGTTGAATTAAATTACAGAGAAAATTCCTGTGACATTCTGCTTTGAACTTTGAACAGAAAAGTAGAAAAATGGTTTTAAATGATGGTACAAATGTATTACCTTCACATTTGTTTTACTGTACCATTTCACAGACAATACTTTTAATATACATTCTCAAGCAGGAGATGCTTAAGCACATCCTCCACTTTGAAAAGGCAGCATGGTTCCTAATATCACAGAAACATGACTTTCCTCACCTTAAATTAGAAGTATAAATATATTGAGAAAAATAGTCTAGGGAATGCCCAAGAGCAGATAATGTACTGTCAGGACTAAAAATGATAAACGCTGGTATTTATCGTTTGGACCTTTATAAATGAGAAAAGTAAAATCTTAGCATTATCCTCACTCAGCTTGACTCCAACAACAGTCACGCAATCACACAAGGCTAGCTGAAGGAAAAAAGGAGGAAAGGTTTTAGATAGCAAGATCTCAGGGATTAATTGGTGATATTTAGTGGTCTCAAAGAGCAGTGAAGAAGGAGCAGTGTGGCTTAGACTCACATCTAAGGACGGTACACAAATTGGGAATCGGAGTAGCAGAGTGCTGACTAGCAATCGGTGTATTGTGAGTTAGCTGGCCAAAACTGGGGGGGGGGTATACACAATTTCTGCCTGTAGGGTAAGGGTGTGAATGACTCTCTGGCCACGTAAACAATGAAGTTTGTGGACTGGACAACGGGGTCTGGAACGGGCTATTGGTTTTAGGATTAAGTGACAAAGGCATAATGTCTATCTGGTAGTTCAGTGCTTGTTGAACAGGTTTTAGGATAATAGGGATGTTAGCAGGTTGAAGGGAGAGGAATTAAGACGAATCAGAGGTTTGGTGGGAATCTTCCAGTCACTATTGTCCTGAAAGGCAGAGTCATTAAGGCTAGCTTAAACCTATTATCTCTGGAGTTACCTGGTAATTTCCTGACTAAGGCCTGGCTATGCCTAAAGAAGGTTTCTGATCTAATTTGTAGTGCACATGTTCGGCCAGCTTCTTCCTCTTGTCCAGCACGGCCATTCAGTATTAATATATTTTGCCAATTAAATAATATTTTGCCAATTAAAACATATCATAGTGTGGGGGTGTACAGCCTGGTAACACTGTATAGTATGAAAGGACTCATAGATCCCTTATTATTCTTTTCTCTCTTTCATCTTTCTTTCCATTTCCTTTTGTGTCACATCTTTATGGATCTGAAGACAGGAATTGTTTAGTTTGTTATTTGTATGTAATCTGACCAAGAGCCTTTTTGGCTGAGGAGCAGGATCAAATTTGCCAAATAAATAAGTATTGGTCAGGACTAAGATCAGGATAAAAGATCCACTTACTTCTTCCTCTGCTTCTTTTAGAAGAAATAAAGGCAAGAATTTATTGTATGCCCCGTTACCAGCAGACTTAGACTTTCCACAGATGTCAGGATGCTTGAAATCCTCCGTGAGCATTGTTGCTTACCTCTCTGAAAGTGTCTTTTAGTAGGCTGGGCAGTCACATATTATCACAGTGCTATGACTTCTACTCTTCTGTCTGTATACAAATGATTTCCACACTGCACTTATAGTGTTATTATTCCACTTTCAACATTCTATGGAATCCTGGGGTTTCCAGCAAGCAATATTTGGGAAATCTTGTTTCTGCCCTTCCGTATGTGTTGGATCCATTCCTTTTGAAAAAGTTATACTCTTTGGTTGTTGTACCCCAATCACAAGTCCAATTCCAGCAAATGCCAGTGGTCTTTCTGAATTTCAACATCAAGTGTCATCTATGTGACTAAGCCAAGAAAGTTATTACAACTGTGCAATGGAATTTTTGGTTTACACTATATGGTGACCATGCCATGATGAGAGAAGTAACTTGTGCATCAGCTGCTTAATTTCCAAGCTTTCCAATTTCACAAAAAGTAGGTAATATGACAGAATACATGTAACAAGCAAAAGGGAGGGAATAGAAAGGAAGCAAAATTGGTTTTTATATGTTCCATAAATATTTAGCCCACTTGTTTGTATCATACATAAAGTTTTGTCTCTTTTTCTCTTACAATGACTCCTTCCTAAAATAAAATTATATGTTTAACCCATTCTGTTTTACCAAAGGGAAAGAATTCTAATCTAGTCAGCAGATCTATCTCATGACTTTTATATGTCCTTGCTTAAGAATACAATGCCATTCATCTTCCTACTCTTCCAATGGAGATTCAAGACATATGATGTTGATAACTCTTTTCTAACCCCATTGTGAGTTACATATGGTTATCAAAGGACATACATATTTTTAATCTCTGAAACAAGCAGGAATATATCGATTTTATTGATTTGGAGCAATGAAAATAAATACAATAAACCTTTAAACCAAAACTACTTCTGACATAGCTCAGAAACTCAAGAAGAAAAACGAATAATCAGTAGCATATGGTCCATTTTTCCCCCGCCCAATTGCCTCATACCATTAACCTCCTTTTGATCTTCAGATACTTCCATGATAAAGATTTAAAGGCAGTGTAGTTAAGGGTCTGAAAGGAAAATCCTATTCTTTGGAGTCTGAAGCATTTTGAAGTACAGCAAGCCTATCAAGTAAGTTAAGAATACAATTCTAACTGACAAAAGGAGCCAAAGATTAGCTGATCTGATGCTAGGCCAGTTGAAGCCTTGCTGAATCCAAAGCTTTCTCAGCCATGCACTACTGAATATCACTTTCAGCTATCCTCACCCTGGCCTGAATTTGGGCTAGCTTTGTGGCTGCATCCCTGGGCTGGAGGAGATTTGGAGCAGGCTTCTTCTTTGTCCAACCCTTTCTCTGTCTCATTTTTGGCTCTGTTACCTGCAGACCTTAGCCTGTAGAGCATTTTTTCCAGAGACTGCTGTCAGCAGGTCTCCAAAATTAGCCAGCAAAAGAATATTTTGTCTTCAGAGGGGATTTATGCTAGCAGAAGAGACAGCTTGATTGCACTTTCTGTGTCCAGTTTATTTTCTAGTCACAAGATGAAGGTGTCATTTTACTTCCATACAGAGCTTTTCTAAGTGTGTTTCTGTGGAATCTTGGCTTGAAGATGAAATATCACACTGAAGTGTTTTTCAGTAACAAATCCTCAGTCTGAGCCAGTGCTGAGCATCTGAAACAGTAGAGGGGGTTTCTTCCAAGCATCTTATTTCCTGTTTTGGAATCTTCTATAAGTATTTTCTCCTTCCAGATTGGAGGTAAAGGAGACAAAAGAGTTTGGATTTAATGGAGTGGCAGGCAGAAGATCAATCTAGGTCTACTAATAGGTCTCTGGCTGATTAGTTGTATACTAGATTTTATACTCCCAATGGTTTAACGATGCCAGTAACAAATGACCCCTGCCCATACATACTGATCTAATTATACATCTGACATAAAGAAAGTCTGTGGGTAGTCAAGAAGGGGTTTTTTTGGGGGGAACAGCTAGGCATCATTTAGGTACCTAGAACAAATCTGGGCACTCGAATGTCTTAACAATTTATGTTCTGGCTCTGAGTTGGTGTATCTCAGGATTCCTGTAAAAAGCAAAGCAAATACTACTGGTTTAATGAATGTGGCCTCCAAATCTATGATTGTGTTTATGTAGCATCACATTTTTAATGTTTTTTCAATCTATATCACTTTTTGACTCACTTTGATGTGAAGAAGAAGCCAGGCCAAGCCTATGCAACCTGCCACCAACCTGGAGATACCTGACAACAGTATACGATAATCTACTAGGGGCTAGATAAATTTCCTGTTATTTTTCTTCTTCTTGATAATACACAAAGTGTTACATAATAAAATGGAAAGTGTACCTAAAGTTGGTAGGCTACTTTTGCCTGGGTGACAGGAGTTATGAAAGCCTAGACTTGGCAACAGCGAGGGCTGGAATCTAATGGTGCACTGCTCTGCTGGTGTATTTTTTTCCAGAGTTGCACAGTTATGGTGAGGAAAAACTGACACTATTTGCTGACTTTAAGAGAAGTCTGTTATCTCCAATTCCTTCATTCATGGATGGCCAGATTATCAATCGTTCAGTTGGTGCAATTGCTCCAGGCCATTCACTGGCTAGGGACCCAGTGCTGAAGGAAAAATGTGTAGTTTGCTTCCTCTTCTTCCCCATTGACTTTCCACATTTTTTTTTTTGGTGTTTTGGTTTAATCAAAATGTTGTGTGTTACTTGAGAAATTGAATTAAAATACATTGGGTCGCAATGTTAATCTCACTGCAGTTGAGGCACTGAAAATTGGTTTACATATAAAGATTTTTGTGCTTTTGTCTGTTATATTTTGCGTGTCATTTTACTGCTTATCATTCATGTATGTAATTTCTATGCCACCACTTTGAGAGTTGCTCACACAGAACAAAAAAGTAGGAACAAAAGTTCCTACTTCTGGAACTTCCCACAACTCCAGTCACCTCTAACCACCCCTGGCTTCATGGCTTCAGTGCTCACAATCTTTCTCTTCTTGTTGCTACAATCTGTGCCAATATAATGCCCTCACAGAACAAGATCTCTAACTAACTAATCTCTAGATTTCATGACTGAAATTTTGTTTTGATGACAACAGAAAATTTTGAAAACACCCAAAGTTAATTTTGAAAACAGATTAGTGAGAATGCATAACTTTTCCCCCTGCCATGTCTGTGTTGATAACTTCACTATACTTATAATAAGGCTATGTATTAATATATTAATCTAAAGAATATATTGTTATTTATTCAAGAAATGTATATTCTGTTTTTCAACACTGAAAAGGTATAGTTAAAAAAATTAAACAAATACTTTAAGAGAACAACCAGAGATGTGTAGGCCTAGGGGGAAAAGGGCAGACAAATTCAGAAAATAAGGTTTCCCCACCCACCCACACTTTTCTGAATCCTTATTTCCCCAGAAAAATGCAGTAAACTGTGTTATCCTTTTTAGAATGATGAATAAAATATTTAAGACAATTGTTCATCTAGTTACACATCCCATATTATTTCTAAAAGCTATGTAAATAGGTAAATGTATGCAAAGGCATCTTGTAGCACGTTTGAAACTAACTGAGAGAAACAAGTTGGTAGCATAAGCTTTTGTAGACTTAAGATCATTTCCTCCCTAAACTGTTATAGTGGTATTATTCCACTTTCAACTTCCTGTCTAATTCTGGAGTTTGTTGTTTTCACAGGCCCAAGAGCTCTCTGGCTGAGAATTCTAAAAACTGCTCTCTAAACTACAAACCCCAGGATTCCATAGGATGTTGAAAGTGGAATAATAGCACTATAACAGGCTAGTGCAGAAATGGCCAAAATAATTTTGCTTTATTAATTGTGATGGTTTCTTCTATTTTTATTTTATTGTTTTGCTTTGTTTTGCTCCTCATGAAGTAGGATAAGCAAATTGATTCCTTACTGTTTAGAGGTTCCTCAGAGTTTGGGACTTTGTGGCTTCATTTGTAACAAAAAGTAAAACTAAGAGACTTAAATTTTTTTTTTAATTAATTTCCAAAAGATTATACTTTTAACACATCAAAATGATACTTTTATTTCAAACCAAATTATACATTGTGCACTTTATGTTCCTGAAGTTACAAGGTGACTTTAAATCTGCAAATAGTGCTAATACTGCTTTTCCTTCCCAGTGTTTATGTATTCTGAACATATACTTAATATATACTGGTATGTGCTAATTCATCTTTCCAGAGCCCTTCCCATAATCTTCCCGCAAGGAACAAATATGAACTGCTCAGAAGTCAGGGATGATATATATAAAGAATGCCAAAGACACCTCTTGTCCTACAGAATTCACAATCCACAAAATGTAAGCCTGTGACTGTAATACTGTGGATGATGTAAGGAGCATGATGTATAGAATACTAAAGACACTCCTTATTCTACAACAAAAACCAAGATCAACAAAATGTAGGTCTGTGACCCTAACATTGTGCTTTTCAGTTGATTCATTGTTAATTTTGGGGGGGGGGATTTTGGATTTTGTTGCACTGTGCTGCACATCCAACATTTATTGTTACTTACCAACATTGTGTCTCTTGTTGTTAACTGCTTTCAGGTCATTTTTGACTTAGGACAACCCTATGGATGAGAGACCTCTAAGTCACTCTATCATCAACGGTCCTGCTCAGGTCTTGAATATTCAGGGATGTGTCTTCTTAGATTGAATCTATCCATCTGTAATATGGTCTTCCCCTTTTCCTACTGACTTCTGTCTTACCAAGCATTGCTGTCTTTTCTAGTGAGCCATGTCTTCTCATGATATTGTCAAAGTACAACAGCCTCAGGTTAGTCATCTTGGCTTCTAGGGAGAGTTCAGGCTTGATGTGCTCTAGGATCCATTCATTAGCAGTTTGGGATCCTCATATGCAGTAATTTTACTTTTAACAAAAAGATGTTACCTTCAAATGGAAGACAAAGCAATGAGAATATGCATGGATCTATTGTATGCTAATTTATTTATGGGTAAACTAGAGCCACCAATCCTCAGTGAATCCAAATGCAGGTGTACCTCACTTAACAAAGCCTATGACAAAGAAGATGCTTTTTACAAAGTTTTTTTTAATGCTTCCCCAGATCTGTCTTATGTCTAGATGGAGATTCATTCATTCACTTGTTTGTTCATGCATTTATTTTAAGCAAGCATCAGCACTGGGAGGATGGTGAAGGACTGCTGGAGAAATAAAGACTTCTGGTGCCAGGTTGCAGCAGTGTGTCTGCAGTAAACAATGCAGTAAAGTTTGAGCTGGGAAAGAATGGGCTTCTTCTTTAGCCTATTCTACTGTAAGCAGTATGTGCCTGCCTACAATATGCAAGGTGAACCATATTCTTCACTGAGTATGTGTGAACCAGAAAACAGAGAGAAGAGTTGAAAGCAAATAAACCTGCATTACCACCTATTCCCAACGTGTTCAAGAACCACAGATCTATACCTTTGACTACAGGTCAAGGGTTATGAAAGCCAAAACAAAAACACCTGGCTGCATTTTTCAAAAAAGTTTGAGTTGTTTCTAGAAGGTTTAAAATGTTTTTCTTTACTTCTGCAAAGGCGTACCTGACCTGTTTGTTTCATTTCACATGTTAGTTTTAGAGATAAAGTTTGTTGAACTGTTTTTTGTTTGTTTTTGTTTGCTGATGGTGAAAGAACTTATCCCTATTCTTTCCATGCTATTTCTATTTCTATCTATTATTTCTATCTCTGGTACCAAATTTTCTATTGAAGAAGTAATACCCAGGAACACATCTACTTTGTTAAGTGAAGTATACCTGTATAAACCATTTGTTGAGAGAACATTAATGACTACTTACCCTATTCACCCTATTATTACTTTATTTATTTATTTATTATTACATATATTACATACTATTACTACGACTCTACTGTTACATATGTATTAATGTTACTATTATATTCACCTACAACTTCACTCAGGACATCCCTTTCCTAGATGTTCTTCTAATGAACAGCCATAACAAGATTGTTAAGGCAATGTTTTGTAAGCTCATATTCTCATATATATTTGAATTGGAATTTCTGCCATTCCAAGCATGTCTGTCTGTCTGTCTGTCTGTCTGTCTCATATATGGTTTGGCACTCAGAATTAAATATATATGTAACTGTTACCCTGACTTCTGAGGGGATCTCTGAGGGACACCCGGATTTGCTCTAAAAATGCAAAGATCGGAGAAATTAGCGAAGCACTGCTTAGTGAAGTGAAGTGGAGGGCACGGCAACACAGCGAGATCTCTAACTCTATGTCTATGGAGTCAGACCACACAAGAGCAAGGTCAAATGTCCAATTATCAATAGTTTATTTAGCCAAATTGGCAGAATATTCACACACACAGCAGAGCAGTCACTCACACAAGTGCACAAAGACTAATGAGTTGGGAAAAGCGGAGGGAAAGAGAGCGGTTTATACTGCATCTGATCCTGTAGACCGCAGTTCAGGAAGAAGCAAGGCAAAGGTGGATCAGTGGAGAGAGAATGCTGAGGAGAGCTCTCAACTTGCAGAATGCTGGGGGGGGCTAGTCAAGTGTGGGAGTTTTCCAGAGACAGCCCCAAAAGGGGACTCGATTATAGTGAAAAGTATGTCTTGAGGGCAGACCCTTTCCAGAAAAAGAGAATGGCCAAATCATGCAGATGGACCTCATTTTGCATTTCTTGCTGTTGCAGTTGTTAACCTCATCCAGAGGACACGTAGTCTCCATCAAGGCATCTTGTTCTTGATGACCCGCTGTGTGTGTATATGTGCCTTTCGAGGTTTCCCTCTTGGAGATGTGACTGGGGGATTATTGGCCTGAACTTGCTAGCTGTGCCTTGGTTTTAGATCCAGATGTCTACGTTCCTGTCCAGTGAACCTCTGGGTCAATAACATTTTGATATTAAATATTATGCTTCCCCGGGACTGGGTCTGCTAGCAGGAGTTACATAAGAATGATGCTATTTACCACCAAATCTAGGAACTAAAACACCATCTTCTCTGAAGTGGATATCCATTTCTTACCTTTAAACATAACATTTAGTCTGGTATGTTCACTAGACAATGTCTTCTGTACAAAAAGGAGGCAGTAATAATGTTTGGCTTTTGTGGCTATGTGTCATTTGTGGTTGAATTCCATCCGTTATCTCTCAGTTACCACTTGGCAATCAAAGCAAGCTATCTCTTGATACTTGATTCATATAAAATAGAAGCTTTGTATCAATGTTCTTTCTTTAAAGCAATATGTTTTTATTCTTTCCCAATACATTCTTTGCTTCTTGCTACTTCACAGCAGTCTTTTAGTCTGTCCAGAAACTGATTCCATCTCCATTCAAACTGGTTAGAAAGGCTTGAATTAAAATAATCCAGTGTAAAATAATCCATGGTTAATTTCAGGCATACTTACTTAAATCATATTATACACACATTCCTTAAAGCAATTATATTTTCTTTTGTGAGTTTATGCATCCAAATCAAGTAATGGGGCTATTTTTTTCTAATATATAACAACCAAACCAACAACAAAACCTTCATGTATCATGCTTAGTACATGAGGTGAGGGGAAACTGAGAAAGATTTTAACAATATCCTTTAACAACAGCACTGTTTAAGTATTTAGCCCCAACTGAAGCTGCTTGTCAGTAAACATATACAGAATCACACTGTGTGACTTGCCATCTTCCCTCCCCCAGCATTTCTTTGTATGGAAGCTGTTTCAGCCATTTGATTGTGTTGATTGCCCTTTACAGTTCTGTGATTCTCTTTCGAAGTGGGGCATTCAGAAATACACACAGTATTCTAAATGTGGAGGGAACATGGAACCAGTTGCTCTTTTATTTTTAGTGCCTTTTATAATAGTTCTAACACTGACATTTGCAGTGTACTTTCTATTACACCCACAAGCGCTCTTTCCTGGAGCCTCACCAGCTAAACTACTTGTTACTTTTAGTATGTAGCTATATTTGCTCTTTTAAACTCAAAAGTGAGTGTTAAGAGACATGTTTTCACTTAGGACACTAGCATGGGGGGCAGGATGTGGACAGTTTAAACTGTGGTGCTCATAAAGATAGGAGGCCTCTACTTGTTTCAGGTGAGGTTCCCAAGTTGCTGTCAAACTGCATGTGCACATTCCCAGTCTGGATTGGGATCACAATAGAAAACAGAGAATTAAAGCACAATTCTTACATGCCATGGTCCACATCTGGGTTGGGCCACCCTCCAGTTGCCTTTGGATTTTTTTAAAGAAATGCTTCATATGTATTGAAAATAATGTTTGGTTGGACTCTTAGAGGCACTTCACAACCCATTAGTCCCAGAGTGTTTGGCATGTAAAAGACATTCAAAAGGGGTTTAACATACCTCCTTCTGCATAGTACTAAGTATGTTAGCTGTGGTGCCACTGCTGTTGTCTCTGATTGATCATCTGCCAGAATCACTCCCCACTGCTGATGTTGCTGCCCAGTCCTCAGCAAAAGACTGTCTGATACGGGAGACCCTACCAGCAGCATTGCTACTGTCAGCATAGCTCTTGCCTCAGAAACATGCAGTCCCATCACTACAGAAAGGAAGTGCTATGAACACTACTGGGGGAGAAAAGAAAACAACTACTACAATAAAATACTGCATGGTTGAAGTAGAGTCTTGGACATAAAGCTACGCGATGAAACCATAGGGCTATAGGTCTTGTGCTGCTCTTAAATATTTTGTGGTAGACGGAAAAAGAATCAACAGCCTTTTACCTGAACTAAAAAATGTGCAGTCCAAGACAATGAAGATGGAACTGTAAAAGCCATTCAAACCCTTGTCTACAGTTCATGGAATATTTCTTCTCTAAGTTGTGCCATTGATAGTTCCTGGATGCAAGAGAATTACAAAATAGATTTAGCTTTAACAAAGGTTGGGTTCAGTTGCAGGTATCTCTGAAAAAGTATTCTGAACTGTAATTAGAGTGTAAGAACATTGTGTATTTCCAGATACCTAGGGAAAAATCACTTGTGCTATTGCATTTTTAATGTATAAAAACAGTTACAAAATGCATCTTGAATTCAACTGGGTTCACTATGGGACTGGACCTTCTCTTTGTTGTTTTGTCCTCCTTTTTGGTCCATCAGTGTAAAACTGGAACTACATGTTAAAAGCAATCTCCCAGAAGATTTGACAAGTTCCTTGCTACCTTGAAGTCCCTCCCCAAAAACTCAGCTGGTGCAGGAATGGTTGCAACAACAGGTTGCCTGTGCCACCGAGTTCCAGCATATATCGTTGATGTAATCATGTATTATTCTCCTGTTTTCTCCTGTCTTCTTCCCTTCCACCTTTCCTGTGCTAAGATTGTAAACTTGTGATGCTAAGGACCTTTCAGATCTGTCCTTTGTATATATGGATAATGCTATATAAATAAAACATAATAATAAAAAGGGATTGAAGCCACCAATCCAGAGACACAAGAAGAAGAAACTGCAAAAATAAATAAAATAAAATAAATGGGTTAGTGTCAGACTATGGATCAAACCTGCAGTTCACATTGTAAAAGAAAAAAAAAGGTGTCCTTTTAGAAAATCTCAGAAATCCACCTAAAATGTAATGTGTATATTTGCCTTTAGTTCATACTATCTATCTATCTATCTATCTATCTATCTATCTATCTATCTATCTATCTATCTATCTGTTTTGGGGGTGTGAGTGTTGTGTGAACATATAAATGGGTCCTAGAGCACCTAGAGCTCTCCCTAGAAGCCAAGATGATCAAACTGGGACTGTTATACTTTGGACACATTGTGAGAAGACATGACTCATTAGAAAAGACAATAATACTTGGTAAGGTAAGGTAGAGGGCAATAGGAGAAGAGGAAGACCATATTACAGAGGGTGAACTCAATCAAGGAAGCCACGGCCCTGAATCTCCAAGACCTGATAGCATGATTAGGAGATGTTTCACTGATAGGGTCATCATAAGTTAAAGTCAAGTTGATAGCAACAAATCACTTTATTGATTCTGTTGTCAGTACAGAACCAGTCCTTAACATGGATAGGAGCCCTTACTCCATGCATAAACATGAACTCTTTGTCTTTTTAAGTACTCTGTAGGTGCAAGAATATTATTGGAAAAGCTCATGTGTTGGAAATTCTCTTGAGGATATGCACTAAAATACAGTCAGTGAGTCTAGTGAGTCACACTTGCTGAATGACCTCTTCTTAAGCCAAAGTAGTCCTTGGAGTGCAGTCTTATTTAACTATTTTCCTTCTTTCCCAAGAAGACTCGACTTGTTCTTCCATTCAAGGAATATTGCCTCAAACTCAAGTGGGCAGCATGTGAATGTGGATTCTAATGGTCTCAGTTTGGCATAATGGATTGAGAAGAGTCATGGCTTTTATTATACCACTAAATCAGTTTCAGCTTGCAAATTCGTTTTCTGTTTCTTTTGTATGGTTCATTAAAGAGGAAATGTAAAACAAATTTGTTCCTAGGGGCCATTAATAATATTTCATTGTCCCTCCATTCATCCAGTAGGACTAGAGAAGGAATGGTTCTTGAAAACATATTGGGGGTCACTTTTCTTAGGATGCAAAACTTTGAAAGTGAAACAAATTTGCTTATTGTTTCCTGTAGTTTTTGCATTCTGATTTCGAGCCAGTCTGAAGTAAGGAACCCACAAAGGCTCATTGCTTACTGTTCCATGAAATTATGAGGCGCTAAGAGAATTAGTCACAAGTTTATTAGTCTTTTAATATCTGACCACCCTAAAGAATCATTTATGGATTCACCAACGAACAAATTCAGTGATTGATGCTATTTGCCATTTTTCTTGGCTGCTCTGTATAAATGCCTATTAAAACACTGCTCTGAGTTATTGAAATAAATGTAAAACAATTGTGTATGGTAATTTCCTTTACATCTTTTCATTTTTCTCTTAGATGCTTTCAGGCGGTGGAAGCAAAGTAGTTTTTCTATAAGAAATGTGTTTTCTCTTTTTATGATTCAACGAAAATAAACCTTGATGGTTTCTCGTTTGCTTTAAATTTTTTATATTTAGCTCATCATGTTTTATCCCATATTCAACAGATCTTTGGGATATAAAATTAGTAAAATTTATCAGTGTCTGGAATGTTATTTTTGTTTTAAAGCTATCTGCTAGATAGTCAAAGCTGGCTTAGATGCTTGCAGCATACTTAGGGTTGAATCGTTTTTCTTTGTTTATCTTGCTTTCAGCCCTCAGGATACAATTTATATCTTAGTTGTGCTTATTTGCAGTATCAGAAAAGTCAAACAGCCCATGTCTTTAAGGAGCAAGTATCTGCCTTCAAGAAAAATAATTTTAAAACTTATTCTTTCCACTACAAAATTGGGCTAAAATAGGAGCAGAAAATGACTGACACAGAAGACTCACATATTCCCCTGAAGCTCTCCGTGTTCACATTAAAATGTGTATCCAAAAACCTCAACTTCTTTTTTGTTAGCAACAAAGTTACAGAAGTACATTATAGTTGCAGAAGTACCTTTGAAAATGGAATGTCAACAAATGACAGAAAACTGGTAACAGTTGGGCAATTTGAATATATGTTTTTCAGCTTTATGCAGTACTATCTATTTTTACGCCTATATTTCTATTTTTTGTGTGTGTTGGAGAAGAACTCATTCCATATCACACCATTTTATAATGGATCCAAATGTTGATTCTCACTACTCTGAATCTATCCTAACAATAAAAATAATGCCTAAATTAAGGGAATTTCCCTCGTTTTAAACATTATGTTTGGGATTCTCTTCTGTTCTTGACATGTGACTTGCCTAGGACATACTTTCTATATATATGGATATATATGGATGCACATGCATGCATATAGTTCACAAGGAAAAAACTGATTAAGTCATTGGAAGTACTTGAAAGCAATGCTTCTGTGCCAGGTCTGCCTCATTTGTTAGACATCACACATGTATTAGTGTTCATTGATTATCATTCAAATGTTTAGATGTGTTGGGCACATTAATGTGATCTTTTGAATTGTATTGAGCTGTCTCTGAAACACCCTTTGTGGTGACATAAAAACCACTGAATTAGAGCAACTTTTGGAAGGTGAACTAGATTTTGGTGGTCAGATCAATTTGGTATAGGTGGTGATAGAATGCTTAGTAGTTTTGCTTTTAAATTGTTTGACATAAATTCATTCTAAGGCCATTTCCGCACTACATTGTTATAGTGCTATTATCCCACTTTCAACATTCTATGGAATCCTGAGGTTTGCAGCTTAGGGAGGGGGATTGAGAATTCTCAGCCAAAGAGCTCTTTGGCCTCAGTAAACTACAAACTCCAAAATTCCACAGGATGTTGAAAGTGGAATAATAGGCACTATAACAGTGTAGTGTGGAAATACCCTAAGTGGCAATTCTTATATTTGGTTTTATGTGTTACTACCTCCTGAAGCCTTTTGGGCATAGATTATTAATCTAAATAAAATGATATAGCTGTGAAATGGTGACCAACAGCCCGTGGTTTTAGACCATGGGCCATTCTACTCTACACTGTCATAGCACAATTATTCACTTTCAACATCCTATGGAATCCTAGGGTTTGCAGTTTAGGTAGGGGTCTTTAAAATTCACAGCCAGAGAGCCCTTTGGCCTCAATAAACTACAAACCCCAAAATTCCACAGGATTTGAAAGCAGAATAATAACACTATAACAGTGCAGTGCGGAAAGGCCCCATGTTTCGCCTAACCCGTCACTCTAGATGTGTAACCGAACATTGAAGGACAACATATATATCTGACAACACTCCACCATGGGCTCTTGTTTTCATAAACCTTTTAATTACTCACTATTTACAACACACTACCCCCATATCCCTGTCATCTTTGACAAATGTAACATGCAGATTTTTCACTGTGTGCATTCTGCATATGATTTTACAGCATAGTTCTTTCTTTCTGTATAACTGTTTTTGATCCTGTAACAAGTTAATAGATCTTATTTATTTATCAAATTGACAGGAAGAATTTGGTGGAATTCTGAAAATGCTGTTGTGATCTTGCTGTTTTTTGAATGAGACATGGATTAACTTGCAAAGTGGTATAGATTTTTTTGGCAGGGGAAGGCATCCATGGGGAAACTGCTTTATTTTAAAGCTATGAGAAGAGTCTAAGCATTTACTACTCTCATAAAAACTATTATAAGGGAATCTCTGACTTGTTTGATATCAGTAATAAGAGACCTAGTCAGTCTTTTATATTTTTGCTACTGGTCTGTATGAATCAAATATTTAGTCATTACAATTTTAGCCAGCATGGTATAGTGGTTCTAGTGTTACACTAGGACCAAGGAAACCAGGATTTAAATCCCTGTTCACCCAAGGAAACCAGCTGAATGGCTTTGGGCAAGTCATGTGGCTTTTTACATAACTATTGGACTATGATTCCACTTTAAGTACCATGGCTGCCTCCTACAGAATCCTTGGGTTGTAGTCTTGGGAGGTACTGGAGCTCTCTGACTGAGAATTCTAAATACCTCTCCCTAACCTGCAAATCCCATACTCTTGCAGCCTCAGAGGAAGGCAAAAGGAAACCCCTTCTGAACAAATCCTTCCATGAAAACCCAGATACAGGCTTGTGTTAGGGGAGGTGGGTGGGGAAGATGGGTTACATTTTAGTGTTTTTATTTATATACTGTTGTAATGCTGCCTCGATCCACTGGGAGAGGCGGGATAAAAATAATTTTTTTATTATTATTATTATAAGTTGAAATGACTCGAAGGCACAGAATAACAAACAGTTTTAGCAGGAGGTTGGTGACATTGTAAAGTTTCTAGATAAATCTAATAAAGGTAAGGTTACATCCTTTTAGTAAGTAAATGGCCAGACAGTGGTATCCTTTCAGATTTAGTGGGCAAAAGCACACTGTTGTCAAAGCAGAAAAGAAGAGACTCTTAGTCTAATAAAAGTGTCATTTAAAGTCCAAAGAGTTGTTGCCAGAAGCAAAGTGATATAAACTGAGCCTAAGCTGTTTTGTATTTCATTCATGCTGGTTTCTTCATCTCTTATTTATACATGTGGTGCTAATGCCACAAGAGAATTTCCATTTATTATTAAATATACTTGACTTCAAATAAGCTAATTGTGACATTTGGGCACTGTTAAGCTTAAGAAAAAAAGTAAGCCTTTTCATGCTTTTGCCTTAATGACAGCTATCACTTATGGGGGCTTTAATTATTGATGTTTCTACATTGAAACAATCCAGACCCCAGTTAAGTCTATGGTATGGCTGCTGCAATATGACAGGAGGACATGGAAGACACTGTGCTCCTAAAGCAACTTTCAGCAACTTTGTCAGCTGTGAATGCCAAATCCCTTCCCCAAAATGTGCCCTGTATCTCTGCTGTACACTGCCAAAATTCTTTTTGGGCTAAAATACAGTCTTCTCTTAATGACACTGGTGCTGTGCCCTGGAATTTCAGTGGTGTGTCACATAGTTTTGTGGTGTGGTACGAGGGAGGAGAGGGATGCTGAAAAAAAAGTCATCCCATTCTCAGGCCCACATGTTTTTGACTAAAGTACGCTGGCACAGAATAACCCACTGCCAAAATATTCTGGTCCTCATGAAGAGGCTCAGAGAACAACTGCGGAATAATGCCATTTGTTGTCAGCATCTGGTATTTCCATGTGTCAGTGCTCCTTTGATGCATAACAACTTGAAACGGGGTACAGATTTCATGATTAGTTCATACTCCCTGATGAGTGTAATTATACGATATATTCCAAAAATATGCCTTTATTAAATCAACTCAAAGGTCACAAGAATGTGGAGGTTTTTTGCTTCTTTTTGTTTTTGTTTTTAATCTCCAGGGGACCTTTTCACACTGCACTATGATTCCACATTAATGGCCATAGCCACTTCCTGTAGAATCCTTGGATTTGTAGTTTGATGAGATGCTGGAACGTCACCACACCTTAAACTGCAAATTCCAGGATTCAATGTGATGCAGCCATGGTAGTTAAAGTGGAATCATTGTGCTACAGTTGAGCAGTGTGAAAAGACCACAAACATCTTCATCATACAACATGTTACAATAGCAGGGGTATTAACATCACATCTTCAAAATCATGAGGGTTTTATCATGATATCTTAACATACAATGTAGGTGGCAGTTGCAGACATTCAAATTAGATTCTGCCAGGGAATGTGATGGTTTCAGGTTGCATGTATGACTGTGGCCCTCTCCACACCTTACCTTCTTCTGGCACTGGGGTGTGGGGATCGCATGAGCAGCCTCTGGCAAGAGGCTCTCACGTCTGGGGTCCTTCGGCTCCGCAGAAGCTGCCTGCTCACACAAGAGCCCCGCCTCTTCCTTCCGCAGTGCAGCCTGGGACCTTCCCAGGTTCCGCTGGGGCAGGAAGCGCAACTGGCACAGCTCCAGAGGTTCTGCACGCCAGGTAAGTATGTGCGGGGCCCAGGAGCAATGCGCAATTGAGCACCAATTTTGGCTCCTAACCGAAAATGAAAAGATGCACGATCAGCGCCTGCCGGCCCCTGGAGCATCGTGCAATTGTGAGTGTGTTGTGCAGATTGCTCCTCACAATCGCACAACAATCCAGGCATCCTTTCATATGGAAAATGCCATGCGAAAAGGGCCTGTGTCTTCTGAGAGAAAGAAATGCATAACGTGTTTCCTTATTACCTGATGGAGAGACCTGAAAAGCTTGGAAAGTTGGACATTCTGATGACCTTTGAGCTGGTTTCATAAAAACTATGGACCTTGGAGATCAGGGTTTGATTCTCTGCTTGGCCATGGAAACCTTGGACATGTCACACACTCTTAGCTTCAGAAAACCCTGTGATAGGGTTGCCTTAGGTTCAATATGTCAGAAATGACAATGTGAGATTTTGTTTTTGCTTATTTTCTTAAGGTCAATATAGCTATCTTTCCTTTTAGCATTATGATATATTCCTTGTTTACTATATTTGCAATTTACATTTTTAGGTACATATTGTTCTGTTGTGTGAAATAGTTCTCACCAGAACGCTCTCATTCTTTGCACATTAAGGAATTACAACAAACATCATAAATCATTCTGACTTCTATGTTGGGACCAGTACATAATTATTAAAAGTCTTGTTGCAACATTCACATTCCACTTCTTGTTTTCTTCTGTCACACTCCAAGATGTATTTCCTGTAACAGGTTTCTTGACCTTACACAGCACAGCTAGCAAAATACATAGTTTGGAGTTGGCTTAATTAGATTGTTCCTAACCATTCCACCAGCAAAGATATCCTTCAGAAAGACTCCAGAAAAATTTGTTGCAATTCTGAATTATGTGAGAGCATTTCTATTGACACGTTTCCTAAATGGATTGAAAAATGTCAGTAAAATATACTTGAATAAATTGTAGTAATAGCTTAAAATGAGACTGAAGGGTGAGATTATGGCATATTGCAAGCATACCACAGTATGATAGTACTTCACAGAGATATGAAGAAAAGATATGCCATATTGAGGATATGTGCTAGATTTATATTGTTTGAAGACATTTCATAGCTGGCCATGTCCAGTAACCAAAGTGTGGAAGTAATAAAAGCTATAATTAAAAAGAAAACTGGTAAAAGCACACTATCTGATTGTGCGGCAACCTCTGCTTAATTGAATCAGTAGTTAATTTTCTAAAGATGTCTTTTGGGAATATTTTTTATTTTGTTTCATAAACTTAAATTAACTTAATTTAATTAAATAAGTACAATATATTTATAAAGTAAATAAATCATATAATTGCCCCTTTTAATCACAAATTAGAATTTCAGTTATGATTATAAGTTAATATGCTAGTATCTTTTGTAATTAATATAAAAAGTATGCCATTGGTCCTGATAGCCAATACATAGTATACTGCGATGTCTTTATATACAGTTGGAATAAGCTAAGCTTGGGTCACTGTTTGCTGGGACTCTCGTGACAGAATGTAGGAAGACATATCTGGACAAGTTTGCCCTTTGAAGATACACAGTATATCATTTTATTTCAATATCAAACCTTTCTGGAATTTTATGTCTCAGTTATCCATTTTTGCAAGAGGTGTTTATTATTATTTAAGAGGACTGTAATCTCACAAACAAGTCCCTTTGGTTCCCTTCACTCTATTTCCTTCTGGCTTTCACTCCCAGGCCTATCCTTGATCTCCCCTGCCTTTCATCTGCTCTTCCTCGGTCTATTCATGTATTATTTATTATTATATATTACTAGTATATTTACCCGTCATTGTCCAGGATTTTATTTTCTTATAGGTAATACTTGTTAGAATTACCTTAGCTTGCCTTAGGAATTAGATACAGTTGAAATACATAGATTTAATCCTGTGTGTCCAGTACATGTAACTTTTCCCCATATTCTTCAATCTAATCTGTATTCAAAGCTGCTAGGCCTCGTCTCCATAGCAACTGGCCTATTCAGAGCTTTCTGGCTGAGAATTCTAAAGGCCCCTCCCTGATCTGCCATCCCCAGGATTCCATAGAGCATTCACAGCCAGCCAATCATATGAGGTCTTCTCGCCTCACACAGCCAATCATATGAGGTCTTTAACTGTCTGACAAGACAAACAGACAAACTCACAAACAGACAAGCTTTGACTTTTATATCGTAGGTTATATGTGTGCCATGTTTACTCCATTGAGTTCCAGATGCCATACACAGCCCACATTTCTCCTCCACCATATTTATGGTCACAAGAGCCCTGTGAAGTGTGTAAGGTTGAGAGAGAGAAAGGCAAGCTCACGCAATGAGTTTCTTGGCTTAGTGGAGACTATGGATTTTGGAAGTTTTTCTCTTTTTGCTCTAATCACCACACAAGACTTGCTGTCCACACTCTCCAGGACATCCTAAGGCCAACCCTGGATAAGAGAGAAAGGAGAAACAGACAAAAAGAAACAAATAAGGGCCTTTTCCCGTTTTTAAGGGAAGTATGTCTGCCTGACTGGGCAAACATTTCTTGACTGGCATGGTTTGGAGGGTTGCTGTTCTTTTCTTAGGCCGTTTTTGCACGCAGTTTTTTTTTTGCGCGAGCGCCCCTTGAGCATCACGTGAATGGGAGCATCGGTCTGTATGACGCACTCCCACTCACACGACGCTCAGGAGCCTAAAACGGGGCGCACATGCATTTTCTTATTTTCAGCTCTAAGCTGAAAATACTGCGTGGTTGCGCAATGCTCGCAACGCCCTCGTGCATTTACCTGCGTGCGGTGTGTTGGCGAGCCGGGGCGGTCGTGCTTCCTTCCCCCAGCGCAGCCTACAGCTCCCAGACTGTGCTGCAAAAGGAAGGGGCGGGGTGCTAGCGCGACGGTTGCGCAACCAGAAACCCAACTGCAGTAGAATGGAGGGGCGATGCGAGTGCCTCGCGCAAGAGGCTGCTTGCGCGAATGGCACCCCCCGCCTCCATGAGCAGGTAACGTGTGAAAAGGGCCTTAGTCTCTGCCAGTCCAAATTTGGGATTTCTTCATTAGATCTTTCCACTCCCAAAGAAAATATACAGATGTTTAGCATGCTGTCCAACGTTTCACAGATGAAGACCGGAACACATGTGGCCAACCAAAATCAGTTTGGTCAAGATGGCAAATGTGATTAATGAGGAAGAGCACCCAAACTAGTATTGGTTGCAGCAATTTGCTTTTTTGTGAGCCTACTGGAAAGGCCAAGATTCCACCCCTCCTCTTCTTCTCCTCTCCTCTTCTCCCTCAGAGTTAATTGGGTGCAAACTATATCTGCACTTTGATCTCCATGTGCAGCATTTGAAGTACTCTGCGGACAAAGGTGGAATGTGGGAGAAGGGGAGAGAAACCTGAATATGTTAAAAGCAGATGGAAAAATGATACAACAGATAATTAAATGGAACTGTATTTGCCAAATGGAGACAGTTAGATGTAGATTGCTCTTCGCTTGAGGTACATATAGCGAAGGTACTAAATGCCAATGAGGAAACTCCCATTTTTAAAATGTTACTTCCTTTCATTAATTTAAAACTGCATTATAAGCCCAGATGATTCTGAAACTTTCTTTTGCTCTCAAATAAAGAATCAGTGATGCAGCTGTACTGATTGGACCTCATCCTTCCATTGTTTTCATATCCAACATGGAAAAACAGTTGAATGCTCTCTGGCTATTTATAAGTGAGAGTTGAGGGAGAGGAAACTGAAACAATTGCCAAAAAAGAAATCTTACTAAACTTTGACTTTACTACATTTATTATATGAAATTGGTCATGTGTAACTTGGCAGACAAAGCTATTTTCAACATACCTAATGCATTATATATAAAAAAAGTATAATCTTGGTTTATTTAAACAATAATTGAAATAAGAGTTAAATTGAGATTAAGCCAATGTCCCCAAGCATAAAATGAGAGATGAAAATTAAAACTATAACCATCATAGGAACGTAAACAAATATTTCAAAATGATGGACTTCGTAAATGTTTTCAGAGAACAGCTTATTATTAATAATACTAAAAGTAAGTAGTTGTGTTTGGCAAGTGACCACCTATATTAAAGTGGTAAATTTCTAATAACCACACTCAACAAGATAAGGCATTATCCAGACCTTCTTGCTTATGAGTAGATATGCAAAAAATAGAATTTTGTATCATCATTCTTTTCAGTTATAATTCTGATGACATGTGGGAAAAGTGGCTGTGGTTGAGATGATGTTCCTGCAAAAAAAGTATATTCTTGATACTCTAAGAACTTGCTTCTGGGTTCCAGCTTCTGTTTTTTTCCAAGGATCTAACTATTTGTATTATCTCATCTACACACACTCTAGCCCTGCAAGGATGCTCTCTCCCTCCCTCCCTCCTCAGGTTTTGTTGTGGGTTGTAATTGGTCCTTCTCTTCTTTGTAGTGGTGTGGAGTCCAGCCCCCCTCCCCATGCCTTGTAATATTCACTGCAAATCATTCAGTCTATCATTGTTTTGAAGAAAATTTCTGCAGCCATCTGCAGAAGTGAAGTGGTAAATAGGACTTATATTCTGTGTATACAAGATGCTTTTGTATCCTAAGGAACATTGGTTATAGTGCAGTCCCAGGAGGAAAAATGTTTGACAGCAGTGGCCATCAGTCCAAGTTGCTGTGTCTCGAGGTACCTGTTGCTATTATATACATGGTTTCACTTCACTGAACATTTGTTGGTCTGTTGTGAAAAGATACGAGCTCTCCCTGGGAAGAAAAAGCGGTTCCTCGGCACCAGCATTTGCTAGTAATTGTAGGTTAACTTCTAAGCTCAGCAGTAATACAGAGCTCCATTCCAAGCACTGAGGTCAAACTGAACTCACCGTGACTTAAATGACCTTAGCTGTTCTATGCTCTTCTCTTGTGACTCACTCCTAAAAATGTTACAGAACTGCTGTGGCAATTTGGTAAATTGGTGAGTACAGACCTCTGTTCACTTCCATTTCAGACTCTTAGGAGCAATCCTACAGACCTGGGTGCAGGGCTGAATTTAATTCAGTGGGACTTTGTGATTTCAGGGTTTAGTGTTGGCAACTGAGTGAAGCATTTCTTGAAAAAATCAAGCATTACATATCTTTCCTGTGTGTTAACAGATGGGGAGGGGCTTTGAAGGCCTTTGATTGTTACCAGGTTCTCAGAACTCGCCTCAATCATGAATGAAACAGATGGCAAATCATTCCGTTTCAGAGGCTCATCATACCCCTGTTTGTAGTGTAGGGCATATTAATAAAATTGATCTACCTTACAGGTTTGTAAGAACTGCTGAGAATAAGTACAAATGCCTTGAACATCATAAGAATGTATTTCCTATGAATGGACATTATTGTGTCAGTGTTGTCACAACACCTGTTAGGGTGGAAGTATATATAAACCCAGTGCTTCTGGGGCTGACTGGTGTGGGGAAACAGCAGGGTGTTTTTGCCAATGTGCTAGGGACCAGTGTCATATTTGTGCCCACTGACTACACTTCTTTCTTTCCTTGAAACTCACCATGGGTTAGGGGATGATATTTCTCCAAGTCCCAGTAGATGTTTAGGACAGTGAACCAGTTTTTAATCCTATAACTTAGAGACACCCAGGATCTCTTTTTTCCTGAAGTGATAGAAAACTGTGGAGCTTTTTGAAGAAAGCTGTGCAGCTTCCCAGAAAACTACACAGTTTTCCAGAAACTACAGCTCCTCCTGTGCAGCCTACACAGAAGGAAACTTGGGCCAAGTGAAACTGCAGCCACAGGTGGTTTTCTTGTGTAACATTGCTGATTTTGCACATTTTTTTTTGTTGTGCAGCAGTTTTGTTCTGCAGCACTGCTGTCTTCTACATAAAAAGCAGCAATGTTGCCCAAGAAAATGTTGCACAAAAAATGTGCAAAATGAGCAATGTTGAACAAGAAATAGCCACAATAGTTTTATTGTGCAATATTGCTAATTTTGCATATCATTTTTTATTAAAGCAATTTGTGGGAGCTTTTGATGCACCATTTTTCTTCCCACGTAAGTTTCTTTAGGGGTTGGGAACCCCAAATTCAGGAATTTGGGGAATTTTTATTCCATTCCTTCCGTGGAGCCAACCGTGCATGGAAGAACAGTGGGCTATGGACCACAACTTTGAATAATGCAACATTAACCTGAAGCCTGAGGACTTTCCCTTCCGTGTCGACTGTGGAGCCAGCAGTTCATGGAAGAGCAATGGACCACAATTTTGAGTAATACAGTATAAACCTAAGACCTGTTATGCTAGGTCTGAAGAACAGATCTGCAGTTCAATGGATCCCTAACACCTCAAAGACACACAAATACCTTAGAAGTAATGGTCCTATGGAGAGATGGGAATCATGTAGCATTCAATGTGTTATTGGACTACAAATCCCAGCATTCATAGCCAACCAGTGATGAAGAATGCCAGGAGTTGATGTCCAACAGTATCTGGAGGGTTACATGGTTTACACCCCCACTGTTGTAATAAAGGAATCTTTTTATGGTTAAGACTTATGCATTCTCTCTGACCACTCTACAGGCCCCAGAATGGAAAAGCATAGCAGCCACCATAACATTCCTCTCCCCTACCTCTTGAGAGAAACTGAAACCCACTAGTTCTAAGCTAAAAGTATGGTGTCTCAGTAGACGTGGGTATGTAGTCTCTGGATTGCTATGTTGGGATGAGTACAAATTCAGTGTGATCTAATTGCTGTGTGGGCTATTTTATATGTTAGGCAATCCTTTCACAGCTTTGAAAAGCTGTGCCATGATGTCTGTGAACAGTTCATATATTTGTCTTTTGTATGCACATTCCAGTCACTATCAGTGGTAATTTAGTTCACCTTGGTGAGTACAGAGAGGGCAGTAGTAAACACAGCATTGAGTAGTCTAGATACGGGTGCATTGAAACCACAGTGGGATCTGACTGAGACAGAAGGCCAATTCTGCCACTAGGAATATTTCATTGATTCCATAATGCACACCCAGGAGTGCTACTAATAACGAGCATTTTGTATCTAATTTTAGAAACTATAAAGTGCTGATCAGTAGCTCTTTAGTCTTGGAAAGGTAGCAAGATGTTTCTTGAAAAATATTGAAAAATGGTGCTGTTCTCATATTTATACTTGTGGGAAAGGATCCATGGATGGAGTTCTGCTGGTAGAATGTAGAGTAGGGATGGGCCAACCGAATCCTCAAATCCTGGGCAAAGATTCAAGATTCATGAATCCAAATCCCTGTGCCAAAATAGGCAAACCAAATCTTTCAAATCCACCAACCAAATAGTTTGTTGGAGACCAGGACACCTGAAAACCTGGGAGACCAGACACACAAGAGGGGATGGCAAGTAGATGAGTTTTTCCCTTGGAAGAATAATGGCCATTGCTAACAATTTCAGAAATTACATCTGGGGTTGTATTCTAAGATACTTAAATTGAACGTTTAATATTTAAGTTCAGCACTTGACTGGAAGGCACAGTCTTGAGATTTCAAGGATAGCTGAAAGATTCCTTTGCATAGCTCCCTTGCAAAAGCTCTTTCATACACAATTCTGGGGTTTGTAGTTTTACCAGGTGTCACAGCTTTCTCTGCCAAAGTGTGCTGGTGCATCATCAAACTACAAACCTCAGGATGTCCTAAGAAGCTATGCAAAGAAAATCCAGTTTTGACATGGATTATCTCTGTACTGTAGTATGTGGCCCTGTTTACAAAGGCAGGAAAATGTGGGATTAATCCACATTTTCCTGCCTGGGTAGAAAGGGCCTTCATATCATTTTCAGTCTGGGGAGATTCTGAGGCAAAACTATGACAATTGTCCTGACCACATTTCTTCAGAGGGAGGTTTGCCTTTGCCTAGGCTTTTGCTAAGGCTGAGAGAGTGTGTCTTGCCCACAATTATCCTTCTTACCCTTGCTTTAAAAAAGGATTCGAAAAATTCAAGATTTGTGAGATTTGTGGATTCCCAGAACTTTCCAGAGATTCAGATTCAGATTCAGAAAATTCTGGATTCGTCCCATCCCTAATTTAGTGGAACCAGGAAGGGAACAATACCTTTGTTCATGGAATGTCCTCCATACCAACTTTGGATGACTGAGGAACTGTCCAGAAGTGATTAATACAGGGAGTGGGGAGAAGAAATTTTAAAACATTTGGCTAGCAGAATGTTGGATTTAGTCCATAGGGGCTGGGAATTAGGCCAATGTGTGACCATTCAGAAAGGTGTTGATGCTTTTCTTTTTTAAAAAAAAAACATATTTGCCTTTTACTAATTAGCCTGCATAACACCATCCTTCAAAGAGACAGAGACAAAAACAGTGCTATCAGGAAACAACAGTAGCCTTCACACTCCCCCTCCCCGCTACTTTTGGATATTGTTAGTATTGCTAAGTTTTTGTCTGTCTCACTAAACCCTGGGACATCTGTTTCCTCTTAGTGTCTGGGACTTGTTTACAGAATGAAATTTCTGGTCTTTTGCCACAATACACCAGTAGCCAGCATAGATAAAATTATCAAGAGTGATGAAAAGCAGAATGTGAAACACACTGAATACATTAATTATCCTTGAAATTCACTGCAGTCTCTCAATTTGCCTTTTATTTCTGCCTGAGCAAGAGTTTTGTGAAGCTCAAAGTCTTGTATTCCATTTCACCCATGGGCAGTAAACCTATTTTCTTGCTGACTTTTCAGCCTGGCTTTATTTCAAAGTGATAAATTTCAAGCTGATAATCAGCTTCATTTTCAGTGTCTTTATAACTCCAGTTTAGACATATGTGCACTTCAACAACAGAGATAATTTGCAAAAGCAATATATTGATTACTAGCTTCTTTTTATCTAAGCTTCATTAGAGAAGTGCATCTTTGAAGGAATTTTTAAAGGGTGACATTCCCCTTGTTCCTGCAATAGCTTTAAGCTGCCCAATCATACTTAGGAGTGAATTGCTATTTATACTCCGAAAATGAATCTCCAGCATCTCCAGAACATTATTGAGAAGTTATGAGAGAGCAGAGTAAGAGACATTATTTAGGCACATGTTGTTGTGCAGAAGGTAAAAACTAATTGAACTAAAAGTATACCTCTGATAACAACGAAGATGTGTTCCTGGGCATTGCTTCCATAACAGAAACTTTGGTACCAGAGGCAGAAATAACATGGAAAGAACAGGCAATGGTTCCTGCCCCATAAAAAAAATGAGCAGTTCAACATGTTTCAGCAAGCCGTTAATTTGAAAGTAAGAATATGCATGTGTGAGATTAAACAACTATATTATGGAAACCTTGTGTAAATAAACAAATACATTTTGAATTTTCTTGAGATCACTTGAAGATTTCTTCCCTAGCCTCAACTATTTTATTATTTCTCTTTTTGTGGCCAGACATACAGCTTTTCTTAACACTGAGGATACCAGGAGAGGCAGGCTGGTCTCCCCTTTTCTTTCTGTTTTGCTGTTCACATATGCTTAGTAAGGTATTCTGAAGGTTTTACCTTTTACCATTTTACCTTTGTTGTAGGCAGGTGCACACAACTACAGTAGGACTGGATAGAGCAGAGTCCCAATATTTCTTAAGTTGAGCTTTATTGTATTGATCATTACAGATGCACTGTGGCAACTAATACCAACGGTCTGTTCGTCTGGCCTTCCTTCATCCTCCTCTCAGTGCTGATGCTGCTAAAAAAAAAAAAAACCTTTTCAACTAGGTAGAGGACCAGGAGGAAAAACAGGCATAAAAAAAAATTGTAAAAAGGAGCTGCTTTTGTCTGAGGCTTTGTTAATGGAAGTATGCCTGTACTAGGTAAAACTCCTTCTCAGCTCTGTCAACTAACTGCAACATGCATTCATATCTACAGAAAATGACAGAAGGCATATAGAGTTGTGGGTGATGAAGCCAGCAATGGCAATAGCTGAAACAGAGAGAGAAGGTTCCTTCTGTGCCCAAGGAGTAGACCAAGGAAAACTATCATTCCCAGGTCTTCCCTTGGAAGGCCTGCCTCCAAGAAGCTGGTGATCACTCACTTTCCTGTGTCCTAAATGGACCTTTGTGAATGAGTCCAAGGTGGGATTTTCTCTTCCTCCTAAACTCTTTTAACTCTATGATTCTATTATGCTGTTACTGTTCATGAAAGACACAGAAGAGGCACCCAGGAAATCGATGTCCATGCTTACCCCTCTTTGTGGAGTGTATCAGAATACTCTATATCAGTTCTATTATTATATAATGTCCTTTCTTCCTCTCTCCTCCCCTCCCTCTCTTTTTGCACTGAGCTAATTCTTCCTTTTCTTTGATATAGGCATTCCTGGGAACAATTTTTCTCTTAAAAAATATCTGAGTTTGCACTCATTTTTCCTTTTTTCAAAGTTTCTTTTCTACCTTTAAACAACTCCAAACTTTGACATTTATCTATAGTTTCCTGACTATCAGTGGCTTTACCCCTTTTCCTTTCTTTTTTCTCCCCCTTAGACAATGATTTCATCTTTATTCCTTTTATAATTTTGTTCTCCTTTTCTCTCTTTAGGGATTTGTCTTCTTTCCTTAGATGTACAATGTTTTCATCTTGATTCCTTTATAATTTTATGTGCACTGTACTTCATGGGCGATTTCTCTCTGAATCTGTTTAGTAAAACAGTTTTGTATCACTTTGCTACTGTAATTCACCTCCTCAGTATCAGATACTCTTCTGTCATTGTTTAAATGTGCTTTACTCTCACAGAAGCCTACAGAAGATTGGAAGAATGAGCTGTAGTTTTAATTTATAATTTAATCTGTAATCAACTCCCTTCTAGCTGCAGATTTCATCATTGACCCATTTTCATTACTGTCAAAACTCCTAACTGTTTCAAAAATTATTTCCCTGAGGGGCAACAGTGTTCATGTGCAGTTTTGTAACAAGAGGTGGCTTAGTTCAAGCAAACCCTTTTTGTTTTGCCAGTCTCTGGATGTTATTATTTCAGATTCACTATATATCAGGTGTTACTGATTGGCATTTTGGACCAACAGTGATTTAGATTCTATTAAAAAATCTAGGAATCAGTGAAGTCTTGCCAGATCATGTGGCATGTTCCAAGCAATGCCACTGCTTTTAATTGTGCAATTATGATCTTATCTATAATGATTTCATTCAGATAATTTGTCATGTCCTTTTCAAATTGCTCCCAGAGCACCTATCACTACTGGAACCACAGCAGTTTTCTTTTCCCAGAGGTAGTGAATCTTAATTTATAGGTCACAGTATTTCACAATATTTTCCCTCTCTTTGTCTTCAATTCTGCTGTTATTATTTCTGTTTCAGAGTCTACCAGGTTTTCTCAGCTGGAGTTTTAGGGCATCAGTGATTTAGATTCTATCCAAGAATTTAGGAAATAGTGAACTATCTTTGGATAATGTGGCATATTCCAAAGATAGTCATTGTCATCGCCATTATCATCATCATTAACATGATTTTCTTTTTTTTACATACTTGAATACTTTTGTGCACTTACTGAAACCCCTGTGTTATCTCTCTGTGGCCTTATTCATTGCCATGCTTGTTGCTATGGGCCTATAAAGTTTACAGCTAGGGAAAAATTAATAAGGTATACAACCAAAGGTTTTTCCTGTGCAAATGCAGAACAAGATGATAATAGAAGGTAATAGAAAATTAAGGGTGAAAGCACTGAATATCAAGTCGTAACACATGCTAGTGAAAAGGATGAGCCAAAAGCAAAGGTACTGACATTAATACTGTGTGTGTATGTGCCTTCTGGTTGCTTTTCGACTTATGATGATCTCATGAATTTTATAGAGTTTTCTTGGGCAAGGAATATTCAGAGGTGGGTGTGCCAGTTCCTTCCTCTGAAATATAGCCTACACCACCTAGTATCCATTGGCAGTCTCCCATCCAAATACTCACCAGGGCTGAGCCCCTGCTTACCTTCCATGATCAGATGGGATCTAGTGCCTTTAAGGTATTTAGGCAGCCACTGGTGCTGCTAGCAGAAAAATAGAGAACAGGAAAGAGTATGTTTAAGTCAGTAGCCTATATTCAGTGAAACTGGTTGGAGCTGACAGATAAGTAGCCTAAGGTGATTCTACTGACCTGCCCCCAGATACCAGCCTATCTCTGTTGCCGTAGTAACATGAACCAACTTTCTAATAATATACAAGATAAGATTTTAAAGAAAATGATGCAAAAGAAATTGTGCATTATGTACAGGGATGAAAGAAAACAATGAAACTTTTTAGTACAGCAGAAAATCTGTGGAAATGATCTCCTGTAACAAGCATGGATCTTTGCTAATTAAATAAGTTAGCAAATCAAATGTAACAAACTGCTTTCTGGAAAGAAACCGAAGTATGTGCTGGGGATGAGAAAGGAACTTCTTAGTATGCTTTGTCAAGCTATCTGATGAAGGGGACCCACACTCCCTCCACTCCTGCAGCATGCCAGGGATTGGTACCATGTTAGTGCCCATTGGCTACAATTGTTTCTTTCATTCCGGGAAATTTGCCGTGGGTTAGCAGCTGAAGGCTCATGGACTGGCAGCGTTTGTAGATCACCTATCTTAGTCGCACCACATTAGGTGACCTGTTTCTATTGACTGAAGAAGCACATAGTTCCTGAATCTTAGTAGCAATAGACTGAAAGTTGCTGAAAACAAACTTTTTGTGTGGAGCCTAGTATTTCAAAAGGGCAAGAAACTTGACTGTAGGAATAAATAATGGTATCTCTTTCTCATAGTTTTGACGTGGAAAAATATATGTGTGCAAGTGCCTTCAAGTTGCCTTTCAGCTTACAGTAACCCCATGAATTTCATAGTGTTTCTTAGGTAAGGAATACTTGGAGTTGATTTTGCCAGTTTCTTCCTCTGAAATATAGCCTACAGCACCTGGTATTCATTGGTGATCTCCCATCCAAGTACTAACCAGGACTGACCCTGCTTAGCTTCTAAGATTTTTTTATTTATTTATTTATTTATTTATTTATTTATTTATTTGTATCCCGCCTCTCCATATGGATCGAGGCGGTGAACAACTTACAAATAGCATGTATTTCGAACATTTCTATACATGCCCCCAACAAGCTGGGTACTCATTTTACCGACCTGCGAAAGAATGGAAGGCTGAGCCAGGATCTGGTGCCTTTAGAGTATTTAGTCCATGGGAAAATATACTTTGCCAAAATTTTTGGTGTCTCTTCTCAGTGGCTGCCATTTTTCCTTTCCCAAGGAAAAAAAGTGTACTGTGTTAGTATGTCTTGCTATATAAGTATTAAAAAGTTGGTTTTTAAGCAGCTCCACAGCCAGAAATTCCTTGTATCTTTCTTGAATGTTGTTATCAAATTAAGCTATTCTAATGTAAGCTTTGCATCACCACTGATGAGGTAGCGGCTTTAGAGATCTGATGTGTCAACATTGAAAGAAGGTATAATCCTGACCTTCTTTACCTAATGTTTTAAATAATTTATTTCATTTTAGCTGCTGCATCAACCATAGGACTAGATTTCTTTGCATAGAACATGATAAACTCTGCTACAAATGGAAAAGTACTGGTATAAGATGCTTCTCTAGTGTTCCACCGCTGTAACAATATGGGCAGCATATTTGCAGCTGAAGAAAGAAAATAAACTCATTTGAAATGTGGTGCTGGAGAAAACGTCTGTGGATACTATGTACTGCTAAAAAGACAAATAAATGAGTACTAGAGCAAATCAAGCCTGAACTCTCTGTGAAAGCCAAGATGACTAAATTGAGACTGTGATACTTTGGACATATCATGAGAAGACATGACTCACTAGAAAAGACATAGTGCTTGTTAAGGCATACAGTAATTTTTACACCCTTTGACCACATTTTTCCCATTGATCCATCTGTATATCTCAAATTCTTAGCTGACTTTATCATACAATCTTTAACTTGTTTCTCTTCGAACTCAGTTTTTAACAAAAGTTTATACACCAACATTTGTTGGCAGATTTTAGTTAGACTTTGAATGGAACTTGTCTCTGTGCCTTGAAACATACACTCTCTGTCCCTATTGATTTATTTCTCCCAAGTGCTTTACAAGCAGATTCCCCCTCCCTTTCTAAAACTGTGGGGGTTCATCAGCAAAAGAATTATCTGTCATCCATTCATCTCTTTTATCTAAAAGTGCTACATGGAAAGTCTAGGAGTTCCACGTGGATGCCAATCTGACTTGGTTCAAAGATGAGACCCCATTCATTACAGATTTTCCTATGTCTCTTAATGTAGGCACCTCTAGGGTCTGTTGAAAGAGTTTTTTCTTGCAACTGTTGCTTCACATAATATTTGATATGTTCTCCTCATGAGAAAAGCAAGCAGCAACTATCCTACAAAAAATTGAGAAAGGAAAAATAAAGACAGCTCCACAACTGAGGTTCTGAGAAGGCCGGATCTCATGTTACCACCAGCTACACCACTAGTGGTCACAGAATATACTTTGGTTTCTCTTCAGATGGTATAAATCTTTCACCTTTTACAGAATACCAAGTATTTTATTTTGATTGTCTTTGATGCAAAAGGGGGTGGCCATACAGATATCCTAGGCCCTTTTCGCACGTTACCCATTTGCGCGGCTGGGGGGCGTCTTGTGCGAAAAGCCTCAGCAGGAACGCTACCACTTCCTTGCTCCTTCATCCCGCAGCTCACTTCCTGGTCACGCGACCATCACGCTAGTGCCCCTTCCTTCCTTCCGCAGCACAGCCTGGGAGCTGTAGGCTGCGCTGGGGGAGGAAGCGCGACCGGATCGGCTTGTCCGACGCACCGCACGGCAGGTAAGTGTGCGAGGGCCCCGGGAGCATTGCGCGACCACGCAGTATTTTCAGCTCCCAGCTGAAAATAAAAAAATTTATGCGCAGCCTGCTTTAGGCTCGTGAGCGTCTCATGAATGGGAGTGCGTCATATGGACCGACACTCCCATTCACGCAATGCTCAAGGGGCTCTCTCACAACAGAAACTGCATGCGAAAAGGGCCCTAGTCCTGAACCATTTAAGGCTTTTATAAGAAATAATCACCACCTTTGTACAGTGTAATATGATCAACAGAACATTTGACATAAAGCAGCAATTGAATCCACAGGTGACTAAACCATGTGTAACTGTGGCCAGGTACACCTTCTTGAGGAAGCAATGCAGCTGGTACAGCAGTTGACATGTGGAAATGCACTCATAACCACACTGGTCTACCTTGGTTTACCAAACTGCTACATCCACATAGAACCTGGGAGTACCCCAAGCTGCAAAGCTGATTTTTCAGTGGAAAAGGAACCATATCCAGAACAAGTTATAATTCTAAATTTGGGTCATTGATTTCCTTGAATCAGTATACTTGTCTGGATTAAACCTGAGCATGTTATACCTATTCTACCACAGCACCCAAGCAGTGATTTGAGATTAGCACATCCTATGTGGCAGCACTTCCAAAAGAGAGATAGAGTTCCATGCTTTCAGTGTATTGACGGTACTTAAAACTACTGATTACCTCTCCTAGCAGCTTCATTTAGATCTTCCATAGGATGGAGGCTTAAGGAATCCTGTTGACTGGTGGACGAGAGGTTAAATAATAATTTCCCGGCACTATCTTCTGTCACATCTAATCATGTACAGCAGATGGTTTGGAAACCACGACCAAAGTGTGTCTTTAAGCCTGATACCAAGTCAGACTATGCAGAGGGATATCATGACTGATTGAAGGTCACTGAGAGGCAACAGAACCACAGAGACTCACTGTGCTCTCTCAATGCCACCTGCTATACCAGTCAAAGACTTTTTATTACCCAAAGTCTGCTCAAGCCTGAATGGGAAAGATTCTAAATAATCAATTTCATTCAAGAAAGCTTGAGTTGAATACACAAGATACTCAGGTGGCCTTCCATCCAGGCACTGACCAGACCTGAATTGACTTAGCTTTGGTAATGATGTTTCATCCTCTATCTTTAAATTATATCCTAGGACCTATATGACTTTATTTGTTTTCTTATTTCACCATTTTACATAGCATTTCCATTGCACAAAGAACATTCAAACCAGTTTACAGTATCTAAAACCCATACAAATATTCCAGTAACACCAATAAAACAATAAAAAAAAATCAAAACATCAGACCCACAATAAAATTGAGAGGAATATATAAGAACATACAGCAGGCAAGTCAGATACAAGAGTTGTAGTAATAGTAGCAATAATAGTTATTGTTACTTGCTAACAAAACGGCTTTGACTTATGGCAACTCTGTGAATGAGATTTCCAAGAACTGTGGCCATCAACAGCCCTGCTTGGGACTAGCAAACTCAGGTGTTTATTAAATTAACACATAGGTAATGTGATCTTCCTCTTTTCCTTCCACCTTCCACTCTATAGATGCAAGCTATATCTCTTTAAATTGCCTATCCTATCCAAAAGTAAAGATTCAGGAGATACGTTACCATTTGTATTGGAACATCCCAAAACCTTCTCTAACACAGCTTTCCACAATAGTCAAGTGATGTATACTTATTTTTTCCATACATCTCCATCTTGTTGATAGATTTTTTTTTCACAGAATCATAGAAATGTAGAGTTGGAAGAGACCCCAGGGGCCATCCAGTCCAGCCCCCTGCCATGCAGGAACACCCTCAAAGCACTCCCGACAGATGACCATCCAGCCTCTGCTTAAAAACCTCCAAAGAAGGAGACTCCATTACACTCCGAGGGCAGCATATTCCACTGCCAGACAGCCCTGATTTTTGTGGGAAGTGGGAGTGGGGAGGCTTTGTCTGCCAGATTTATGTGAGCTAAACTACTCTTTTATACAGGAACTCTGCTAGAACAAAAAGTTGGCAACATTAAAAATGAATGCTAATGCTTATAATTACCTAAATAAGTTTTAAAATTCATCTTGAATGTTGTGCCTAGCATTTTCATAGGATGTTAACCAGTTTTAGTGCAAGAATATCAGTCTGTGGATGGCAACATAAGTATACTCAGTATTGGATCATGAAATTAGCTGTAAGACAAGTGTAATACATTGTTTTGCCCTTCTTTTTTTGTGACAGCTCCAGTTATTGCTCATCTAGTTGAGCCCCCATATTATCACAGAGTTTTCTCAACTAATGCCACTAAAAAGCTATGTGGATGACATTATAATTTCAAAATGTGACATGTATACTTTATCAGAGTGTGTCTCTGGAGACAGTGTTAGGATGTTTGGAAAAAATGAAACAATATTAGCACTAAGCACTTTACCATTAAGTTACTGAAGGTATATGGAACAAAAACTGATTTCATAAATAAATGCTTAGCTGCACATATGTGTAAGCAAGAAGCACCAATCTGAACTTTAACCCTGTTCCATTATTTCTTTTTATAGACAACAGATAACACAGCACGGGTCCACAGTTTGTGGTTAATAAGGTGTTAATTACTGGTGTTGACTCCTTGGGATTTCTCTGATTCGTTCCTGAAATTTGCATAAAGTAGGTCTTTGTATGGGGAACCAGCTGTGTGCAGCTGCGACTGGAACATTGCCCCTTAAATTTTATGGAAATTGAATTGTTTACTCAAACTGTTCTGCTGGCACCTGGACCTTTTATGGTGATTCTATTTGGAAGTGGCTACTAAACACTTTCATTCCAAGTAACAAGCAGTTTGGGTTTTTAAAAAGTCCTCCATTGTGTTTGCAGGGTATGACTTCAGCAGGCCAAGTATGGATGCTAAGATGCAAATGTTATTGTGTTTTGCACCTGCTTCCTATTTCTTAAAATTTTGATGCAATGTAGGTTGACTAGTGAAATTACTCAAATTGTTATGTGAATTTTAGGCTGATACAATAAATAATCTAAAGGTAAAAGATACATTCTGTCTGATAAAGCAGCTATGCCATTTTGCTTAAAAAACCTTGATGCACCTTAAGGGCCATTTGCAAGAAGGTTGCTCAAGTGGGAACTAAAAGTCTTTTTTTTTTTTTCCCATCCATCTTACCAGAAACTGGTAAGGAGCCGTGGTGGCGCAGTGGTTAAATGCTAGTACTGCAAGCCACAAGGTTGTGAGTTCGATCTTGCCCAGCTCCAAGGTTGACTCAGCCTTCCATCCTTTTGCAGGTCAGTAAAATGAGTACCCAGCTTGTTTGGGGGCATGTATAGAAATGTTTCGAAATACATGCTATTTGTAAGTTGTTCGCCGCCTCGATCCATATGGAGAGGCGGGATACAAATAACTAAATAAATAAATAAATAAAAAACGGGCATGTGTGGAAAGGAATACATGTGAAATGTGGAAACAGAACAGTTTTGCATTTTGTACTTTTCTGGAAGACCTTTAAAAAGCATAATGTAATACCAATTGAAAGGCACATCCTATAATAAAATGCTTTCTGACTGGGAAAATTCTGTTTCTCCAAAGAAAAATGATCCACTCAAGAATGGACCAAAAAGCAACATTCAGTGATTATCATATTTATAACTATGAATACCTATGTAGTTTAGACAATATTCACCCTTCCAAAATTTTTGTGAATCTCTGGGAAGAATAAAATGGAATAGGAAGGAGAGAAATGTTTTTTGTTTTGTTTCTTTTTTTTAAGGGAAATGAGATACATATTGGGAGGATTGGATACCTTCATAGATGTGTACAAAACTGAGGCCCTTTCCGCAACTCACCTTTTCTCAGTGCTGGGTGCAGTGCTCGCGCAAGCAGCCTCCGGAGAGAGGCTCTTGTGTCCAGGGTCCTTCAGCTCCACACGAGCTGCCTGCTCACGTGAAAGCCCCACCTATTCCTTTTGCAGTGCAGCCTGGGACCTTCCCAGGCTGCACTGAGACACGAAGTGCGACCGGCCCGGATCCCAAGGCTCTGCACGCATGGCAAGTGTGCATGGGGTCCCAGAGCTATGCGTGACCGCGCACTATTTTTGGCTTAAAGCCGAAAATGAAAAAATGGCTGAGTGGTGCCTGCCAGGCCCCGAAGCGTCATGCAGATGTGAGTGCATCGTGTGGACTGCTCCTCACATTTGTGCGATGCTCGAGGGGCCCTTTCGCATGGAAAATGCTGTGCGAAAAGGGCCTGAAGCTTTCTTGGCACCATCATCATCATCATCATCATATTTATTTATTTATTTATTTGTATCCCGCCTCTCCACATGGATCGAGGCGGTGAACAACATGAAATACATTATATATTACAAATAGCATGTATTACAATGTGTTTTTAGCTAATTGCCCCCAACAAGCTGGGTACTCATTTTACCAATCTGTGGAAGGATGGAAGGCTGAGTCAACCTGGAGCCCGGCAGGATCGAACTCACAACCTTGTGGCTGCAGTACTGGCATTTAACCACTGCGCCAAGATTCTTGTGCTTATTTTCTGCTAGTTTTGTTATCTGTTAAAGTCACAGGACCTGCCATCTCCCAAAATAAAATCTGAAAAATCTAAAAGGGACACTCTAGGATAACAATTCAATAAAGTGAACAAAGGCTAGTAACTATTTCAGGAGGTGCTGATTTCCAGTTGAGTAATTATTTGGTTACAAAAGGACACATAAATGTAACTTTTGTGACTTAAATTATAGCAAAAGAGAATAAAGAGCCATTATTTACAAGCCAAAATGTGTACAAAAAGGTTTTTTTTAATGGTTTATATGGACATTACTCAGGCTAAGTGGCAGAATGAAGTTAAGAGAACCACTGTAATGCTGTGAAGAACCATACTTTGACATATGAGGCTGCCTGACCTCTAGGAGCTTCTGGAGTGGCACTTCTCTCTGTCCCACTGCCTTCACAGGCAAGGCTCTTTGGAGCACGGGAGAAGGCCTTCTCTCTGGCTGCTCCCACACTTTCAGTCTCCCTTCCTAGGGAAATTAGGATGATTTCTTCTTTGTTTTCCTTTTGGAAAGACCTTTCTTTTCCAGAAAACTTTTGGAAACCAACAAAAATGGCTTTTATAGTTCTGTAATTCTGATTTTGTGTTGTTATTTAATGTGATTTTAATCTTGATTTTGTTTGGCTTTTTAGCTGTGGTTGATTCTCCACATATGCTAGGGTTAGGGACTCAGGACTCCCACAGAAGTGGAAAACCACAAATAGCAGAATGTATGTCTGTAGGAAGGCGAGTGAGGTATGGTGGGGAGAGTGGGTACTCAGGGTCCAAACCTGAGTGTCTGAGGAAAAGAGGTGGATTGTCATCATGGTCCTATATTTCCTCTCTCCCTCCTATCTCTTTGTGTGATGGGCATCAGGAGAGGGTCTCTGGTGCTGAGAAATCGTGGTGCAAGCTCTCCTCAGCTAGCTAGGCAGTGGCTGGAAGAGGCACTGAAAGGTTTACCTGGAAAAGAGGCACTTGAGGTTGGGGGGGGCAGGGGTTGGAGAAACCTCCAAAAATCAAATCCATTCAGCCCATAGATGTAGAAAGACAACTGTATATGTGCTTTATTGTATTATATCTTTCTGTCCCAGACTGGGGAAAAAACAAGTTATAAATAAAGGGATGGATGGAGCGATGGATGGATTCTTAAATATGCTGAGATTCATATTCATGCTTAGTCATGAAGTTTACAGTGTGACCTTGGTCCAGTCTCTCTCTCTCCTTTCTATCTCACTCCCTTCCACAGACATACACATAAGCTCGCTTCCCACACAGGGTTTTGCCATAAGGATGAAGGGAAAGTTTGTATAGTTCACATTTTACCAGATTTGCAGTTTCCAAATCAACATATGAATCAAAAGACTGTTCTCCTTTAGTATTCGTGCTTTTCAGAATTTAGAAGGCAGTTCACTGAACAAAAAAAGTACTCAAAAGGCTATATTGATGATGAATGTACAAAACAGAATTATATTAAAGAAAACAGCTTCAAGCAAACCTGCGTACAAATATTTATATGCAGGTATATATCAGTTAGAAGTAGATGTGTTCTTTGGCATTGCTTCCATAATGATGATGATGATGATGATGATGATTATAAATGGTACCAGACAGAGAAACAACATGGAAGGAATAGAGATATGTTCCTCAATTGCACACACACACACAAAAGAAAATATAAAAATAGAAGAGCAGTTCAACATTTTTTTTAGCAAACTTTTAATCCAAAAATAACAACATGCACATGTAAAATGAAACAACTAGGCCAGGCAAGCTTTGCATAAATAAAAATATTTTGAACCTTCTAGAAACCACCCAATGGCTCCTTCCAAAATGCATGCAGGGATAACTTTTTGTTTCAGTAGCTTCCACTTTTCTTTTATATCCATTTTGGTGATAACACCAAGCAAGATATATGCTTTTTTGACATGTTGAAGTGAGCTACTGAGGCAACCTGCTCTCCTCTTTTCTCTCTGCTTTGCTGTTCAGTGTCTGGAAGCAGCTGCTATTTGCCTTACCTGTTGCAGGCAGGGATATGTAGTTAATTATGTTAGGATCAGCTGGAGTAGAATCCTATTCTTTCCCAACTCAACTTTATCACATTGTTTACTAGAAACATGGTGCTGCAACCCAATTCCAAAAATCTGTGTTTTTCTAGCCCTCCTTTGCCATCCTCCTAGTGCCAATGCTGCTAAAAATTTCCACTTAGACAGTGGAGAAAAAAGGGGGGGCTTTGTTAACTCAGAAAGAAAGAAAGAAGGAAAGAAAGAAAGATTGATTTGTATGGAATCATTCCAATAAAAATATTATAATAGAAGTGAGTCAATTTACTTAGTTATTCCTTTCTATCCTAATCAGAAGACCTTTGATGAGCAACTTTAAATAAATATTTGAGGCGCTTTAGCATTTTAAATTTTGAGTTTAGTCTTGGTGGTCCACAGTAACAAAAAATATTTAAAGCAAGTCCATAGTAAAGTAAAAGTCAAGAACCAATGCTTCACATCATTTCTGTACTATAATTGCCTCAAAATGCAATAGTAACTTTGACATTTAATTTGCATATCCCAATTTTCTAGGCAAGATATTCTCCTTTACTAGAGATACAGAGATCATAGTTGGGGTTCGCCACTAATAGATCAGTGGTAGATGGCAGATATCTTGAATGAAAAAAATGTACTCCCCCATGAATACAAACCTTTCTCTCTTTCCTGGGTGGGGGCAATTAACAATTCCTAAGGCCATTGAGAGCCCTTCCCAGACCTTTAATGATGGCTATATTTAACATGGAGTTCAAGCAGATGTGGAGAGGGGACGAAAATTCTATCCTGAGAAAAGCCATGCTGAATCAAAGCATCAAACATTTTTTTTTCTTTTTATTGATTTTATAGCGTAACATCATTCCTGATCCCCCTGCCAGGCAGCAGTACAGAAATTACTTTTCAATAAAGTTCCGTGGCCTTATTACCAAAATAAAAGATGTCAAAAGTATTTGCTTACATAGTCAGCCAAAAAGATTTGAATGCCTTTGGAAATAAAGAATTAAAAGCAAGCAAGCAAGCAAGAAAGAAAGACTAATTAAAGAAAAAAAAAAGAATGACTTTGAACGACTAACATTATCACCCTGACCCGTATATTGAACAGAAGATTTCTAAATCACAGACAGATTGTGTTTTTCTTTCTTTCCTTTGGCTCCTTGAATTTTGTTAGCTAATTTTTCTATCGGAGCTAGTTGCCACACCTCATTATACCTGGTTCTCACAGATAACCCCTTTAAATCTTTCCAAAATTAAATGATGACCATTCACGAAGCTACTAATAAATCACCAGTCAATTATTAGTGGAATGCTTTTGCATTGTCTAAGGATCCAACATTTTGTTCAAAATTAGGCAAGCCTAATGAAGCCCATTAGTAGGGTAAAAGTGTCACTTTACCATTCTTTTCACGTCTCCCTACATCTGATATACTAAGAAAATCTGTCTGTGATGCTGGAGGTGAAAAATTACTGTTGTGATCAGTAGCCATTGATAAACCTAAACTTTATGAATTAAGGCCTTCCAAGTCAACAGCCATCACCATCTCTTGGGGCAGCGAATTCCACATCTTTTTAGTTTTACAATATTCTTTTTCAGGTATAGCAATGAGAAATATACTTGGCATTCTAGATGTGTTCACACAGTGGATTTGTATTAAGGGCAATATGGCTGTTGCCGTTTTATTTTTGTTTTGTTCCTTTTTTCTAATATGTCCAACATGAAGGTTGCCTTCTTAAAGGAAGCCATAGGCAAGGTTGACATCATTCATCACATTATCTAGTGCATCCACAAGATTCCATTCTCCTTCAGTGCTGCCAGATCAGATCATGTCAAGGTATATGTGAAAGCTGATATGTTTTTGCCCCAGTGTGTTTCATTTTACACTTACTTACATTGAATCTCATTTGCCATTTTAATGCTTGTTCTTCCAGTTCTGAAACTCTTCGCAATTCATTTTTGTTCTCTCTACCCTAAATAAGTTTGTGTCATCAGCAAACTTGGCTATCTTACTTCTTACCATTCCCTGGGGTGATCTTGGGTTGAATAGGTTGATGCATTAGGTATTAGTTTTGCTGTTATTTACACCGTTTATATTTTCTTTTTTAAAAAAGAATTTTTTTTTTTACCAAGAACAGAGAAGCTGTTGACATTCCCTCTTCTGCATAATCTTTGTAGTCTGGTTATTGTAGAGATGATAGTACTAAGGTTTAATGGTGCCACAGAGAAACTGTTGTGTGCCAAGTTAAATTTTTATTTGCATGATTGAATGCAGATGTATAGGATGCCATTTTCAGTACATGGGGAAAACAACTAGAGACCTTCTTCAGGAATAATAGGTCTGCAGTCCTGACCAGGAAGCCTGAGAAACCAATAGCTAGATATTTTAACTAGGAATGCCACAGACTCTCTGATTTGTGACATTTCTTTCAAGTACTTTGGATATATGGAAGAATTTCTAGATTCATAGATTTAAGGCCTTAATTCCATATGATTTTAGCTTAGAAGACAATACATAACACCATCATCCACTTAAGAATTTTGGCAATGGAGAGTTTTAAAATGCCACTTTGGATACATCTTATATTTGTTTTCAGCAGCTGAAGAAGGCAGTAGCTGAAACACTTTGCTCTTTTATTATGTTCTATTTGTTAATCATTCTAATATATATATATATATTTAGTGATTATCTCCTTCAGCTATCTAGGACAAATGAGTCAGAACTGTTGTTTGTTTGTGTATGTCTCCTGTATGTACATATCCATATATACATGCAGATATATATACATATTTATTGGCATGATGGACAAATAGAATTTAATAGTTTAGCTAATACGCGATATGTTTTGACTGTCACCTTTGTCTGTTGCTTAAAAGTTATTTTAAATAAGGTTGAAGCATTTTGCTTTCTAATTAAATGGTCAAGTTTTGTTTGTTAATCCTTCCAATAAATGTGTGTGTGTGTGTATGTCTGTGGGTGGCTGGGTGGGTGGGTGTGGGTGGCTGGGTGGGTGGGTGTGGGTGTGTATACAAACGCACATAAACATATATACAAATGAGAACAAACTCCTAAGTTCAGTTTGTTTGCTTTTAAATCACCAATAGATGCATATATGCTGTTTGTTTGATTGTCAACCGTGTGTGTGTGTGTGTGTGTGTGTGTGTGTACATATAGGATATGTATATATCCTGTTGAAATCATTTGGACTTTGGAGTAAGTATTGTGAAACCAGAGTGAAAAAACTAGCATTCTTTTTTTGATCTGCTAAGGAAGTAAGATTGCCGTGCTTACAATTCTAGTGACACAGACTTGTGTTCTTTCTGTGTGTGCCTGCAGACAGTGCTGATCTATTATTCCGAGAGCAGCCAGTTTGATTCACCAGAGCACTGCAGGCAGAAACAGCATGCACAGCAACAGCAGACCTGCACTTATCCATTTTGCCTGATTGATTAGGTTTGGGATGTAAATTGCCAGCTCTTAGACCTTGTTCCTGATGCATTTTCAAAGCCTCTGTGTGGTGCTCTGTGCTTGTGTGTGTGTGCAGGCACGTGTGCGTGTTGATATTCTGTTATTAATGAGGAGACTATTGGAGAATTAGAAATTAATGTATGTAAATTAAGATCATAAAACATTTTAAAGAAAACATGAGCCTTAACAGGGTTTGAAATAAGAGATAGCTTGAGGCCATGGCTGTAACTAACAGGCCATTTAAATATTATTAGCATTAGGCCCAGTGGAGTAGTAGTAAAAGTACAGCTGCAGTTGCATTTCTGAATCCAAGCTAGCATCTTCTGTGAAATTTTACTCTAGCAGTTTCAGCTGTGAGCTGTGCTAACTAATTCTGATCTTTTCCTCCACCCACTGTAAATGCTGCCACAAAAATCAACTAGCCTTGCGCTATGCCTGAGGCAGAATTTACAGGGCTTTTTTAATTTTGAAAAGAAATGTTTATAGGAAAATAATTTAATGCATATTGGAGCATTATTAGAAATGACACGCTCCTGCATTATTTACATCCAAGATTATAAATCTCTTGCATATTTACTCAGCCCTCCTTTTTTTGCCTTCTAAGGATGCATCAAGAAAGAAAGAGAAAATATATGCAGAATGTATTGTTTCCTTTTATCCTGGTATCTCCCTACAGTATAAACCACTGGGCTTATACAGTATTGATAGTTGTGAAAAGATAAAGATTTCTTTAAGGGGATAACCTCTTACTATGAGAGACATTTGAAGAAAGATTGCACAAGAGGAATATTGTTGAAAGCATCCTGAGTGTGTACATAGTGACATACTGAAGAGTAGCTACAGCTTGATGATTTTGATTATCCTGTGCCACAAGAGGGAAGTGTATCATCCTCTATATGTTGTTGAATTACCACAACCAGAATTCTTCATCAATGTCTAAGTTGACTAGAGCTGCTGAGAGTTACAACTGCATAACATCTGGAAGGCTGCACAGCTCCCAGCCCTTTCCTCACATTAAAAACACCTTGACCTAATTTCATTTCTTTGTTTCATTTCTTTGCTAGAGTAGACCCATCAGATCAATGAATGTTACATAACTGTAACAGGGTAAATACAGAAGAAGGTATTTTCACTCCTAAATGCTTCACCAGTACAAAGTCATAATAATATGTAGATATACAGATATGTTCCAGTTCTCACTCCTTTTTCTTTCCCTTTCCTTTCAAAATCTACTATGTAAGCAAAGCTTGTGTCCTATGGAAGCAATGTTATTGTTTATGCATCACGTCTCTTTGTGAAATTAAAAAAATACTTTTTTAAAAAAAATGCTAGTCAAAATTTGCACAATGGCTTACACTAGACAGTTTGTTTAATTGACAGGGCAACTGCAGCTTTGTTTAATTACACCTTTTTTCTTAACTGTCATCAAGTGGATTCGATTTATGGTGTCCCTATGAATGAAAGATCTCCAAGTGACCTGTTATTAACAGCCTGCTCAGGTCTTGTAAACTTAGTCAAGAGAACTACACCCTTAAGGCCATTTCCACCCTACAATGTTATTGTGCTATCCACTTCCAACATCTTGTGGAATTCTGGGGTGTGTAGTTTACTGAGGTCAAAGAGCTCTCTGGCTGAGAATTCTAAATGCCCCTCCCTAAACTGCAAACCCCAGGATTCCATAGGATGTTGAAAGTGGAATAATAGCACTATAACAGTATAGTGCAGAAATGGCCTTAGGGGTGTGGTTTCCTTGACTAAAGCCCTTTCCGCATCTTACCTTTTTCTGGCACTGAGGTGTGGGGATCGCACGAGCAGCCTCTAGCAGGCTCTCGCATCCCCGCTGCTTCAGCTCTGCACGAGCTGCCTGCTCGCGTGAGAGCCCCACCTCTTCCTTCCGCAGTGCAGCCTGGAAGTTTCCCAGGCTGCGCTGGGGCAGAAAGCACGACCAGTGCGGCTCCGGAGGCTCTGCACACCAGGTAAATGCACATGGGGCCTGAGAGCAATATGCGATTGCGCACCATTTTTGGCTTCCAGACGAAAATGAAAAGGTGCATGACCAGCGCCTGCCGGCCCCTGGAGCATCATGCGATTGTGAGTGCATCATGCAGATCGCTCCTCACAATTGTGCGAGGCTCCAGGCGCCCTTTCACATGGCAAATGCTGTATGGAAAGGGCCCATGTCTATCCATCTCTAATGCAACTTTCCTCTAGGCCTACTGCTTTCTGTTTTGCCAAGCATCATTTTCTTTTCTAGTCAGTCATGTCTTCTCATGACATGTCCATAGTATGACAGTCTCAGGCCATTTCCACACAGGGTGAGGGAATCGCCCAGTGCCAGTACTTACTGGACTTCTTGGCTTCACACTTGGGTCCAGGCTGGTCTGGAGCAGTGCATGGCCACCACTCCGCACTGCTCTGGGGATGAAAATGGTAGCTTCCAGTTGGTCGAGGCTCTCCACCAACCACTGAAGCTCGCCAGCCTAAAGCCCGCCCCTGGCAGATCACAGGCTTGCACTGGTGTGAGACTGTAAATCTGCACTGGAGCGCGGGCATGGAGTGGCGCACTCCGTGCTTTTGAAAGACCTGTTTCAAGCAGTCTTTCAAAAACACGCTGGACGACCACTTCGGGTCATTCCAGAGTGGCCTGAGGTGCGGAACTACACCAAGTAGGTCCAACCCAGTCCACTCCCAGGTGCAGACGTCGTCCCTGGAGGACGCTCTGTACCATTTCTTTAAGCCAGTGCGGAAATGGCCTCAGTTTAGTCATCTTGGCTTCTAGGGAGAGGTCAGACTTGATTTGCGCTGTAATATCGACAGAACTCTCCTACAGGACATCTCAAATGAGTTGATTCTCTTCCTGTCTTCAGTCTCCAGCTTCCACATCCCTATATAGAAATAACAAACATGATAGCATGGGCAATTCTGAATTACCTCTATCAAATAATTATTTCTGCCCAAATAAACTAATGCCCTGGTTGCCTGAACAGATTCTCAAACTTCTGTGAGACAAAGCTGTGTCAAATTAATTGGACTTGACACAGGTTTTAGATTAAAAGTGTTTTATACTAGAGCAATGGTTTTCATTCTTCTATAATCTAGATGTTTTGAAGCTGAACTCTAAAATATCTGGAGGATCAGAATCTGACAATCTGAGATAGTTCTAAATATCTCTAATTTTAGTCTTTAAGTAGAAACTAATCATTTCAATAGGACAGATACAGTATACATCACTGCTTTTTAAAGAGTTCTGCTTTTGGCAGTGGTTGCTGCTTTTCTTTCCTTCCAGGATTGTACATATGTTGGTCCCGAATTCTTGCATGTAAAATGAAGATGCTGCAACACTGTTTAGCAGATCTGACCGTGTGACGTCATTATTGAAGTTAACCAAGGACAACTGAAAATGAATACGAATATGAGGAAAGTAAATGGATTCCAGATAAACTTTGGAAGAGGGGGTTAGCGTTAGGCACTGTCCAAAGTGTTTGCAGAACTGTGTAATTTTAGCTCTGTTTTGTATTTCCTTCCTTCAGTGACTTCTACACCTAGCTTCACAAAATAATTTCCCAAGACATTGAGACAGATATGTGCAAGAGGTCTTTGGTCACCTCTTGCATTTGTTGGGGGTTGGGGGAAATTTTGTATCTGCAAACCCCACATGGGTTGAGCACTGTGGCTATAATTTTGTGTGATTTGAAATGATGTTTCAGGGGCATTTGGGGGCATTTTACTGGTCTGTGAGATTGCTCCCCAGAAAGAGATTTTTAAGTTTTAAAAAATGGATTTTTTTTTTTTACTGATTGGTGTGTGTGTGTGTGTTGGGGGAAAGCTAGGGATGTAGGAGACCCCAAGGACAGCAGAGGTTCCCCAAGTTTCCCACACAGGTTCAATCTCTGACCTAGAATTAACTGATAAGCCCTGTGTAAAGAGCCAAAAATCATTACCACTTCTCAGGAACAGTTAAGTGCCCTTAGTGCTCCTTCCTGAGTATATGTGTGAAGGATTCTCTTGCGTCCATATAACTGAATACTAGCACACTAAGTAATCATCCCATTTCCTGTCTGAAAAACAAATGTAGCCCAATGGATAAATAGAGAATTGGTTGAAGATTTGGAAGTCGTTGGTTGAAATCCCACTTAAACTATTAATTCACTTGAATAGCCCTCTGTGAGTAATCTCTGCTCCAGCTTTGTGCTAGCTCTATTTGCAATATCCAAATTTTATACTCATGTATCATCACCTTCACAGTGGAACGCCAAATTTGTTTAATACACACTGGTGTTGTGCTTGGAACATCAGTGAGTACGTGCTATTCCAAGCACACATTTGCTGTAGGCATTCTTAGAATCAAGTCACTGGTGGCCAAGAGGTGACAGAAGGAGAACATATACCTTGTGTGATGAAAAAAGACAACACAAAAAGTGTTGTAACTTGAAGGTGCATGAGGAATTTTGAAGACATGAAGAAAAAGGAATCACAGTGGACGTATACATAAGCCTTGGACTTCTCACCTTTCACATATTGCGGTTCCCCTGATATCTATTTGATATGATGAGCCAAAAGTAAGCAGCGTCTATAAGTCTGAAATTTCCTTGGCTATGATTGTAGCATTGCCTTGGGAAAACAGAGAAGAAATAAAATGTTAGAACAAAGATGATTGAAACTGCTTTCTGGAACAGCTGGATCTATAGGCAACTGGAGTCATAGTGAGATCTAGTGGTAATAGGCCAACAGGGGAGTTTGTTCTTAGGAAATTAAAAAAAAAATCTGTGAAAAGATGTTAAAATTAAGTTATACTTTTAAAGTACTTGAAACAATGATGTTCTTTCCAGGTAGGAAGAAGACAACAAAAGAGGAGACCTATATCTTGTAGTTAAAGCTGGAATATAAGAAATACTAAACAAAGAAAGTATTCCCACCCACCAACAAAAGATTCAAATTAGAGGAAAAATTATAAATACATATTAGTAGGAACTTCCTGACAGTCACACCTGTTCAACAACAAACACATTGTCATCTGAGAAGATGATGGCCTCTACTTCACTGGAACAATTTGAGGGGAGTTATTAAATAGATTTCCAATGGCCATATTTCAGGGATTGTGGATTCCTACTTTAGCAGCTAAATTGCACTTCCCACTGTACAATACTGCATTATGATTCAGTTATATTTCTCGAAGTTAGCAACTTCTTGGTTGTTTTTTTAATTTTAATTTTTAGCACAGAATTGCCCAGAATTGCATTCAAGGCTGTCATCTTAAGGAAAAAGAGGTGGAAAGATGGGAAAGTGTTTATTAGACGGCATTTTTATTATTATTTTTATTATTGTTATTTTGTCTCAATTAAGAACCAGCATAGTGTAGCGGTTTGACCATTGGATTACAACACTGGAGACGAGGGTTCAGTTCTCTGATCAGCCATGGAAACCCATTGGGTGACCTTGGGCCCATCATATACTCTCAGCCCTAGAAAACCTCATGATAGGTTCAACTCAGGATCACCATAAGTCAGAAACAACTTGAAGGCACCTAACGATGAAAACCTTAACATAAATATGATGTAACAATGGTTTTTCTTTAATTGTAACAGTACTGTGGTATATATATTTGGATTATTCAATTATTTGCAATTGTTTGAAATGGTCAGTAGACTAATTCAATAAACTGATTGACCTATCTAGCACATCACTGTATAATATAATTCTTTAGGGATTTTGTATACTCTTTGAAATATTTAAGTAGAGTAGGGAAGAAAGACCATCAATATTCAGTTTGTAATAGCTTTTTTTTTTTTTGACGTTTTTACCCTGAAGGAACACTTGAAATAATTTTCACATCTCAAGAAACCCGTGCATAAAATATTATGTCAATGGCTCAAAAAAAATTTTTTTTTCCAATTACAATCTCTCGCAGAACCCCTAGCAACCTTTCTTGGAACCATGAGGTTCTAGGCAACCTTGCTTGAACAAGCCAGGTCTAAAAGTTCATCTTAAATAAAGTTAATCTCATTTCATTGTGGGAAACCTGAGCTAAGAAAGGTAATCATCTGCTGGTGTGTCATGCCATACAATTAGGCCATAGCTTGATCTAAGGTGATCTATATTAGTAATACACAGAAACACAGAGCTGGAAGATACCACAATGGCCATCAAGTTCAACCCCCTGCCATACAAGAACAAACACTCAAAGCATCCTCAGCAAATGGCCATCCAGCCTATGCTTAAAACCCTCCAAAGAAGGTGACTCCACCACACTTCGAGGCAGCCTATTCCACTGTCAAACAGCTATGACTGTCAGGAAGTTCTTCCTGATGTTTAGATGAAATCTCTTTTCCTATAGTTTGAATCCTGTAGATTGAATGAAATATGAATATTTCATTCCTTTAAAAAGCCGAGGACAATGAAGATAGAGAAGAAAAGAGAGGAAGATGGTAACAGAAACGCAAAAGAACAAAAAAAAGCAGAGATATATACATGGAGAAAAGGAAGGAAATGTAGACATATAGAGTTAATAAGTGTGTATCCCATCATATGAAGTTAGAAGTAGATGTTGAATTAACCTGGTCAATAAACTTTGATCTAGTTTTGAGAATACTTAATATATAAAATCTTTTTTTTAAAAAAGGCAATGTGAGCCATTCAGAGATCTTATACAATTTTGTGCTGGTTTTTCCCTGTATAGTTTGGTAGGATTCAGTAACTTCTTACTGAAGCCTTCCTTTGGGTGGGTAGACATCTGTGTGGGAGAAACACTGCTTGCTCCTACCTTATGAGAACAGATTAGACTGCTTGTTGTCATGGCACATTTTACAGGTACTGTTCTACAATAAATAGCAATAGTTAGTGTTTATATTTGTGTAATATAGTTTCTCCCTGTTTCTCCTTGCGCTCACAAGCTGAAGGTAGTATACAACAATTTCCTAAGTGCTCAAAGTAGTTCATGTGCATTATCTCTTTGTAAACCTCCTCTTGTAAAGCCAGCCTGTGTCCTTATCCCCTTCTTGTAGAGCAGTGACTAAGGATGAGAGAGAGTAAGTTCTTCCAAAAGTAAGTTTGTTTGTAGCTGAACTGAGATTTGAACTGTGCAAGTCAAAGCACAAATTCTGAAGTGCCAAATTATACAAAAGAAACCAGGAGGGGGCGGTGAGTAAGATTAAAAAGCAGCAGGTGAGGATGAGAGAAAAATTGTCCCTAATACTGGTAATCTACTTCAGTCTGGCCAGTGTCGGATTTTCATGATTCAGATAAAAGGTTGTCCTTTGCACAAAATTGCTCCAGGCGTCTAGCTTTTCAGTCTGACCTTGGGAATGTCACTTTTATCTGTACTCCTAAAAACATCCATACCACACTAACCACTGAAGTCAGAATTGTATAGCTTCTTTTATTGTCAGCAAATTCTTACACACTCTGTCAAAATGATAACACCAAGCTGCGGCTGTAGGAAGAAAACAGTTCTGCTTTTATATCTTCTCTTTCCCCCCAACCCTAGACCACTGGTTTCAAGCTAAACTAAAGCCTTTTTGCTTCTGGAAATCACACAGGAGTCAAACCTGGAGGGTTAATCTTGTGAGCTGAGACTGGTTCATAGCCCAGTAAACTTGTGCATAGGACTGTGGCTTCTTGGACCATGGTGTCCGTTTCAGACACAAACCAAATCAGCCATTGTCAGGCAATTTGAACCATCTGGATTGCCCAGGGAGAACATTAGAATTGCTGTGATGAATCAGACCAAAGCTTGTCTAGTTCAGAATGTTGTTTCCGCAGTGGCCAACTACTGGGAAGCCATAAGCAGGAAAGGATAGCAATAGCACCTTCCTATTTCTGTTGCAAATGGTTGGTATTTAAGAGGCACAACCATTTCAGGTAGTGAGAAGCCATCACCACCAGGAATCATATTCTCCATGAGTTCATCTGATATTTATTTCTTTATTTCATAAATATTCCATTAACGGGGCACTCCAGCTTACAATGAATTTAAAAATCAGATATCCTGATGGTACAAACATTTTTAAAGAACAATTAAATTAGCTGTGATATAGCCATAATTTGCAATAATTTACAAATTATTGAAAAGATATAACAATAGCGATAAAAATGTTGCAGTCTAGGCTATCTGGTTAATCTCCAAATGCCCACTTAAATAAACAGGTCTTTACCTTCCAGTAAAAGGACAGCACAGAGAGGGCCAACCTAAGGCTGTGTGGAAGGGAATTCCATAGCATGCGGCCACTAAGCAGGCTTGTAACAACGGGTGGACTATAAGAAAACTGTTACCACACTCAACACCCCCACTTTGAAGATTATGCTATTTTTCATAAATTAAATATACTTATGGCCAAAAGCACATTTGGAGAAGTGCTGACTGCACCCACGTAGCCAAGTCAGGATGACCTCAGTATGACCAGGTCATACGTTCAGAAAGGGTTAAATGGGAAAGCCCAGTGCTAATGGGCTTGGGATGATCCTTTCAAAAGTCTGTAAGGTACATGCACTCATGGAAACAATAGAAGGCAAAACTGCCCACGGTGAAGCAGTCAAGCATCCTTGCTGTGAGTGTATCCTCAGAGACCTTCCCCATTCACCTTACCCAACCAAACATTAAGAAATTGTTGGGACTCCCATCAATCCAGACTCCCTTGTTAGAGTTGTGGGGAAGCAATTATTGTTTTATCCAGGCACCTTCCTTCAGGGCAGGAAATAGGATATAAAAACCCTAGTTCGAACCCCAGTGATTTTGTAGTACATTAGGTGTCATACTGCACATCGTCCCCTGGACTGCAGTTCCTCTGTGCTACTCTTGGTTGAACCATTCTGCTTTGATCTTCTGCTTTAGGACCAGTAAATATCACTCCTTCCACCCAAAATCTCTCTCTGTACAACCTTTCTCACTTTTTCCTTCAGTAGCCTTGTATGGTTCATGAGATTGCTTGATTTCTTGTGTATGTCTATTAATTTCCAGTAAAATACTCTTTTAACATTTAACTGGAGTCCTCTCTGCAGTTAGTACTGGTATACACAGGTGAAAAGATCCTGTCATTACCCTCCTCTCACAGGCCTCCTTTGAGCTAATCATTCCCCAAATCCTAAGAAGGCACTGGCACTGGCACTGCTGATGGACCTCAAGCTCTCCCACCTTCTGGGATAACAAAGCCCTCCCTCGGAGACTTGTCCAAGTCGTTCACCATCGCTATAACTTTAAATAAGGGACTCCATCGTAAAGTTAGGCACTTTGTGAGGAAGTGTTTTCTTTTCTCTAGACAGCTTTAACAGATAGATCCTGGGTTTTCATATTATGGGGAAAAGAGAAAAAAAGTTTTCCTGTATACTTTCTCTATAACATGCACAGTTCTATACACCCACATCATGCCTTCATCTTAGGTAACAAACAAAGGAGATGTTATTTACCTCATATGAAAAGTGCTTTGGATTCTTTACTTGCCTTTTCCTATACCTTTTCCATCTCTACTACAAGCTTTTTCAGCTGTGTTGACCAGAACTGTAGGCAGTATTCTAAGAGTGGTTCCACCATTGGTTGGTGTAAACGCATTGTGATACTGACAGATTCATTTTTGATACCTTTACCTAATGACCTCCAATGTTTCAGAGCTGCTGCAAACTGGATCAGTATTTTCAGTGAATTATCCACTACAAGGATGATTTGTTCTCTGTATTTTAAGCCCCATGGTAGATTTGCCTTAGAGTCACCGTAAGTTGTAAATGACTTAAAGGCACAAAACAACCACCACAACAACAACAACGAAACAGAAGCTTGTTCACTTTCAGTGAGCTGCTGTGAGGGCCTCCATTTGTCCTGCCACTGCCACCAAATGTGGAGACTTCCATCTTCCCACCATGGCTACCAAAGGTGAATATCTTTTCTTATCCCACCGCTATTGTTAGTGGCCATACATCTCCATGCTTTGATATGGTCTAATTGGCAGATATGTTTAATTGGTGCAAAATATAAATTATACACACTTATGGCTGATAGGCCATGTGGAAAAGGGAAACTAGCAGGCCAAAAGGTAACCTCAGCATGGCCAGGTGGGTAAGTTCAATGAGAAATAGCCAAGAAAGCCTGACTTAATGACTCTAAGCTAATCCTCTCAATGAAAACAATAGTCAAACTGCCCAGGTGCAGGCAAGCACCCCTGCTGTGTGCATTTCCTACCAAAGCCTTGCCCCGTCACATCACCCAACCAAGCCATTGAAACAATCAGTCCATTCCAGACCCCTTTTCTTTACTCTACCAGAAAGCAATTAATTTGCACCCCTTCAGGGAGGGAAATAGAGTATAAAAATCCTCAGTTTTGAGCAACTACTCTCCAGTTCATCATTTGCTGAATGTCTCTCTGCCACTTTGATTCCCAGCTGTGTACTGCCCTTAGACACACAAGTCTAAGCCACATTTCTGCTTCTTCACTACTCTTCTGGATTGGTAATTATAACCCAAAAACCCCAGTCTCGTTATCCATAATTTTTCCTCCCTTTATCCTTTAGTTAGTTCTTGTGTGAATGTGTGACTGTCTGTATGTTTTGTGCATGCATGAGTGATTTCCTCTCAATAAAACACATTTTTCGTTTACTTCTGGCTGGTTCTTTTCTGCGTGAACTGTAAACATAGGTGGAAAGACCTTGGCCCTTTCTGCACCTTACCTTTTTCCGGCGCTGGGGTGCGAGGATCGCGCAAACAGCCCCTGGCGAGAGGCTCTCGCATCCCTGCTGCTTCAGCTCCACACGAGCTGCCTGCTCATGAAAGAGCCCCGCCTCTTCCTTCTGCAGTGCAGCCTGGGAGTTTCCTAGGCTGTGTTGAGGCAGGAAGCACAACCGGCGCGGCTCCGGAGACTCTGCACACCAGGTAAGTGCGCGCAAGGCCCAGGAGCAATGTGCAATCGCACACCATTTTGGCTTCCAGACAAAAATGAAAAGGTGCACAATCAGCACCTGCTGGCCCCTAGAGCATTGCACGATTTTGAGTATGTCATGCAGATCGCTCCGCACAATCGCGTGATGCTCCAGGCGCCCTTTCGCATGGCAAATGCTGTGCGAAAAGGCTCCTTGTTAAGTTTCCCCCCTCTTGCAGGCTTCCTAATTTTGAGCTAATTACATCCCCATTTTCATGTAGAGGTCCTGGCATCGCTGGTGGACCCCTGAGTTACCCATGTTTTGGAGTAACACTATAGCACCAAATGTGAGGACCTTCTGGATGTTCTCATGGTTTCTGTGTGAGACTTTATTTCTATAATCCAGCTACTGGACGTCAGTATCCTTGAACCACTGCTGCCACCATAGACACTATGTATCTGAGCTCAACCACTCCAATAGCACTACTGTAGCATTCTTAGAGGCACATGTGTATAATACAAGAATATTTTATTAATCAGAAGTTCAACATACAGTTAAAGATTACTTGGCATATATAAGCCTATGGTTACAAAATTTAGTTTTTTTTATTTTATTTTATTCACTCAATCCTAATTAACCATGACACATCTCACTCTTTCCCTAAGTCCTCATGATCCTAGCTGAACCTAACTAACAGTCCCACCTAATCCCTGTCTTTCCACGGCTCCAAAACAAACTCCTTCACTGTCTCATTTTTCAGTCCATTCTTCAGTGTCATCTAACTCCTTCTAACTAACTTTATCTCAAACTGATTCTGATTCCTATCTCTGACTGATTGACATCTCTTACCGTTTCTGGCTGTCAAACACACTAACCTTTTAAAGCTCCATTCAAATGTTCAGCCAGTCACTCACCTTGACATGCTACACTCTTCCTCCCTCCCTCCCAGTAGATAACTTACCGTATTACCGTATTTACCAACATATAAGATGCACTGGCATATAAGATGCACTGGCATATAAGACACACCCCATTTATATGTCATCAAATATTATTTGCCAGTGTATAAGATGCCCTGGCATATAAGACCCATTGCCTTTTCAAACAGGAAAAAAAAAGTGAGTCGTATACGCCAGCAAGTAGGGTATGTATACTATACACCATGTATTTTATCATATTTTACTATAACTCCTTGGTAAACCCAAAAAACATTTTTAACAAAAATCCATAATGTTGCAGCTGCTCAGAAGCCATCTAAGAGCTGTATGCGGTCTCTGAGTTGCTCATGTTTAGTGCTGTCTGTACAGTTATCTGATCTTGCTGTTAGTAGAAGGCTCTGTAGAGGGACAGTATTGACGTACTCTGGGCCATCTTCATACTGATTTGCTGACAGAATTTTCAATATCAAGAAGGATATGTGTTCAGAGGAGGATGAGCAAGATGATAAAAGGTCTAGAAACCAGGCCCAATGAGGAACAGTTTGTTTAACTTGGAGAAGAGATGACTGAAAGGTGGTATGATAGCCACCTTTTATCTCTGGAGGCATTTCATGTAGAAGATGAAGTGAGCTAGTTTTCTGCTGTTGGAAAGACTAGAACACAAACCAGTGGCTTCCAGTTAGAAGAAAAGAGATTCCAGCTAAATATTATGAAGTACGTTTTCATTGTAAGAGCTGTTTAAGCGTGGAATAGGGCTGTCTCAGAGTGCGGTAGACTCTTCTTTGGAGATCTCTGAAGAGAAATTGGATGGCCATCTTTTGAGGATTGATTAGTTTTGTACTGACAGGAGGTTGGGCTAAATAACCTTTTTTTTCCTTTTATAATTATAAAAAGCATTTCAATAAAACAACATAGTCATGGATAATAAAGTATATAAATAGTACAACAGGTAGGCATACAAACCTAAATCTCCCTACATATTCTATATCTTCATTCCTATCTTCCACATCTAGAGACTTTTCCGCACGGCATTTTCAATGTGAAAGGGCCTCTCGAGTGTCACGCACATGTGAGGAGTGGTCCACATGATGTATTCACATTTGCACGATGCTCCAGGGCCTGGCAGGGACTGCTCACATATTTTTTCATTTTCGGCTTTAAGCCGAAAATGGTGCACAGTCGTGCATCACTCCGGGGCCCTGCACACACTTACCTTGCATGCAGAGCCTCGGGAGCCGGGCCAGTCGTGTTTCCTGTCCAGTGCAGCCTGGGAAGGTCTCAGGCTGCACTTTGAAAGGAAGAGGCGGGGCTTTTGCGCAAGCAAGCAGCTCATGTGGAGCCGAAGGACTCCAGACACAAGAGCCTCTTGTTGGAAGCTACTTGTACAAGCCCCACACCCCAGCACCACAAAAAGGTAAGGTGCGAAAAGGGCACTAGACTTTGCTTCCGACTAGATTGTCTTTACGAAAATATAATAGCATAATAAATAAGGATTTATTTTCTTGCTTTAAACCCATCAGGACTCTTCTAATATAAGCTTGAATGTGATCTTACGTATTACTTTACCACACTTATAGGTTTAAAATCTAATATTAACATTTATATAAGTACATTCATATATGTGATTCTGATATTGTGAGATCATTTGTAAAATCCAACTGTACATTGTGCCACTACTGCACCAGAGGTAGCGCCTATGTGACCCTTCAGATATTGGACTGCAATGCCTATCAGCCATGGGCAGCATGAAAAACAGTGAGGGATGATGGGAGCTGCAGTGCAACACCCAAAAGCTGAGATCTTTCCCATTCCTCTGCAATGCAGTATGTGGAACATAATATGCCAACAAGGATATATCACACAACCGTTTTGCTTCTGTGTTCCTCCCTTCTGACTTATTGGCTCACCTGTTCAAACAACTGAAGCTATTTTGCACATGCTTTTAGTGAATTCCATTTAGCAGTTACTTTGCTGACAGTATTAATACGTTTATAGAGAAGCTGCTGAGATTATTATTTTCTCCCTTCCTGAAAATTAATAGTGTTTTTATTTGAAGTAGCTAGAGGGGGAGGGGACTCTTATGATTAGTGTCTTTGGAGGTACTGTGTTGAAAACAATATTTTTACCAGAACAGTCTGTCGAGTTTATAGCAACCCTCCCATCTTAAATTAGAAGTGCTTTCTTGAGAGGAAAGAAAGACTAGTTTTAAAAATGAGCCTATTTTCTTCCCTCTTGAGATAAAAAGAAACAGAAAGACTGGTGGGATAAAATTGGACCATCAAAGACTTGCTACTTAAAAGGGAAAAACCAAGGGTATCTTTATTTTTCTCCCTCCTGTTTCATTAAAAACAATATATGGGAATGGAATTTATGAGGTTTTATTATATGTATTTGTGGGAAACTAATGGCAGGTAAAATACTGTTCTTTTATTCCACTTTCATCAGGAGGCTGTATTACAGCTTGAGGCATGGGAGACCTCGAATTTTGTGGTATTTTTTTCTGCTGCCCCTACATCACCAGCTAAGCACTTTCTACTCAAAACTGAGATCTATAGAGAAGCTGGAAAGGAAGAAAGAGTGAGAGACTTTATTTGTAATAAGGGATCCATGATTAAAACATGCTTCCTGTAATCTTAAAGTACAGGTATTGGGACTGAAATGTTGTCACAGAAAGTTTGAATTTCTGAAAGTCTGAACTCTTAAGTCTGAACTAAGAATTTGAATGTGGGCCAGTGATTCAAATCAAGGCCAACTGTGGGAACAACAGAAGTCTTGTAACCAACAAATCACATAATTCTAGGCATCTGTCTCTATAACTCTCCTTGTAGACCTTGTCTCTGTGCCCACACATGCAAATGCAAACATGCACAAACACATGCATGCAACAAAGGTTTTCAGATGTGGTTGTACTTTAGGAAAAGCCTCCCCAATGAAGGAAGAGATGGGAATTGTGCAGCCTTTCAGATCTTGCTGCACTATAACTCCCAGTGTCCCTAGCCAACATATACAATGATGAAGACTGCTGGGAACTGGAGTCTAATAACATCTAGAACAGTGGTTCTCAACCTGGGGGTCGGGACCCCTTTGGGGGGGTCGAACAACCATTTCACAGGGGTCACCGTTCCTCAATCCTGCCCCCCGTTTTAAGAGAAGGTGGCCTCACAGCCAATGGAAGCAGTGCTTCTGAGACCCCTGTGCTGGGAGGAGAGGAGAGGAGGCATGCTGGGCATTTCCCCGTCTTTTCCTGCCTGGTGGAAAAGCACTAGAGAAGCCTGAGGTGGAGCCAGAGGTCCGGAGAGCGGGAGGAGAGAGCTGGAGCCTGAATGTTAAGGCAGAGGTGAGGACACCGAGAGGAGAGAGCTGGAGCCGGAGCGTTAAGGCGGAGGTGAGGAGAGGAGACCCTGCGCTGGTGGGAGGGGAAAGGAGGCGTGCAGCCGGGTGCAGCCTGGCGCTGCTTGGACACTCGCGCCTGCAACACACACACACACACACACACACACACACACACGGAGGGCTTCCCCTTCAGTGTTCCCTTTCCCCTTCATGCCGGCTTGCAGAGTCAGAGTTGCTTGCCGGGGCAAGTGAGCAGCCGGGCGCTGCTTGGACGCTTGGGCCTGCACCACACACACACACACACACACACACACAGAGGGCTTCCCATTCAGGGTTTATGGCACTGCAGCGGGACATCTGAGACCCTGTCCCCTCACCCTCTTCGCCTCATGCTCATTCATGCCGGCGAACAGAGTTGCTTGCCGGGGTGAGCGAGCAGCTGGGCTCCGCTTGCTTCCCAAAGTGGCGGGTCTGCAGCAGCGGCGATCTCCTGGTTGCCTATTCATTCTGGGCACACCGCTCCGTGGGAGTTGTCGGTGTGGCTGTCACCTTTGGTCCGGTAGGCAAAGGGGGAAACTTTCCTGCGGCAGATCTGCCATCCAACGGGGGAGATCGGTCCATCTGAGACCAAGAACTCGGTCAGGAAAGGAGCAGGGAGCGTCAGTCAAGGGCTTCGGTTTGTGTAGCAAGAGCCCCCAAGGCTCCTTGGTTGGGTTTTTGTTTTGTTTTTTGGTTTTTTTGACCCAAAAGCGCTGCTCTTTGCCCATTTCCACATTCCAGTGTTATAGCGCTATGATTCCACTTTCACCATCCTATGGAATCCTGGGGTTTGCAGTTCAAACTGCAAACCCCAGGATTCCATAGGATGGTGAAAGTGGAATAATAGTGCTATAACAGTCTAGTGCAGAAATAACCAGGATGACTTTCTCCTCTCGCTTTTGTTGTGCGTGGACCCTTGGCGCTTGCCACACGTACGTGTTGTGTTCTTCGCCCTGACTGTCTTGCATTTCTCGCTTTTTGTATGTTCAGCGTCCACACTCCCTTTAAGGGAGGGAGGGAGGGAGTGAAACAAAACGCGTCTGCTTATGTCGCCGCCACCTTTCCTCTCTCCCTGTCCTTTCTTCCCTGCGCCTCGTGTAAAATGTGGGCTGTTTCGGCATTGCCTTTGGGAGTGACTGGCTTTTTGAACTGTGGAAACCCAACATTCAGAACTAGAACTACTGCCTTAATTCTGGCATTGATGGACGCTTTCTGTGCTTAAAAAAAGGGGGGAGGGTTACCAGTTTTTAGGCATTAGAAGTCTATCCAGAGCAGTGATTTAGGGCAGTGTTTCCAATCTATTTGATGTTGGAAATAACTAACTAACTAACTAAATAATAAATAAATAAGTAAATAAATAAATAATAATGAAAATGATTTTATGGTTGGGGGTCACCACAACATGAGGAACTGTATTAAGGGGTCGTGGCATTAGGAAGGTTGAGAACCACTGATCTAGAGGAATGCATGATTCCCACTCTTGTCCTAGAGACTTCCTGTACAGATGCAGTTGAAAACTAATGACTTTTTGTAATCAATGCACACTCTTAGAGAACTAGTGCTGGATAAAGGAATGCTCTTTCTAGGGTTCTGCTGTGACTTTGGTTCAGATTGTTTGAGATCCTGTACATGCATTATATCAAGGGGACATCAATCATATAAAATCCATTCCTGTATGAAACTGTTTAGATTCTAAGCCTGAGTACAACTCAAATTATTCTCCATGGCAGCTATGTACCCCTAGGATGACCTGCCTCCTACCGTCAAGAGATTTGGGCCACCTCATAGCCATATTGTCTCTTCTTTTCCTCCCTTCCTCCAACTCTTATTCCCACTCTCTGTATCTTAGGCCTCTTCAAACGTCCCCAAGCCCCAATAAATACCTTCTTCTTTCTGATTGTAGCAGTTCTGCAGCTATCTTCTCTAGCTTCTCTAGGTTTTGTTCTAGCTCTGTCAAATTCAGCTTGGCTTGAATTCATGTAGTTCTGAAGAAGAAAATTGAGGAAAGCAGTAGCTATGTACGTAATGATAATATACTATTGTTTCTTATGGTTAAGTTGTTCTTCTTTGTAGAAAATAATGGAGATTATCCATTACTCAACTGTCAGATCCTCCAGAGATCTACTTTTCCTTTTCTTTCATATTTCTAGCACGGATTTTTAAAACACTTATTGTATAGTATCAGTAGTGATAAGATTATTAGCAAATTATGCTTTGATGACATTTAAGTTTATTGTACCAGATAAACATATACTCCACTAATGCTAATTTAGAACTAATTGAATTTTCATTTCCTATTCAGTGTACATAAAATGCACTGCAAGCTTCAGCTATTATCTCAAGAATTTATCTGGGGTTGCAACAGTATTATAGAGATAATTCTCAAGAAATATTCATGGAAAGCAAACTAATAATTAATTAAAATATATCACAAGTATGCCTTTGGATTTTCAGTTTGCTCTTTTTCTGGCACATTGCAACCTTCTTGAGAACCAAATATTCTACTAATGAGGCATTTTTTGCTATTCTAAGAGAATATATTTAACTGAACTGGTAAGCCATTGTCTCAAATGTTCTGGAAATTAAACTGCTCCTTGAGCGATATTCCTATGGTTTGGGTATGTCTTGGATTACTAAGGCGTAACAGATTTGATGCAAGGAATCAAGGGAACCATACAAAATACTTTATCAAGTCCCTTTCAGATTTTGTAAAGGTTAGGTGTTCTTAACATTGCACCTGTGCTGATACATCCTATGTACTCTGGTGAGCCTGAAATCAAAAACTTCTATTCATACACAGGAAAATATAATTCTGCATTATTATTGTTGCTATGTTAAGCCTGCAATAGTGGCTGCTGATCTAGGCAGAATTCGAAGTGCTAGTTATGCCCTTTAAACACTGCTTAGCTTGGGTCCAGACTATCTGCCTATATGAGCCTGCCTGGGCTTTAAGATCTATGAGGGACAGCTATCTCTTGGTGTCACCACAATTACAGGCACGTTTGGTGAGGACATGGGAGAGAGAGCTTTCTTGGTGGCTGCTCCCAAGTTGTGGAAGTCCCTTGCACAGGAGGTCCACCTGGCCCACTCTCTGCTGTACTTGGAGCTGACAGACAAAGACCCTTTTATTTAGGCAGGAATTTAGTTTTTAACCTGTAGTGACAGATGAGGCTTTTAATGAGGGGTGTATCAGTAATTAGCTACATACACCAAAACAGATGTATCTAAATGTGGAAAAGAGGAGACACGTAAATTTTTTATGAAGGAACCAGTGTGACATAATGGTTTGTGTGCTGGACTAATACTCGGGGAGACTAGAGTTCAAATCTCCAGTTGACCATGGTTTTTGGCCATGGTTAAATGATACTCTCTCATCATTAGATTAAGGCAATACCAAAACACTAAACCCTATCTGAACAAATCTTGCAGAGAAAACCCTGCAATAGATTTGCCTTATGGTCACCGTAAGTTGGAAATGACTTGAAGGCACACAACAACAGTGTGATAGAGTTGTCCACAAGCAAAAAACCTGCAAAATTTCGGATGGATATAGGGATAGATTAGAGAGTTATGAATCATGAATCTAAACCAGATGAAGAACATTTTCTTATGCGTTCAGTGGCTACAAAAGTCACAGAAAATGCAATACTACAGAAGCAGATGATGGATGTATTGTGTACAGTGGCAGAGGCAGAAGAATGACCACCATTGTCAAGCAAGCATAAACATTTCTCCTCATAAAAACTAGCAAAGAGCACTGGATATAGAATCAGTTCAACAGTATATTACTCCAGCATCCCTTGCTCATTCACTGGGATGGGAAAATCCTAGTAAACCTAGTGCCCTTTCACATTATAGTTTTCGTGCTGATTCCACATTAATTAGCATGGCTGTAACCTGTGGAATACTAGGAGTTGCAATTTAGGAAGAGGTATTTACATTCTCAACCAGAGAGCACCAGTGCCTCACCAGACTACAAATCCCAGGATTCCACAGAATGCAGACATGGTAGATAAAACAGAGGCCCTTTCCACACGGGGGTTAAAAAACGGTGTAGAGCGACCTCTGACGGAGGTTGTCTGCACCGTGAAGTGGATTGGGGTGGACTACTTTTGCGTAGTTCCACATCCCAATCCGTGCTAGGGCGACCGGAAGTGGCGGCGCTGCGTGCTTTTTAAAAACCACTTTTCTGGAGGTTTTTAAAAAGCACGGGGCATGCAGCCCCGTGCAGCCCCGTTGCAGTGCCTGGTGTAGATTTGCAGGCATGCACAAGGGTGTGCCTGCAGATCTGCCGGGGGTGGGCTTTCCAGCTGGCGAGCTTTTCCAGTTGGTGGAGAGCCTCTGCCAGTTGTAAGCCGCCATTTTGGGTGCCGCAGGATGCCACGGGACACCGAGGAGTGTGGAGCAGTGAAAACACGCTGCTCCATGTGGCGACAGACTTGCCTGGTTTCAGGTAAGCTCCGTTGTAGCGTGTTTTCGCCTGTTTCTTCCTCCACATGTGGAAAGGGCCAGAATCACAATGCTTTAATCATGTAGTATGAAGTGGCCTCTATTCACAGGGATTAGGAACTAGAGCTATCTTCTAAGGGGTCCTTCAGGGGTCTCTAGCATTTGTTGTTATTATTGTGTGCCTTCAAGTCATTGCTGACCTATGGTAAACCCAAGCCAAACCTATTGTGGAGTTTTCTGGGGCTGATTGTGTAACACACCCAAGATCACCCAGTGGGTTTCTATGGTGAGCAGGAATTCTAACTCTGGTCCCCAGGATTGCAGTCCAAAGCTCAAACCACTACACCACACTGGCTCTCTGGACCTTAGAAAAGTCTACAGAAATTACTCTAGTTAATCTAGAGCAGGAGTCATCCAAAGGATTCTTGTGGACCCCAAGGCCTTTTTGCACTGCCTCTAAAATTGAGGTGGGGGGAATTGTCCCAAAATGACCAATAGTACCCTCCAGAGTATCTGGGAAATCTTGCTCATTTCAGTGCATTTAGAAACCTTTTTGTTCATCGTTTTAAAAGGACCCAAATGGGGCATCTTTCCACGACATAGAAAAAAAATCACCATCCAAACCTGGCACAGTGGAGGGGGGCAGAATGGCCCCCAAATCCAGGAAAAAAAAGTGCCAGGACTTCTGAGATATTATGGGAGAGAACAAAAGTTTAGACATACTATTTGGGGGAGGATGGTAGCAATGAGGAGATTTAGTCCTCTAGTGTCCTATGAGGGCCAGTAGAGTCCTCATCTCTGGACAGTCATTCATTCCTGAACTAAGAGATGATATGGATTCACCAGAATATATAGTCCATTGGAACATATGGGGCTTTTAATTAATAGAAAAATTAATAGAATACACTACATATAAATTCCAGTTTTCCTGAGACATTGTATCACCTTTTGTTGATTGGAAGAGAATGCTTTCCAACTCTCTTTCCCCCCTCAGTTTTTGAAGGTATAGTATCTGTGTTTCTATGTTCCATTGAATCCTTCAGATTTATATTTGGTTTGCTTCAGAGGAGCTTCATTCCAGATTTATCTGAAAGATCGTGAATGGGTTCTGGATTTTGGGTTCTTCTGAATCATAAAACCCACCCCTGCTTTGCCCCATAATAGTTTTGTTTCCAATAAAGAAAAGTCACAGTCTTTATTACTGAGTTCTTCACAATATTTTTTTTAATTACTAGGATAAGATAGGTAGTTGTTCAGAAAGTTAGGCTCCTGAAGTGACTGTTTCAAAGGTAGACTGATTGGTGCAATGAAAGTTATTGAAGCTCTGAGGGAATTTCTAAAGTACATCATTCACTGAATTGGATCCAGTTTTAGGCACGTGCAGGTAGAATTCTCTGCCCTGTCTTCCTCAAATCATCTTTTCAAGATCCTTAAAAATGCTACACAAAGACCCAGGACCCTGCTGAAAGTGGTATAAAAGATGGAAGGTTCCCCTAAATCATTAAGGGACACCTTCTTCAAATTTTGCTCTTTGCATAACTGTGTATGTGTCTTCAAGCTGCTTGACAACTTACAGTGACCCCATGAATTTCATAGGATTTTCTTAGGCAAGGAATACTTAGAGATAGTTTTACCAGTTCTTTCCTCTGAAATATACCATACAATACCTGGCATTCATTGATGGTCTCCCATCCAAATACTAACCAAGGCTGACCCTATTTAGCTTCCAATACCCTAAGATCTAGTGGCTTTAGGGTATTGCGAGATATTTGGTCCTATACCCTCCACACACACACACACGCACACGCACACACACACGAAACAGGTTCACATGAACAATCAGTGTGCATTATACAATCTAAAAGTAGGTTTTGAACAGCCTTATCTTGCTAATACACTGAATTAGGCTTCAAAACACTGCCGCAAAGCAAATATCATTTTAAAACAAATCACAGCCTTTTTTCCTTACTTATTAGTGCATACAAAAGCCTAAAAACTCACATCATTTATTAAGTATGCAATACCAGTAGCCTTAAAAATATGTAAAAGTAAAAATAATAAATAATTCTTTTCTCCAGAAAATGACACTGAAACACAAAGTGCAGAAATGCTGTAAACAAACTGAGCATGGGTAGCAAATTAGTGTTGTACTGTATAACAGAGGCCCTTTCCGCACAATGATGGCGTCCCAGCATGGGGACAGAAGAGGAGCAGAACCACCACGTTTCTGCATGACATCGTCATGGTCCCATCCTTCTCGCATTGCCAGCCTGCACAATCATGGGCTATATCATTGACAGAGTTTTTCCATCAATGGCCCCTGATTGTGCAAGCCTCCCGTTGCAGCTTGCCATGCAGAAGGGCCGGAAATGCGATCTACACACTTCTTCCCCTGTTGCAGCCTGGGAAGAAGGCTGGCTGCAGTCCAGAGGGACAGAGCTTGTCCCTCGCACTCCCTTCCGCAGGCAGCCAGTCATGTGCAGAGGGGAGCGTTGGGGACATGCTCCCATCTCAAAAGAGGTACTGCCAAGATAACACCTGGAATACGATAGAGCAATATGTGGAAAAGACCTGAAAAGGGGTATGCTAGTGAACTCTCTAATGTGAAGCACCTTAAAGTAAAATAGGCCTGTATAGAGTTATGATAAGTGGTCCAACACTGTGGTTTCTGAGGCTGCCATTATGCACTACTATTATTTGGTATATGTGTTATTAAACTCCACGGGACCTAATATTGAATAAAACCACTGAGAAATTCCTAGTCATTCTGTTGATTGGGCTGAGAAATTATTAATTCTATCCGAGATCCTGGGAACTTGCTTCTGACTGAGTGAGAGTGGTCCCTCTAGCTCACTGAAATGTTAATTAAGTGGCAGCAGCTCTCCGGGTTTTCAGATGGGAGTCTCTCCTAGCCCTGAAACAGCTATGCAGGGGCTGAATTTGGGGTCTTCTGGGTACAAAGTATGTGCTCTATTACTGAGCTGTGGTTCTTATCTGCGAGGGATTTGGATCTGAATTATATATTTTGCACTAGCATGAGGTGCCATTTTTCATGGCTGCTGCTGGATCTATCGGGCTGTCAACCCCAGAAATTGGCTTGCCTTGACCCTTCTAATTCATGATTGATGTTGATCTCGATATCATCATAATAGGAAATCTTTGATGCCATATGGTTTTAATCATGTCTTCTCCCTTGCTTTCTTTCAGTCTGCTCCCAGTATTCAAGAGGAGTATTTGCCATTTTTGGACTGTATGACAAAAGATCTGTACATACCTTGACCTCATTCTGCAGCGCCTTGCACATCTCCCTCATCACACCAAGTTTCCCCACTGAGGGCGAGAGCCAGTTTGTGCTGCAACTGAGGCCTTCCTTACAAGGAGCGTTGCTAAGTTTGCTCGGCCATTATAAATGGAACCGCTTCGTCTTCCTTTATGACACAGATAGGGGTAAGTAATAATACACCCTCTTGCACTGCTCAACTACTGTGAGATGCATTTATGTACTTTAGGAAGAAAAAGATCCTGAGCAAAGTCTTGCTTTCATTATTCAAACACTAAAGCTGTAGGAGATAATGTATAAGCCTATTGGGAGTTTGTGACAATCCTGAGGTGTATTTATGTGGCCATAGAACTTTCCTTAGAAACCTGAGACTTGTGTTTTCTTGTATCTATGGTAGGTTTAAGCCTCATGGGTGTGAAAAATTAGATCCAAAATAGTAGCAGTATGCATGAAGAACTTGAAAAGAGGGGCCAGTTTTTAAAAGGCCTTTTAAGAATCGAAGGCAATTTGTTACTCTTAAACTCATAATTTTGTTGATAGGCTGTGTGAAGCTGCTTTATCAAATTAAAGTTTAATAATCCTGAAATAAGAGTAAGCACAACCTGCCATAATTTAACCATTTGTGAGTCTGATTGCTTTCTGTGAGGGAGATAACAAGCACTGAAGAACACAAAAGGGATAATCTTTCCCTTTCATGTGTTAGAATCAATGCAGAAGACATTGGAGCTGTAGGTTCTGATGATTTTGTGCACCTCTGTATGAAATTATTTCTTATGATGTAACATTTTGTTCTTTGTTTCTAAAATGCACCAATAAGAAAACTTTGAAACATGACTTTAGTCAGTTTAGATGTTTTCAGATGTTTCAGACTTTCAATCTGTTCAATGATCAAGCTGGAGTAATGAAGAATCAAATGGGATAAAAAAAATAAACAAATGTATTTTTCCTTCATCCAAAGCCAAAAATACTCTCAGGTCCCCAACCTGATTTTACCTTTTCTCATCTAAATTCGAAAAGAAATTTGCAGCCTACAGTGGCATACCAAAGGGCAGCTTCAGATGTTCATTTTCTGACAACAGGCTTTGTAAATCATTCTTCAATAATTTATTCCAGCAACTTTGAAATCATCAATGTGTTTTTGAAATGGAGATGATATGATTATTTGTGAGATTTTTTTTTCAGCATTTGCAAAATTCTAGAGTGGTGATCATGTTAGCTTTGTAATAGAAAAGAGTTTTTCTGCTATAAAGACTGCCAAAATTTAATTTCATAATCTTTTTGTGCCAAGAGCCCAATGTGTCAGATGAATCTGACAAAGCAACTTCTGGCACATGTCATTGTATGCCAGAATATAGAAGTATGCCTACTTTGTCAATGAAAACTTCCATTTATACAATAGGATATTCCCTTCCTTTCCTCCTCCCCTCCGTCTATGTTCTACTTCACAAACTGTAAAATCTTTAATACTCCAGGATGGATTTTAAGAAAATGCATAACATCCCAAATGAAAGGTGTAATTTGCTCCACCAGCACAGTTGTTCTCAGTTTTCATTGGAGTATAACTCCTCAAATCCCTGATTTCTGGCTATGTTGGTGGAAACTTCTAGGAAATGAAATCCAACATCATCTAGGTACTCAGTGCTCAGCAGGTACTCTTCCACTGGCACAAAGATACTATTCAATACAACTCATAGTCTTTAAGATGTGGCCAGACTCTTGGTTGAGAAAATATTTTAAAAATGTAGAAAAGCAGGGCTTTTTTTTCTCCTTTCAAGTTAGCTTCTTGATAGGTCTTTTTGTTTGTTTGTTTGTAAACTTCAAGCAAATTGTCTATTCTTCAGTAATCATATATTTTTGTCCTGTCACAGAGTTGTTAAAAAAAATCCATTTAATGAACAGAAAGATGAGAACCACTTGGCAGCTACTTGGGAATCTTGATAGTGTTGCAATGTTGGAAGTTTGATTATATGCATTGCTGTCACTCTGAACAGATAATTCTTGTTGTGTTCAGGTTGTTTCTGACTTATGTTTGCCTTAGGGTGTCCATATCATGGGATTTTCTTGGCAAAATTTGTTCAGAAGTGATTTGCCTTTGCCTCCATTTGAGGCTAAGAGAGTGTGACTTGCCTAACACCACCCAGTGGATTTCCATGTCCAAGTGGGGATCTCAACCCTGGTCTCCAGGGTTGTAACCCAAAATTCAAACAAGTAATAGGCAATATAGCATTCTTCCCAATACTAGTTCCCTTCCCACTCATGGGATGCTGCCAGAAGACATCAAATATTCCTCTTTTGGCCCAAACCTTGTATATATTATTGCTGTTGTTTTCATCGTTCTTTTGTTCACAGCAAACTTTTCTACAGTTTAGGGCTGGTCAGTAATACACAGTTAGCAACTGCAGCTGAATGTTATAGATAAAAATGTCAACTGTCAGGGGAAAAAAAATCTTATCTCCAAGCAATAATGTTTCACCACCCTGCAGCCACAGCTGTCCTCTGTAACCATCTTTAAGGCACTAATGTTAATTTATGTAACCAGCCCTCTTCTTTGGAGTTAAAAGCACAAATGTTAATTTATGTAACCAGCCTTTTGCCCTAGAGCTAGCATTCATCCCAGTATATTTGCCTCTCCCCACCCCATTTTGTTTGATTTCTCCTTTTCCTTTCAAATTTGCCCCAAATTTCAAAGAAAGCTGGGTTTTGACTTGGAATGGCTTATACAATGGATTTGACCAATCCCAAACTAAATTAGGCTGAATTAGAGAGATCCAGGCCAGTTCAAAGTAGGGTTGCTCTAACGTGTTCCCCATCTAAGCTTTGTGAAGAAGTCATATTCAGAAAAACACAAAGACACAGAAAATTTGTCTGCAAAGACTGAGGCGTTCTCTCCAAAGCCTTCATTTAAGGAAAACACCAGGTACAAAGAAGGAGGAGGATGAAAGGAGGGCTGTAGTTTCATTACTTGCTCTGTAGGTTCTAATCATAGTGTGCAACTGCGTCCTTGAAAAACTTTTCTTAGCACTCTCCTCTAAGAGCAAGGAAGCTAAAAAAGTTGAGTTTGTGGGCCCTGGGAAGGTGTAAAATGCAGTACTTTTGAGTGGAAAATGCTGGATGCCACTATGCTTTTGCCACTGTGGGCTCCATTCTGTCATCCACCTCTGTTGTACTATATTGTCTGTGACTTTAGTGCTATTGAACAGAAAATGACAAAAAGATTTTTCAACACTGTTGAAGGAAAAAAACAACTCCCCATTGCTGTTGTTGTGGTGGTGGTTGTGGTGTGCCTTCTAATGATTTCCAATTTATGGCAATCTTAAGATGAACCTATCATGGGGTTTTCTGGGGCTGAGAGTGTATGATGTGCTCAGCAGGTTTCCATGGCTGAGCGGGGAATCAAACCCTGGTCTGCAAGGTGGTAGTCCAGTGCTCAAACTACTGCACCACTACTCAGCCTCCCAGAAAATCCCAGAAGAGGGTATAATGGAAGGAGATAAGCCCCACAAAATAAACAAAGAAACCCAAAGAGCTGCCCCTTCACCTGTATCTTATCCATTTCAGATTTGGATTTTTCTTTCGTAGGGCCACTTCAGTGCTTTCTGTGATTGCATCACAATTGCTCCCCCCTTTTAAAAAGGGGAAGGCTAGGGTGCCCTTCTTTTTTAATCAAGTTTGCCAGGGATTACTCCCAGACACATGTGTTTCTGCCTCCAGTTCTGTTTTTTTTTTAAGCAACCTAGATATAATTGCCCTTGTTAAAAAAATAATAATCAAGATTTAAACGCACCCAAAAGAATAGCCTATAATTTATTATTGCTGCTGTTGTTTTTGCTGCTGTTAACAACTCTTTCCTTTTGAAACTGAGGTTCTGTTTATTGAAAGTTAACACTGATAGTAACTTGAAAGGTGTGCTGAAGTAGACTAGCTGGGAAACAGCTGCATTGCAATGAGCTGCATGCAGTGGGTGGTACAGTGTGGTACAAAATTTTTATTTTTAAATAATAAATTGAAATTTGCTCAGATAAAAAGTTTCATACTGAACATGAAACAGAAGGGCCATAAAGAGGAACCTCTGATCTCAGGCAATCTGATACATGTAAGTGAGTTGTAGACACAGGTGTTGATAGTGTTGGTGCTTTTGCATGCCTTTCATAACCTTTGGCATTCTAAGCTTCCATTTGCTATTGTGTGCCTTCAGGTCATTTTTGACTTATGGTATCCCTAAGGTGAACCTATCACAGGTTTTCTTGGGAGAATATGTTCCGAGGGGGATGTTCTGAAGCTGAGAGAGCATGATTCACCCAAGTGCATCCAGTGGATATTAATGATGGAATGGGATTCCTAGCCCAAGCCATTTCCGCACTAGACTGTTATAGTGCTATTCTTCCACTTTCAACATCCAATGGAATCTTAGAGTTTGTAGTTTAGGGAAGGGCATCTAGAATTCTCAGCCAGGTCTTTGGCCACAGGATGTTGAAAATGGAATAATGGCACCATAACAGTGTGGGGTGGAAATGGCTGTAGTCTCCTAGTTCAAAACTGAGGCCCTTTCTGCAGCTTACCTTTTTGTGGAGCTGGAGTGCGGGGATTGTGCAAGCAGCCTCCAGAGAGAGGCTCTTGAATCCTAGTTGCTTCAGCTTCGCACGAGCTGCCTGCTCCCAAGCAGGCAGCGCGAGAGCCCTGCGTCTTCCTTCCGCAGCACAGCCTGGGAATTTCCCAGGCTGCGCTGGGGCAGGAAGCGTGACTGCCACAGCTCTGGAGGCTCCGCATGCATGCACGATTGCGCACCATTTTCAGCTGAAAGCCAAAAATGAAAAAGTGCACAAGCGGCACCTGCCCTACCCTGGAGCGTCATGCAATTGTGAGTGCATCGTGCGGATCGCTCTTCACAATTGAGCGGCGCTCCAGTCGCCCTTTCGCATGGCAAATGCCGTGCGAAAAGGGCCTTAGACAACTAAACCACACTGGCTCATACCTTCCAACATTTCACAGAGGAAATCCAGGACATGCAACATCCAAAGAAAGACACACATAACAAACAAGACTGTGGCTTTTGATTCCACCCTCTCTTTTCCTTTTCCCCCATCATCTAACAGAGTACAAAGTAGTTTCACAGTTTGAACTCGGTTTGTTGCAATTGAAGTGAGCCAGAGACAAAGAGGGGAGGTGAGAGGAAGAGAAAGAAACTGGGACATTTTAAAAGCAGCAGCAGAAGTGGGATGACAGAGAATTAATCAGGATCGTCCCTGACAGGACAATTGGAAGGTATGAGCTTCTAATAGCCAGCAGACTAGACTACTCTGGAAACTGAGATCAGATTCAAACTACAAATAAATATATATGGAAATGCAACAAGACAAATAACCTTGAGAGTATGTCAGGTTTTTGGAGTTTCAAAGAAAATAACCTTAAATGTATTCATGAGTAAAAAAATGGTATCAACTGTTTGAGAAGAAAACCAAGCATTATATAACCATTGGAATTAACGTGAAGGAGTTTTTGCAGGAAAAACACCACCTATCTTTATTGTGAAAACAAGAACTGCAGACATACTGCTTGATCTAGTGTATCCAAAAATTAATTTCCATGTGCTATTTATGTACAATTTCTAATAAGCATTGGAATCTAGGCATTTTGAGAGACAATGCATTTGCAGTCAAATTGTTTTATGTCTTGATTTTTACTTATTTATTTATTCAAGTTATAAATTACCCTGTATAGTCAAGCCATCTCTGTTTGGCATATAAGTTAAAAATAAAACTTAAACCAAAACAAAAAAATCATTAAAAATCTGGTTATTATTCAGAAGGCAAAAAATAGGGAAAATACAGCCTGTAAGAAAGAAGAATGAATATTGAGGCAGAAGATGTTAATATTATTATTTCATTCTCACAAGTCAGGAGAAAATGTAGAGAAATGAATATTTCTGTATAGTTCTCCCCTAGTATTTGTGCATTCCAAAGTGTTTCAGCAAATTATTCTGTACAGAAATACACAGGTTTGTGGGTAAGTTGGTATCCTGAGTTTTTTGTTATGAATACACACTTGTTTCCAAGAAACCACATGTGGATTTTTTTTCCCTGCAAGATTTCTATAATCTAAGCAACAACCACTAGTCTTGCGTAAAACAAATCACAAACAAAAATATTATGCAGAAAACAGAAATATTGCACAACAAAACAATGTGCCTTTTTGTGCAGCATCTCTGGGGTTTCTGCAAGGTTTTTGCACAAAGGGGAAGATTGCTGGCTGCCTGAAATCAGTGTTCTTCAGGCAAACCTTATCCATTCTCTTGCAAATAAGCCCACATGTATTTCTGCAAAAACTAATTTCCCAAAATGCTTTAGGCTGTGAAAATACTGGGCAAAACTGTACAAAATTCTCACCATTTCCTCATTGGGTTTCCTGAGTTTGGAGAAATCAATTTTTCATCTAGGAAACAAATATCAGCAAATATTCTTTCCATCCCTAGTAGATATGAAAGAGACCTTTAAAAAATCCAACAGAGAAGAAGAATCTCTCTTAACTATAAAATGTTGCTGGAAAGAAAGCAAGTAGCAAGTTAAAAAGCCTGGGAGAATAAAAGATAGTGGGTCCTCCCTTACTACCACATCCACATGAACAAATGCAAAGTTGCACGAAGCATTGCATCCCAGTATAGTCAATGGACACAGTATACATCACATCCATTGTTTATATTGGGATGCGACGGTTCACATTTTTTGTGTCTTACACTGGGGTTCCTGGAACAGAATATCTGCATACAACTGGGGACACATTGTGGATATTTTGGTGGGAGGAGGATTATGGAATGTTCTTTAGAAGGAACATTCCATAACTGGGGAGCTACCACTGAGAAGGCGTCTTTCCAAGCAACTGTCCAAATTTCTGTATATGAGAACACTTGGGGCATGGTGTCCAGTAATGACCACAGGAAATGAGTAGGAACATTGTGGAAAGAGCAGTCTTTTAGATACTATGATCTCATGCTGGGAATATTTTTACATACTCCTGAAAATAAAGAGACAGGTTTCACACATTCCAGGAGATATCTTGCTGTTTTTATATTTCATTACTAGTATATATACCCGGCGTTGCCTGGGATTTTATTTTCTCATAGGTAATACTTGTTAGAAAGATATGAGATCCTGTTCTCTAATTCCTCAAACAGTCTTGTCCGGTTCTTGTAACTTTTCTCCATATTCCCCAATCCAATCAGTATTCAGAGTTATTAACGTATAGAAGTTGGGTTCCTGAGGGAATACACTGCCCTCCTCCTCCTCCTTGCTGCTAGGCCTCATCTCCACAGCAACCGGCCTACTCAGAACAGATACAGTTGACTGAGGCCCAAGAGCTCTCTGGCTGAAAATTCTGAATGCCCCTCCCTAAACTGGTGCCCTGGTGGCGCAGTGGTTAAATGCCAGTACTGCAGCCACAAGGTTGTGAGTTCGATCCTGCCGGGCCCCAGGTTGACTCAGCCTTCCATCCTTCCGCGGGTTGATAAAATGAATACCCAGCTTGTTGGGGGCATGTATAGAAATACATGCTATTTGTAAGTTGTTAGCCGCCTCGATCCATATGGAGAGGTGGGATACAAATAAATAATAAATAAAAAAATAAAAAAAACTGCAAACCCCAGGATTCCATAGAATCTTCTTAGGCAGTCAATCATATGAGGTCTTTGGCTGACACAGCCAAACATATGAGGTCTTCACCTGACACAGACAAACAAACTTTCAATTCTATATATTAGATGAATGAGAAGATGGGAATATTGCCTAGACAGCTGTGATAAAAAGAAAGGGCTTCAATAGGTTGGGACTCAGACTTTAAATTATGCTTCAGAATAAACTGGAGACAAGGGTTAAATTGATCCCAGAAATAATTAGGAACAAGCAAAGAGGATACAGTACTTGTATAATGTAATAAAGTTGGCCTTCCATATCCACATATTCTGTATTCATGGATTCAGTTAACCATGGCTTGATAATATATTTTTAAAAAATCCGAAAAGCAAACTTTGATTTTGCCATTTTATACATGAGATGCTGTTTTATTGCACCATTGTATGCAATGGAACTTGAGCATCCATGATTTTTGGTAATTTGGGGAGGGGATCCATATCCTAGCAGATACCGAAGGCCCACTGTATTAACAACTGATTCCAGTTAGTTTTCTTGCAAGCCTATTTTGCATACAATATGAGTTTCCAGACTGCTTTATGAAATCTGGTAACAGGTAACCAGAACATGGTTTACTGAATCCAGGCTATCATAATCCTGGTAGGTTTGCAGTAGGTATTTCAGCCTAGGTTGGTTTAAAGGCACCCTATGCCACAAAAGATACTAATGTCTGTAATGATAGAATTGCCGGCCTACTGATGCAGTCCTTTAAGCCCTAAAGTTGAGACAGAATGTGCCATTTCCAAAATAAGCTGGATATCGCTATCCAGACAGATGGACCACCAGCCATCAATATCTGTGTCTTACCTGGATTGAGTTTTTATGTATTGGATGTCATCTAGTCAGGATAATATATTCATTGCATACTTATTAGAAACAGATTTTTTAAAAATTCATTCATTCATTCTAGTTGTTTTAAAGACTATATGTGAATTATCCCTTGAACTAAGTAGAAACCAGTTTGTTTTGGAAGTCTCTGTTCAAAAATATCAACACTGATGTTAGTAATGCACACATTCTATTTCTATACTGAAAGTGTTTAAGGAGACTGTGAATATCTGTGACTTAAAACTCTTGAGGGTTAAATGAGAAATTTACCACTGTAGATAAGTGTGCTAACTAGAGAGTGAGTTTGCAGTTGATATGATTGAATCTGTGGGGAAGGGAATGTGCAGGAGGGGAGTTGAGCATAATAATTCTATTTATGCATGTGTTGGACAACATGAGTCAGATGGCATAATGGTGTTGGACTAGGACTCTGAGAGGCCCTTGGCCTTTGGGTGACCCTTGGGAAGTCACACTCTCTCAGTCCCAAAGGAGGGCAATGGTAAACCTCTGAATAAATCTTGCCAAGAGAACCTTTGATCAGTTCACATTAGGATTGCTACCAGTCAGAAATGACTTGAAGGCACACAAGAACAACAATAAAATGGCAATAATTATTCAGACTGGTACTGTTGTCTGTGCTTTTGAATGGCCAGCACAATTGTAATAGCATGTAACAATGGTTTGGATCTGCCTTGCAAAAACTGTTTCTTTATTTTCAGGAATAAGCATCTAAAACACTTGATGCCAACACATGGGTGGAAAGAAATTTTCTTAAAAGTAAAGAGACAAGTTTCATGCGTCCCAAGACATATCTTGTGGTTTTTTTAGTTCTCACCATGGACAAGAAAGTCAGGAATATTTTCCAGACAGACGTGACAAACATATTTTGTTCGCAGAATAGGCACCACATTTGTCACAAACAAAACAGGTGCTGTGATATACTCAACAGGATAGCAAACACAGCCTGTTTAAGCAGTCTCTGTTGTGCCAGATACCCTCGTCACTGATGGTGGAGCACAGCTGGACTCCACTTCATTGTCTTATACCAGGGTATCTCTTAAAAGATGGCAATGGTTTCCAGGAAGCTACTTCAGAGTCACTTCATTGACTTGACTTGGGACATCATTAGTAAAATGAGGGTATTCAAGGCCACTAGTAAACCTAAGGTCAGTAACACTGGCTGACAGACAGTTGATAAATGAAGTATCCTGCGAAGCAGGCATCCAAGGAAGCCTTGAAAAAAGTCAAAGGAGGAAGCCAGCCACACATCCAAACTCGTATGCTTTAGAATTTTATTTCACTGTGGACATCTGAGTCCGGCAGCTGCTGTACTTAGCCTTTTATGCGGCCACAGGTGTTGGCTTCAGTGCTGGAACACACAGTGGTGGGAGACAAAGGCAGCCATAGTGGCAGCTGCCAGGGGCTGGCAGTGGTGCCAAATAAACATTGAATGTAAAACAAATATATGTGCCAATTGGACTCCTAATTGAGTTTCTGGTTCAGAAAAATTAACTTGTCTTTTGAGAAGCATTATCCATGTACCATAGACAAATGTCCAGAGCTGTTACAAGGTACAACACATGCATTTTGTTAAAACAAAATTAAAAGAAAATGTGGATTTTTTTTTTCAAATAAAAAAAGAGAGAGAGAGAGCATGTGGTTTGTAAAAACAGAAGCTTAGTAGCTTTTCTGAAATCATCTCACATTCTTGCATATACTGGGCCAAATTAATCTGGACTTTAATGCCTGCTTTTTTACTAGAATTGAGGAAGCTCACACTTATGAGAGGACAGCAAGTCAATGAGCGTTCCTGCAGGAGCTGTATCTCCAGGAACCTAGTGTATGTCTCTCATGGGCTTCTCCTTCTCTCTGTAGCCACAATCCAAAGAACTTTATGTTCTTGGAACGGCAGATCTCTGTGCATATTACAAGCTCATTTGCCAATCTCACTTTCAGGTTTTCAAATGGCTACTATGCAGCATGGGAGGTAGTGTTCTTCAAGAAACACAAGGTAGAAGTTCTGGTGGGCAACTTGATTTGTGTGGGGTTTTGGGATCCCAGTAGCCAAGTCCAATATTATACCTCTTCCCTCCCTCTCTGTGTCTGTAGCAAGAAAAAAGAAAGTTGGTGACAGCTCAGTGATGAGTAGGGGAGGAAATGTGCAAAGAAGGACTGAACACAGTTCTGCACTATTGTTATTCAAAATTCCATTATTTAAATATGAGAGCTACTTCAGGTGCTGGGAAAAGAATCTGGACAAGTTATAATACCATGCTCCGTAAGCTAGGTTTTTTGTGTGATGCAAAACTCTCTGCCTATTGGGCTATGACCTAGTTTTCAGTACTTAATTAATGCTTTTTAGATAGGCAACAAGCTAAATCTCCTACAAAGAGTTAAAACAGAATTAAAGCACCAGAGAGGATTCATGTCTATGGGGAGAAAAAAAAATCCAATAAAAACTACATGTGTTAGGTCAGAGGAATATTGTAACTCATGCTGATTGAAGATAATTATTTCTTAACAGGTTGAACTGATGAAGTTGAGAACCTTTTATATCACAAATAAATGCAAATGTATGACAATTCTGGGATTTTGCAGCACTCTCAAGGACAGAGTTTAAATTAAAAGGACAGAAATAGTATGGTCACTTCACAAGTCTTTGTACATATAAAAAAAGAATAAAAAGCATACCATGAGAGTCCTTTAAATTCATGTATGGCGCTTCTGCTGAAGGATAATACTTTAGAGCTTAAGGCATTTCTATGGGCCAAATGCACTAGTGTACTAATTAATGGGAAAAACACTAAAATGTAATGATAACAACTATGACTATTATTAAATATTGTTAATAATAATTATTATAATTATTATTTTAACACTCCTGTCATGTGGAACTAAAGATATGTATTAAAAGGGGAAGCAGGGAGACATGAGAGGAAAACATGGGAATTTGTATAACAAGAAAGGCAGGCATATCAACAATTAGATTTAATTTTAATCAAGGGTAAACACAGAGGTTAATTTTCACACATACATATTGTTTTCATTTAAAAAAAAAAATCTGAGTGACCAGTCCTGTCTTTGAAATGTAACCACCAGCCTCACCCATTTCTCTGTTATTTGTAACTAAATATGCAGAAATACGTGAATACATAGACACTAAATATTCTGAATGATATTAATCCTCAATGTTATACAAAGGCAAGGGTTGTTGAGAAGGTACATTGCAGAATAAGGCCAACTACATGAGGGCCTTATGCATATCCAACGATAACCTTCTCCTGTTTCCAGAGGAACGCTGTGGTTTAAGCAATCTGTAAAGTATAGGGGTGCAAGAACAAATCTTGTCCAAATCTGGAGCAATCAAAGGTTTGTGGTGGTTGTTTTGAGCCATATTAATGGGTATCATAACCACATTAGTGCAAAGATGAAAGTCTCAGCAAGTTCTGCTTTTCTCTAAAGTCAACCTTCCCTTCCATGGCATTTCTTCTCCCTTTCTTGAAAAAAAAATGTATTTTCTGTTCTTTGAGTTGTTTGCTTTAGGTAGTTTGCTGTAAATTCCCAAAGGAATTTGCATAACGGGTTCAAAAGAGGATGCAACAAAGCAGATTTAATGGAGAAAGAAGCCAAGGAAGATAGGCTGTACAAATGAATCAGTTTCCCATTAAACTGAAACAGAGGATGGTGGGGAGGGGGGGTGTTTTGTTTTTGTTTTTCTTAAGGTACCATAAACAAAAACAAAATCAAATAGATTAAAACCCAGCAAAGTAGAACAAGGTCATAGGAGTACGAGGAAGAAAGACAAAAGACATTTTAACAAGAAACACAGCAAAAATACATACTGTATAAATGGCATACCCTCCAACTGCCTCGATCCGCAGGGATAGTCCCAGTTAATCTTTTCCAGATGTCTTTAAAATGTCCCAGTGTTTCTCTCCTACTACTACTTCCACTCCCTTTTTCCTTAGTTTGCTTCAGTTGCTGCAAACTGAGTTCAATGTTCAAAAGTAGTTTATACTTAGTTTGAAGGAGGGGAGAAGAGAAGGGGACAGAGTCTTGCCTTTTTCTGGCTCCAAAAAAACCCAACTGCTGCAACCTCTCTAAGCTTGTCTGTTTGCTCTCTTGCCCACACTCTGACCCTTTCTGCAACTCACCCATTTTCGACGCTGGGGTGCGGTGCTCACGTGAGCAGCCTCGAGAGAGAGGCTCTTGCTTCTGGGGTCCTTTGGCTCCACACGAGCTTCCTGCTCGTGCGAGAGCCCCACCTCTTCTTTTCACAGTGCAGCCTGGGACCTTCCCAGGCTGCACTGAGACAGGAAGCGCAATCGGCCCGGCTCCCAAGGCTCCGCACGCAAGGTACGTGCACGTGGGGCCCCGGAGTGATGCGCGACCATGCAGCATTTTATTCTTCAAGCTGAAAATGAAAAAAAAAGCATGCACGGTCCATGTCAGGCCCTGGAGCGTCATGCAAATGTGAGTGCGTCATGTGGATCACACCTCACATTTGCACGACGCTCAAGGGGCCCTTTCGCATCAGAAATGCTGTGTAAAAAGGGCTTCTGATATTGCTTGACCACACATATCCTGGCTTTCATCTGTGAAATTTTGGAGGGTATGAAATTGTTAATGTATTAACAAATATATTTCCTAAATCAATATAATATATATAGAAATTGCACAAAGACAACAAAAGCTATTCCATGTTCATTCACATGGAAAAGGCACTATTTATAAAATAGTTGTGTGACAGTAATTAAATAAAACTAAGGCCCTTTTCGCATAGCATTTTTAAAGCGCATTAGGCATGCTCCCTCCCCCCTTGAGGAGTCGCTGTACCACATGACATTCTGGCCAAACAGGTGCTATCCCGGCTGCAGGCAGTGCTGATCCTGCTTTTTTTTATTTTCGGCTGAAAGGCAAAAATAACCTCCCTTTCCTGCATCAATAGTGTGAGCGGAGGGCATGCAGAGTTGCAATCGAGTGTGCTTTCAGGAATGATCCGGGATTGGACAAGGTGTGGGCAGTCCCTGCTTCCTGTCCCTCATGCAGCAACTCCCAGGGGAAGCTCCGCTGCCCCCATCACAGCATCAAACACTGCAGGACATGTCGCTGAGGGAGGCAACCCTCGGGCTGATGTCGCCGCCCACACTCATGACAACAGCAGCCCCCAGGGTCCGGCTGACTTACCATTTTTTTACAAAAAAATCAGCGCTATCATTAGCACGTTAGCACTGTAGCACTGTAGCACCAAGCAGCGTGCCCTCAGGGCTGACGGTCAGTCTAGTTCTCACAGTGGAATTGGCGAGGAGCTCCTAGAGAGAACCCTGCCCCCACCAATTCCTATGGCCATCACCCACACAGCCAAACACCTCCAACCTTGCTAAACATGCTGGACGCTTTGGAGAGTCCAGCCAGCACACCCATGTCCCCAGTGAGAAATGCAGTGATCCATACGTCAGCAGGAAGAATGGACTGCACACACACAGGGTGGGTGACACCTGGCTGGGAAGCACAATGTGTGTAAGGCATCCTGGGGACTTAGCAGTCCACAGGCTGGAAGGAACACCATACTGCATGCAGTGCGGCAGCTGAAAAGGCCTCTGCAAGTCTGGACAGGACCCACACAAACTTACTGTACAGACCAAGGAACGTAGTGCCACCACTTCATTCTGCCATGAGGAGACCTCACCTGGAATATCGTGTGCAGTTCTGGGCACCACAAAGCAATAACGATAGTGAACACACTGGAATGTGTCTAGAGCTGGGAGACCAAAAGGATGAAAGGCCCAGAAAACCATGGAGCCCTGCAAGGAAACTGGGGATGTCTAGCCCGATGGAACTCAGATTGACAGCAGACAAGAGAGCCATAACCCTTTTGCTGCTGCTGCAGAGACCTGGACATGGCACAATAGGGCCAAATGTCAGGCAAACAGATTGCACCCAAAGATCAGGGAGAATCCCTGGAGGGCACACCCTTCTGATGGTGCAATGTGCTGCCTCCTAATGTGGTGGGCTCACCTCCCTCCCTGAGAGGTGTGCAAACAGAGGCTGGATAGCCCTCCATCAGGAGTCTTCCTGCATGGCAGGGGTTGGACTCCATGGCCATTGTGGACCCTCCCAGCTCTAGGATGCCAAATCCCATTACTCCATGATTTCAGCCCACCCTCCCCAGCCCACCAGACAGCAGCAGATTGGTGGAATCTTCCCTGTTGGTTGAGACAGCAGCAGCGATGGAACTGGCTGCTTGGGTGGAGATGGTAGTGGATGCCACCAGGGTGGCTCCCCTCTCTCGCCACTGCTACAGTGCCCTCCAGGCCTGAACAGCAGTGATGTTGTTCATATAGAGCTGCATGGCCTGTGTCCCAAGAAGCTCCATCTGCTCAGGCTCCATTGCGGGTCATGGGAGTGGTAGAGACAGCTACACCTCGAGCTGGGTCACAGCTGCAGTCTGTCCTATCAGTCCCCGCCTGTTACGATGCAGCCTGTTATGGGGGGCTCCTGCTACCAGCCTGCCCTTGAGGCTGACACAAGCGCCTGTTGGCAGGATCTATCGTGCTAATGTTAGCACAATAGCTGGCAAAACAACAACAACAATAACAACAACAACAACAACCACCGACCAATCAGGGGCGGTGGGGTGGGGACAGGGCGGAACCTGGACATGGCCCAGGATGTCAAGGTGCAGAAAAGGCACTGGGTGTGAGCCGGTGCTATCTTGCAAATGCCGCTGGTGCGCGCGGAATGCAATAGGCTCTGTACTGGGCCTATTGCAATATTGGTAATACCGTGATGGCAGCAAGTCGTCACACTATTAAGGTAAGATGCGGAAAGGGCCTAAGATTGGTGATACAGATATATGACTGTGGTAATATGTGTGTGTATCTTCAAGTTGCTTGTTGACTTATGACAACTCCATGAATTTAATAGATTTTCATTAGGCAAGGAAAGTGGTTTTGCCTGGTCCTTCCTCTGAAATATAGCTGATAGCACCTGCTGTTTTTTGGTGGTCTCCCATCCAAGGACTAACCAGGGCTGGCTCTTCTTAGTTTCCAAGATCGGAAAGGATCTGGTCCCTTTGACAGAACAGAGGACATGTGTTATATAGAATAAAGGCTCAATTGTTTTACTGTACTTACTATTTATGAGAAGTAATTAAATTTCTTTTCTGCCCACATGAAACCTTGAAGTGATGTATACTTTAAAACAATAGAACAATGCAATAAAATCATAACAGAATAAAAGCAGAAACAGAGTACTACTTTTAAAAAGTCAAAAAATGTTAAGCCCAAGCAACACATTGTGGAGTTTGTTTTGGTTTTTTTATTGCCTGTCTAAAAAGCATAGGAATGGATCCAATGTGTCATCGCTTGGGAGAAAGTAGTACAATTGGGACACTGCTATAGAAAACTAATGTTCCTACCATTGTGGCTTTTTGTAGTGGAACATACATGATGTAGCAAAGAGCCTTCTAAATTACAAAGTGGGCTATTCCTACTCTTTGTAATTCCCTACTAGGGGAAGCTAGGTTGGCCCCCTCTCTGCTCTCCATCTGTCAACCTTACTGTTGGACTTGTGTTTGTAATTCTGTCATTGCTTTTGCATTTTAACTATATCTTGAAAATTATTTTAAATCAATGTTTTTAATATAACTGTTTGTTTAATTCTTTTTTAAACTTTTGTACTAACCATAGTTTTAACTCTATTTGGTTTTCAACTCAGATTATTACCTGCTTTGGGTCCCATTTGTGGAGGGTGGGGAAGCAGTAAATAAATAAATAAGCAAGCAAGCATAGGTAATAAGTGGACTTGTGTAGGAGGACAATTTTAGGACCTTAAAGATAAGAATACACATGTCTCTCCTGCCTGTACTGCATGGTCAGAGCAACTTTCTTGCTCTCAGTAGTTTCCCACCTCAGCACCTGTCAGGTCTATATCTTCATATCTTCCCAGTTGTATCTGAGTTCTATACACATTAGGATTACCAGATCTCAGGGCCTCATCTTGAGTCTCCAGTTTTTGTGGGTCATCTCCAGGTAGGAGACATGGCTACAAACTCTCTCATTTTGGTGAGCGCAGCCCTGGGCAAAAGAAAAGAGCTGTGTATAGATTTCCAAGTCACCTAGTAGAGCAACTACTTGTTATATGAGGCAAGACTATTAATTTGCTGATGCAACCTGCAAAAACTCTAAAGGGGATCTGTGCCTTTACTTAATTAGCTTTCCCTTTCTCTCCCAGTCCTTGTGGCACCTTGGCTTTGTTCTGGCTAGAAACAAGTTGTTATTATGTAATTGCCAAAGAGCCAATTTGACTTATGGCAACCCTAAAATGAGAGACCTACAAACCACTCTATCATCAACAGCCCTGCTCAGGTCTTACAGCTTCCATGGCTTCCTTAATGGAGTCTCTGAATCTGTAATGTGGTCTTTCTCTTTTCCTACTGTCTTCTACCTTACCAAGCATTATTATCTTTTCTGTGAGCCTTGTCTTCTCATGCTATGACTGTCTCAGTTTAGTCATCTTGGCTTTTAGGGAGAGTTCAGGTTGATTTGCTCTAAGATCCATTTATTTGTCTTTTTGGCAGTCCATGTTATTTGCAGAACTGTCCTCCAGTACCACATTTCAAAGGAGTGGATTTTCTTCCTCTCAGATTTCTTCACTGTCCAGCTTTGACAACCATACATAGAAATTGGAAATACAATGGCATCAACAATCCTAATTTCAGTATTCAGTGATATATCTTGACACTTCATGATCTTGTCTAGTTCGTTCACAGCTGCCCTTCCAAGTTCTAGGCATCTTCTTCTGATTTCTTGACTGCATTCTCAATTCTGATCAATGACTGAGCAAAGGTATAGGAAATTTTGAACTATTTCAACATGTTCATTGTCTAATTTAAAGTTATGCAAATCATCTGTGGTCTTTATGTTTCTTTTCTTAATGTTCAACTGTAAGCCTGTGTTTGCACTTTCAGCCATGACTTTCCTCAGTAATCATTCCAAGTCTTTGATATTTTCTGCTAGAACAAAGTAAGCCAGAGTAAATATTCCTTATCCTGTCACCATGAGTAAGTGAGAAGAAATAATAACTTCATTTCACCTTGATCTGGAAACAGCCCCTTTAGCTAAGATGTCTCTCTTAATTTCCTAATAGGAAAATATTTTCTCTCTGTGTGTGTGTATGTGTGTGTGTTTGAATAACAAGCTGTGAGCAACCATAGTTGATACTTAATGTATAATACTTAGTAACATTACCAGGTGCCATTCCTAAGTCTCAGATTTTGACCCAGTCCTAGGACAATACTGTACATACATCCTCTGTAATGCTAGAAGCCTCCAAGATAAAATGGAGGGTACTTTGGGGGACATTCTTGCTGTTAAGTAGGCCTTAAACTAGAAAATTCAAAAAAGGCAGCCTCATGCATAGGTTGACGTTGATTGGCAACTCAAAATATTGGGGGAAATGGTCAAGAGTTATACAGTTTTGCAAGATGCAAAGAAAGGTCTTTCTTCCCCTCACATTATTCTAGAACTGCAGGTTAAGGAGTAATAACAGAACAACAAAACATTCAAAAAATCAAATATTTCTTCACATGGCACATAGTTAAAACTGTAGAGTTTACTGTCCCAAGGTGTGGCGGCAGAAACCAATGGTTTTAGAGATGTTTAGTCAAATTCGTCAAACAATCAACAGCCACTACTAGTGAAAGATGGCTGTATCCACTGTTAGAAGCAGTATGTTTCCAAAAACCAATGGAAGGGGAATTTATGCTGAATTCCACATTAGTTTAGATATTTCATATGTTATTTACTTTATTTATTTATTTATTTGTTTGTTTGTTTGTTTGTTTATTATATTTTGTTGTTGTTGTTTCTGTTTGTTATTTGTTTTAAGAGCTTTCAGACCTGCATGGTGTACTTGATCAGTTTGGCACTATGGAAATACAGGAGTAGTCATGTGCACCATAAAAAAAAGTCAAAAATCTGTACTACATTTATTAGGCAACATACACAAAAAAAGACCCAAAATCTCTTTGGAAGCTGTTTTAGAAGCCCACAAAGGGACTGGATAGATAGATAGATAGATAGATAGATAGATAGATAGATAGATAGATAGATAGATGGATGGATGGATGGATGGATGGATGGATGGATATGGATAGATAGATAGACAGACAGACAGACAGACAGACAGACAGACAGACAGACAGGATAGGTGCTTGAGATTTGATGGTAGTTTGAGGTGTCAAAGAGGTTATTCTCTATTCTCAAACAAAGAACCAAATGCTGTTCTGATTTTATGGCATTTCTTATTCTTGGCTTAGCCCAGAGCATTTAGTGGCGTCGCCTGCTGAGCGATAGTAGGTAGATCCTTCATCCTATACCATCAGAAGGCAACATGCAAGCTATGGCTAGAATGCTATTGGTACAGGCAATTGGTGGTGCTAGCTGCAGGGGGAAAGCTGCAAAGTGGCCATAAGGGAAGTAAAATACTGGAGAAAGAGGTTGCTCGGAGTTGGCAGATTTTGCCTACTTTTACTACCAGCACTGTGCAGTGGTGCTAGTGTCGTCATTGACAGGATTCTGACTGATGTAACTCTGCCACCATCATTCCCCTCCCCTCCCCAAATGATTTTTAAAGCTGTTTTCTCAGGTGAAGAAATTTTTGGTTTTGAAAACTTGCACAGGTATTTTTGTTAAATTTTTGGTTGGCCTCGTGAAGATATTAAGGCAGTCTAAATACCCTAAAGGCACCAGATCCCATCTCATCTTGGAAGGTAAGCAGGGTCCGCCCTTGTTAGTACTTGGATAGGAGACCTCTAAGTATTCCTTACCAAAGAAAACCCTATAAAAGTCATGGGATCACCATAAGGTAACAGAGGACTTGAAGTCTCTCTCTCTCTCTCTCTCTCTCTCTCTCTCTCTCTCACACACACACACACACACACACACACATATAAAGATATTAGAACAATATATACCTTGAGTGTTATAGAAGTACCCTAAAGGAAAGGACTAATAACTTTTGAACTATCATACTTTGAGCATATCAATAATGGCATGGCTCACTGGAAAAGATAATAATGCTCAGTAAACAGGAAGACAATAGGAAAAGAAGACTTCACTACGAGTAGGTTATTTCCATCAAGGAAGCTGTTAACTCTTGAGTTTGCATGACCTGACCTGGACTCATGGAGTTCTCTCATTCACACAGTTTCCTTAAGCTGACCTGGTGGTGAATAATAGTAACACTTATATGGTTATCTCACTTTGGTGCTGCCCATAGGTTAGTTACTGTGAGAAACAGGATGCTGAATTATATTAGCCTTTTATCTGACCAGCACGGCTCCTTTTCTTTCCTGTGATTATTAGGGGTTCCTTGACCATTTCAATCAGACCTGGTTAAAAAGCAATATTTGCTGCTGGAAAAAAGCATAGAGAACAATAGATTTTTTTTCAGGATTTATTGAATATAAGTTTGGCATTCAGGGCAAAAAGATTCCTTTTGTTTGTTACTGACAATGTTTAATAACATAACATGAGTCAACTGCTCCTGCATGCATCTATTCAGTCTGGGATGATAGAAAATTCACACCATATTGGCAGAAATCCATAAATGTATTGGCTTACATTTTTCATTCTGTTTAGCACATTCAAGTAAGCCTGATTATGTTCTTTTTCCTTTATCACTAGCTCCAGACTTGTTAACCCTGGCACATGTTCTTCTAAAATCAATCTTTTTATAATTGTCATATGTTAAAGTTGCTGTAACTTGAGAGGACTTTTGAAAGTATCAAATGTGGCTTTTGGAAACTAATTAAAGACACAGCAACATCGAGGTGTTTTGCTCAAAATTTACATTATTGTTGTTTGCAAGTCTTCTGTCAAGTATTCTCAGATACATGAATGCTTTCAGAATTGTTTAGGAATTTTATTCCTGCACTAAATTCATAGCTGTTTTGTTTCGTTTGGAATTTTTCCTTATTTGCATGTTCCTACCTAATTTATCCAACTTCTCCTCATTGACTAAAATGTGTTTCTGTGTAGTTTTTTAAAAAAATATGTGCATTCATATCTTAAAACATGAGCATGTAGGTGCCACAAGGACCACCCCACCATGCCAGATACCTCAAAGAGCTCAAAGAGGAGGCTTGCGAGAGGGGGGTAACTTAATGAGACCTTTTCTGCCAAAGTTTATGGGCTCACGCAGGAAAAGAACGAACCAAAGATTCAAAAGTAAGCTAAAAATCTGGTTTTTTGAGGAGATTTCACTTATAGATGCACACAAGATACATGCTGTCACACATTCACATAAGAGCTAACTGAAGGGTAAAGAGGGGAGAATTATGGATAGAGAGGCTGAGGGTTTTGGGGTTTATAATTACCAGTCCAGAAGATTATGAAGAAGCTGAAATGTGGCTTGCCTTAGGTAGGACCTAAGGGCAGTTCTCGTTCAGGAGCCAGATGGACAGAGTGACAGGTAGACTTTCAAGATACTGTACTGGACATCCTGGAATCAGGGGTATTTATACCCCAAAAATAACCTGTGGCAGTGGAGGCTATGGCCTTTTCCGCATGGTGCTTTTAAAATGGTGCAGAGCGTCCTCCAGGGAGGACGACTGCACCTGGGAGTGGACTGGGTCCGGACCTCAGCCCGCTCCGGAATGACCCAAAGGGGTCGTTCAGCATGCTTTTGAAAGACCACTTAAAACAGGTCTTTCAAAAGCACAGAGCGCACCACTCTGTGGCCGTGCTCCGGTGCAGATTTGCAGGCTCGCACCAGTGCGAGCCTGCAGATCTGCCGGGGGAGGGCTTTAGGCTGGCGAGCTTCATCGGTTGGTGGAGAACCTCCACCAACCGGAAGCTGCCATTTTCATTCCTGGAGCAGTGCAGAGCGGCAGCCATGGACTGCTCTGGACCATCCTGGACCCGTGGGTGGAGCACACAGGTCCAGTGAGTACCAGCATGGGGCAATTCCCTCACCCTGTGCAGAAAAGGCCTATGTCGAATTCTAAGTGCAGAACAATGGAAACCTTGGTAAATACAATAGCCCATCAACCTGCTTGATGGTAGCAGTGCTTGATTGACAAAGACGCAATGGAAATTCTAACAGCAATCAATAGAGAGTGCTGTGAGAAAGAGGAACTGGGGTCCAGGTGTGGAGGGAGTGGGGATTTTCCAATCAGCGTCCTAGTGGGCTTCCAGCTTTGTGTTCTCTGGGAAGACATTCAGCTTCTACTTAAGTCAATCAGCCACAGAAACAACAGCTACTTCCTGGCAAATGACCTAATCTTGCCTAGAGGGTGATTAGATTGACTAGCTTAGCTTTCTCACGTTTACAGTCAGATTTCTTCCCTCACTCGGTTTGACCTCTCAGGCTTGAATTTGATTTTAGAGCCAATTGAACCCATGTTGCCAATCCAATATGGTGCCAATTGAGTATGGTGCCCATCCAAACCATACTGATATCAGGGAACCCCAAAGTGAGGCCTTACACACTGTTTTGTGTTCCCTTGGAAATGCCCAGAAGCCTCAGAAATGTGTAAAAGTTCATGGTGAATGAACTTTTTTTTGCAACAAGTCTGAGGAGGCTAGTGTGTGTGTGTGTGTGTGTGTGTAGTTTGCTCAAAACACTTGAGTCCATGTAAAGTTGTTTCTGTCCCTAGCCGCAGGCTAAAAAGAGAATAGATATGCAAGCTCCTTATTTTGCTTACAAGGGGCAGCTTTAAGAAAAAAGGGAAAAAGCAAACCATTCTTTTGCTGTCAAAGTGAAAATAACATCAGAAACATGATTTCCTGCAATGGCTATGGGTATTAAAAGAGCCAGAATGGTGTAGTGATTTGAGTGTTGGACTAGGATGCCAGGAGATCAGGGTTCAAATGTCTATTCAGTCACAGAAACCTACTGGGTGACTTTGGGGAAGTCACACTCTCTCAACTTTAGAGGAAGACAATGTGAAACGCCGTTTGCTTAAATCTGGCCAGGCAAACCCTAGTATAGGTCCACCATAAGTCATAGGCCATTTCTGCCCTACATTCCTATAGTGCTGTTATTCCACTTTCAACATCCTGTGGACTTCTGGGTTTTGTAGTTTACTGAGGCCAAAGAGCTCTCTGGTTGAGAATTCTCCTCCCTAAACTGCAAACCCTGGGATTCCATAGGATTCCAAAGTGGAATAAAAGCATAGAATCATAGAGTTGGAAGAGACCCCAGGGCCATCCAGTCCAACCCCCTGCCATGCAGGAACCACATCAAAGCATTCCTAACAGATGGCCATCCAGCCTCTGCTTAAAAACCTCCAAAGAAGGAGACTCCACCACACTCCCGGGCTGCATATTCCACTGCTGAACAGCGATGACCGCCAGGAAATTCTTCCTGAGGTTTAGGTGGAATCTCTTTTCCTGTAATTTGAATTCGTTGCTCCTTGTCTTAGCCTCTGGAGCAGCGGAAAACAAGCCCAGTGTATAGCAGTGTAGTGCAGAAATGGCCTTAGTTGACTTGAAGACAAATAACAGCGACAACAACAACAACCATGGATACTGACATTTCAGAAGAGTTCTGATGACTCCACCCTTTTAAACGCTTCATCCCTACTTCTAATCCCCCAAATTCATAATTAATATGGAGAATTATGCAAAATTAATATGTAGAAAACAACAAGTAAAGCAATTTTAGGTAGATACCTGAAGGGAAGAGATTTTTAATGAGAATAAAACTGACAGCAATGTTCAAAATCCTGTTCTTGGATATATTTAGTATTTCATGTAACAAATGATATTTTTAAGAGTGTTTGTGTTTATTTATTATACTGCATAATAGCAAAAGAGTGGGAGTTTCTGAGGAATAATCATGCTCAGTCTGAAATATGGTATGGTTGTGTATGGTTACTCTCACCAACTTCAGTAAATCAATCTCCCTCTCATTGTGACAGAGGAAGTAAAATATTGCTGGGTCCTAATCTATAAATATATTTTAAATGCTTCAGTTTAATTCATAAAGCATGTTTTCCAAATGCTTATTTTATGTAGACTATTCAGAAAACAAACTCCATCGTTGCTATACATTTTTTAAACTGTAAAGCTCTATCATCGTTGCCCTATTGTGGGGAATGACTTGTGAGGAATTGGTGGGGAATGAAGAGGTCTTCAAATGTGAGGATGCTTTGAGAGATATGAAAGGCTTAGCTAAAATGCTGATTAACAGAACCTCTTCTCCTCTTAGAGAAGCATTTCCAGTATTACCAACACACAGCTGTTAAATGGGATGCTGTTCAATCAGATAGAGATAGAGCCATTCCCTTTCACTTGGACAATTCTGAATGCCTTTCACAGGAAGTAAAGTATGAGCTCGGGGCGGGGGGGGAGAAATGTCTGTCCCAGAAATGAATCAACAAAAACCTGAACATCTGCTCATCAGAAACACCAGAAAGTAATGTATTTTGTTTATACAACTCTTCATGATGGTCATGGCATGCAGAATAAGTTTGGATGATTAGAATTGATGTCATATATATTTATCAGGGACACATATTTTATAGCATGTGCGTTTGCGGGGTAGTTATTTAAAAGTCTTCAGTGGCTTTTAAGTTGGCTTTTTTGTAATGAATTTGTAGATAGGAATTGCTAATGTTGGTGTTTCCACTACTACTACTGCAGTCTTTTATTTTATTTTTTTAATCTTAGTAGGTTTTTTTGAGGCACTGCAGAGGAAACTCAGCTGTCAGGGCTAGGGTGAGACCCAAAATGAGATTTAGAGTAGAGCTTTTCTGTCTCTTCAGATCAACTACTGAAGCTGGAATTTGGGTTTCTGGAAGGTCAGCTGGATGGATCAAGCAAGAGCAGGAAGTAGAGGAAACCTCTGTCTTTCAGTGCCCCATTACTGATGACTCACTCTTTTGACACTTTCAAATTAGGGACAAGTTGCATTCATTGACAGGGTTTCTGCTCTTTCAGTAGCTCTTCTTGCTTATGGAGGCCTGCTTGGGATCAAATGCACCACTTGCAAATTGAACTGAGAGGAAGAAAAGGTGCCAAACCAGCTGAGAGACTTTGCAAGCAGTGTATCTATGGTCAGTCCCAAGTGAGCTTCTGTTAAGTCCTTCATCCTCCCTACAGTACAAGATACGGGTTCCACTTTTCAATCAATTCTGTTTTCTGACAGTGCTTCGGTCCCTAACCTGTCAGATTAATCGAGAAAGTCTGTAAAGCTCTCTATATCATGGGCTGCTCAGTGCAGACATAATACATTCAAGTTGGAAAAGCTGACTCTCCTCTGTGTCTGAAGTGTCTTGGATAATTCATTAGACTACTTCCCAGGGTACAGATTTCAAGGCCTGTGTCCCAATGACATGACTCCTGAGTCTAGAATCAAAAAGTATTCCTGTATAGGTAGGTGTTCCCTCCATTTTCCCTTCCATACTTGTTTGACCAATCATTCGAAAAAGAAAGAAAAGAAAAAAGAAAATATGCTGGATAACCTTTTCCCAGCATTATACCCGGCATAGCCATTATCTCCATATGTCCTTCAAAAGGCAAAGAGGCGAGGGTAGGTGCCCAAAAGCATAAGACTGAGGACAATTTGGCACAGGTGGCTTGTGAACCAAGCAGAGGGGCATCTCCTCCCAGAAATAAATCTACAAAAACTTTAACATCTGCTCGTTAGAGACATCTGAAAGTAGTTTATTTTAGGGTAAGCTCACCACCCTCATTCTTGGACCATGAGCTGACAACATGTGGGTGCTATTTTTTTGGGCAGCATCCAGTGACTGAAAGAAAGAATTTTAGACAATTTTTCATTTTGATGTGAGGAAGTGGAAGAAAGCCGAATGGCCGTACAAGGAGTTAAGAAGTACAAATTAGAATGTGTTATGTGCAGAAACATAATATATTATCAGAAAGAGATCCTTCTTATTGGTTTATAGCAACAACTGCTAAATATCACCAAAGTCACCCCATAGTTTTTTGGACGCAGTTATAGCTAAGGTGCACACTGAGTTGAGCTTGCGACATTGTAGCCATTGCATAAACCTGGAAATACTTCTTAAAGAGGCATGAAACAATAAGGAAGTAAGTTCTATCACAATCTCCAAATATGACCTCTCCTTCATTAACCCAGCCAATTGCCCTGGTCTTGTATGATCCCTTCTCTATGCTTTATATATGAAAAATAACAACCAGGAACAGGCTATCTCTTGATAGATCAAACACAGCATGAAATTCATTCCAGCTGCCTAATCTGTAGCTACCAAAATCTTCCCTTGTAAGCTACCCATTTTTCTGAATTCTGCAGGTTGGTGTCAATTATACTTACTGTTGATAAATCTTCTCCATACTCTCAGCTGTTCTTGCAAGCCTGCAGTGTAATACTTGGTCATTTCTTTCCACCCGTGTAGCTGTAATGTCATCCTCTCTGTTAATACTCCCTTGCCAATTTTTAAACATCCTGCCAGGCGGGGAGATTTAATAGCAAGGAATGAAGATGTTTTTAACATAACTCCAGTACCTGTAGGCTATTATTTTTTTCTCCATACACCAGACCCCTTGCTCACATTCAGAGGAGTAAAAAGAATGCATATGTTCCCGTGGAACAAAAAACTGAAAGGAGCCTTCAGGATAAGTCATTTGGCACATATTTAATTCTGCAGAATATTGAAATCATTGTCCCTTTGACATCACTCCTCATTCATTGCTTTTGATTATGAAAATACTTCAGGGAATCCTCCCAGATCGAATGCCATAATTTTACAGCACTGCCCCAAACAATCCAGACAACAGCATCTTCCCATGCAAAACCCCCACCTTCCTGTGTAGACTATCTGATAGTCTCCCTACCCCTGCTTTTTAAACTGGAAGTAGCATCTCTTGCTGTATACTGAGGACACTTAAATTCACAAGATAGTTAGCACTGAAGATAGTCCAGTAAGAGTATGTCTGTTTGTTGTAAGCATAAAAACCCAAGATAATCAATATGATAACAAACAAAACAATGATGTATCAAATTTCAGTACTTCCTGTGGTATAACTATGTCAGAGTAAATATAAGGGGCAAGAGGAAGAAGTTATAGACTGCAGAGGCCATGAAGGGAGAAGACATTGGAGAAACAGGCAGTTTGCAGTGGGCAGATTTTGTCTGCCTTCTTGTGCCACTTCTAGTGCAGCTACTCATGTTGTGTCACCACAATTTCCCAGCCTTCCAAAAGCCACTGATAGAATTGAAGATTGATATTAAAAATGACAAATTAAAAGTTTAAAGAAGACAAAAATGATATAAATATGTATGTAAGTATGTATGTTAAGTAAATGTACTCATAATGTATATTATATTATGCATATTGTGTAACAATACTTATAATAATAATAAAAAGGGGCAAATTAAAGATGAAATGCCTGCTGGTCTACACAGGAGGGTATTTTTTTTGGGAGGGGGTGAGGATGTTCCTATTGCTAGTTGATGACCCTGTGAGTGAGAGAACTCCATGATCCCAGGTCATCAATTGTCTTGCTCTAGTCCAGCAAACTCAGTCCTTTGGCTTCCTGGATTGAGTTTAGCCACCTGTAGTGCAGTTTCCTTCTTTTGATTCTGTCTTCCACTTTACCAACCATTATCATCTTTTTCAGTGAGTCTTGTCATTTCTTGATATGTCCAATGTACAAAAGCCTCAGTATAGTCATCTTTGTTCTTATGAGAGTTCAGGCTTGATTTGCTCTGAGACCCACTGACCTGTCTTTTTAGTAGTTCATTATATCCATAGAACTCACTTCTAGGACCACATACTTTGTACCCTAAGCAATAAGGAAATGTGATGAACAGAATCTTGAAAAGAGAAACTAGCTTTTGGAAAGGAACATCTTTAACAAAGAAGCAATGGCATGAGTATATGCTTAACCTGTCCTTCACTAACCACTTTCCTGCTCTAAATTGCCCCATGTAAGCTGCTTCACAACACATCCTCCCTGCAAGATTCCAAAATTCTTATCCTTGCAGACATGCATTTGGAATCCTTGTGGGGAGGTCCCTCAGGAAACAGCCGTGAGAGAGAGTGATTTGGACTGATTTCACCACCACTTCTCTGTTCCAGACAATTTGCTGTCAAACCATTCCTTCACTTTATTAAAATGAAAAGGAAAAGAAGAGGTCAATAAGATCTTTTTACATATATTTGTGCTGACATTTATTTTTGCCAGTGAAGGAAGGAAGAACTATGGTGTTCTCAAATGTATGAATTCTGTTTCTTGTCTTGCCTCTGCTATATTGTTGTTAATATGGCTTCAGATCAACTCAGTCTTATGGCAACTCTATCATAGGATTTTCTTGGAAAAAAATAGGACCAGGACAAGGAGCAATGGATTCAAGCTGCAGGAAAGGAGATTCCACCTGAACCTCAGGAAGAACTTCCTGACAGTCAGGGCTGTCCGGCAGTGGAATAGGCCGCCTCGGAGTGTAGTGGAGTCTCCTTCCTTGGAGGTTTTTAAGCAGAGGCTGGATGGCCATCTGTCAGGATTGCTTTGAGGGTGTTCCTGCATGGCAGGGGGTTGGACTGGATGGCCCCTGGGGTCTCTTCCAACTCTACATTTCTATGATTCTATGATTCTATGATTCTATTCAAACTTTGCTATTGCTTTCCTCTTAGGCTGAGATTGTGAGACTTGTCCAGTGGGTTTCTGTGGTTAAGTGGGGATTTTAACCTTGGTTTCCTAGAGTTTTAGTCTAACATTCAAAATCACTATACCATCCTGTCTCTTTACTACTTCTTCCATTTATATCAAGGATGATGCAAGGAATTAAGATAGATGCATTGTGATTGGTTTATGCTGATTGGCTGTCCTGACTTATAACTAGAAACTATGGGCAAGTCTTCCTGTGTGGGTGAATGTTGCATTCACAACACCAACTGCCTTTAGCTTCATTAACTGAAGTAAGAAGAGTTATTGAATTCCAATTTGACAGTAAATATGGCAGGTGCTAACAATGTGAAATAAATCAGAGGACTTTCAGTTCAGTACTAAGCCCATACTCTGGATCTTTTACAGCTGCTATACTCTTAACCTAAGAATGTTAGTGTGTTACTAAGAATGTGATCTGTGATCCTGGAACAGTCTGTATAAATTGTGCATCTGCCATTAGCTCATCAGGTAGTCCTAGACAATCTAGTATCTCTCAGTCTCAGCACTTATACCTGTAATAAAGACATAAAAATGCTAATCTTCTTTACAAGATGATTATAAATATTGCCAAGAAGTCATTTGGACAATCTAAATTGCTACAAAAATGCCAAGTGGCATAGTAGCAAAATAAATGTCCTGCATGCATGATATCTGATTATTCGTTAACTTCCAGTTTAATACCATAATGTTGACATTCATTTCAGTGCTCTTAACTGTCTTCTTATCTTCATTCTTAGTTCCAGAATACATTCTTATATATAATAGCATATTAGATTGGCCTTAATTTGAAATGTACATTCATTTGAATTTTTAAGAAGGGTGTTTGAAAGGAAAATGGTGTATTAAATGTCTCTGGTGAGATCAAATGGGTTTATAAATATAAAAGACAGCAAGCTTAAGCTTGTAAATATTGATGGCCCAAAGATCATGTCCTCTCTCTGTGGTGTGTGCGTGTGCGCATGCACGCATGTGGAATAGAAATGGTCTTCTACCATAGGCTCAAGACATTTAGGCTCTATCATCTTGGAAATGAACAAAAGAGACAGTAGCAGACAGCATCTCAAAGGCCAGTGAGGCACATCAAGCATTTTATGTTTTTAGTCATGATAAAGGACAGAGTTTGGGGAAAACGTTTTAAATATTCTTATTATTACTGGTTGAGCCTTCCTTATCTGGAAATACAAAATTTAAAAACTTCCAAAACCCAAAACTTTTGCCACCAGTCACACACTTTTGCCTTCAAGACTGCGGCTGCAGCGCTCCTGCTTGTTTTATCTTAGAGCCTCAGTCTCTCTCTCTTTGTGTCCCCAGCCACCCACTTCCATCTTTGAGGCAACAGTCTGTGGTGCTCTTGCTTGTTTATCTCTGGTGGCAAAAAAGAGAGAGACTGAGGATCTGAGAAATGGTGGGAGACATGGATTCGCACTGTGCACTATGCTCGGATTCCTGCCATTTCAACAGATCCCCAGTCTCTCTCCAGCCTCACATCTCATACACAAGTAGCAAACAAAGGAGATGCAAAGCTATTCCAAAAAATTCCAAAATTTGAAAAAAATGTGAAATATGGAACACTTCTGGTCCCAAGCATTTAAAATAAGGAAGGCTTAACTTATATTACTATTATTTTGTCATCATTATCATCATTATTACCACTAGAATTCAAGATATTCACACTGATTTTTGCTCAGTTAATTTCTCTTGTTTAGAGAAGTAATTCTTCACTAACTTTCTTCTTGAAGGAAGCAATGAGCAATATTAGTAATTTTCTTCCCACTGTGATAAAATCTTCATGGTTTTCAAAGCCTATTCACAGTTCAGGACTTGTTCTGTACAAAAACTGAACACCTATTTGCATATAAAACAGCTTTTTCTGCACAAGAAACAGCCTTTTCTGGGAAGAAAAATAATACTCCTACTTAGAAAATTCACTCCTAAGCAGAAAATGCTGTTTTCTGTACAAATCATCCATCTGCAAATTTTGTGCAGAATTGATCCCTAATTACAGAATTTTCTGCACAGGAAGCAGATTTTTTTCTGTGCAGAAAATCATATTTCTGCACAGAAATATTATCTTTTCTTCACAGAAAATGCTGTTTCCTGCACAGGACAACCACGAAGGAATTTTCCACAGAATAAATCCTGAACTGCAAAGATTAGTATAGGATTCTTTCTTGACACTTGAAAAACATGAGGGGGTTGACATTTTTTTAAAGATTTTTGGAATAATTTTCAATATTCTTTCTGTCTCTACATTTGTTTTGGTGATGGCCTTCTGATGGAAAATACCTCTGCAGAATTCCTGGTGTCCTTCCCATTGCTGCCTCCTTGTTTATCTTGTAGATTCAAGAACTCTTCCTAGCCAAGATGGATCTGATGGGTTTCAGGCTGGGACATGTCCCCTGAGACCATTGCCAGAAAGAATACATTTCAAGAAACATTAAGTAGTGATGACTTCAGTCTACTAGGGTTATAGAGATATACGTGCTTATTTCTTGTCAGCTGCTTACATATAGATACTTTCAGGTACATTACTACCATCATCTGAAATGAATAAACCTGTTTATAAGCAGAATGACTAGGCCAGGGCAGTAGAGGACTGCACATCAAGTCATAGAACATTTGAGTATTGTCATGTAGTAACACTAATTTAAGGACGAATTGAGCCCAAGACAATGATGGATAGCTTGATAGCTGAGATCCACAATAACAATACCTTGATGGCTAATGACAGTTGTTGTTTGATCTACAGCACATGCAAAAAATGAGTCCAACTTTAAATGTTAGTTCAAGTCAAAAATAATGGCAATTTTATGTTTTTTTAAAAAAAATCAGAAAACTATCAGATTTTGCAATTCCATGTACACATAATTGATAAGATAAAATTTTATAGAAGCAAAGTTGTAAATATTAGTGAAAGTTTTCTATAAAGAAAAAAATAATATGGGTTTGTGAAACATTTTTATTAGATATGCTTTGTATAAAATGTTTCATATGACAGATGTTTTAACTTTTGTTTTCTGCTCATATACATATAAGCCAAAGAACTGTCAAACTCAATGTAATTATATGTATATGACATAATATTGTGTTTATAAACTCCAGGCAGCTTACAGTAGACTATTTAAAAACAGCCTTTTAAATGTCAATCGAAAGTACACTGAACAGAATTCAGATAATAAATTTGTATGCTAGGCTGCATATTAGCATTTGGCACCCTTTTCTAAAGATCAACGTACAATGTATTGTCCCCATTATTAGCTAACAAGTAGGATATATTTCAAGTTAAAAAATAATAAACTCTGTCAATGTGTTATATAGCAAAACCTTAACAGCAACATTTCTAATCATCATAATAATGGATGAATTCTATTATGTGACTCAGATCAGCCTCAAGGTAGCTCAGGGCCATTAGATAATTTATGTGTTTATCAGGAGTTCACCCACATATAGAACAATATTGGAAGATGGCAAGTAAAGTGCATTCCAGTTGCCCACACCCCTGTTGCCACAATTGAGGTCATGCAAGAGGTTAGCAGGAGATATTTGCATTAAGTGGTATGATAGCTGTACAGACCTGTTGGCTGTGGTTTGGGGATGAGGAGAGACATTGGAAAGGCCAGCAACAAGTATTTGATATCTTTTCCTGTTTTTCGACTACAGCCATCTTAAAATCTGTTGCACTAACACAAATGGAAAAAAAAATCTATCAGAGACTTTTGTGCGAGGGAAAACTGGAACTGCTAACATATTTGAGACGTGTAATTATTGTGGCCTTTGGTGAAGATGAAGAGGTGAGTGAGTGAAGCTGGCTGAGACAAATGGGAGTTTTATCAGATATGTTGTCATAACCTATGAATGAATTTGTGCGTGTTCTGAGTACACATGCTTATCAGCGATCTTGTAACTTTGGCAGTGTATCAGAACTTAAAACCCCACGTTCACACAAAACTCTCTAAAAGGGGGACTTTATTTGATATACAGTAAACAAGATATACACAATAGTTCCACTGGGGAATAGCAAATACTATGGTAGAGCTTCACAAATGGCAAAAGTACAGACAGAATAGAAAACATGCCAGGTTGCAAGGATTTGGAATTAAAAGCAATTTGAAGCTGTAGGCATTGCAAAGAGGAGAGAGATGAGAGAAAGAGGTTCAAACGTATGGGCGATACACTTTCACTAATCCATACATTCAAACACAGACACGTGAGGAAGAGGGAGCAGTTTTATGGAATGCTAAGGGAAGGGAAAGTATTTCCCAAAATATAGACTTAAAAGATTGAAAACTTATCTGTCCTTGGCCCCCTACTGGACTTGTGAGAAGGCAGAGAGCCCTTCTGGCTGGAACTGCATAAGGAAAGAAGGACAGACTGGTGCTCTGAGCCCAGGAGCCAGAACTTTGAGAAAGAGAGTAAACTAATGAGATTTTCTGGCCAAAATCCCAGATTCTGATGGTCTGAAAGAATAATTTTAGCTCAACAAGGGGCTTCCAGGAGGCAGGCAGGTAATCTCTTAAACCTCACCCCAGGATGAATTGTTCTGGATTTAGAATTCTTTTCGAAGTATCTCAGGCCTAGGATTTACATCAGAATTTCTTTAAAACAAAGGCACTTCTTCAAAGAATGTCAACCTGGACTTTCTGAAATACATTACTCAATACTTGGCTTAGCCAAAGGTGGTGATGTTTCAGTCAACCAGCCACTAATGTAAGACATAACAGAAGGATCAAATCAATTACCCTTATCCCAAGGGTGATGTTTTCCATCACTGCCATTTCTTGTCTGTAGTGCATTATTTGCCAACTGCAAGACTACATGATGGAAGAGATAGAATTTAAGGCGGAGGTGAGGAGGTAGTTAGTATTGCTGTTGTTGTTAACTGCCATCAAGTAAGTGTTACAACTGTTTAATCAGGAAACTTAAGGAAACTGCTGGCTACATGATTTGACCAGAAGAGGCTCTTCAGCTAATCCTTACTCTCGTGGGCCAAAGAATCAAAGAGGTTTCATTTTAGGACATATGTGTGTATCTTAGCAGTGATGTTGTGCAAATATGGCCACATCAGGCTACAACAGTAAGGTAAAGTTGATTCTGCCATGAAATGCCCAAAGTAATATGCCAGCTTGCCTTGGATCCTGTATAAGGAAAAAGGTAAGGAATGAAAGAATGAATGAATTGCAAGGACCGTAAAAGGAATTGCTGAAGAGGCTGAGACCAGAGGTTAAGAAGGAGAATAGATATTCTGCCTGTGCTGGACTGAATTGCATTCCCCGTGAAGATGCAGGCTCCCAGTCTGGGGCTTCTCCTAGATTTACCCCTGAGCCTAGAGGCTAACATTTCTGCAGTGGCCAGGCATGAGTTTGCAGAATTAAAGCTAGTGAACCAGCTACTCCTCTTTCTGGAATTGTCTGATTTGGCCACAGTGGTTCTCGCCTTAGACACATCCTGTTTAGATTACTGAAATGAACTCTACATTGGTTGCCCTTAAAAACTGCTCAGAATCTTCAGTTGTCCCAAATAATTGCATCTAGAGAGTTCACTAGGGCTGGCTACAGGAAGCTTGCCATTCCTTGGTTGAAACAGCTCCAGTGGTTGCCAGTCCATTTTTGGACACAATCTAAAGTCCTGGTTATGGCTTTCAAGACTCTATGTGGCTTGAATCTAGGATCTTTGTATATGAGCCTGCATGGAGTTCTTTCAAGGAGGCCTTGTTCTCGGTCCCACCAGCTTGCCAGGCACAAGCGTAGGAGAGGACCTTCTTAATGGCTTTGGGACTTTCTTGCTAGAAAGATTAGGATCACTACTAGCTGTTCTTCTGTAGCCAAGTAAAAGCTGTTTTGTTCCAACAGGCTTTTAGGAATTGACTACAAGGGCTTTTTAATGGTGTGCTGTTTTACTGAATTTTGTCTTTTAATGGATGTTTTGAATGGATTTAATTCTATGTGTAGTTGATTTGCTTTTTAACAATACCTTTTGAAACATTTTTGTGGCTATTTTTATGAGTACTTTTAACTTTGTTTCAATATTTGTAAGCTGCCTTGGGTCTTATTATTAGTAAAATGGCAAAATATAAGTGAAGCAACAATAGCAGCAAATCTGGAAATCAGATGGTGTGATGTGTCTGACAAAGACAGCTTAATAAAAAACAAACTGGCAAAATTGCACACCGGAGAATTCCTAAAATTCTCTGAAGTTTCTTTGGAGTTACTAGTTCTTGAGATGAAATTCAGATATATTGAAGAACAATAACAATACCTAACCAAGAGTTAGACATTTGTCCCAGATTTTATATAGCCAGCAGCATGTCCAGAGGTGGGGGCTGGAATATAAGTAAGGAGAAAGACTTGAAGGGACAAAGCTGGGTAGAAGATGAAGCAAGGGGGGCCTGTATCTAAGGCCATTTCTGCACCTCACCCTTTTCTGTTGTTGTCCCAGTGTCATTCCAGAAGCACCTTTTCCAGGATGGGAGCATGTCTCCAACACTCCCCTCCACACCTGGCTGGATGCCTGTGAATGGGAGTGCGAGCAACACACTCCTTCCTTCCACAGTGCAGCTAGCCTCTGCTCCATGCTACACAGGAAAAGGAAGCATGTGTATTACATTTCCTCCCATTCCACATGGCCACCAGCAACAGGAGTATCACGCAATCACAGGACATTAATAGATTTTTTTCCGTTAATGGTGTATACCACAATCGCAATGGGTGGGGATCTATTGGCAGTGGGACCATGATAATGTTGTGCAGCAGCACGGCTCACAAACCACTGCCAGTGTATAACCATCTTGGGACAGCAACGCCATGTAGAAATGGCCTAACTGTCCATGGGTGTTGCAGGACCATATCCATTTAAGGTATCTAGATGCTATACCCTTCAACTGTCCCAATTTGTCAGGGACAATCCTAATTAATCCTCTGCCATCCTACTTTTTCAGCTGCTTTTAAAATGTCCTAGTTTCTCTCTCCTCCTCTCATTTTCCCTCTCTGTCCTGAGCTTATTTACTCTGATGTTGCTTGGCCACATGTGTCACAGTTTTCATCTGTGAAATGTTGGAGGTTATGAGTTAATCACCCAGATTTGGCTCCAAGAATGAAATAGGGCTTGCTGTTTGTGGTTCAGCCTAGTAGCAGTTGCAGAAAGACAGAAGCAAGAAAACCTATCTTATAAATGTGCTATATTTCTAATCAGAGGTGAGGAGGAGGAGTGGATGAATATCATGCATGTATTGTGATCCAGGTAGAATTCATTTGCCACTGCCCTAAGGCCACTTTTTAATATGTGTTTACATCGTGAGACAGCAGGCAGAAACATTGTCTGCTCTGAAAGCTGCATCTGTACCAAAGAATGATAGGAGATTGCCTGTGTGTGTGCGTGCATAGGGAGAAGGGACTATATTGGATGAGATTTTTTTCAAGATATTTTCAGTCCAGTGATTGGAACACACTAGACTGCTTTTTTACAAAGGAGCAAGTACAGCTGTGAAACATCTGACAAAGACAGTTTGATAGAAGACAAATTGGCAAAATGCACGCTAGAGACTTCATGAAATATTTAATTCTTTGAAGTTACCAATTCTTGAGAACAAATTCAGATTTATTTAGATTAAGCTATCTACTTAGCTGTTAAGTGAGCCTGTTTTGTCTCTCAGATTCCATTAAATTAACACACCACACACACCACTCTTTAGTTGTTGTTTTTTTAAAATATTTCTCGTTTACAAATATAAGAGGAAACAAATGAACAGTCCCCCTCACTGCGTTCTTTTCACCAGCAGCAAAGACCTTTTCATTTAAACAGACCCTCAGCTTTTAACTGGTTGGGGCAGACAGATTTTAATGAGGTATACAATATTGTTACTATGCTTTGGATGTGTTTTCAATTGTTTAAATTTATATTTTGATTTTTCTTACACTTTTGAATTATTGGGTTAGTAATATTTGATTTGAGACTCAGCATGGTGTAGTGGTTTGAGTGTTGGATTATGACTCTAGAGACAAGGGTTCAAATCCCACTCAGCCATGGAAAGCCACTGGGTGACCTTTGGCATGTCACACACTCTCACTGCCAGAAAACTCTATGATAGGTTCACCATAGGGTTGCTACAAGTCAGAAATAACTTCAAGGCACACAACAACAACAACATTTGGTTTTAACTTATACTGTAAGAATCTTTGGGTCCCATATTGAGTGAAAAGTGGGATGCTAGTACAGTTATCCCTCCACTTTCACAAGGTTTTGGGGTGCAGGACCCTTGTAAAAGTGGAAAAAACTGAATAACTCCCCCCTTCTCCCCTCCCTATTTCCTTTCTGCTTTGCCTCAGCATGAGTTCTCTGTGCCAGGGCAAAATGCATAGGAATGGCAGGGGGAGCTCCAGAGGGGCAAAAGGAAGGCTCGTGTGAGCTTTCCCCCACCCCATTTCCCATTTTACATGGGAAGGGGAAGAAGAAGGGAGCTCCAGAAGTGGGAAAAGAAAGCTTGTGTGAGCTTTCCCCCACTCTCCATTCCCTTCCATGTTGTCTCAGCGCAAGTGCTTTGCACCAGGGCAAAATGTATGGGAATGGGAGGAGAAGAAGGGAGGAGAGGCAGTCACTCTCACAAATAATCAAATTCATGAACAGTTTGATAACTGTGATTGTGGAGGGAGAACTGTAAAATTTTTCGAATGTGAGTGATTTGGAAACAAACTTTTATATGATACATGGTGGATGGAAGACCTTCTGAATGGTGTAGATGTGAAATAGTGACCTCTTCTACTGCTGCCATGCCATCTATTGGAAGTGTTTCTATACTGTGTTAACAATGTTTTGCAAGTAGGAAAGTTTGGACTAGATCCCAAGGAAGGAAGTATCTTTCTCCCTCCAACATTTCAGGTGACTGTTGTGACATGTGGCCAAGAAACATCAGTGTGTTATCAAGATGCCCAAGGTTATTAATGCGGAAGAGCACACAAGCTAGGAGAGGCTGCAGCTTGCTGCTTTTGCCTTAGCCTACTGAAAAAGGCAAAAATTCCACCTACTCCCCTTTTCTCTGCCATTGAGTTAGCAGAGTGAGAGCTGAAGACAAAGGGGGAAAGTGAGGAGGAGAGAGAAACTCAGACATTTTAAAATCAGCTAATAATGTCGGTTAACAGAGGATTAATCAGGACTCTCCCTACCTACTCAGGACAGCTGTGGGGCTTGGTATCCATAACTACCCCAACTCCAGATACTTGAGAGCAGGGCGTGTTAAAGAGACAGGATAGATTTTTGGATTGCAACCTTACCTGGGATTTCCATTCTGCCTATATATTTACCTGAGCAGTACAGTTCATATGTCAGGGCTGTGCAGGTGCATTACAGGTAATTCTTTTTTCCAGCCCAGACCAGCACAATAATCATTGATAAAATCCATTGCTCCAGAATCCTCCTTCTGTATTGTCTTATTCCAAAAGGATGCAGCTGAACTTGGTCTGCTCCAAGTCAGCTACAAGATAATACAACTCCTGCTGTTTGGAATAATGCAGTAATACTTTAGATTAGATGAGCTCTGTGCTAATGGTTTGCAGCCTTCACAATCCAGGTTGACATAAAGGAGCACAGTTCTGGTAAATGACAAAGTACATCAGTGTGACATGAAAAATGATCCTCTGCCTCCTGATCATTTGAGAGCAGCAGTTTCTCACTGCAGATTTGCAATGAGCATTTTGCCTTTTGAGAGGCACAACACTCAGTTAAGTCACATGTTTTCTTGATACATTGACCATCTCCTTTAAGGCTTCTGCATATATTCTGTGGAATATACTATTATACCCTTCATTGTTAAAATGTCACCATTCCTGCTGTTATGTTCAACAGTCCTGCTAGGTCAAGTATAATTTATTCATCGCACAGTGTACACTTAGGCATCCTCTCCTTTTTTATATTTTCATCTTTGGTGGCTCATTGCTGTCTTATAGATAGAAAGAAAGGGAGGAAAAAGATGACATTTTACTGTTCAAAATTGCAACAGACTGGAGGAGGGCAATATTTGTTCCCATCTTTTAAAAAGGGGAAGAAAGAGGACCCAAACAACTATCATCCATTTAGCCTGGTATCAATATGAGGAAAGATTCTAGAGCAGATCATTAAACGGACAGCTTGTAAGCGCTATAAAAAGAATGCCATGATTGGTAAGTCAGCATGGGTTCCTTAAGAACAAGTCATGCCAGACTAATCTTATCTCTCTCTCTTTTTTTTCTTTTTTCTTTTTTTTGATACCATCACAAGTTTGGTTGATCAGCGGACTGCTGTGGATGTAGTATATCTTGATTTTAGTAAAGCTTTTTGCCAAGGCCTGTACTAGAAACCACTTCTAAAACTTCAGTAGAAACCTATAGCTGTAATTGTTAAAAAGCCCCTTCCTTAACAGCTGATCAGGTGCCAGGAGCCAACCTGAAAAATAACTCTTTGTCTGTCATGGAAATCTAATCTCCCTTGAAAGGGGAGTCCATAGTCTGTAAGCAGCCACTAAGAAGGACATCTCTCATGTCCACACCAAAGTGTCTGTGTCGATGTTAGGACCAAGAGTTGTCAAAACTCAAGCAAGCTCTGGGAAACCTTTTACAAATTAAACAGACTCTTGAATCAACCGCATCTTTATTGATTGATTGATTGACACATACATATACATGCACACATCCTTTCATGCTTTGCTGTTTGTAAAAAAATGTTCTAATTCCCTCACAGCTACTGTTTCTTGTTAATGCTTCCTAAGGGCTGAAGGCTGTGGTTTTTTATTGTCCCGTTTAGAATTGTGGTTTTAATTGGGTTGCCTGTTACTTGGACAGTTTTCACATATGACAGTTGCAAAGAGATCATCAAGGAGACTTTTCACTGAGGGCCCCTTCAGTTTGATGATTAGTGGGTGGTTACATGAGAAAGGTGCTTTCCAGTAGTAGCACTCTGGTTACAGAATGTACCCTTTATATTAATTTCTCTGTGGTAACAAATTAAAAAAAAATGTTCTAGCACGCCTTTTTACTTTATCTTAATACCTGTAATATTCTTTACATGATGTTATGAACACTTCAGTCTCTGCTAGGTAATACTCTGATTTCCTTTTATAGATTTTGCGTTTTCTTTAAGCAACTCAATTTTATGTCTCCCTCAGAAACAGGGTCCTTGGGCAATGAACCTTGGCTCTTGGTGACTAACAAATATAATAAAAATTAAAATGTAAGGGGAAAGTGCTTTTTAATTTTTTAAATTTATTCATTCTGCATATATGAATTGATTTGATATGCCAGGAACAACACGATAAAACTACTGCACTTTATGAGAAAAAGAAACTGAATTGAAGTAGAGGAATGAGCTGGATTGTGTAAATCAAACTTGCATGAATAAGCTAGATGGGATGAACCTGACCCAGTTGTATTCACCTGGTACTTGTTGCTACATCACTGGAGGGCTGGAAGTACATCTGACAAAATCTGTAAGCATTCCTTGTCCTTCACAAGGAGACCCCACCTGCCCAAATACAAATTCTAGGATCTATGCTTAGGCATGCAGCTGACATTCTGCTTATCTCTCTGCACAGCCATTTCCTTGCCCAAACTGGCTAAAGCTGTCTCAGAAGTACCCAGGACTATAGTTCTGGGTAACTTCAGCATTCATACTGATGTCAGAGGGGTAATGATTTCTACCTGAAAAGAGGTGGTGATGGATATTTTTCTGAATAAGACCACCTTCCTGGATCTAGAGATATGTGAGAATTTTTGTTCCATTTCAAACATCCCTTTTGGGGAAAAGTGCTTGAAAATAGTGATCAGGCAGCTTCAGATCTTCTTCAAAGAACATTATTTGGAGTTATTTCTGTCTAATCTCACGGTTACTTTCTGGACTGAAACATCCTTGGCCACTTTGATTGATTGATTGATTGATTGCACTGAAAATCACAAAAATCACTGAAAATGCACAAAAATTCTCATGGACTTGTCCAGTGGGAAATCATTCCTATGTCCTGTTTACATTCCTACTTCATCACGGAAGACTCAAATGATCTTGGTTCCCTTGAGTACTTCTGATTTCTTCACTTGCTACTGCTGATCCTGAACAAGGAGAACCTGGCCACTGCAATCCCTGCACTGGCAATAGCCTACCTAGTGCACTGCTCTACAGGGAATCATCCCATATGGGGGCAACATGGAAGCTGAAGCTAATGCAAAATGTTATAGTTAGGCTGCTGTGAAGAACATAGTGTAGAAATCTTATTACCTAGGAGTTTGGAGCTTAGTGAGCGTGAGGTGATTTTTCGTCTGATTTCATTCTCTATTTTGATTTTGTCAAAATCAATAAGTTTAAATTGTTTTAAGCTGACTTAATTGATTGTTCCCTGCTCTAAGACCTTCATTGGGACAGAATTAAAATATTTAAACAAATAAACACCATATAATCATCTGTAGTACTAGACTGGCGCTGGAGTACAGCAGAGGTCATACAGGTGCTTCATTCTTGTTTCCGTGGGGGAAAGGGGAATGAATAAGATAATCATGGCTTCATACCACCAGCAGAGACATAGCTAGGGTGGGGCAAGTAGGCTAAGTGCCCTGGAAGCCAGTGCCAGGGGGCTGCAAAAAAGCCCTGCTGGAAGACTTAGCAGTAGCCCTGGAGACAGAGGACGAAGCAGCTCTGGAATAGGAGGAGGAGGAAAAGCTCAGGAGGCTCCAAGTCTGGAGGGGACAGGAACTGTTGAATTGCAGCCAGTGCCACCCCCTCCATTCTCTGGAGATCCCCTTCGCCCTCCTTTTCCCTTGGATTCCACCTCGGGAGAATCTCCTCCCCATGGAACCCCTCTCCCCAGCACATGCCCATAGCTTTCCATGGTTCCCAGAGCAGAGCATCACTGCTCAGAACACTGCTGCCTGTCAAGAGAGATGCCACCAGGCACAAGAACCATTCTGTGTGCATTTAGGGGTGTAGAAGAGTAAGAAGGTGGAAGCGCAACTTCCACACTTGTCCTAGGCACTCTTTACACTAGATACGCCACTGACCATCATGGTTTGCTGTCTTACTCAACATCCTATAGATGGGGAGCTTCGTATGGGGGCAATCAATCCTACCACTATGTGAAGGAGATCCTGTGTCTTGGTTGCTATAATATCCAGGTTAGTTTTGTGCTTTGTGTTATTTGTGTTTGTTTATTTTCCTCATGATCAGTGCTGCATTGGTGATGCTGAATTCCAAGTACTAAGCCTCACTCCCTTACAGTTCCTTACAAATGTGTTGTAATGGGCTTTCCACTATGAATTGGCATAATAATTTTTAACATGCTTTCCTTGTATTGTTTTATTTCCAACCTGAAGGAGACAACTATTTAGTTATTTTCTTTGAAAGGTTATCATCCTTTCTATGGCACAAAGCTTCACAAGTAAAATTAAATGTTCTTGTAAACCCTGACCGAAAATGCCCCTTTATTAGAAATAGTATTTTTGATGGAGCTATTTTTCTGGAGGAACATTTTTTATCTTTGTGAAGCTATTTTAAAAGCTTAATGTATTATACAAAAACAACAATAGCAGCCAAGCAAAATAGACAGCCCTGTGCTAGAACTGAAATGATACATTTTCAAAAGCAGAAGTTACTTTTCTCTCAGCAGCTATAAGTCATCTTGTCCAGGCAAATGGAATATTCCATCTCATCTCCTAATATTGTACTCCATTAAGTTTGATGATCTAATATGTAGCTGTTGCAAATATAAGCAACTTCTAGCAGCAGAACCATAATTTTGGATTATATGACTTCTATGTGCTAAAAGTATACAACTTTACATATTAGGATTTAGCTGATTGCTTTTTTTTTTATCTATAATTTTAGAGAAAAGAAATGTAGCCTAGAATAATGCTCTCTTATCTGCAGAAAACATCACAACATAACCAGAAGATCTAAATTGAGGATTGTAGTAGTTTTAAGTTGTTTGCTTGTTTGTTTACTAAAATCAGCCACATTAAGATCAGAAAGTTTAAAATATGAGGGAGCTATATGTGGGAAGAGTCTTTCATCTTAATGTAATTTCATCTTAATATTGTTGAATGCGAAAATTAGGATTGCCCATGCTGTTGTATTTCCAATTTCTATGTATGGTTGTGAAAGCATGACAGTGAAGAAAGCTAATAGGAAGAAGATCAACTCCTTTGAAATGTGGTGCTGGAGAAGAGTTCCAGGGATACTCTGGACTGCTGGAAAGACAAATGAATGGATCCAAGGACAAGTCAAGCCTAAACTCTCCTTAGAAGCCAAGATGACTAAACTGAGGCTGCCATACTTTGACCATATCATGAGAAGACACGACTCACTAGAAAAGACAATAATCGTCAGTAAGGAAGAAGGCAGTAGGAAAAGACAAAGACCACGTTACAGATGGATAGACTCAGCCAAGGAACATACATCCCTGAATCCGCAAGACCTGAGCAGAGTGATTCATGGTAGGATGACATGGGGGACCTCTCATTCATAGGGTTACCATGAATTGGAGTCAGCTTGACAGCAGTTAACAATAAGAACTTTCATTTTTATGTGCCTCATTTTTAAACCCCCAATCAGCTCCTCCTAATGGCAAATGTATTACTGAACCTACTACTATTTTTCAACTGTAGGTAGATATATGCACTCTTGGATTCCCTTGCACACATAAATATTCCCTTGATATAAAAAGATATGGCAAGAGGAAAACTCCCTAATAAATATGGAGATTTTTGTTTTTGTTTTCATGTTGAACACTTCCAGTATTCAGTGTTCCACCAGCACCATGCAGCGGCATGGTCTGTTAACAGAAATAATGCCTCTTTTAAGGCTTCTGACTCAGTTGGCAAATAGTTTAGTGAACAGCAAGAACCACCAGAGAGCAAATTCCAAGGTCAGATTGCAATGTGTATCTCAAAGTCCATCTTGGACTATTATAATGCTCCTCATCATGACCCGTGAAGCACCTATCTCTGTTCTTTTTGCCCAGTTCTGTTGCTCCATGCCCCTTCCCCTGACTTCACCAGCAAGCTGGTAGCTGTGCTAGGAGGGGATGCCTGTGGCTGAAAATTGGGGTTTGTAGGGTGTGGCACAGCAGGTTCCTTTGTCCCACATGAGGGAACTTTATGGTACTTCATCCTGCTCCAAGATCTGTTAAGGATTAAAATTACAGGATCCCCATCCAAGATCCAATCTGAGAACTCTAGTCCAAGCATCAGAGACAGGAAGGAGAGAGCAGAAGCCACCGGAACACAAAGGTAAACAACCGAAAGCTTGGGAGTGCTGGAGTGTGACTGTCCTCTAATTTACTTGTAAATAGGTTTGGAATAAGAGCAGTAATTTCCAGATTTTGGGAGAGCAGGCAAATAGCCTAGTTTTCTGAGATCAGCTATGAACTGACGTGGGGGTGTGGTAGACATGGCATAGATTTCTAGAAGCAAATATGTTCTTGTTCTGAATTACCTTCCCTCAGTAGTCAATAGCAGTGAAAGAAACATAGTTTTCCATGGAAACCCTTTGGGGAGGTCAGACAGAGACTGCATGTATCAGGGAAGTTCTTTTAAGTCTATTATTTCCCTGGAGAAACATTTTAGAGATAAAGTCTTTGAAACATGCTGATGGATAAAGATGAGGCAGGTGGTCCAGGCTTCACAGGAAGAGAGAACAGAAAAAAATCAGTAGCAGAAATATTTGGGCAAGATTCCCTACCACTTTTTTAGACATATAGATTAGCAAGCGTCCATTATGGCAGGAACAACATCCACATCTCACCCCAGCAGTGAAAGAAGTGCTGTTTGAAAGTTAGATTTTCAAAAAAGAAACTTCATAGCAAAGACCACCAGACATTTACCAGGGAACCTCTGAAGAGATAGGTCGCATCAGAAATCAATGGGACTTATTCAGTGGCATATCTAGAATAAACAACACCTTGGGCAAGCGTGGAAGTTGTGCTCCTACCTTCTTACCCTTACCTCCACATGCATGGCTTTTTTTGCATCCCCTGTGCATTGGCACCTGGGGCACGTGCCCTTCTTGCCCCACCCTAGGTATGCCTCTGGACTTATTTCCAGTTGAGCACGTTCCTATTACCCTGTATGATTTCTTTGTAAAATTGTTGTTGTTGTTGTGTGCCTTCAAGTCATTTCTAACTTGTGGTGACTCTACAGTAAACCTAACACTAGGTTTTCTTAACAAGGTTGACAGAGTGTGGCTTCCCTAAAGACACCAAGTGAGATTCCATGACCAAGCGAGGATTTGAACTCTGATCTCCAGAGTCATAGTCCAACATTCAAACCACTACACCATGCTGGCTGTGCGCAAGGAGCTTTCCACAAAATACAGCAATATATCTCTGGCTGAACCTCCGCCTTGACATCATGATACTCCCTTTGGAATGGCTTATTGTGTATCTTTGTATCAATGAAGAGGTGTACTCTATACTGACAAACTGTTTTTTGGGAATAATTTGCTGTATGGGTTCTTCAGTGTTTAGTTACTCAAAATTCCTCATTTCTGAAGAAGTAAGCATTTTTCTGATAATGTGTGTTCATGGAGCACGTACAGCTGATGTCTTCAGGGTAAGCTTTCTATATAGATTCAATTATACCTTATAGCATACAAGAACTACAAAATATGAAAATGCTTCACTGGGAACATATATTTGCATAAATGTATATAAAATATTGATAAGATGGATCCTGGACTTTGGGACTCTAGATTTGGTGAGACTGGCTGTGTTCTCTCTCTCCTTTCCCTCCTGTATGCACAGAAGTGTGTGTGTGGGAGAGAAAGAGAGAGTGCATATGCAATGTGTGGTCTTCTTAGATGTAGCAATGCCCTGAAAGATATATAGGAAAAAAGTCATCTATTACCATTCTCTAAAAGCAGTGACCATCTCAGTAATAAGCCAAAACTTCTGTTAAATTCTGCTGTTTAAAATTTTACATTTTAAATCAGGAGAAGATGAGAGACACCACTTTCCTAAAGGCCTTTTGTTTTATAGTTGGCAAAGATAATGCAAGCTATAAAAAGTGGTGTAATCAGAGCCAATTTGTCAGGTTTGCTATATGAGCTAGAACTAGAACAGAGACATGCTGCATTGACTGCTGATAATTTTGCTCCACATTTAGTGCCTTGAAATGAAAATAGAGAAATTAATGGAGAAATAAAGGAAGAAATGGAATATAAATAATGCAGGGGTGTCTTTTTCCCCCTTTGTTTTCTTCCTTGGCCTATTATTAGTCTTGTCATATTTGGGGAAGGTAAGGAATTCCAGTCAGATATGCACTCACTTCAGATGCTGTCCTCTGGCTTATGTACAAGAGTTTCTGGACATATTTTGATACAGTGAATGAAAAAAAGAAGTCTTTCTACTAAGAAGTTTTAAAGTAAACATTAGTAGACAATGACATGGTTAAGGTTTCCTCCAATAGATGTTGTTACTGCAATGTGTCATCCCTCATTGTTGTTCATGCTGCTATACTTGGTGTTCTGCAAGCGTTCTGGTTTTAGTGCTATTTTTAGGAGTTTAAAGTTTGGCCTTCAGGCTTTAGCTTCTGCTTGAGAGCAGGCATACAAAATATAAACCAAATCTCTATGTGGCTATTTTTAAGTTATCACACTCGTACTGCCACAAAGACAAAAAGAGATGTTAACAGCTTTGGACACATTTGTGTTCTAATAGCACAGATAGCTAATTTTAGTTTCTAATCCAAGTGAGTGTCTTTAAGATGTAAAGGGGGGGGGAAGAGATTTTGGACAGCAAGAATTACACAGTATAGGTGTGCGCAACTCTTCTAAATCATCGAGGTTATTTGCTATGGTCTTTCTGAGAAGAACATCCAATATGTTGCTGGCTTTAAACACTGGATAGACATATAGATTATGTCTATAGACTCGCTAAACGAACTTCAGCTATTGGAGGGCAATTCAGAAATCAAAAAGGTGCCTAGACAGAAGAATGTATTATATATTTAATATTTGCCAATTCATGTTAAGCTCAAGTCAAAATCAGGTTCTAAATAAAAGTTCTTTGCTTACTACTGTTAGTAACAAAAATAGCAAACATACATGTGAAGCATCATTTTCTAATATGAAAGGTAGGAATCTTACATTCTATTTGTTTTTTGTTAGAGTGAACATCCTTTTTTGGTGTGTGGGGCTGAATGAATACACATGCCATCCACACTTGAATTACAACAGTTGGTTGCCAGATCCACAGCTGCCCCAGTATACGCCCATTCTGAATAAGGGTCACTGGAGGCTGTGAAATTAAAGCAGTCTTGAACCACCTCACTTTTCTAATGTAATATAGCTTGGAGGAGTTTTTAACTTGATTCCCCCTGTGACGCTGCTGAAATTCACTCTTTCTCTGATACCAGTTGCTGTGTTTTAGGAAACTATGGGCAAAATTCTAAGGACCACAGAGGGAGTAGCTAAGGGATGGATGTGGGCCAAATGTGACACACTGTCCCCTTGTACTATAAAGCTTTACGGTGGCCTAGAATATTAGATTAAATAAGTGTGTGTGCCTATGTGTGTCTTCAAGTCAACTGTTCCCTTATGGTGACCCCATAAATTTTATAGGGTTTCTTAGGCGAAGAATACACAGAGGTGGTTTTCCATTGCCCTCCTCTGAAATGCACCAGGTATTTGTTGGTGATCCCCCATTGAAGCTGACACTACTTAATTTCCAAGATCAGAGGGGATCTCCTGCCATCGTGTGCATGATGAAGTGTACTATCCCGTTATTTTATGCCATATGTTATTTTTCTTCCCCTTTCTCTTGCTTTCCAGATACTTAAAAACATTGTGAGACTGTGGTAAGGAACTGCTGTAGGGAATCAGTGGGGAGAATGACTCCCAAGAGATAATCAGGCCACTGGAGAATTGCCTCTGTTCGGCTGTTCCTCTTTGCTGCAAGATTTGGTAGCAGATTATTATTACGTGAGATTTAAACCTTCAGACATGTTAAGCTGTTTAAACACTTCATAAAATTTTTAATTTGGTGCATATGTTTTTAATCCAGTATATATATATAATTTATTACCAAATGCTTTAACATTAAGAAAATAAATTTGTTCCAATGTTGTTTGCTTAAGTGGTAGTAATACAAAACATAACCCTTCGTGGCTTTCTAAGAAGTGTTGATTATTAGCAGCTACCTTATTTTCATGCTCACCATGAAAAGGCAGAATATAAACCACAGATAGCAAATACTGAGTTGGTCTCTCCAGACATTCCAAGCTTTGAATCCCTAGATGTTGTGGCACTAAAGCTCTCATCATCGCCAACAAATGTGCATGCTGGCAGGGGATGATAGGTGCTGAAGTCTCACAATTTCTACAGACCCAAAGTAAGTTATGGTTACACAGGAATACTATCTTGTGGTGAAAATATGCTAATAGATGATGGATTCTATATTAAGAGAAAGAATTGGGAAGATGATGTTGTGGTTGTTATCTTTATTTATACCATGCTTTTTTCCCCAGGTTGGGACTCAAAGCAGCTTACAATAATTTAAAAGGGATAGTTAAAAGCCACAGAATACAAAAGTTAAAACATAATTAAACAATCAAAAAAGAATTAAAACAATGTTAAAATACATAATTAGTGGTATTTAACTAATTAATTTGATGTACAGATTGTGATTATAAGTGTAGAAAATAAAAAGGACAAAAAAACCCTCTGAAATATATTCATATAGAGCAGTGGTTCTCAACCTGTGGGTCGGGACCCCTTTGAGGGTGGAAAAACCCTTTCACAGGGGTCGCCTAAGACCATCAGAAATTACATATTTCCGATGGTCTTAGGCTCAATTTCCTCCTCGGTGGTGGTGCACAAGCGTGAGCCACGTGTTCGTGTCCTCCTGCCCCCTGTTCAGAAGGGACTGAAATCGCTCCCCTTCTCCACTACCGGGAGAACCTCCTGTTTGACAGGGCCAGCTTGGGGAGGCGGCGGCAGCACGGGGGACAGGCCCTCTCCTCGCCATGGCCCCTGCCCCACTCGCCACGGGGGGGCTGCGGAAGGGCCCGGGGGCTGCAAGGCGGCACTTTTCCGGGGGGGTGAGCTGCACCAGGTGCAAAAGACAAAGGCGCTGGGATTCCTCCCCCCTCTTGGCCAGAGTCGACACTCTAGAAACTTTCCACACTGCCCCCCCAGCGGAAATGAGAGCGAAGCAGAAGCAGAGCCCGGGGGGGTTCTTGGAGTTTTTTCCTGGGGGAGACGCGCGGCTCCTCTTTCTCTCCCTGCCCACCCCCCTGTTTCTGGCTGGCGAGGCAGCCTTTGCCGGGGGGGGGGGAGGCATTGTAAATAATAAATAAATAATTTTATGGTTGGGGGTCACCACAACATGAGGAACTGTATTAAAGGGTCGCAGCATTAGGAAGGTTGAGAACCACTGATATAGAGGAATCCATTAATCTATTGATTTCAGATTTCACTATTAGTATAAATCATGGGTGGGAATAACACAGTCTTCCAGATGTTGCTGAACTGCATTTCCCAGGATTCCTCATCATTAGCTATGCAGCTTAGGGCAGTTGGGACTTGCAGCCAAACATTATATGGAGGGCTCCATGATTCCCATACCTCTTCTAAATCACTGAATCCCATGCACATAATAAAATTTATACTATAATGCTATACATACTTACCTACTGCCTCCTAAATCCAAATAAGCACAAGTGGGCTTTCTTCAGAGCAGAAATACATAAGAGGAGTATGCTGTTGAGCTAATAAGTAAAATAACACTTATTTAATGTTCTACAATTATCTTTCATCAATTACATAATTAGGTATACATCTCATTATTTCACTTAATATTCCTATACTTCCCTCTCTTGCAAGGCTGCGGTTGCCATTGCTTGAAATGGCAGCACCCAGGCAGAAGGGAGCAGGCTGAGGGGAAGTCCAACTTTTGCAGAATTACAGGTTATACCTCAGTTAGCAAACCATATGTGCTCCTGGACATTACTTCTTTAACAGAAAATTTGGTACCAGTGGCAAAAGTAACATGGAAGGAATAAAGATAGATCCCTACACTGCAGAAAAGAAGGACAGCTTGAACATGTTCCGGCTACCTTTTTATTCAAAACTGAAAATATGCACATGTGATGTGAAACAACTAGGTTGGGGTAAGCATTGCATGAGTAAGCAAAAACATTTGGAATCTCCTACAAACTTCTTCAAGGTCTTCTTACAAAAATGTATCCGGATGAGGATGGGGCGAGGGTGTTCCTCACACTGTTCTCCACTTTTCCAATGATTTCTATTTTGATGGCCAAATGTACAGATTAATGCTTTATAACATGAGTATGGGGAAGCATACTTGCTTTCCCCTTGTCTCTCTGTTTTGCTGTTAGGCATACTCAGCAAGGGATTCCAAAGGCCATTTACTTTTCCTGTTGTTAGGAGGCACACATGGCTACAGTTGAATCAGCTTGTGTAGAATCCTTCTCTTTCTGTGCTCAAGTTTTATAGCATTATTTGCTAGAAACATGCTTCTGCAACCACAAAACACAAAAGTTTTTGTCCAGCCTTCCTTCACTATCCTTCCAATGTTGATGCTGCCACCTTGGGTCCCGCTCTCTGAAAAGGTGGCAAATGATAGGTAGGTAGATAAGATTAGATAGATAGATAGATAGATAGATAGATAGATAGATAGATAGATAGATATTTAGATAGAACCTGGATAGGCATTAAAAAAAAGTATCTTTCTCAAAGGCTTTGTTAACTGAGGTCTGCCTGTACAACAAAACTTGGAGGCTGGGGGAACCCTGTAGGGCAGAGCTTTCCAAACTGTGTGTTGCGACACATTAGTGTGTTGGCTGCAGTTTGCAGGTGCACTGCGTGAATGTAACAGGTGGAGCAGCTGCCTTTCCCTCTGCTGCCGCCTGAAGGGAGAAAGACCCCAGTGAGAGTGGCAGCGGTGGGGGGCCAGGTTGAAGTGGAGGGGCTGCCTTTCTTGCCACTGCCAGCCTGGGCCAAGAAAGACCCTGGCAAAGGCAGTGGTGGCGGGCCAGGCTCAGGTGAAGAGTCTGCCTCTCCTGACACCCTGGGCCGAGAAAGACCCTAGCGAGGGTTGCAGCAGTGGTGGGCCAGGCTCAGGTGAAGGGGCTGCTTTTCCTGCCAACACCACCCTGGGACAAAGAAAATCACAGCGAGGGCAGCTGTGATGGCAGACCAGGCTCAGGTGAAGGGGCTGCCTCCACTTACTGAATTACTGTGTCACAAAATGATGTATGCCTAAAAAGTGTGTCACCAACATGAAAAGTTTGGAAAACTCTACTGTAGGGGAAGGAGAGTACCAGACCAGGAGCTGCATGATGTTTTCAGAATGCTAAATAAACTCCAACATAAAGAACAACAGTAAGAACAACAGAACAAACTGGGATGCAGTAAATATATGGAATCATCATCATCATCATCATCATCATCATCATCATCATCATCATGCCTTTTTCCCAGTTTGGGACCCAAGGCAGCCTACAACAGTTAAAACAAACATAGTTAAAATTCACAGCACACAAAAATTAAAAAGCATTTAACTAGTTGCAAAAGCTGCTTGCAAAAAGACAGTAAGGAAGGTGCCAGTCCTGCCTCTATGCAAAGAGTGTGTTACAGGCTGGGAACAGCCACTGAAAATGTCTCTCCCAAGTTCCTACCAAATGTAACTGTGAGGTAATGGGACAGCAAGAAAGGCCTTCCCAGAAGATCTCAAAACATGGGCAGGGTCATATGGGAAAACACAATCCTTCAAATAATCTGGACATGGAATTCTGAAGAGCAGTGTTCCACACTCTGGTGTTTTATTGCAGGTCTCACATGTAATGCAGCTAGGTTAAATCAATAAATCAATAAATCACTGACTTAAAAATCAATAATTGGACATATTTAAGTCAGTGACACTCCAGAATTAGAAGTAGGGATCTTTTCCAGCACAACCTGAAAATTCTACGAATGAACCTCTGTGACCCTGGTGTCCTGAATTTTATGCTAATTTGTACCCCGGGTGGTTGAAAGGGAGTGAATGAAAGCAAGGAAGTAAAGCAGTAGTAAGCACCTTGAAGTGCAACTGTCATCAGTTTCAGGCAGCACAGTCAGTAGTGAAGGGTCAGAGGAATCGCAGACCAGTAACACCTGGAGGGTCAGAGATTTCCCATCCCTATGTAAAATATGTGCTGTAGCTCAGATCTGTGTCCTTTCCCCAAATTTCATGGTTAATTTACCAATTTTGAAAAGGTTCACCTATCATTAATACTAACTTTCTCTGCATAGGAGAATCTCTCTGGTATAGTGGCTTGAATGTTAGACTAGGACTGCAAGCCCCAGGATTCCATAGGATGTTGAAAGTGGAATAGTAGCACTGTAACAGTGCAGTGTGGAAATGGCCTAGGACTCTAGGAAGACGAGGATTAAAATCCCTGCTCAGCCACAGAAATTAAGTGGGTAAACTTGGGCCAGAACCACTGTGATGTAGTGGTTTGAGCACTGGACTATGACCCTTAAGACCAGGGTTTGATTCCCCACTCAGCCATGGAAAACCACTGGGTGACTTTACAAACCATTATCTGATGCAAGGTCACCCAGTGGGTTTCCATTGCTGAGCAGGGAATCAAATCCTGATCTCCAGGATTGTAGTCCAATGCTCAGACCACTACAGTTCTCCCTCCACATTCACAGGTTTGACTCTCACAGGTTTGATTATTCGCCCTGCCCTCCCCCCTCCCATTCCCTGGTCAGCGGCCGGTGGGAGAGCAAAGAGGAGGAAGCACTTTTTCCTTCCCCTTGTGATCTCTTGCCCCCAGCTGCAGGCACGATCACCCCAGTGGAGGGCAGGAGGGGGAAGGGAAGGAAAGAACTTTTCCTCCCCCTCCCAATCTCCTGCCCGACACTGCTGGCGCAATCACCCCAGCGGCAGGCAGGATGGGGAAGGGAAGAAAGATTGTTTCCTCTTTCTCACGATCTCCTGCCAACCACTGAGGGCACGATTGTGGGTGTGGGCGGATGGGCAGTGGCGGGCAGGAGAATGTAGGGAAGGGGGAGTACTCATCAGGGGGAGGAGTTATTCGCAGTTTTTTCACTTTTGCAGAGGTTCTGTGCCCCTATTCCCTGCAAATGTGGAGGGCCTACTGTACACCACTCTGGCTGTCATCCTCACCATTACCATTTATTTATATACTGCCATCAGTGATTATGGTGCTTTTCATGAGCAGTTTACAGTTGTTGATTTGACAGTTTCCTGCCCTCAGGTTTACAGTCTAAAAGGATGTGACACACAAGGGAAAGGGAATGACAGGGAAGGGGATTATGTCCAGTAGATTCAGATGTAGGATTTATCATCTATCTATGTATTTTTGTGATTGTGCAGGTCCTGTGCTGGGAGAAAGGTGGGATATAAATAATTAAATAAATAAGAAAAGCAATCAAGACTGTCAGGTCCATTTTACTAGGGCTGAATGGACACTCCGCCTTGCCAATATGTTCCCCAATATGTTCCATGGTGATTATGTCACAGGATGGCATAGGATCTTCCAAAGTATATCTTCCCTTGTCATGAAGCAAAACTTCTTCCTTGACTGCCCAAGAATGCCATGTAAAAACAATACTATGTCATAGGAAAGTTTCCATTGTCTTTCTGACCTAGGAATGTGTCAGGACTGCTTTGAAGAACTTAAGTCTTCTTGAAGCTTTCCTGAAGGTTTGAAAAACACAGTGGTGGGGTGCTGGGAGCCCCAGGTAGTTTCTGAAAAAGTAAATATGTCCTTATACTCCTAAGAATAGCAGGGTTTTTATTATTATTCTCAGGCATGTTTGATGGCCTGCTAAGAAAGGCTCAGTGGGTTTTGCCAGGATAGGACTACCCACTGTGATTCAACTAAAATGTGAACCTACCTATTCCATGCTAATTATACTTTAATCCTTAGCAATTTGCATCTCACCAATCAGGAGTGAAATCCTTCTTTCATGTATTCTCAAATAATTTGGACAGCTATGGGAGATTTCTGGTTTGCTAATATCTTAGGCTGAATTATTTCCGGCCTAATCAATGCAATATTTCACTCATGGTTTGCTTCAGGTGCATTTAATTCTTGCAGAGCAATTTGCATGATTAAGCAGAGTCTCCATATAACCTGTGAGAGGTTCTCACAGCCTTCCAGCCTTCCTTATCTCATTCTACTTATACACCAGACTATGTGGGTAGGAACTCCATGTTTTATCAACAAGACCAGAGACTGTACAGCTGGAAAAGCATTATGTGCAAGTACTGCTTTTAGGACAAAATTTAGGGAAGCTGCATGGAAGCTGTGCAGTCAAGAAGTCAAGAATTAGCACTTATGACTAGGAGCTGTCCAGGATATGATCAATGAAAGTTTTATATTGATAAACCTCTATGGAACACTGATCTAGCATATCCTGAGGATCAAGGTACACATCCTTCTGAGACAGAAATCTTGGTTGTGCCACATGTATGCTCCATTTTCTGTCCTGACTTTTGGTCTGAACTCACTGCACTTATACCCCTGAATTCCCAGGCAAATTCTAGTGGATTTGAAATGAGTCTCTGGCCAGGGCCACCAGGTTTACAGAATCCTTACTGAGAAGTGATAGTCTTAACATATCAGTCAAAGTATGCCTACTCCTTTGGTGATAGTATGTGCTAGGATCATCAGGGAGTTTCTTCTCTGACTGGGTCTGATTTTATTCTGGGTGTGAGTTGGTTTGATAAAGAAAAAAAATGTTAATTGGGATGCCGTGTTCTGCCACAGGAATGTCATCCCGTGGTTGTTTCTACATTGGTCTCAGTCATAGTTAAACAGCAATGGGTACCTGCAGTTCTTGAGACATTTCTGCACTATGCTGATGTAGCTGAGCAAAACTCCAAGGTTGTTTTTTTCTCACTTCCTTTGGCATTTTTTCACATTTCAGGACCGTTCTTGAAAAAAAAATGTGGAAAAGAGTTGATTTTTGCACAGAAAGCAGTGTATGTTATACTGAAACAATTTATTAATACAAAAGAAACTCAAACCCAATTATGTTTGGGTTGGTATATTCAGCACACTGCTGGTGTCCCCAGTCATTGCCTTTGGAACTGACAGTCTCCACTGTGAACCTAACATTTGCTCTGTAACCATGTTTTCATTAGGATTCTGAAAAGAAGGAAAGAAATGCAGCTACCATTGTTTTGTGGGGCAGGGGCGTTTTCAGTTATTCGTTGGTAGGAATGTGGCATGAAAAATAAAAGAATTATGTAAAGTACTGTATATTTTTAAGCTTTGAGTAGTACTTCCTTGCTGCATATAGTTCCACACCCTTTTTATTTTTTTGCTATCAGCGTAGAATATTGTGAGACCACAAGTTCAGCTCCCTGTGGGTTTCAGTAGACATCCATGCCTCAAGCATGCCTGGAGCAAGTTACTGTACCAACAAAGAAAGCTGCCTATTCAGACCAAATGTTGAAATATACATTGGCTGCAAATTACCCTTAATAAATTCCAGCATACCCTTGCTTGCACTGTTCTTCACTGTAGCCATTGGGAATTTCTCCTAGATTTCAGAATGTAGCATGTTGTCAACAGTTATTCAGTCAAAAGCTGTAGAAAAAAGACTGTGCTCTGACTGATAAAGTTGTCTTTTAGAAATATGTGTAAAGTTACCTGAAAACTGGATTTTGGACAGAGAATTAAAATGAAAAGAGACAGTGTCTCCCAACACCTTCCACTCAAACAAGGACTGCAGGTACCTCAAAAAGTCTGTGCTGTCAGTGCAAGTTTAGCATTGTCTATTAAATGACAACAGGTTTTAAAAAAAGAACAACACGAGGATACTCATCTCAGTAATAGTTTATCCTCAACCAATCTACAACAGTTCATCGTGTTCATCTTAAGACCCTGTCAAGTAACTGTCCACTGTCCATGTACAAAAAGCCAAATACCTATACAGCAAAATACCAATACAGGCATATTTCAGTTAACAAAGAAGTCTCTCTTTGTTCCTCTTCTCTTTTCTACCTTGTCCTCTGTCTAGCTGCAATTTTTTAACACCATTGGAATTGGGGGAGTGGTGAAGAACTGGAGAGACGCTTTCAATTGCTGGGTTTCCGCAGTGTGTTTACAGTACAATAAAGCTGGTACTGAGAAAGAATGGGAGACTCTCCAGTTCATCCTAGTCTAGTTATCTGTGCCTGCTTGTAACAAGCAAGGTAACAGTGGCTACTGCTAGAATCCATTACTGAGCAGCAAAACAAAAAAGAAAGGACAAAAGCACATTAGCCTGGCTCACTAGCTGCCCTTACTATGTTTTTTTAAAAAGCATAGACCAAATTGTTTGGCCACCAAAATGGAAATCATAATGGTGCGGGGGGGAATGTATTTTGGAAGAAGATTTCAAGTGGACTGTTTTTCTGTGTACAATTACTTGGGAGAAGTCACATCAAACAAACTAATATTTACTTCTAAATAAACACATATAAGACTGCGAGGCAAGAGGTATGGTGACTATCATGAAGGGACCCAGCACTTCTAAATTTTCTACTGCACCACTTTGGGTGAATCACTGCTTCCCATTTGATGCTGATGGCTGAACACTTCAGCTGCAACAAACCCAACCTGGCGTGTGTGACTTTACAGTCCAATTGTTCCTAATTTTCATAATAAACTGCTTCACTAGGAAGTATTAGGCCAACCTATACCAGATCAGGATTCTAATAATCAGTTGTTTTGCTTTCTTTTCCTTTTTTTTCACCGAGATGCTTGTAACGCTGCATTCAAATTCACTCCTCCTCACTCACTGTGGGAAGCAGGAGGACATGCATCTTTCAGCGTACCTTGGTATTTTACAAAAAGCGATAAATTATGTACTTTATTTTTGTTCTTCCATGATTATATGCCCTCAAATACGTAAAATAATACAAAAAAATTGTGCAGAAAATCTGTAGCTGAGGGAAAGAGCCAATTGATCCATTTCATGAATAGTGGAGTGGGTAAGTGTGTTCATCCACTCAGAAGACCCACAGGATAGATTAAGTATGACTTGCACATCACTAGTCAGGACTGTATGATTCCCACACAATCTTGTCAACAGCAGAAGTGAGGGTGGATGAACATCTTCACTATGTTGTGTGGATCTCCAGATCAAGAAGTGAGCAGCAGAAGTGGTGACACATGTTTTTCAACTTGCTGTGAACAAATAGTGATGCTTACATTTAAGATTCTTTCAAGTTTGTGAATTTTAAGAACAGCGAAAATCCTTGTGTGTTGTTACTGACAATTTAAACAAGAAAGAGTAGAAATGTGAAGAAGGTGGTGCTGACAAAGAAAGCTAACAACAAGAGAGATTTTTTTTAAGAAGGGTCACAAAGAGTATAGGAAAAATGTTGAACAGAGAAAAAGAGTAAATGAAGGTAGCATGGGATGCAGGGAATTTTACGTGTAGAGAAAATACATTAAGGGGCAGAAACAGAACAAACTGGGGTAAGGACTTTCAAAATAACTGGTCTGGAGTGATCAGTTATGTAGCCTTGTTTACAAGTGAGTTGAAACACAAATGCCAAAGAGGACTGTGAAGTACTCTGAAAAGGACTCTACAAATCATATATATTGTGAATGGACAAGTAGCACAGCTTGATAAGAATCAGTGTCTATAAATGTAGAATAATGCAGAATGGAGCAATCAGTCAGTCCATACACAGTCATAATCTGGCATGGCATGGAGAAGAGCTTGAACATTGGATTTACCAGAAAAGACATTGTGAGGCTATGTGTATGGCTCATACCAACTTCCATTAGGGGAAACATTCAGAAAAAAATTGAAAATGAAACAGTGATTATCATAACACTCCTATGATGCTGCTGAATGTGTATAGTTGTAGCTGATCTGTCTCAAAAGGAATATTATGGAGCCGGAAAAGAACAACTAAAATCATTCAGAGGTTGTAGCCTCTTCATTATAGAGGAAAAATAACTGTGGCTTTGATTCTTATTAGTTGTCAGAAAAGACTGCTAAAAAGTGACCTGATATGGCAAGATAAAAGATTTTGGTACAGAGATGTTTTTCTCTGCTTCTCATAATATGAAATGTCAGGGTCAGATAATAAATAATAAGCATAATGTGCTGGACAGATGAAAAACCTTGCAGTATATAACCAGAATCTTTTAAAATTTGCTCCCTCAAGTTATGGCAGAGATGGCTATTAGCTTGAAACATTAAAAAAAAAAAAAGACAAATACGTGGAAGACTAGCAAAGACAATGGAACAGAACCTAAAAGTTCAGTATACCTGGTGAAGTATTAGTATTACTTAATAATATATCCTATATAACGCACTTACTTTTGGCTGGCCAGATCAAAGTAATAGTGGGTAGGTTTAGAACTGAGAGGCTTCTGCTTGTTGCTTCGTTGTCTCTAAAGTAAGAGAAGATCTTTATCCTCTTTTCCTTTCTGCTAGGGAAGCAAACACTTGACCTTGTGCATATGAAAAGTATACCTGTAAACTTTTATCAGCTCATGTTGGTAACAAGTTTTAGCATCAGGCATTTTCTGTCCTTTGTCAGAGAGTAAGGTTGCAAAGAGTCTGTGTGGTCAACATTTTGTACAGTGGTCTTCCTTCAAGAATTTTTCACAGGCCACGTGGCCAGCTTGCTTCTTGATTCACTGTTATTATTTTTATTGTCCTGAAGTCTGTAGCTAGTTCCAAATAGAACAGACTCATTTAATCAACAGTGTTACCAGTGTGTTGACTCACCATTCTACTGTTGGTTCTATTTTGGGCTAACCAACAAGATTCAAACCTTTATTGTGGTGTTCACTTTTTCTAATTCTGGACCACTTAAGGTGGCTTACAACAGAGTTAAAAATATAGTTAAAATTCACAAAATACAAATGTTAAAAAACAATTGAACTACCAAAATATTAAAAGCCTCTAAGCCTCTGGTCTGTAAGGGAAAACACCCATGGTCATTCATTCATACATTGGGTTTTTGTTTTGTTTTGTTTTTGTTTGTTTTTTGGTAGAAATGTGAGTGTGACCATATCACAGACACATGCACTTATATTTGTAAGGACAATGCTGTGCCATGTAACTGAGATATATTAGATCACTTAGCAAACAGGTCAGTGCATCGCAAGAGATAAGCACAATCCCACTCTGGAACTAATGGAACACATAAGGGGGCATATTGTCCAATGTTGCATGTATGTTTGTCCCTGCTTAGTAGTCCAGTAAATGGTCTAGGGCTGGGAAGAAGACTAAGACCTAGGGACAGGAAGGACAGGTAGGGGAAGGAGGTTGATGTTTTGGTAGGTGGGGAAATAAAGGACAGAAAGCCAAGGGTGAAAAGAGGTCAAAAAGACTAGGGGGCATTTCCACACTACACTGTTATAGTGCTATTATTCCACTTTCAACATCAACATGGAATACTGGGGTTTACAGTTTTGAGAGGAGCATTTAGAATTCTCAGCCAGACAGCTCTTTGGCCTCAGTTAACTGCAAACCCCAGAAATCCATGGGCTGTTGAAAGTGGAATAATAGCACTACAGCAGTGTCGTGCGGAAAGGCCATAAGCTGCATTTCACATGTTGTTTTGAATTAAACAGGCAAATGTGAATCCACAAGTCACTAGTGCTGAATGAAAGGAAAATATTAAGAAAAAAAAAATCTTAAGGGAGAAAGAAAAAAATGATGTGTCTATAGGTAAAAAAGATCCCTTACAACGGCTGCTTCAAAAGCCCCATCTACTTAAACTATCAAAGATTAAAGAGATCAAGAGGCTAAGTGATCATTGTCTGTGATGTTTTAAACAGCTCAAAGTTGCTTGGCACATCAAGGTTTTTTTCTTACCTTGGAATAAATTCTCAGTAGGTAGTCATTGACACTAGAAATATCATGACTATCAACAAGGTTTAGTATAATAAGTGGATAATAATCAAAGGTCAGGAAATAAATAATCAAAGGTCAGGAAATTGGAGGTGGTAGGTCATGTTTATCATTTTATATTGGGCCTTTGGAATTGTCAGAGGCTGTTATCCCATGACACTCACAGCCATAGTTTCAACAGATGATCTTAGCAACCTAAGGTAAATGAGAGCAGAGCCCAATCTGAGACTGACACCTTTTTGTAGAAATAAGTTTCAGCATGTCAATCAGCTGTTGAAGAAACCTTGGCATTAAAGCCCAGACATTGTGACCATAGGCCCATTCATATCACACAATTATATTGCTATTATTCCATTTTAACTGCCTTGGTTACATCCTATGGAATCCTGGAGTTTACAGATGAGTAAGGCACTAGAGCTTCCTGGGGGATAATTTAAACACTACTCCTTAAACTGCAGATCCCAGAATTCCATAGGTCTAAACCATCGTAGTTAAAGTGAAATAATAGAGCTTTAACTTCATAATGTGAAGGGGCCCAATGTCACCTTTACCACAGTGCCATGTCACAAAGTCTTGATGCATCTTTACACAATACATAGGTGTTAGGAGAAGATTGTAGGTGAAATCTCTTACTCTTTACCACTGCTAATGAAGATGGTGGAGATGTTCAGAGGGGGATCCTTTCCAACCAGCTATCTAATAAGTAGAGACAAAGATTTGTTGTATCTTGTCTGCTCCAATGGCATTATGAGAACTGCCAGGCATATTCACTCCTCTTTTTCCACATTCTTCTGTGGAGACCAAGTTTTCATGAGTGAGCGAAATAAATGTGTATGCTGGTAGAATGAGAGAGTTTGCCATCATAGGGTTAAATAATTTAAAATTGTAAGAGCAAAACATTTATTGGAATATTTGTAGAATCCACAGTGGAAAGAGGCCATAAGCATATATGAATGCAACTGGATAACATTTGTACGGTTTAAGTAATGATTTGTTTATGCAACAAAGAAATACTTTCTGATATATGGATAAAGCCATTTGGTTTTGAGTTCCTGGGAGTATATTACTTGCATTTATAATGTGCATTTTGTTTGATCTATTTACGTTTTTTGGGCAGAGATGCCTGGCATTTAAGAATGGAATCCAGGATAGAACTGTAGAATGCTTTTGATTCAAACAGAGACCCAAACTATATTTGATGGCTACAGACGTATGTTGTTTTTAAGTATAGGTATGCTCTAGCTGTGTACAAAGTTTGGTGCATGAGGGTTTCCATTTAAGAACCAGAAGTAATCCATGGGTTAAGGATGCTGACTGCCTCTAGTGGGGTGCTGAGCCCACCACCAGTTTCTGTGATTTATCTTCCTGACATTACTTTGATACATTAAGCTAATGTCCATTATCAGCAATTGAGTCAACGAGAAGCAAATCACCTAGGGAGGAAGTGAAAGTAGGTAATTTAAAGATAGAGGTCTGCTATTGTCATGTATGGGTTTACTTGCATGGAAAGATCTCTTAAAATTAGTCCGGGAATTAGTTCATTTAGTTCAGTATTATCCTATACTGGGGGTGGTGACAATATAACCCACAAAGTACATGTGGTTTTCAAACCCCTGAACCCCCCCCCACTTCTTTAAGACTTCTGCACATATTCTGTGGAATATATTATTATACTCTTCATTGTTAAAATGTCGCCATTCCTGCTGTTATGTTCAACAGTCCTGTTGGGTCAAATAATTTATTCATTCCCCCCCCCAAAAAAAAATTTAAAAAAAAAACAACTGAAAAAGGTCAGTTGCTAGAGCAAGGGGCTTCCTTAAAATACCTTCAACCACCTCTAAATCCTTCTGCAACACCATGATAGATTTGGAAGGTTCAACTGGAGTTGACCTTCAGATGTGATTTTCAGCTGGGACAGGCACAAATTGTTCCTAGCCATAGCTGCTCACCCTTGGTTTATACCAACTGGTAGCAGTTTTCCCTGTTAAAAACATTAGTTTTTCCAGCTGTGAACTAAAGATGGGAGGTATTAAATCTGGGGGCTTTTGCATTCAGTGTATGTCCTCTACAGCCCTTCCCAAAGCGTGGGCTTAAAGTACAAGCAATGCATTAGGAAACGAAGTGTTTCAGTGCAAAATGCTGGATGATATGTGTTCTTTCAGAGTTTGTCTTCACAAGCAGGCGTTTTATTCATCCTGTCCTTTTTTTCTTTTTCTTTTTGGTTGAATAAAGCAAAGCACTTTGATCCAGTAGTTTGAGTTCAAAATCCAAATACAATGAAGTAGAGAGGATTATTCTGTCTGAAGAGAATAAATAGCTGAGTGTGTTGGAAACAATGAGAGTGAATATCTCTGCCATCATGCCACTGTTCTCCAGTCTTCTCAGGTTTCCACCAGGTTTTGTCACTCTCTAGTCGGATCGCTCACCTTCACAGTGTGATTCCCAAGACTTTCAGAAGCCTCTGAAATGTAAAGAGAAAGAAGGACGTGAAGGGGCTGCAGCATATCTGCAGTGCAAACAGAACCTGACATTGTTGTGAAGTTTAATCATGGCTCTAGTGTCAGAGGGACCTGGCCATAGCTTTAAACATGTATGTGTGTGTATGTGTGTGACAGGAAAATACTTCCCAAATGGTCTACTTTGTATGACAAGAAAAAAGAAAGACTAGGAAAAGAAAATCATTTGATGTCAGTCCTTCCAATTGTTAAAGGTCTGTAGCAAAGCTCTTTAGTACCCGAATGGCTTTAGGGTTACCTATAGCCCAGATTTTCACAGAGACTCATGAAAATTATTTCTACATTATTGCTAGGTACTGGGCCAAACCAGCTTTCAATAGATTTAATGATCTTGCCTAGTAGATTCTGGGGATTTTGGAGGGAGTGATTTATTTGAGTCTGCAGGGAGTTCCTCACATTCTGGGCTTTTTGTTTCCCGTCAGACTAGCACTTTATTATACCTTACTAGGTTTTACAGATGTATTGCTGAATCAGTGTACTCCAGGTTTCTGTGCAGTTTGCAGTCAGTGTGGTGTTTGATTGTTCCTGCTATACATCTTTCCAATTCTTCTGCACAAACACAGTGTATTTATTAACATGTTTCACCACCACCACCATCCTCCAACTGTTGTAATTTGGCAGGGACAGTGCAAATCATTCCTTTGTTCCCTACTTTTTTCAACTGTCTTTAAAATCTTCCAGTTTTGCTCACTTACTCCCACTTTCCCTATTTGTCCTTAGCTTACTTCAGGCCATTTCCTGTCCTGCAATGGGACATGTTGCTGGGATCCCACAAGTCGTGCTTTTGCACAACGTCATCACAGTTCCACTGCCAACATATCCCCCCTATTGTGATCATGGGATATTCCATTAATAGAAAAAAACTGTTAGTGACCCACAATCATGCAGCACATCCATTGCTGGTGGCCATATGGTACAGACAGAAGCATGATCTAGGTACTTCCTTCCCCAGTGCATCATGGGAAAGAAGCCAGTTGCACTGCGGAAGGAAGGCATGTGTTACTTGCACTCCCATCCACAGACAGACAGTTGAGTGTGGAGGGGAGCACTGAAGACACACTCTTATCCCAACAAAAGTGCTCCTGGGATGATGCTGGGACAGCCATGGAAAAATGTAAGGTCCAGAAATGGCCTCGGCTGCTGCAATCTGAGCTGAAAGTGCACTCAACTCAATGGGGGGGCAAGGATAGGAAGGACAGAATTTTGTCCTTCCCAGTAGGCAAAAGCAAACTGATACAGTTAGTTCTAACTTACATATTCTTCCTCATTAACAGTTTATTTTTCCCAGAAAAGTTGTAGCTGCGTAAAGGTACATGTGGTTCTAGCCAACAGGTGCAGAATCATGTATGGGAGTACTGTCCAATTGCAAATAAGATTTTTCTGGGGGAGTGAAACCTTATTCAGAAGTGAATGAGACTGTTTTCACTGAATCAGTGCTTCTCCTGACCATAAGCATTTCTATCATGTCTGCAGATCAGAAGGCCGGAGTGGGAGGAACAGAAAGATTTAGGGGGAAGATGATTCCTCGGGGGAGTGGAGTTGAAACTTCTTTTTTTAGAAAACTGGGGAAAAAACTGGATTATACAATATTTTCTTTTAGAATGGTGAATAAAAGATCTAAGGAGTTTGTATATTTAACCGCTTCCCCTCACATACATTAGTTCTAAAAACTGCATAGCAGCAAGATTACTAGGTAAGACTCTGTGTAGTATATGACATCAATGCAATGCCTGGACTTGGTTTCCTTTTCTCAGTTCTTTTTATGGAAATGTCTACTTGGCACTATGGAAACAAAATATGGAGACAAAATAATTTTGTTTTACTACCATTAATGGTTCCTCTAGTTTTTATTGGTGTTCTTTTTATCTGCTCCTTGCAAAAGCAAAGATGTTTCTTACAATTCAGGACCTTGTCATTTGTAACAAAAATAACATTTAAAATAATATATTCAGTTGGTAATTATTTTCTGAATAAATTGTACTTTTAATATGACAAACATGATAATTTTATGTCCAACCAAGTTTCATAGAATGTATTTTATGTTCCTGAAGTAACAAAGTGATTTTCAATTTAGCAAGGGCCCTAATATTTCATTATATTTTATTATTCCATCTATAGTCATGGTCCAAGTCATTTATTTGTTTGTTAACATTTATAATCCCAGATTTTCCTTTCTGAATACATATCTTGGAAACTGCTAATGAAAACATAATGAACAATAATCTTATCATTAAGAGATGGTTATTCTCTAATATATGTCCTCCCCTCATCAGTGGAGTAAAATGGAAGGTAGAGTTGAAGCTGTGTATCAGACATGAACTGATGACATTGAATTCCCAAACTCCAGATCATCTGCCCCAGTGGTTTTATGTAGATGTTAACTAGTGCAGGAAATGCCCTAATCTAACATTGCATTACAATGCAATTCTGCTTTACTGGCACCATAAGCCCCCTATGAAAGAATGAATATTCATAGAGTTAGAATATATGTAAAATTATAAGACCTGGGGCCAGAGGAGTTTGTATTAATTTAAATACCAAGTGACTGAGGTTTTCTTTTCCTGACCTGGCATTGTTCCCAGAAGAGTTTTGAAAAAGTTATTTTGGGGTCACAGATTCATAGAATCCAACAGCCAGTGAGGCCACCTGTCTCCTATCCCAGCATCAAAGCATCAGGTAGATGTCTCTCAGCACCACCTTCTGAAGCCAGCTTTTTAAAAGTTGTCCTCTTGAGCCTCACTCTGACCCACTCAATGCCATTAAGATGGGCATTCTATTAATTCATCTGATCCCATGTTAAACCTTCAAGTGTCCTAAGCAGCACTTTGCTCATTCTCCATTAGCTGCCATTTCGGTGTACTTTATTCTGGTATGGGAAAAATGTGTTCTTTAGTGCCAAAGCAGAGGTTAGGAGAAGGGTTACAGAGTTTTACCTTTAATGCATTTAAGACAGATGTCTCATTTTTAGAGGAGATCAGTTGTAGGAATATCTTGCAAAACTTTTGATGAATTTATTTATGTACTAAATTTATATCCCACCTTTTTCCCAAGGTGGCTTACAATAATTTTAAAAAGATACCACTAAAACATTTAATTTACAAAACTTAAAAAGAAATAAAACTGTCCAATTATACCTAAAAACAATTAAAACAAATAAATATTTAAAACATAGTATCAAAAAGATTTGAAAATACAGATTAAAAAATACAGCACACCACTTTACACAACAACTCCTTAATTAAAAATCAGGATTCAAAAGCCTGCCTGAATAAAAACGTCTTCGCCTGCTGGTGGAAAAAGAGTTGGAAGAGGGGCAACCAGACCTCTCATGACAGGAAGTTTACAGTCTGGGAGCAGCCACAGAGAAGGCTGTTTCCTGAGTCCTCATCCACTTCACTTGCAAAGGTGGTGGGACTGAGAGAAAGCCTTTCCCTAGAAATCTTAATGCCTGTGTTGGTTTATAGAAGGAATTAATTGGGGGGGGGCTGTGTAACAAAAATTTTGGTGGCACAAACTTGGTTTTTTTAATGTTTAAAGACAAATTTTGTTACACTCAAAAATCCACAAGGTACAAACAAATGCAAAATGTCATTCAATATCAGTTAGACCAGAATGTGATCATTAGAAAAATTTCCTTCTCATAGATATTATTGTCATTATATCTCATGATTTTAGGCAAAGTTGTAAGATCTCCAAGAACATCTCTCCAGAAATCTTGCTGGTGTTCCAGTGGCCCTCTCAAGTGTGTGCCTGTATTTATAAAATTAATGTATGGGAGCCACTTTTCGGTTACGAAAAGTCTTGGTTTGTGTCTCCTGTTGCCCTTCTTATGTTATTTAATTATTTCACAAGGAAGCAAGTGTACTGTATGTGCTTCCACCATTTCTCTAATGTTATATTGCCTGTTTTCCAGGCAGAAGCTATTTCAAGTCAGGCTGCTGGCACAAACTTGTTTTCTACTGCTTCAGAGGCTAGAACACGAACTGATGGATTCAAATTACAAAGAAAGAGATTCTACCTAAGCTGTTTGACAGTGGAATAGGTCTTCAAGCAGAGAGAGGTTGGGTGGATATTGTCCAAGAATGGTTTAAGTTATATATTCCTTCATGGTACAGGGTTGGAGTAGATAATCCTTGCAGACATTTCCTATTCCATGATTCTGTTATTCTAAGACACACAGTTGATTTCTGTGTGCCTCTGCCTTTCAGATGACACCTCCTGACAAAAACAGACTGTTTTGTTTGTTCAACAGCTTTTCACCCAACCTTGCAGCAAAAAAGATAAAAAGGCACAATCAAAATATATTTTGAAGCAATAAAATAGTACCAATAATCAAAGGGGTTTAAAAAAAAAACACAGTAAAAAATAGGAGCAGCATGACTGAAATAGATTGATCTTTAAAAGTTAAAGAGAATATGCCTATATAATTTAAAGAGCAAGTAGGTTCATGAGTGATGCTTGCCCTTTATTTTCCTGTGGTAATGGTTTGCTTATCTTTAATGCCATCCATCTTGAAAAAAGAGGAGTCAGCAACTGAAGTTCAGGAGGGACACTAACAAAAACATATAATCCCCTGTCAGATTTTTTTCTAAAGTAGAAAGCTTGTCCTTTGCCAGTCAGAAAGGTACAGAGAGCTAGTATCTTGAACAGGTACCTTTGGATGGGATTCAAATGATTACTGGTATAATAAGCTGTCTGTAAAGGCCATACGGAGCCTACACAGAGCCAAAACATTTTAGACTGTTTCCTGCACAATTAGACTGGCTAATTTCTGGCACTTTAATAATCCATTCCTGATGAAGCTTCCTGTGGATCCCTCCCCAAAACACAGACCCCAGTAGGCAAATACTCAGATCGAAATTGGGTGCTGCAAGAGTAAATGCTTGTGCTGATAATAACAGATGATTAATTGCTAGAATTTTTGAAGAAGCTTTTAGTCTGTGGAGATGATCTCATTTTCTTAGGGAAGAAACTTATCTAACTGACAAATTAGATTTCAATTTTATTACACTCTGTGACTGAAATAAAAATCAGTAAATGTAGGGCGTTACTTAGACATTAAATATTACTACAATGGCAATATTAGTACTTGAAGTATAAATGGTGGAATGTAAAACTGTAAGTAAGCCAAGTTTTCCAATCAGATGCCTTCCTGTTAGTTTTGGGATAAGCTTTCCATGTTCTCCAGCCAAATAATTTGGAGTTGTTATCCAAAACACCCCAAAAGGCACTGGCTTTGAGGAGTCTGACATAATCATAGAACAGGGAGAGAAGACACCTGCACAGTGGTAATGTAATGAATTGCTGATGCCATGGCTAAGAGGAGAAGATATGAACTAAACTAGGAACTACAAACTCTCAAACCACTATCCCTCAGTTCAGACCCCAACCTTCCCGGCCACCCAGTCTTTTCACACTTTAACCATTCTGGAACTGGTGTAATCCAGTTCAATGACACTATTGGATTTATGTCAGTATCATAACACTTTAACTGCTATGAACTGCATCCCCAGAATCCTGCAATTTGTATTTTGCTGAGGTGCTTAAGATTCTCTGCGAGAGAGAGATCTGTTGTATTTCTACAGAGAATTCACCAAACAACAAATCTAAGCATTCTATAGAGTGGAGCCATGACAGTTTAAAGTGGCATGACACTGATAATAACTGTGATACGTTCTATAATATGGAGATAAGAATACTGGCCATCCTTATTGGAGTGCTGGAAAGATTAGTGAAGCACTGTGTACATTTGAAGGATTGAATCGTCATGGTTTTTTGTTGTTCCTAGTCTTTAAAAAAGATTGGAAATCAAAGGCTTTTCTCTTGGAAAATTTGGGAGCTAGCTATTCCATTAGCCACAGTAAGGAAGAAAGAAAGGATGGAGAACTGAATATATCAGTGTCAGGAAGGACCCTGTTCTCACTGGTGCATTCTGAATTCTGATCTGCATCCTTTTTCTCTCTTGCAGGTGGTACTTAATCAAGAGCTGTCAGGGATCAGTCTTAAAGTCATAGTCTCTGACATGGAACCTTTGCTCTAGACATTTCTTTCCTGTTTGGTTATAACTAGTTGGGATCAAGCTATAATCAGCTGTGTGTATTTTCTTCCTATGAGCTGCAAACTGATGGAGAAGACTAACACAGAGGCAATAATATTTTAAAGCTAAAAATAGTTATTACCATATCTTTTTTCCTGCAAGGAAAAAGATCTGAGTACCTGTTTTTTGTTTTTCCAATGAGTCTAAGAAACTGAGGGAAGAAGAATTTGACATACAGCTAATTATCACCTGTAGTTTGCCTTTCTATAGGTGAAATAAATATTCCTCTGTATATGTTCACAATCATTCTTTTTATTTCTACAACATTGTATAGCAGAAGTTTGAATGTACAATTTACCAAGAGGAAAGGGAAGTACTGGCTGTATTGATAAATAGGAGGACGGAAGGGGCAACTTCTTTAAGACTGACTGGTTTTTATTTTCACATGATCTTTTGTAGATATAAAGCTACTTCTTCAGATGTAGTATCAAGTGGTATTAATGCCTCAGGCATAAAACATATTTGTACAGTTGTGGGAGTGGGAGAGAATGTAGTAAGATATAGAAAAAAATTCAAAGGCCTGCATGAGGCAATTCAGGTCTTGCAGATCTTTAAAGTGGTCAGAACTTCTCAAGTGCTTGCTTTCCATTTGGCCAAATTACAAAGATGTCATCAAGAAACCACGGATAGAGGAGAGGCAGTGCCACTGGTTTGGAGTACTACTTGAACTACTATAAGTACAGACTGGTAGGATTTGGTAGCTAGGTCTGCTGTAACTTCATTCAGTGTGGTATATTCTTGATGGCTTGTAATCAGTGCTGCTGCAGGATGTTGGTGTTTTGGGATTCCTTGTCCAAAATGGCTAGGATGATGTTCTCAGGGGCAGGGGCTGTGGATGGACTGTATTTTCCTCAGGAAATCAGTTGTATCCTTCATATAGGTTGGAGTGTTGGTATCATATGGCCTGAGAACTGAGTCCATGTATCCAGATATCCCAATGGTCATGGTTCTAATGCTTGAGACAATTGATGTTCCTGGATTGCCTCATTTGTATATTTTGGGTAGTAAATAGAAGATGCTCATATTGGGCTCCTGGGATGTGTTCATTCTTTACATCAGTGGAAAATTCTCTGAGTAATTTATTTCCTTCATATATTCATTAGTGGGATCTTTGAAGAGAATTCTGAAATGTGGTGTTGGACAGTTGTCCCTCATCCTCCCATATGTAGTTTGATGTGATCACAATGACCACAGCTCCCCACTTTGTTAACCCATTGTGTAGTAATGTCAGGATTGTTTCTGAGACTGGGGATGGCATCTCATTCCATATGGCTCAGATTGAGTGATAAATTGTGTCTCTTGTTGATTTTCTGGTGCAACGTTCTACACAGAGATCCAATTCCATGTTCAAGACTCCATGTAGAGTTCTTCTTTTGTAGCACTTGGAAACATATTCTTGTATGTTGGTACAGTGACAATTGTCATGTGGTTAGACTGGATGATGCTTGTGAGTTATTGTCCTTGTTGGCATCACTCTGCCTGAAATATTCCTTGAATTATAGACAGTGGAAGAAAGCCTTGTGGTCACCACAGAACTGAATCACATTTTCAGGTTTTGAGGCAAAGAAGGGTAGGCCTCATGAGAGGACAGACTCCTCTGCCTGGTTTAGTGTGTGGCTGGAAAGGTTTACAATATTATTGTCAAAGTTGGTGGTGGTTCTGTTGTGGGCTGTTGGAGCCTATACCAGTATTAATGCTACTGTATTTCTGTCATGTTACAATTGCTGCTGTTTTTATTCTTTCTATATTGTCATTTTGTTTTTAAATGAAAATTTCTTTGGCTTCAATGCAGTAGAAAAGGAACCAGTGGACCTAACAATAAATAGATCTAGTCCAGTCATGCCTTTTAAAATGCAAATTGTATTTGGCACACCTTGGCAGGCCCAGCTTCATCCTCTGTATTGCTACAATACCATAATTCGACTTGTGTGTGCGTGTGTGTGTGTGTGTCTATGTGTGAGTGGTGTGAAAGCTTCCAACCATGACTTGGATATAGTAGGTCCTTCCTCTGTCAAAACTGATTCTTCATATCTCCAATATTTCCATGATTATATATATATTTTTCTATAGAACTCTAGCAACGAAAGAGAGGTTGCTATATCCTTCCAGTTCACTCATGAGGAATAAGCAATTAAGGAGAACTTACCCTTTTCTTTCTCTCCCATTTATGCATCAAACACACACACACACACACACACCCCTCCTGTTTCCAATTCCTTTAGTTTAACAATTGGGTCATTTTCACTTCATGTCTGATCTGTCATCTCTGATGGGAATAATCATCCCTGACCCTGAAAAGTATCAACTTTATTTTGCTTTATGCTTATATTCTGTTTTTCTGTCTGGCCCAAACAGCATTCTGCCTTGTTCAAACAATATGCAAACCTTTTGTTATGGCAAAGTGTGTTTTTCCTTTTCTTTCCATTATGTTAATCACATTTTAAAGATGGCTATGAGGACAATAGTTTCTAAAGTAACATAAGATCTAAATAATGTTATTGCATATTAATTTAGTAGTATTTGAGTAGACACTTTCCTCATGCAGAGGTGCAAACACATAGAGAGGTTGTCCTATTTGTTGCTTTAGTTCTTAGATTAATTCTTCATTAAATTTCTTCTTAAGCCAGGCATAATTTTAGCAATTTTCTTCCCACCACAAGAAAATCTTCAAAAATCACACAGTTTTCAAAGCTTATTCGCAAACCAGGACTTATTCTACACAAAATTGCATGTGGTCATTTTACACAGGAAACAGTATTTTATGTGCAGAAAATGTTTCTGTGCAGAAATATTATTTTCTGCATATAAAATACTGTTTCCTTTACAGAATGTGCCATTTTCTATTCAAATCACCTATGTGCAAATTTTGTGCAGAATAAGTTCCCAATTACAGAATTTCCTATGCAGGAAAGAGTGTTTTCTGCACAAGAAGCAATATTCTTATGTAGAAATATCATTTCCTGCATACAAAATGCTGCTTTCTACTCGAAACAATCATGTGTCAATACCACACAGAATATGTCACCAACAGCAAAGATTTTCATCTAAGATTCTTTTCAGCAGCATTTCTCAGTACTCAAAAAGCATGTTTTTCAAGCATTTTTAATAGTTTAAAATATTCTTTTCTACCCTGCTTATTAGACTATTTTCTGGCAGTTCTTAGCACCGCGACAACATTTTATTTCTGTGTCTTTTTAAATCTGAGACACATAGGAACACATATATCCTTCTGTTCTCCTTCTTTCTTTCTTTTTTTTTAAACAGTTAAGTGGCACTTTTGCTCTAAGTACTATAACTCTAAGAGAAAAAAGTAAACATTTAGAGGGGGGAGGAATTGTCCAGCAAACCATACAACTAGGTCAGCAAACTACACATAGTTTAAAAAAGAAAACCTTTGGAACTGTCCTAGCACAGATTCATGAAACCGCTACAAACAGTTGTAGTGTGGATGAGGAGGCAACAACTGGAAAAATCCAAGGAGCTGTATTGCAAGAACCCGTACCCCTTTAGACCAATCTGAAGGAGCCACTGTTGCAAACAGGATTGTGGAATAAATTACCAGTTAATCTAACTCATCTGGGATCATTGTATAGTCATAGAATCATAAACTCATAGAGTTGGAAGAGATCACAAGGGTCATCTAATCCAACCCTTCCATGCAGAAAGACACAACTATTGCACTCCTGAGAGATGGCCACCCAAACTCTGTTCAAAAACTTCGACAGAGAGAGAGTCCTCTCACTCTCCCAAGCAGTGCCACTGTTGAACAAATCAATGTATTCTAATTACAAGAAACGGAATTCCACATAAACACTGGAAAATTTCCTTTCTGTGAGAGTTGTTGATGGCTATCATTTAATCTCTGAATATTCTCTTCTTGAGAGGGCTTGGTTTCCTGATCTTTTATCATTTTGGTTGTTCTCTTCTGGGCACATTCCATTTTGTTCATATGCCTGGTGAACTGTGGTGCCCAAGAACTGGACACAGTGGTCCAGGTGAGGTCTGACCAAAGCAGAATAGAGTGCTGCTACTACTTCCCTTGATCTGGATACTATATGCTCTTGAGTAAACCTAGAATTACTTTTATTTTTTTGGCTGCTACACCACAGGAAAGCCAGTGTGGTGTAGTGGTTTGAGTACTGGACTGACTCTGGAGAAAAGAGTTCAAGTCCTTGCTCAGCCATGGAAGCCTACTGGGTGTGCTTGGGCAAGTCACACTCTCAGGCTCAGAGGTCTGATTCCTCTCCGAAAAAAATCTTGCCAAGAAACATGCATGATAGGTTTACCTTAAGAGCACTGTTGGTCAGAAATAACTCGCAGGCACACAGCAGCTCTCATGCCACACTATAGCCTCTTATTTGTGGTTGATTAAGACATATATTGTAGTCTAACAATGTTTTGTCATAGCCAAGCCAATGACACCCCTGCTCTGATCCAGACGTGTCACAAATGGCAAGATTAACAAGATGTCATAATCATGCCATTAATTGAAAGGATAAATTCCAAGGGGCAGAGCAAACCTCACCTATTTATCTAATCCTTTTAAAAGTTAACAAACAGATTCTGTGTGGTGTTAATTACCTTGAGGCTCTTGAGGGTAAGCCTTTTCTTTCACAAATCACCATACATAATGGGAACCCCATGCTAACAGTTTGAAGGAGAAGGAGGAGGGAATAGGACTTTTTTGTTCAACATTGAATACCAGTATTCTCACCATCACCATCCTTCTCCCCCCCCCGAGTCTTCCGTTTATAAATTTTGGACAGTGGATTTATACTTATAAATACATCAAAAATATTTTCCCACTAATGTTACTTCCTTTGAATAGTCTACCAGTTCTTTTAATTTTGTAATTTTTACCCTCTTGAAACAATAAACAAAATGAAATCTCCATTTCAAATTATTGTATTACTCCATTAGTGATTGATATACTCTGTTATTGGATCCCACTCTTTTTCACATTTTCTGCAGGATTTACCCTTTTATTAATATAGTGGGCTTCTCCATTTCTGTCGTGTTTAACATTTTTGATAACCAGTTATCCTATCTTGTGGTATCTCTCACCCTTTCCATTTTTGCACATATACTATCCCTGCTGTGGTGATCATTTATAAAAAATAATGTAGTATTTACTCTCATTTTGTCAATCGTGTTCAATAAATACTTCTCCTTTGAGATGAAACCTGAAATGTATTTATTGAACCTGGAGTACTGTATCAAATTATGAGTACCACAGCTTTAAAAAGACATCTGTTATTGATGAAAGGAAATCAAAAGAAAAGAATTTCTAAATTTTATAAATTATTGTTGAAAAGAGAAAGGGAATCAGAAGTAGTCAAAGATACAATGGTTAGATGGGCACAGAGCTTGGGACATTCAATTGAATTAGAAACCTGGGAAAGAGTGGAAAATGGATATAAAATTTACAATAAATTTAAATTTAAGAGGAAAATTTTTATAAAATGCTTTACAGGTGGTATATGACCCCAGAAAGATTACAAAAAAATAACTAAAACTGGAAATGCAGAGTGTTGGAAATGTGATGAAAAGATAAGGACTTTTTTTCATATGTGGTGGACATGTAAGATAGCAAAAAAAATTCAGAAGGGGGTACATGATGAAATCCAGAAAATTTGTATACTGAATTTGAAATGGAACTGGAGGTTTATTTGTTAACTATGATAGGGCAACAAAGGGAGATAAGAAGTCAACAGAAGATATTATTATATTTAATAACTGTGGCAAGGTTGACATATGTGCAACATTGGAAAGAAAAGAATTATATTGATATAGAAGAGTAGAAGCTAAAAGTTCTGGATATGGTAGAGATGGAAAGCTTAGCCTTTTCTTTGAAGAATAAATCTATCCAGAACTATGAATGAGAATGGAAAGGAGTATTAGATTGGATAAAGATATAAATGTATAAGAGATGAAAGAAAGAAATAATGTAATCATTGTTTTCTCTGTAAAATGGATGTAGCACATCTCGATTTCAGTAAAGCCTTTGACAAAGTTCCCCATGACATTCTTGCAAAGAAACTAGTAAAATGCGGGCTGGACAGGGCTACTGTTAGGTGGATTTGTAATTGGTTGACCGACCGAACCCAAAGGGTGATCACGAATGGCTGCTTTTCATCCTGGAGAGAAGTGACTAGTGGGGTGCCACAGGGTTCTGTCCTGGGCCCACTACTGTTCAATATTTTTATCAATGACTTGGATGAAGGAATAGAGGGCATGCTGATCAAATTTGCAGAAGACACCAAATTGGGAGGGGTTGCTAATACGCCAGAGGACAGGATCAAAATTCAAAATGACCTGGATAGATTGGCGAACAAAATGAAATTCAACAGAGAGAAGTGTAAGGTCCTACACTTGGGTAGAAAAAATGGAATACAGAAATATAGGATGGGGGACACGTGGCTAGATAGCAGTACGTGTGAAAGGGATCTAGGAGTCTTCATAGACCACAAGCTGAACATGAGTCAGCAGTGTAATGCGGCAGCCAAGAAAGCCAATGCAATTCTCGGCTGCATCAATAGGAGTATGGTGTCTAGATCGAGGGAGGTACTGGTACCACTCTAATCTGCTTTGGTTAGACCTCATCTTGAATACTGTGTCCAGTTCTGGGCACTCCAATTCAAGAAGGACATGGTCAAGCTGGAGCAAGTCCAGAGGAGGGCAACCAAAATGGTGAGAGGCCTGGAAGCCATGCCCTATGAGGATAGACTTAGAGAGCTGGGTATGTTTAGTCTGCAGAAGAGAAGGTTAAGTGGGGACATGATAGCCATGTTTAAATATTTGAAGGGATGCCATGTAGAGGAGGGAGAGGGCTTGTTTTCTGCTGCTCCAGAGACCAGGACAAGGAGCAATGGATTCAAGCTGCAGGAAAGGAGATTCCACCTGAACCTCAGGAAGAACTTCCTGACAGTCAGGGCTGTCAGGCAGTGGAATATGCTGCCTCGGAGTGTAGTGGAGTCTCCTTCTTTGGAGGTTTTTAAGCAGAGGCTTGATGGCCATCTGTCGGGAGTACTTTGAGGGTGTTCCTGCATGGCAGGGGGTTGGACTGGATGGCCCGTGTGGTCTCTTCCAACTCTACATTTCTATGATTCTATGAAATGGAAATCACGTCTGTAATGGAAATAAGCTGATTCAACTGGAAGACTTAAGCTTGGAAGTGTGGGTTTTTTTTATTATTTTTGAAATTAACCCTTTAATAAACACACACACACACACACACACATATATGACATCTGTAGGCTGGAACGTCTAGAAGATGGTAACTAAGATGTTCATATGATCTAGGTAGTAAAGGAGGTGGAATCCAATCCCTAAGCAGAACAGTTGAAAGAGTTGGATGTGTTGTTATTGTTGTTGTTGTGTGCCTTCAAGTCATTTCTGACTTATGACAAACCTATCATGGGATTTTCAGAGGGCTGAGAGTGTGTGATGCACCTAAGGTCATCCCATGGGTTTCTGTGACTGAGTGGGGGAATTGAAACATGCTCTCCATGGTTGTGGTCCAAAATTCAGGCAATTATACCACACTGGCTCTCACATGGAGGCTACACAGTCTGCCAAAAAAAAAAAAAACACCAAAAAAACCCAGAAATCTAGAGGTGATCCATTTCCAGAATTTTTTTTTTTAATGATGTTGAACAGAAATCTATTTAATAGATGAATTGCTGCTCCTAGAGACCCCCAGTAAAGTCAATTTAATGTCCTCTCTACCCTCCCACATTTTGGGGCAGAAAAATAGCAGTGGAGGGGAGAGTCTGGAGGCATCAAAAATCTAAACCTTGTTGTTAGTCTTGGCTGAAGTAGATCCAGTGGGATTTATGGATATGTTGATTCATCATTCAACAGTTCAATTAAATGGGTCAGCTTTAGTCAGGACTAACCAACAGTATGCCAGTCACCTTCTGCAAAAGCAGCCTTGGGGAGGGCTGCAAGGCCACACATTGTTCATCATTAGCTTATTGTAACATTTTTCTGACAAGCCAGAGGAATAATCCATTGTTTGTTCTATATCTGTGACTTGTCTGGGGAGACAGGGGGACTGGATAGACAGATGTATAAGTGGAGTTACCAACACAAATGATATCCTGCCTATGTTTTGTTGTTTGCATAATTGGATAAATCAAGAGAATTGAACTAATGGTTGATTTTCCTTTGCTAGTCTTACACTAGATTTAAGCTGCTTGGTAGTAAGTCCCATTGAAGTTGATGGGACTTCCTTCAAAATGAAAATAGGACTGGGCTGCATGTTAGGATGACATCTTTTTGTGTTTCTGAACTCTGTTCTTCAGACACTAGTAAAAAGCTTATATCCAGTGATGTCCTTCTCTTTGCATAAAACTTCTACCAGTTGCAGAAGCCCTATTTTTATCCTTGATCAAGTGTCAAATCCAGTACTGGATTTTGGTTATACATGTGGTAGCTGAACCCATTGTATAAGAACTTCCACAGTTTATTCCTTCACCACACTAGCTGTTGATTGCATTACTTGTTTTGCTAGCAGTTGCTATATAACTAGCAGAACACACATCCACTGGTAGAACACACTTTATCTTGTATCTTTGCTGTTAGCTTTGTGTTGGCCATATGTTGGAATTACCTGTAGAAAAGAAAAATTGGTGCCACAATTGTAGTACAGGCATCATGGATGCAGAGAAAGTACACTTGGACGGTCTGAAGATAGTATCTTAGCAGTAGGCAGAACAAAGATCTTGGACCATAAGTAGATAACTTGTGCCTTAGAGTGTAACCTAAAGAAGAAAGTTAAACATTCCTAACTCCCATTGAAAGCAAAGGAAGATTGCCTTAATGATTCCCTCCTGACAGAAGGGGGAATTATGTGTTCCTAACTTCATCTGTATTGCACACTTAATAAACTAAAGAGGCTTTAAATGGTTGACAGCCACAATATATGTATGTAATAGGGAGAGGGGATAAGGCACAATATAGTTAATAACTGTAAATCTTAACTCCTCACCGATTCCATAAGGAACTTGATATTGATTAAACATTCTTATGATTCACAAAATGCAAGGACTATGTCATTAGTGTATTGTGTCCTTTTCTTTCAGGTTACTCAATACTTCAAGCTATTATGGAAACAGCAGGAGAAAAAAGCTGGCAAGTCAGTGCCATTTGTGTGGAGAATTTTAATGATGCAAGCTACAGGCAGCTTTTAGAAGACTTGGACCGGAGACAGGAAAAGAAATTCGTAATAGATTGTGAAATAGAGAGGCTTCAGAATCTCTTAGAACAGGTAATACCTGCTTTTAATGTCACTGTAAACACATTAGCATAGCCCCAGCAGAGTGGCCTCTATCTTCTGCCTTTCATTTTCTCTTGCCAATCAAGGCTGGGTATTTTCATGGTATATTTATTTTCTCTGTGTTTTTATGTGTAGTCTAATATTTAATATCTACCATGGGCTCCATTTGCACATTTATATGGGATTCTTTTCAAGCAGCCTTCTAGAAGAAACTGATGGAAGCAGAAGCTAGTGTTTGTATTTTCAGGCCAAATCAGGCATGATATGTAGGAAAAATATGGTTCTTGGATTCAGAGTGTGGTAGCACAGGTAGACCTTAGAATAGTCCAGGCTGTGAAGCTGATAAAGGTGCAGAACTAGAACACATTGAAACTGAAGAGCAGAATGACTGAAAAATACAGATGAAAATAGAAGTTGGAATCAAGAATGGATTCAGGTGGCATTCATAAATATATTTGAGTATATTTGAGGGTGATGGAAAGGCAAATGCAGTTTATAAAATAGACATTGACATAAGAGAGAAACAGTCAATTTACTTGAGAGGAAACTACCAGTACCTTTGTTACAGTTTCCATAAGAACACTTGCAAAGCCAAGGAAATCAATGAGTATACCAAAAAGGAAAACAAAAACAAACAGAGGGGGAGCAGAGACTGTATAAGCAGCATCATGGTGGAAGCAGCTTTAAAAACCACCAGGGAAACTCACATGTATAAATCCACACCCCTTAAAGAAAACATTGGAGAAAAGCTACTTTTCATTGCCCACTCTTGAAGATACATTGCCAGATCTGTCAATAGCAAGACCATTTTCTGTTTGTCATATCAAAAATGGATTCTGCCATATTGAGCTAGATGACTATTCCTATTATTTGACAAAATTTACCCCATCCTTCAAGAGACAGTTAGGTTCAAAATGTCTAGAAATTTTATATGGAGGCGGGGGTTAGGGGTTTCCAATTGGAAGCCGTTACTAACTGACCAAATACTGGATAAAGAAATAATACTGTAGAAGATGTGGGATGGTTTGACCCAAGTGAAGCTGAGTAAATGTTTTATGCTCCTGGATAATTCTATTCTGTTCTGTCAAATTGCAAGGGTGAAAGAACTGTAGTCTATAGTCTGTTGGAACACTTCATTTTAAAATTTTATCAGGATACAAAGAAAAGTCAACAAAATTAGGCTTGCTCTTGTAGCTGAGCCAAAATCTACAGTGGCCAGGGCACTATCTCACTGCCCTTTCATTGTATAATATGCATTCCTACTTAGAAGTAAATTCCTTTGCAAGCAGCAGAGCAGGGTCATTTCTGCATGATGTTGCCATCCTGCAATGGCAACAGGTTGTTCCTAGTCCAGGAATCGGGCTACCGTATAATGTCATCACCATCCAGCTGCTATCCCATTCCCAAACATTGCAAGTCAGCCTTATATCATTTCCGGGGAAAAAAATCTGTTAAGAGCCTCCTTTACCACTACAATCCTGTCAGCCGTGTCAGTGCGGTTCTGTAATAGTGCATCCCGTCATTGTGGATCCAGTAGTGAGCGGGGGTGTGGGCGTGCTCAGCTTATCCCTCCCTCAGTGACTCCCGTGGCTGGCAAGTTCGGAATCTGCCGCCTCTCCATGTTTATTTTAAATTTCTCCATTAATTTTTTTAAATACATTTTTAGCACTATAGCACAAAACTATACTGCTGTGTCATGAGGTTACAATATAGCTGCACTAGTACAGCTCCCCCCCCCAAAAAAACCCAACCAATCAGGAATAGTGGGGCAGTTTGAAGGTGGAGAAAGGGAGCAGCCAAGGCGCTGTAATGCAGAAGGAACACTGGTGGCAATACCACTACTCATGTGCTTAAGGTGGAAGGGTGTGGAACAGAGCATTCCTAACCCAATAGCATCATGGATTTGGCGATGCTGGAATTGTAAGAGAACAACCCACTATTGAGGTATGGTGCGCAAAGGGCCTAGGTATGCATAGCATTGCATTCTTAATTCTTGGGCTTTGCTCTCCGTGAGAGATCAAGGACCATTGTCTCCTTTCCTTCCTAGCTTAGGGAGGCACAGTAGAAGACCAGGAAGTAACATGGGCTTCAGTCCTATACATACTTAACTCAGAGTACTTCCCGCCAGTCAGCATCAAAAGAGCTAGTCCCAACCTTCAGAGTGAATAATTGAGAATCATAATGCATTTGGTTCATTCTCTAATGTGGAACTCCCAAGTGAGGCACCATCTCCCCAAAGTTATGCTTAACTTTCTGAAGCTGAACAGAGCTGTAAGGACAGTTTTGTCTTCACCCCTAGTTCTAAACCAGAGAATAAGGTAAAACTCCTCTTACCACTTCTGCCAGAGAACAATGAAATGCTTCACGTGGCAAATAGAAATGTGCTTTCTGCATGTGCGCAGTAATTATCTTAGCCTTCTGAATGGTCAGGTTAGCTGGGGGATTCTGTGACTTGAAGTCTAGAATGTAAGTTTTCCAACCTTTAGTCTGTTCACACTTGTATGATCATTATGCAGAATCAAGTAAAAATGTGTACACAAATGGACCTTCACAAATAAAACTTTTCATATTTCTTCCTGCTACTTCTGATGCAGTGCTTTTCCATGGAGACAGTCCACACGTTCATTTGCTAGTCCATAAAACATATAGTAATTAAGTACAAAGCAATTAAGTTATTGCACATGGATGATTGTACACAGGCCCGAAAATCTCATAGGGTGAAGGACGGTATCTACAATGTGTTAAATAAATAAACTAGGTTCAAAGAACAGACTAATCTGCATTCAGAAATCCTTAGACTAATTCACAAGGTCATAAATCATATGAATCTAGTCAGTGGTGATTGAAAAAGCTGTGTGTCTGTAAAAAAATGGGTATGTGAATCTTTATTTTTTTAAAAAAGCTTACTTTGGAGTACTATTTCTGAATTGTAGCAAAGGGATGCCATCTAGTGGTTCTGAAAATCATTTAACTATGCTTCTATTTTTTATTATTACTGCTCACAAGACATTTTTGATACCTTTTACACACTTTATGGCATAAAAAACTGTTATTTTGAGCTGGAAAATGTAGAAAAAAATTCTCCACCTAACAATCATGGTACATTTTGATTCCTCAGTCACTTTCAAGGACAGCTGTAGATAGGAAGAGTCTGTGATATAATGCTGTGGCAGTTCCAAATTCAGCCAGAATTGATTTGACAGACATTGCAGAGTCAGAAATAAAACCACAGCAGAAAGTAATTCTCCATATTTATTTGTGGCTGAAAGCATCAGTGTTTTAAAGCACATGTTATATCTTATAATCAAATCTTACTGTAGTCTAATATATTATTATATAAAAAAGAAATATAAACAATTTGCAATTAACCTCCTGAAAGAGTAAAGTGATTTTTTTTTGTAATGTGGGAGAATAAAATAATTTGTGCAAATGTTGTTTTATATTAAATAGCCATATCTCTACTATCATATGAATGATAAATCCCCAGTTCTATTAAATACTAGTGGGTGTTCATAGATTCACTGATAAATAATTTGTTGTTAATAACTGCTGTCAAGTTGACCTTGATTTATGGCAACCCTATGAATGAGAGATCTCCAAGTCACCCTATCATGAACAGCCCTGCTCAGGTCTTGCAGATGCAGGACTGTGGCTTCCTTGATTGAATCTATCCATCTGTAAGGTAGCCTTCCTCTTCTTCTACTGTCTTCTGCCTTACTAAGGCATTATTACCTTTTCTAGTGAGTCATGCCTTCTCATGATATGGCCAAAGTATGACAGTTTCAGTTTAGTCATCTTGGCTTCTAGGGAAAGTCCAGGCTCGATTTGCTCTACGACCCATTTGTTTGTCTTTTTAGCAGTCCACGGTATTCACAGAACTCTTTTCCGGCACCAATCAAATGAGTTGATTTTCTCCTCATCAGCTTTCTTCACTGTCCAGCTTTCACAACCAAACTTTGACACTGGAAATACAACAGCATGGACAATCCTGACCTTAGCATTCTGTGATATTAAGTTGAAATGACATTAAGTTTTTATAAAAGCTGTCCAAATATAAGCAAATCTCACCTGTACTTTCAAATGTTGCAAGTGTTGTTAGGTCTTCTATCCATTGGATCACAGGTGTCTTTCCAGTAATTAAGCATTAATTTTTTAGCAGTCAAAGGAGTATGAAAAGTCAGCTTCCATTGGCCATTTGTTAATTTCCAAGAAACAAGTAAGTAATTCAAAAGAACATTCATGTCCCTGAATATTAAGGAGCTTTCCAAAACTAAATTTACTGATGTGATTACATCCTCCCAAAATGTAGCTACTGTGGGACAGCTCCAAAACATATATGCTAAGGAAGCATTAGCAATATTATACCTCCAACAATTTGCGGATTTAGAAAACCCTTTCTAGAATAGACATTGTGGCGACCAATATACATGAAAGAGATTTCTGCTGTATAAGACATAGTTCTATAGCCGTTCTAGTTCTAGATGTTAAAGCCAATGGCCATTGATTAGATTGGTTGTTCCAAATCTCTTTTTTTAGTGGTTTTTAACTTTTCTTTATCGGGGACCCTTGGTAAATATAATTTGTTGCTGGGGACCCTCAAGACTTAAGATTTAAATCTTTAAATTTAAATTTAAATATTTAAATATTTAAAAATATTTAAAGCTGCTCATCAGTTGCTCACCCTTATCCCTATTCTTCCAACAGACAATTCTTCTAGTAGATATTGCAAAAGAAAGAAGGCTTGTTAATGATCTATGGAGTAACACACTGAGACCCTTCAAGTGCCAAGAGAGCAGCATAAACTGGAATTTCCTAAAGGAAAGTTATTAATGGGAGCCAGGCCTAAAAATAATTTATTTTTCCCTTTCTTTCCCCCAAGGTAATTCCTGGAAAGTAAGGGTCTTGATGTGGCTGTTTCTCTGCAAAGGAGCATGGAGAGAATAGAGAGGGTACGTGCTTCTCTCTATAGTCCTCTGGGGAAATGGCATTTCTTTTTCCCTTTTCTTCCCCCAGAAGAGTGTCTGGAAAGGAAGGGTCTTGGTGCTGCTTTGGAGGAAAGTACAAAATAAATGCATTTCCCCAAAGCACCAAGAGAATAGAGGGAGGGTAGAGAAGCAGTGCTCTCAGTGCTCCTTTGAGGAAACAGCATTTTTCCCCTTTCTTTCCTCTAGTTACTGGAAAGTAAGGGTCTCAGTGCTTCTTTGGGGGAAAGTACAAAAGAACTGCTTTTTTCCTTCCAAAGGAGCACCAAGAAAATAGAGATGATAAGTGCTTCTTTAGAAAGCACCTTCCCTCTCTACTCTTTCAGTGTTCCTTCAGATTTGAATGGCATTACTTTCATACCCTTGCCACATCACTTTCAAGCAGCCACAATAGTAGAGGGACTGTCTTCTCTCCTCATGGCTGCTTGGAAACAAATCTCTGCCATGCTGCCTGGCCCTGGGCTCAAGCAGCATTGCCATACTCACCACACAAGGCCTGGGCTGGGCATCTTCCCTCATCTTCTGGGCTGTCCTCTCACTTTCCTGCCTTCTAGGCTCTCTGGCACCTGCGCAATAGAGCCCAGAACTTCCCGTGCAGGATGAGACACCTGTCAGCACATCATTGCAGCTGCTGCTGCTGCTGCCATCATCGCTACTGTCTTTGAGAAATCCTGGGCATGCTGTGTCAGCCAGCCCCAACCAGCCAGGACATTTTTTAGTCCCTTATATTTCCCCATTTTCTGGGGTTAATGTCAACCCTACACAGACTCCTTATGAAGGCTCCATGGACCCCCAGGGTCTGCAGATCCCAGGTTAAGAACCACTGTTCTATTCTGTTCTTGCTGTAAACTTCACATGTCATATTTATTCATAGATAACATAAATTTATACATATATAAATTGTTGGTTTGGATACATGGTGGCCTCAGTGTCTCCAACTTTAAGGGAACCTCAGATGTACTTAAAGCTGCAGGGCCAAATCTGGATTGTAACAAATGTTTCAACTGTAAATGTCTCCGTTTAGCTGATAGTCAGTTTAAACTGCTCCTGCAAAAAGCAAAATTTTAGATAACAATACCATTATTGGCCCACACTTTTCATAAAAATGCCAGGAATGTCCCAGACTGTTGTGCTGTGAAGATCAAAGAGGACATGTGAAAGGGCTATCAGGCTTAAATAGCCTCCAGCCCCCCCCCAACACACACACACACACTGTAATCTGGCACAAGGTGCCAATCAGTAACCTCCTGGTCTCTCTCATGGAAACCATCAAATAGTTACCCTCCCCAGCAGTAACAATCATCATGCAGGTTCAGGCAAGCATTTCAAACAGATAATTCATTTTCAGAAACAGGAATCAGAAAAACTATATCTTCCATATTTTGAAAATATGTCACCAGCTCCCTACCAGGAACAGTTGTGGTTGGTAGTTAATAGTTTCTGGAAGGTTGGGTCTGGAATATAGGCCCCGCAGGACGTATTGATGTAGAGTGGGCTAAATCATGTTGTTGTCCCACACTGGGGACAGGAGAAGGACAAGACCCAGATGATGCTTATGCATGATGTCATCTGGATCCCATCCTTATCCTGTCTCTAAGTGGTTCAATTGCACAGGAAATCGTTGATGGGTTTTACCCATCAATGACCGGTGATCGTACAGTCCTCCTGCTGCCCTCCCACACTTACCTTAGGTGCAGAGGTCCTGGAAGTGCAATCTCCCAGGGAGAACAAAGAGAATGGCAATGGAAAAACATCACCACACCAGCATCTTCTTTGATATTAGAAGATAACAAGGTATTACCAAAGTTTCAGGATCTTCTGCCACTTTGGGTTGCAGTGTGAGTTGATGTAGATGGTCCTTGCCTGATAAGATTTTATTGCTAGCAGTGCCCAACTTGTGGGAAAGCACCTTAATCCCTTCAAGTTGGCTCATCAAAGGCTGAGGACCTTTTGTCTACTGTGGGTTGGCATAACTTGATGTCTCCTGTGGCTACGTGACAGAGGAGTTTACTGGCCTGACCTAGTTTTCCAATCTTACGACCATTGCTGCCTACGTGCTCATCTGGGTGACCTCTCTGGCATGTTAGATTATATTTTACATCAAAGTTGTAGACCCCAGGACAGGGTTTAACAATGGGGCAACAACATCAATGGCAGTTTGGTGAGGTTTCTACATATGTGTGTTCATGATTTTAATAATAGTAGTAGCAGTAACAACAACAACAACAAGATATTTCTTACCCGCCTCTCTCCAAGGCTCGAGGCAGAGTACAACACAGATTAAAATAAAACTAAAAACACATCATAGATTAAAATACATTAAAACCATTTAAAATGCAACATTTTAAAATTCATAGTTAAAAATTGATTGGGTGGGCTTGCCAGAAGAGATAGATCTTTGGCCTTTTTTATAATTCAGACAGCGTATTTTGCTGCTGAATCTCTTCCAGCAGATCATTCCACCATCTAGCAGCAGACAACAAAAAGGTCCTCTGGGTGATCGTTCCCAGTCTGGTCCTGGCTGGTGTAAGTAAATGACCTGCAGAAGGTCTGATCTATCATACTTTGTTTTGTGATTGATCATTGGAAGACAAATACAAAATTTGCATGTGCAAAATTTGCAATTCATGTTGAGGCATGTATCTTTAAAGAACTCTAGTTATATGAGGGAAAACAGGTAAATTTTAAGGAACATACACCCATTCACTTTAATGTCTAGTTTGACCACCACTATCATGGAGAGCAAGTATATTCTTCTGGAAAAAGCGGTAAAAAGGAGATCCTTTGGAATTATGCCACACACACACACACAGTTCATAAAGATCAGTACCCTTCAATCTAAACTCTTTATCCTTGCTTGCCTTGGCCAAATTCTGATTCTGGTATGAAATATGCTGTTGCTTGCTTTTTTAAAAGACATAATTGAGTGCACCTGACATTGGCCATCTGTTGCCACCTGTTAGAGACAATTGAATCTGTTGGGCTATAACCTTTCAGAGAGCTGTGATGCTTAAGAAATTTTGATGTGTTATCTATGCAGAGAATTGCTACTTTTAAAACAGCATTTTCAGCTAGCCTGTCTGAAATTAATGATTCTCTCCTATTGCATTTCCCAGTTTCTTTGTGGAAAACCTCTTTTTCCAAACCCATTTCCCAAGGTTGCTTGCTTATAAGAAATAAATTGAGTTTAATTGTCTTATAAATTTGTTCTTTTAAAATATAGCCTTTTGATTCTTAAAAAATGAACTTCTTTCATTGTAAATTAACTCAGTAGATAACATGTTAAGAGCTATAAATTAATTAACTCCCACATTGCTGTCTCAGTTTATCTACACAGAAAATTATCCATAATTACTTAGGTGACCTTTTATTTCAACTACATTTGCGAAGGCATAATGGAAACAACCTTTTCTCATTGAAAAGAATGAGTGGAAATACAAACTGAGAGATCTGTCCCCTTTACGCACATATTTGATGCCTTAACATCAAATGTATTTTCCTACTAAAAATGACATTTGATTGCTAGAATCCTTGTATGAAAGGCTCTGATGTAAGCCAACTACATAGGATTCAGACAATAACAGGTCTACTGTCAACAACATTCTGTCTCCTAGCAGCCAAAATTACCCTCATTTCTCAGTTTGGGCAGCACAAACATTCTCTCTCTCTCTCTTCTATCTGTGGTTATAACCACTAGTAACTATCAAGCTTATCTGGGGGGAGCCCTTTCATGAGTATTATTTTCTTGTTTACCTTGCATGTTTAAAATAAATGCTTTTCTGTAAAGCCTTTGTTCCCTCTCCATTCCCACACATTCCTCAGTGCAAGCCTGGATAGGATTCCTGTCACTCAGAAGGGAGAGGTGAGGAAAGGGAAAGGATCTTTGAACATAAAGATTGTGAATTCGCAAGATGGGGAGATTCAAGGGGGGAAAGGGGCTCTCCTCCCTCTCAGTGCTGACTTCTGCCTTGAATAGGAGCTAAGGATTTCTCCCAAATTCTCTTAATTCTGAGCTGCCACCACCCACTGATTTAGCCCACTCTACAGCAATACAGTGGGACGTTGCTTGGGGATTGGCAATCTCTATGTTCAAAGAACCTTTCCTTTCCCTCACCTCCCCTTTCTGAGTGAGAGGAATTCTATCCACACGTGCGCCAAGGAATGCAGAAGAATATTTATTTTAAACATGCAAGGTAAACAAGAAAATAATACTCATGAAAGCCCCCCCCCCAGGTACGCTTGATAGTTAGAATTCCTTTGTGGTCTCCCATCCAAGTACTAACCAGGGGTGACCTGGGTTAGCTTCCGAGATTAGACAAGATCTGGTCACAAGCATACCCTACCTCTTACTTGGTGGACCAAATCTTCCCTTTCTACTCAGGGTCTTATCCAAAATGGTCTCTAGTCACTCAATCAAACTCTAATCATTTGAGTAAACACTCTTTCATCCAGATAGCCTTAACCCAACCTTAACTGATGAGATTGTCACCCTGAGCTTTGTGGTCACACTTTTAGACTACAGTGTGCCACAATCATCCACATTTAGTACATACCCAAGCAAATAACAAACAAGGGAATAACCCAGCAACAAACCCTAACAACACTTTTTTTTTAAAAAAAAAATGGTACTCTGTGTCAGCCTGCCTTAAATCCATACCCCACCGAAAGATGACCAGACAATGCCTGGGTGCCAAATTCACAGGACAGAGCTCTCAGCTGGTGCAACAAACACAACAGAAAAAAGAATTCTTCCCAAGATCTTTCAAGCTACTGCAAAATCAATATAGTAATATTGAGTTGAGATTAATTGGATAATATCTCTTACCTGCTCCTCAAATGTCTCTACTTCAGCTACATTTCTTGCTCTCCTGAGCTTTTTTTGACAGGAGCAAATTCTAGGACTACGAATGACAACTTGGAAAGAAAGGAACAAATAGCATATTGAAGCCATTGGTTCCTCTCAATATTAGAGATCATCACTTTTGTTCAGGTTATTCTGGATTGGAACCAGGTGAGGAGCTAAAATATTGCTTTAGATGTCAAAGTAGTGGAGAACCAAGCCCCAAAGGTGCCAAAGCAGAAAATTAGCTTTACTTTTTGAAAAGAATCACAATCATAGGTTCTTTCATTTTGTTAGCAAAATGACTGTTGATCTCCTGGGGTGACCCAGATACTTTACAGAAGAGACAATAGCAATTGGTCATAAGTGCAGTGGCCTATGTTACCCTTTTTATGTGTCCGCACATGGGTTATGGGCAAAGAGTTCAATATACAAAGAATGCTTCACTTATAGAAGGGTTGAAGGAGTGGTTTAAGATCATAAACTATGGTACGTACCAATGACTACTTCAGATCTTATAGTCAGAAATGGTGTTTTCAGTGAGGTAGGGAAAGTTGCCGTGAAATATTAGAATTTAGACATGAGACCAGAATCCACCACAGTGAACACATGCATAATTTCTCTGAACTGAGCAGAAACAAAAGCTTAGTTTCAGAATGGGCACAACAGGAAAGGAGGAAGCTTGCTAAAATGATTCTTGTTAATGTTTTCTGATACAAGCTTCTTATCTCTCCTTTCCAGCCTAACTAGGTGTTTTCTTTGTACGTTTAACAATCAGCATTTTAAAAAAGGAATCTGCTGCCTTCCAGTTAAGAGTGCCTTGCCAGCTCCTTTCTCACTGAAACTTCCATTTTCATCAGGGAATGAAACCTGTGAATGGGTGCCTCAGTGCCAGCTGCCTCTTTGAATGAACCTGTAAAACCTGCTATATTGCAATGTCTTTCTCCAAAGGCCAGCTTCAACACTACTGAGCCATAGTGAACAGTTGCCATCACTCTGTGAATCATCCTGATTTTTTAAAAGCCTCCCTCAAAGGCTTTGAAAATGTTTTGAGGATGACTTTCTGAAAGATTTATCCTTGCTTCAGGTGCTGCATAGAAATTCCATTTCTTACACATGGCGCATTGCTGCTGTTCCTTGCACAATATTACTGCTGTAGTCTGTCTTTTTTACCTGATAGAAACTGCCACACCTTTTACAATTAATTGTTTGGAGAGATTCTGTTCTTCTTTTTCTTCAGATGGTTGACTGCCTAACAGTCCTGGGGGAAGCCTATGTAAAATTAGCCTTTCTTAGAAGTGACAGTAGCTTTCAACAGATGTTTAACTTGAGCATGAGTCTTTTATTTACAAAAAGGCAAGTGTATCTCAAAAATACTTTGGAAAGAGACAAAGTTTGTGCTACTAACACTTGTCTGAGATTTGTATTGATTGATTTGTGGGTTTAAGTAATGTATTCCCTGCCTTTCAGCTTTGAAAAGCTCTTGAGGCAAGTGACAAGCAACACACTTTCTTGAAAAAAAATTCTGTTAAAAACAGAAGGGAACTTGGAGTTCATCTAATGCAATTACTTGCTCAGTGCAGAATCTGCACTATAGGATGCATCTACAGGAGGTCTAACAGGTGATCATCCAGTGACTGTTAAAATATTTAAAGTGAAAGAGAACCCACTACCACCAAATAAGGTGTTTCACTGTCAAACAGCTCTTGACATTAAGAAATTTTTACTAATGTTTAGCCTATAGTAAATCTATTTCCCTGCAGTTTCCTTCCATCTGTACTAATCCTTTCCTCTACAGCAACAGAGTATAATTTTATTCTGCCTTCAGAAATTTGAAGACTGCTGTATGGCAGTGATGTAGACTCAAGTCAGTAGACTTGGACTCAAGTCAAATTTAAGTCACTTCAGTCACTTGACTCGGACTCGACTTGGCAATAAATGATGCACTGACTTGACTCAAGATTGTATATTTTTAGTGACTGACTTGCTGTCCTTAGTTCAGTAACATAACACATTCATCTAAAAACCTTACAACTTTGAACAACGCCTCCGTCTCTTTTTGCCTACTGGTCACATGGCAATCTTGTTGAGAGATTGATTTACAGCACCTAGCACAAAATCCTCCCAGTAACCACTGCGCTCTGAACAAAACGTGTCCCAGAGGCAAGCATTAAACACACAGCAGAGTTTCAAAACAGCAACAAGCACAAGCACCAGCAGAGTGTAACTTACAGCATCAGCATTGACCCCACTCTACCCACTGGTTAGTAACTCTAACACACAGAGTTGTCATCCAAAATACCTGGAGGCTTTTAATCTTCAAGTTCCCATATATACACATCTGTACAATCAGGATACGCAGATCCTCAGTCATAGGTTCAGCATCACAGACACAGCAGGCATAGGTTCGCTCAGACAGAGGTTCGGCGTAAAAGAGTCAGAGAACAGTCAGAGAAAGAACCAGTCTGAGTTCCCCTCTTTTATACACACCTGCTGATAGATCATCAGCTAGAGACAATGGCTGATGCAACCTCTTGCCATGATTTCACATTACCATGACTCAGCCTTACTGTCCCCTAGGGATTACATCATGACTTGCTAAGTCATTCCCCAGGTCTATCCCACATGCTCAAATGTATTTTTAACAGGGGCATATGTCACAGCATTTCTATCCAACAATCTCCTCCAAAATACCTTTGATGACATGTAATGTTCTCAGTGCCTTGCATTGTAACTTTCTAGTCCCAATTCTTGCACCAACCTTTCATGCTTGGGTACTGGAAGTGCATTCGTGAGTATATCTGCAGTATTGCATTCAGACTTGCAATACTCTAACTTGATCAGCCCTTCTTGGACTAACTGCCTCATGTTTGGTACCACACTCCAATGTATTTTGTTCTATTCTTCAGATTCTCGGCCTCAGCCATGGCGATGCATGCCTGAGAATCTTTTTTCATGCTGATTGGGTCTTGCACATCTCCCCAGTGTCCAGCAGCAGTTGCCTTACCCACTGTAGCTCTCCAGCTGTCTCAGACAACACTGCGAATCCAGCTTCCGTGGTGCTCAGAGCAACACAGCTCTGTTTCCTGGACCTCCATGCAACCAAACTGTCTGCATACTTAATCACCAGCCCAGTGACAGACTTCTTATCATTCTCTGAAGCAAAGGAGCTATCTACAAAACACTCCATTTTGGCTTCACTTCCTGTCACTTTGAGACACAGATCCAGAGTCCCTTTGAGATACCTCACCACTCTTTTCAAAGCTGTCCAATCAACCACTCTGGGTTTTGCCACTCTTCTGCTTAACAGACCAATGGCATAACTGAATTCAGGCCTTGTGTGATTCGCTACATACAACAGGCTGCGAACCACAGAATGATACAAATCTGGCCCGTCAGACAACTGATCTGATTCTAACCTCGCAAAATCCACAGTCAGGAAGTTCTAGTTGTCTTGGCATTCTGCAAGCCACACTTCTCAAAAACTAGATCAATCTTTTTCTTTTGGCACAAGAACACTTCACCATCGTGTGATCTTTCCGTCTCTGTGCCAATGTACTGCTTCAAACATCCCAAGTCCTTCAACTTGAATTTGTGTTCTAGCTGCTTCTGTACTGCCCTATCTGATCTATGCTCCTTGCTGCCACACTAAGATCATCAACACTCTCATCACCAGTGCCCTTTGTGTACATACATGCATTAACCACACTCCTCTGAAACCCTAACTTGCACAACTCTTCATGCACACACTGGTTCCAGCACCTTGCTAACTGCTTCAATCCATAAATGGCCTTCCTCAGCCTATACACTTTGTTCTCACCGGCACAATCATACCCAGGAGCTTGCTCCAATGAACACAGTCTCATCCAATCTCACATTCAAGTAAGCTGTTTCAAAGTCAAAGTGCCTTACTTCCAAACCTCTCTTTACTGTCAGTGCCAACACCAACCTCACGCTCTCTTGCTTCACTGCTGGAGAAAAAGTTTTGTCAAAGTTCTCAAATCTCTCCTGAGAAAAACCTCTCACCACCAACCTGCCTTATATTTCATGCTACCATCAGGCAGGCACTTTTTCTTGTAGACCCATATACAGCCAACAATTTTCTGGTCCTTTGGTCTCTCCACCATCTCAAACACCTGCTTGTCCACCATGGACTCAAACTCAGCATCCATGGCTGCATTCCAATGCTCTTGTTCCTCCTTAGAACACTCCAGCATCTCTTCAAAACTTTCAGATTCCTCACCAGCAATCATGCACACTCTAGCTTCCTGCACAACAAACCTGTCAGGAGCTTTCCTCACTCTTTTGGTCCTTCTAGTTATGATGACCTCTGCTCAAGTCATCATCACTAGAACTACCAGCTACCTCCTCTGTTTCTGGCTCCGTCTGCACTTGGAACCTCAGTGTTGGTATGTCATGTGCACTGAAAGTGCCATGTGTTTTGCTTGGAGATGCCTTGGGTGTTTGTGATGTGGTGTCAGGTAGTCTTACCCCTCCTGTTCTGGGGCTTTGGACTTGTTCAGGTTCAAGTGGTTGTACAAAAACTTTCTGGTTACACGCACATTCTCCCAACCACTATTAGAGTTAAAATTTGCACTCCTTGAGTATACCACCTGTCTGTTTCCCATGTGGAACCTGTACTTATTCCCAATGTAGCCAACTAACCTCAAACTTCTCCATTTTGGTTGCCCTTTCCTTCTTAGTTGGCTGGGAATTATCACATTAGCGAACTGGCCAAATATTCTCAAATAAGCCAAATTAGGTGGTCAGCCATACAGCATATAGTATGGAGTCTAGTTGATACTAGAGCTCCACATCCTGTTCACCACATGGTTTGCTGCCAACACAGCTTCATCCCACAAACCAGCTGGTGACTGGAAATCCAACATCATGCAATCCTTCATAGACTGCAGGACTCCAATCCTTCTCTCTGCCAGTCCGTTCTCAGAAGGAGCATATGGATTTCTGGTTTTATGCTGTATGCCCTTTTGTTTTAGCCAGTTTTGGAATTTGTTACCACAGAATTTACCACCTCCTTCAGTACTGAGGCATGCAACCTTGTATGGAAATTCTCTCTCCACCATATTTACCCAATTTTTAAACTTGTCAAATGCCTCAATTTTTGTCTTCAGCAAAAACACATAGCTGTACAGTGTATGCCTATCAATTATCACAAATATATACTTAGACCGACCTTCGCTTTCCTGGAACGGACCCACCAAGTCTGCATGCACAACTTGGAACAGTCTGGTGTTGACTATTCTACTTTCCTTTGGCACAGGAAAAGTCTTAATCTTTACTTTCTTACATACAGAGCAGTCCAGAAATTTGTTAAACTTGTTCACTTTGAGGTTGGGACACACTTTCGCCAATTGTGCCAACCCATTAAAATTTGCATGGCCCATGACCCTGTGCAAGTAGTGGGCACACTGATTATGCAGGGGAACATTGCTCACTACAGTTGACACATTAGGACTCTCAGCAGTTGGCAACATGTAGTATAACCTGTTTCTTTTCACACCCCAGCACAAACTTTACCACCCAAGCTCACTGTATAGACATTCCCCTTGAACAAAATTTCATAACCATCATTTGTCAGGTATGAGACACTTAACAAACAATTCTCAAGGTTCTCTGCACATAGCACATAATCACAGCTTTTCCCCAAACAAGGGACAAATGCAGTTCCCATCCTTTTAACTGCACTGTGAGCTCCATCAGCCAAGCTCACGCTGTGAACAGGAGCCTGCTTGGTGTCTTTCAAAAGCCTTAGACAATTGATGATATGATGCGTAGCACCACTGTCTAACAGCCAGTTCTGACAAGCATCTGTAGCATTCTCTGCTGCGGCTACAAGACAGCTGCCAGCCTTAGTTGAAGAAGAATCCTTCTTGCCCTGGACTCTGCATGTCTGGTTATTTTTTTCTCTGGATACGGTCGCCTTGCAATCCTTCTTCAGATGCCCCAGCTTCCCACAGCGGTAACAGCACCTCACAAAACTGCATGACGCAATCTCTTCTCCACGGGTAAGCAGCACGTGGCTCTTGTCTGCTCTCTTTGAAGTAGCTCTGGCAGCATGTCGTAAATCATCACTGCTTGCTTCAAAGTTCCATCTTTCCTGCTCCTCCAGCACTCTGGGTGTCACCAGGTCAAAACTTAACTCCCTCTCTGCCAGGCTCTGGAAGCTATGCTGCAGGAAATCCCAGTCCTGGTTCAAACTGCTCAGGACTATATAACACTTCTGAGCCTCTGCAAACATCATGCCTCTCACCTCAAGCTCTAGAAAGAGCTTCCTCATTGTATCAAGGTGAGCCTTTACATCTCCTCCCTCCAGGAGTTTTGTATTATACAGTCTATTCGTCCAAATTATCCTGGACAAGCAAGAGTCTCTCTGATACACATTCCTCAGAGCCTGCCAAACCTCAGCCGCGGTTTGCTTATTCTTCACATAGATAAGCTGGCTGGGTTCCACGCTGAGAATAATAGTAGCTCTCGCCCACTGGTCTGCCAACTTTCTAGCAGCATTGTCAGCAGCTGGAGGGGTTTCAACCACATTCCACAGGTTCTCCCTCACCAAGAGACTTTGTATCATCAGACACCAGGTTTGATAGTTCATATCATTCAGTTTATCAAAACTCAGAACTTTGTCTGTCACCATATCTGCTTCTCACAAAAACGTAAACCACCTCTGGCAATACAGACTGAACCAAAAAACAAAAGCTAGGATGACCTCTTATACAGTGGGAGAGAAAAACAAAACTGGTCAGGCAAAACTGTGGCAGTTTCAAAACACACTCTGCAAAAGGAAAAAATACTCCCACGTGGTGCTCCAATACCGGAGTTCAGCCAGATCGAGACTATGCCACCATCTCACTGGCCACCACAGGGAAAAACTGTGTTATACTGGCCAAGAACTGGGCCCATAACCACTGTCGGGAGATTGATTTACAGCACCTAGCACAAAATCCTCCCAGTAACCACTGCGCTCTGAACAAAACGTGTCCCAGAGGCAAGCATTAAACACACAGCAGAGTTTCAAAACAGCAACAAGCACAAGCAGCAGCAGAGTGTAATTTACAGCATCAGCATTGACCCCACTCTACCCACTGGTTAGTAACTCTAACACACAGAGTTGTCATCCAAAATACCTGGAGGCTTTTAATCTTCAAGTTCCAATATATACACATCTGTACAATCAGGATATGCAGATTCTCAGTCATAGGTTCAGCATCACAGACACATCAGGCAGAGGTTTAGCGTAAGAGAGTCAGAGAAAGAACCAGTCTGAGCTCCCCTCTTTATACACACCTGCTGATAAATCATCAGCTAGAGACAATGACTGATGCAACCTCTTGCCATGATTTCACATTACCACGACTCAGCCTTACTGTCCCCTAGGGATTACATCATGACTTGCCAAGTCATTCCCCAGGTGTATCCCACATGCTCATCAAATGTATTTTTAACAGGGGCAAATGTCACAGCATTTCTATCCAACAAATCTCTTTCAAGCCCAAAGTGTGGGTGCATTTCTCAGAGAGGAACAGCAAATAGGTTAGGAAATGGACTTGAGGCTTGCTTAGCAGTTTGTCCCTGCTGTATATTGGAGGAGCCTTCTAAGGTGTTTCCTAAGAACAAAAAGTAAGAATTACCCCCAGGGTGCAGGGTTCATTTTTCAGGGAGGAACAGCAAATGTGTTAGGCAATAGGCTTGAGGAGGAAGGATCTTTCCTTCTAAAGGTTTTCAAGCTTCAGCAGTGGGGAATAAGAAGGATCCTATTCTCCATGTCCAAAGTTGCAGATGATAAAATTGCAAATGTGGAGGGCCGACTCTGCTTAAATTGTTAAAACTGACTTTATTTGACTCTGTCCAATAATTCTGAAATTTTGGTTGGGGTATAAAGTTGGCTTCCAGACTTAACTTGAAAGTATCTTCAAGGGCTTGAGACTTGGAGTAAGAGACTTAAATACATCACTGCTGTATGGAGAGTATTCACAATATTTCTCATTCTCTGAAAGAGAGATTATCTTGACACATCGAGACAGCTTGTTGAAAAGTTGCCAGCAAGAAGTAATTAAAACAAGAAAAAGAACACTGCTTTTCATTGAGCTTTCTGTAATTTGCCCCCCCCCCACACACACACAAATGTTTCTAAGCAAATCTGGTGGGTTTTTCCCTGCTCTTTGGAGCAAAACCCACACAAGAAAAAGCACAAAAGGACTGATAGAAAAGCACTGATAGCAAAGACACAATCAAGTCATCCAGTGCTTTTAATTTTTAAAAGTCCCTTCAACAAGGCAGCAGCTGTTGTAGTTTAGCTTCCCAATTTAAACACATATGTGCGGTTTGCAGGAAAAGAAATCATTTACACAAATGCAAAAACCATTGAGATCAAAAGTATCTCACAAAAAAACCACACAGTTTCTTCTTGTTTGCCTACTAGGAAATGATGAGACCAAACAAAAGATTTGAGTGCTAAAGGGCACTTTATTAGCTTAGTTATATCTTTAACTTTTAACTATAATGATTGGCAGTGGAGAGGAGCTTAAGCTCAGTTCCAGCAGAGTCACAGGTGCCAACCTGATCTCCTATTCAGCCGCACCTGAGTGAAGCACCCTTACTCTCAGTGTCAGCCACTGTTTTGACTAGGTACCCAGCAAACCATCAATAAGCACTTCCCCTGTCCAGTATCCTGTGACATAAAAGAAAAATCTGTCCCAGGTTGGCTCCTGGTTGCCAGGGTCATAGTCCAGTGCTCAAAGCACTACACCATGCTGACTGTCATCATTAACTGACATGAAATGTCTTTTTAGAGCCAGATTATGAGCCCAGACCAGATCTGTAGGTTATTCATATTTAGCTGGAACAACTCAAGAACAGAAACTAAAGTTTGGACAAGTGATACAGGATTCTTCAGAAAGGAGGGTCAGATTTGAGTATTCAGATATATGTGCTATTCTGTCACTTTTAAAAAAATGTAGACTGCATTGAATATGTATGTATGGAAAGGTGGTATATAACTATAGTGACTCTGCTTCTGTAGTATCTGGGATATTTCTGAAGAGAGACAGGTGATCTGAGAGCTCATTAAGCAGAGCCTGATGACTGACATCTGGCCATCCCATTAGCAAAGTTGGAAGTAATTTAAAGGGATAGTTCCTAATAGAGTTCCTACACATGTTACTGTTGAATTGTCATGAACAGTGGAGAGCCACAATGTAAATAATTTGGTAATGATTCTAACAATTCTTAGTTTTAGTAACTTCAGCCTTTTTCAAAGAATCTTTGGATAGCTCTTCCTCTGATGGAGTCAAAGATTCATAATGAGTTAAAATCTTGGCTTAGCATTGGAGACTGAAACAAGCTTGCATGGGGCAGTAGGATGAATCTGGTGACATACTGGATTACCAGGGTATGAACTGATTTGCTGTGGAGGTAGTGGTTTAATCTTGAAGTGATTTTGGAGACTCAAATAAGTGACCCTGTAAGTTCACTAGTGAGTGTTCCTTTGCAGCAGAAGCTGGTAAAGAGTGGTCAATGGGCCATATTCCATATGTTCCATTTTTGAGGGCTCTAATTCTCCCCCAGCACATATAAATATTGTTTACACCTTTGTTTTTTGCTCTTAAAAATGTCCAAATCTCTCCAGCCTGAGCCTAATAATTTTCTAATCAGAAAGTAAAGTGGAAGTTGGCATCCATTGTACTTCTTGGTTAGAAAAAAGCCTGCCCACAAAGAACAAAATACAAGGCATGGAGAGACATTTTTAACAATGTATTGAATTAAATTAAATTAATTAAAACTAGGGGCACAGGCATGAGTGTACACTCTCTGAGATCCACTGGCAAGTGTCCCCTCATTCCTTGTGTCAATTTATCTACAAGTTTGTTGGCTCCCCTTTTGAGGCCCTGGGTTTGATCTTACTTTAGAACCAGCTGATGTACTCGATTCTGCATTTGTCTGACATTGTTTCATTGTGCATTGATATGTACATTTTTAAAAAACATCAGTTCAGTAAGCCTTTACAAACAGACTGACCTTCCAGATAAGCTTATTGCTGTTTGCAGAACATGAGGTACAAACCAATGTAGCAGAGCAGTAATTTAATTCAAATTAGAATGATTTGAGCTCCTTCAATGTTCTAATATCTAGGCATTTAATTATTAGGTACTTTTTTATGTTGATGTACAGGTAAAATCATCTCAACATTATATGACTATAATTACATATAATAAGTTATAACTACTGCTATTAATAATACAAGATTCATTGTTCCCTTTCTTTTTCTCTTCCTACAGATTGTGAGTGTTGGAAAGCATGTTAAAGGCTACCATTATATCCTAGCAAATCTGGTAAGAACTCTATTTTACAATTTAATTTGTGCTTTGCTAGTAAAATTCTCCATGGCTGGATCCAATCAATACCATGAGAACTAAAGTGGTGACATCTTGTCTCAGTAGAGAAGATGACAATAGCTTGCAGAGAGTTTGGTCCTGGTTTAAAATACTTGACTGCACAATCGTCCTGAAGCATTTGGCTTCTCTTCTGCCAGAACTGTCTATCTTAGTAGTCATTACTCTAGCTGCAAATGGTATATTCATCAGCTTATGTAGGGCCATATAGCTCTTACTCTTCTGTTCAGGAATTAGCCCCCACTTTGGCTATTCTATATTTATATCTGTATATTTATACCTCACCTTTTTCTCAGTCCAGGATTGACAAGATAGCTTGTAAAGGTTAAAAATATACAGGTAAAAATTCACATCATACAAAAGTTAAAACATAATAGCCCAACAGTAATAGGATTAAAAGCAGCAAAGGGCAGGGCCATTAGAATGAAAACAATGCATAAACAGTACCACACATTTTGAAAGTGCATCTCCTTGAGCAACAGCCCTCAGAAATCTGCCAAGAAAGAAAGAAAGAAAGGCTTTACCTGCCTATAGAAAGGGTGTACCAGTCTAAGCTAGATTCTAGGAAGGCAGTTTCAAAGCCTGGGAGCAGGCATCAAAAATGCCCTCTCTTTTATTCCCACTGTGAGGATGGTGGAACAGAATGATAGACCTCTTCAAAACATTTCAAACATGGCCAGGTTTATATGGTAGAATAAGTTCCTTTAGGCAACCTGGACCTGAGTTGTTTTTCTACCTGGTCATGTAGTAACAGCTGTCAGTCTCCTGAAGGAGCCTCTGCTGCTGTCACTTATGGTGGTGAAAGGAGAGGAGCAATTTGGACCACAGAGAAGTGAGTAGTCTAAGCTTGATTGGTGGGAGGACAGGAACTCAGAGCAGCTAAATCTTTGCGGTCTGAATTGCCTCTCCCCACTCCATCCCTTCCATCTGATAAGGAGGAGGAGGAGCAGTCCCTCCCAGAACTTGATAGGTCATGGGCACGAGATGTTTTTGAACAAGAGTGCAAAGGCCAGAGAACAGCACTCTAACTTTGTCCAAAAAGGGATTTACAAGGAATAAGCTGCATTTATAAATGTGTAAATCACTAACAGAATACCAGCTATTATGTGATTACTGATGTCTGAATTTTCTTGTGCCCACCCCCTGACGTTTTTATTGGTATCATTGCTATTAAATAATATACCATTATTTTAAGTCAATTAATCTTGACCACACTGTCAGACCCACTGAAGCAATGGAACTTACATAAGCATTAATTTGCCATGTTCTCATTGATTCAGTGGTTTCACTCTAAGTTGCATTTAGGCTAGCAAGTACATTTATACATCTATGTATACTTACATATTTATGTTTACATATGTTTACAATCTTATTAATATTAATTCTGTTAACATACTGTATTTGCCAGTGTATAAGACACAGTGGCGTATAGAATGCACCCCATTCTCAAACAGTATTTTTTAGGGGGAAAAGTGCGTCTTATATGCCTGCAAATAGGGTAATCCTATCTTCAGACTTACTGTCTCAGAAAACTGAATATTTCAACCATAGCAAGGGGAAATGACAACAAACCATGCACAGTTCTTCAGCATTGCCTGCACAAGTGCCAGTCTTTGCTGCAAACACATTGCATTTCCAAAACATTCCAGCTGCAGAAAACTGAGAATACCATTGTTCCCCTGCTAGTTTTACCAGGATATTGAGATGGTGACAGTTAAAACATGGACACTCAAAATGTTGTAAACTAGATATCTGGTAAGGAATAAAGTTTGCATCTAGAGGAAGTACATTTAACTCATCTAGAATAAAGAGACTCTAGTGCTGTACTGAACAGCCATATGTTTGCCTTTCTGTTGCTGGTAATGGAGGACATATCATTGAAATAGATATGATTTTGTAGATATATATACTCTAATATAAAGTATGGAGGCTAAATTCTTGCCGAATTTAGGCTTTTGTCCATGTTTGGTCAAGTGCAGCAATACTTACAGACTTACTGCTGGGAATTTGTTTTCTTTTGTCTTGTCTTACCTCTGAGGACAGATCATACTTGCATGATGGAAAGACCAACATCATAGGAGAGAGTGCATTGGGCTAACCACACAGTGTTAGGGAAAGGCACCTCCAGGATCTCCCCTGTATTTGTGTTAGCTGCAAGCAAGCCTGGGCCTTGTTGACAGACAAAGTGTTGCTGCCCATTGTACAAATGCATTAGGGGACACACTCTGGATGCCTAAGGGAGCAGGGACTGAAGATCACAAAGATTCTTAATGCACTAGCATCCATGTGCAAAGGGAAGTTTGGAATTCCCTTTGTATTCATTGTTGACTGTATAAACATGGATTTTCCCGATATAAAGACAGAAGGTACTGTGAATGGCTAACAAGACTAATACACTAATTGTCTAAGTGAGTTTACTGTCCTTGTCTTATACAAGATGATCAAGTTTTAATTAATTCAATAACCTCTTCCAACAGGAGAAGAAACTTGACTGGTCTTTAACTGACTAACCTATTTGAACTAACTTATTATATTTAAGTACTTGAAGGAGAAGCTGTTAAGCAATGACTAACACACTTACTGCTTATCTTGTTTTGAGTAATTGTTGCCTATTCGCTCTTACTAATTCACTGAGCAGCTACCTTGTCTAATTTGTTGTCTAATTAGTGGACTGGCTTAATTTATCAAATATTTGTCTTGACTAATTTATCACCTAATTTGCTTGCTGCTTTTGATTCACTTATTCCATATTGTAGTTGACTAATTTATTGTCCTGATGGATTGTCTCAACTAATTCACTACCTGATGTCGTCAACTAATTCCCGGCCTATTGTTCTTGACCAAATAATTGCTTGCTACTCCTAACTAATTTGTTGTTTGATTAATTGCCTGATTAACTTATGGTGTTGAGTTATTTATTATTCTCTTACCTGTGGAATAGACAAAACTGTCAGAATGAATTGCCCCTCCCCCAGCAGTCCAATTACTGGAGGCCCTTCTAAATAATGGAGGGATGCTGCAGAGGGGGGACTCTAATTATGTGGTGTCCCCCCCATTTTTAATCCATTAGATATCCCATATTATTTTTTTAAAAACTGAATCCAATAAAAATAATTATAGAAAAAGATGATGGGAAACCTGTGCAGGCATATTTAACAATCTTCCTGAAATTATGAAAGGGTTAGAATCAAAGCATACAGAAATATATTCTAAAGTTCTGAAAATGAATGTGAAAAGTATTTTGAAGTACTAAGCGAATTTAATGTTTTATTTTTTAAAATGTATAAACAATGCTTCAACGAGAGAAGATCTGAGAGGAGCATACAAAATGCTTTTTAACAGAAAAATAAATATTTATTTAAATAAATAGAATCTGAAACATTGTTCCTCCTCTTAAATTTCTCCAATACCGTATGAAGATAGGGACATTCTACACTGTCAATGGCTTTTTCTGCATCTACAGATAACAATTCTTTTAAAAGGAGAATCAGTTTGATTTTCCCATATATGTTATGTTAATTAGCTGTCCTCAATAAAATCAGTATGACCACATATTAATTAATTGTTACTAGTACAGATACCCAGACATTAAAATCCTGATGTATAATTACATTGGACAGTGGACAATTAAGAGATTCTTGAGCAATTTTTAGTTTAATTAGGCATATATGGCATGATTGTTCTATGTTCTCTTTATTGCTTGTTTTGTATATGGAATCAGTAATGCCAGCTCTAAAAGAGTTAGTCCTTTATTTTGTGTATAAAATGACTGATGAACTCTGTAGAAGTCTGAAGAAGAACTCTGACAGAACTATTTTTTGTACAGCTGTTGATGTTAACTCTTAAAGAATATGCATTAAGCAGATGATTACAATTTCAAACTGATAAATTTAGCAGAGAACATAGTAGTAGCACAGATGGATAGACTAATGAAAACCAGGGATGGTTTCCTATCACTATATCTTAGAGGGATTGAAGGCCTTGCCACTTGTCACCTAATTGTATATTCTGTCAGGAGTTCCATTATCATCTTCTGGTCACCAGATTTCCCAGCCTATGGTGGTGGTTAAACCAGACAGTCCAAGTTAAGATCAACATTCCACTTAAGCATTTTCAAGTCTTGAAATTTCAGCATATTTATATGGGAAATGAGCAGGTTCTTTTGGTACTCTTTTTAGCCAATTTATTATAAGTATCCATTGATATACAAATGTATAAATTCCTCTTAGGGAGAAATGCAGACATAACAATGGCCATTTCCACACTACACTGTTATAGTGCTACTATTCCACTTTCTACATCCTATCGAATCCTGGGGTTTGTAGTTTAGGGTGAAGCATTTAGAATTCTCATCCAGAGAGCTCTTGGGCTTCAGTTAACTACAAACCCCAGAATTCCATAGGATGTTGAAAGTGGAATAATTGCCCTACAACAGTGTAGTGCGGAAATGGCCAATGTCTGGATGCTTAGGCTTCATTATATAACATTACATTGCATGTAAGGCAACATTACCTCATATTATATGGCCATCAAGATTATATGTTTTCATAGGGGCTTTCATAAGACTTGAACCTTGATCTCGCCACATCTCTTTAACAGGTTTGGTAATAATTAACATGTGTAAGAACATCACCCTTCTAAACCATTTAGCATAGCTTCTTATCCATTATTATTGTCATCGTCATTATCAAGTTTTTCCACAATGTCATAGTGTCTGCTGAAGCATTATGCAGACATTTCATAAAGGCTTTTACTTGCACAGAATTCTGTCCTTTGTATATTCATAATCCTCTTAATGGTATATCTTTGCCAGTTATGTATCACAGAATACATTCCCATCTGTTTAAGGAATTTACACAGCTTTAACTGTCTTCTGTAAAACAGGCATTCAAGGGTTAATCCTTTTAAAATCTTAACATTATTATTCATTATTATAACTGTGTTTATTCTTATTATAGCATAGAGGTCTGTCTTACTAATATCAGAATAAATCAGTGTTTTACAGTAGTGTTTTTAGGGCTATCAGGAATAGTTATCACTATTAATCAAAACATCATCTTCTGCACTGGAGACTTGCCATAAGGTGGTCTTGATAACATCAGTTTCTTTTTATTGTCTTCCAATTGAGCTTGTCTGTTGTCCAATGGAAAAAGCTTTTTATCTTATGACTCATCCCTTATCTTGTTACTGTCTGTCACCTCTCTAACAACACCTCGTCTAGTGACTGCGCCTAGTGTTAATGTGTGGAGTTCCTCTTTAATGTCAACTGAAGTCTAGTGCCTGGTGCACAGTTGTGGGGATGTTTCTCATCTATTATCTGCAACCAACTCCTTAAGGCTCTCAAATGATACAGACACATAGGTTGTTGTGGGTTTTCCAGGCTTTGAGGCCATGTTCTATTAGTGTTTTCTCCTGATGTTTCGCCTGCATCTGTGGCTGGCATCTTCAGAGGATCTGGTGGCATGGAAGTGAGACAAAGTATATATACTGCGTAATCTCTGGGTAGGAGGAAGCAATTTGTGTATGTTATAGTTAGCCTGTGTGATGGCCTATTGTTAAATGGGATATCCCCCAGGGTTGTATTGTTAGTCAGGGGATATGCATAACTGTGTGTTCAGTACATTAGCATTCTGCTGGAGTTTACCACATACCTTGCAGCTGTGGGCAGGTCTACATAGGGACTACAAAACACAACATCCAAACACGAATTAAAGAACATGAAAGACACTTCAGACTGATCCAGCCAGAAAAATCAGCAGTAGCAGAACATGTCATAAACCAACCTGGACACACAATGCTTTTTGAAAGCATAGAAATTCTGGACCATTCTGACAACCAGAATGTCAGACTATACAGAGAAGCCATTGAAATCCATAAACACATGGACAACTTCAACAAGAAAGAAGAAACTCAGAAAGTAAACAAAATTTGGCTACCAGTACTGAAGAACACTAAAATCAAGACTCAAAAATATGCCAGTGAACACCACTCAGACTCTGGAGGTCCCTCTACAGGAAACAATACAATGGGTTACTAATGTACTTAACACACTGTTATGCATATCCCCTGACTAACAATACAACCCTGGGGGATATCCCATTTAACAATAAGCTAACTGTAACATACGCAAATGCTTTCTCCCACCCGGGGCTACACAGTATATATACTGTGTCTCACTTCCATGCCACCAGATCTTCTGAAGATGCCAGCCACAGATGCAAGCAAAACATCAGGAGAAAATACTAATAGAACAAGGCCTCAAAGCCCGGAAACCCACAACAACCTATGGATGTTGGCCGTGAAAGCCTTTGACTTTATATCGATACAGACACACTTTCTCACAGAGCAGCCTGCTGTATCTTACACTCCGTAAGTGAGGTTGGGTTAAATTCTGTCCTTAAAAGTTGTATGAACATGAATGTGATCCTCCTCATGTCATAAATTGTGCTTGTTGTGTGACTTTGAGTTGCTTCTGAGTTATGGGAACCCTAAGGCAGACCTAATACAGGGTTTTCTTGGCAAGATTTATTCAGTAGTGATTTTGCTTTGCCTTCTTCTTAGGCTGAATGAGGGTGATTTGGCCAAGGGTCCCCCCCCACCCCGCCAGTGGGTTTCCATGGCTTGTTCTGGTCCAGCATTCAAACTACTATACCATGGTGGCTCAGTCCACAAAATCTCTAACCCAGGTTTATTCTATCCTGCTTACATCCCAACGTATGTGTGTGTGAAAATTCCTCCCAAAAATCCATAGGGTTTAACCAGACTTTAAATGTATGAGAGAATTTAAATTATCTGACTGTGATTTTTCTTTCGTTATTAATTACCTTGGGAAATTCAAACATCTATTGGCATAAAACCCTTTAAAATGCTTCTGCAGAACAGTCACATTTTATAATGTATTATTCCTTGCTGCACCATTGTACTGAAAAGAAAAGAAAATACCCTTCCCTTTAGTAATCTTTTTATACACTGAGTGGTGACCAAGCAATAACAAAAGCTGTAAGGGTAGATCTAAATCAATGATATAGTAAGCTTTTTACTTAGATGGATAAAATATCTATAATTAAAATGGATCTGCTCCATAGAGTTGTAGTCTTTAACCATGAACAAACTGCAGTCATAAAAATGTAAATCGTAAGAGCCATGCTACATCCAATGGAAGGTTTAACTTGGCCAATATTCTGTTCATATCATCATCCATTAGGGTAGGTCACCAGCCAGATGAGCGTAACTGCACCTTCCCTCTCATGCTCCCCAGCAACTGAAATAAAGAGGCTGGCTTACTAATGGAGATATTGAGCCGTCTTGACTTGTAGATATTGGTGGCCCCATACTTCATGAATTTATCCAATCCTCTTTTAAAGCTGTGTAAGTTATCATCTATAGCTACATCTGTATCAGGAAACATCTTTAGGGGTCACCATGTTGACCATGAAGCGAAATACAAAATCCACAAAAGAACAATACCTTTATTGGACAACTAAAATGCACAGAAACAACATCTGATACAAACTGTAGGCCTGTGACTCTTAACATCCTTACTTTCCTTCCACTGTATGATTTTTTGAAAACATGGTTTGCTTGATGAAGAAGCCAGTGGAGCTTTGAGAGCTTGCATGACGTATCTTGTGCATTTTGGCTGGCCAATAAAGCTCTCAGTCTTTTTCTGAATTTTATTGTATATTTGTATCATTATGTGAAATTAATTTTTCATACATGGTCTAAATATAGAGACCAAACTGTTCATTAGCATCTTGTTATTATAACAAATAAGCCAATAACAGGGGTATTTTGGGATTTATGTCTAATTGGGAAGGACAAGATTTAATAACATTTGTAGATTTTGTTGCACTGTTTTGATCAGAGATTAAATCTCTATTATCCACGAGTGTTCCAGTTCTTTAAAATAAGACATGCTGCTACCACGTTGTTATAGGGATATAGCTCTGTGACCAAGTGACTAGCAATCTAGTTCAATATATATTAATAGACACTATGTATCAAGAAAAATAAGAAAGGTATCTGGCATTACTGTAGTGGATGAAATCTTGGCATTCGTAGGTAAAGATGTCATACAACATTTCATTACAAATAATTTAAAGTAGATTCTTTTTTAAAAAAAAGAACTTCACATTGGTGTTATTTCACTCCATATAGTATCAAAATAATCAAACAATAATTAGACTTATTTAGAACAAAATTAAATAAGTGCTGGTAACATGGTCCATTAAATGCAGATAGCATGCATGTGTTTTGGAAATGTCCAAAAGTCCAGTTCTGTTGACATCTGATGATGTTTCATGTTATGCAAGCAGCTGGTTACATACGTCCCAGTGAGGCCTGTAAAAAAATTTACTAAATTGTTTTAATCAATATTTTTTTTAAAAAAAAAAGTGTGTGGAGATTGATGTAGAAATTATTCACATTTTACTGAATGCTTCTAATTCTCACATCCATGTTATTGGGGCCAAAATGTTTCACTATTCTGCCTACATATTCTAAAGCAATTATTTGTTTAATTTGTACTTGTTTTGTTTTATTTGCATGCCACCTTTTTCCCAGAGTGGGACCCAAAGCACCTCACAGAAAGAATCAATCAAAAATCTAACTATAAAATTTTAAAAACTTAAGAAGAAATACATTAAAACAGTATAAAATAATTTTAAAAATGTAGAAAAGTTTTTAAAAAACGCACGCACTATAAGAACCCTCCCTACTTACACATTAAAATCCTGCTTAAAGAAAAAGGAGAGCAGGGAGGCATCAGCCTTGCCTTCCATGGAAGGGAATTCCATAGGGTGGGAGCAGCCACTCAGAAGGGTCATTTTCATACCCTCAAGAAGCGAGGCTGTGATGGTGGCAGGGCCCAAGAGAAAGCCCTCCCCTGTAAATCTTAACATTCTGGAAGGTTCAGGGGGGAGATGCAATCTTACAGATGGTCTGGAGCTCAGCAGTATAAGGCTTTATAGGTCATGACTAGCACTTCCTGGAAGCAAACTGGTAGTTAGTGGAGCTGTTGAAACAAAGGGGTTATATGTTCCCTATAACTGATGCCAGTCAGCCTTCTGGCGGCAGCGTTCTAGACCTGGTGGAGTTTCCGAGGAGTTTCTGAAAGGCAGCCTTGCATAAAAAGTGTTACAGTAATCCAAATGGGAAGTAAAGGATATGAAATGTAGCAAGGTATGAAGATTGCTGACAGAGTGTACTTCTTTGCATGTTGGGCTAGGACTCTGGAGTACCGGAGCTCCAACCCCCGGTCAGCCATGGAGATACATTGGGTGACCTTGGGCAAGTTACACTCTATTGGCCTCACAGGAAGGCCATAACACAGCCTCTCTGAACAAATCTTGCTAAGAAAAACTTATGATAGGTCACTATAACTCAGAAATGACTTGAAGACGCACAACAGTTAATGAAATGACTTACTGTATGAATTCAAGGGAAAATCAAATATACGTGTATAATTTAATAAGAAGATGCTGTCTATTCCTTTGGGGGATGCTGTCTATTTCTTCTGGGGATTATATGTGCAGGTATGATGTGTATTCTTATTCTTTGTACAATATGAACAAAATTATACAGTTACAAGTTTGTGTAGCACATGTAATGGCACATTTTTATGCTTATATAGTTGCAATGATAATAATTATACCTATATATTATATGTGTATTAATAAGTATAATTATAGTAATATACAAATATTGATATTGTATAATAATTCTAATAAAATATACAGTGAAGACAAAAATATTGAAAATACAGCTTTCTGACTATTTTGCATTGTAACCACAATGGCCTAGATCTACTCCCAGATTAAATTTTCTCTCCCTTCCACAGCCCCCATGCAGTTCGTGGATTCTCTTTTGAGGCTATAGGATATATGCAAGAGACTGCGGGGCAAAAGGAATAGGAGCAAAACCCCATTGTTCAAATGGAACTCCATTCAGCAAGCATTTACATTTAGCCTTATGTATGACCAAAAAAAAGTTATATATGACCCTTCCCCAAGTAGTATGCAAAGTCAAAGTGTTGGATTAATTGATTTTTGCAGGGTTTCAAGGATATTTCTTTGGAACGGTTTATGCATGGAGGGGCTAATGTCACAGGATTTCAGCTAGTGGATTTCGATACCCCCATGGTTTCTAAACTCATGCAACGGTGGAAGAAATTGGATCAAAGAGAATACCCAGGATCAGAGACTCCTCCTAAGGTGCATATGCATATTATATCCTAAAATTACTAATAGCGCTGGTTCACATAAACAATTGCCTTAACTAGCTTCAGTGTACCTTGAAGATCTTTCCCTCGAAAGATAATAATGTCAATCTCTGTGAATGCCGTGCTTCTCTGAATTTGTTTTGTTTGTTTTTATATAGTTACCATCTTCTGCTTGTTCCTCTTATTATTTTATCAAGTATGGGTGTGTCTGTCTGTCTGTCCGTCTGCCTTTTTTACCCACCAGCCATTTAAAGCAAGATATAATTATATAAACTTGAATAAAATCCCAACAAAATAGAGGGAAAACTCTTTTTTAAAAAACCCAGTCCAATACAACATTAAAAGCCAAAGGCTTGATGGAACAATCAATCAATGGATACCACCAGTATTATTATTGTTCTAATGTAAAGCCCTATGGGTAGCAGACGCCATCTCTGAAGAAACATTCTTCCTTCCATGTCACTTGAGAGAGAGTGCTTGCCATTTGCTGAAACATTGCCAGCTGTAACATCTGTGCAGAGAATTAAACATAAACTGGGTGCTCTTTCTCCACAGAACTATTGTTTTTATTCATATGCGTGTTTTTTGAAAATTTAATTGATTAGCTAATTAAACTTTGCACAATTAATTGAGTAAGATTTCTTTAATTGTATGATAAGCAAAGCTGAAACAGTTATGGAACTGCCTGACTTGAAAAACATTTATTAAACTAATGCAAAAACACAACATGTAGATCAAACAAGGCATAAATATGAATTCAGTCGCATAGTGGGTGGAGGAAGTAATCATTCAGCTGCTTCAGTACATGCACACTGTGCAAAAATCCACCATGGAACACATTTCCAGTTTGGATGTGTGAATTGTGTCTTTGAGTGAAGTGTGTGTGTTTACAACCATTAGGGAAACAACAAAATTTCCTTAAGCTGAAGCTAAGAGGAGAAGTTTGGAGGATCAAAAAGGGAGGGGGGCAAATGGGTTTTCTTGGGAGAGATCAGGATTCAAGCAGCAGCTCTCTGCTTCCACCAGTCTCTAATACAAGTCATTTCTATAACCCCCAGATACACACCCAGCATACTTTGGTTTCCTACCCTTAAGTTGGCAGTGATATGAGTCAAACATGAGTGACAGGAAGGGAGCGTAGCTACAGGAGAGGCAAAATGACGACATTCCCCCCCCCCATAAGATTTCTTCTCCCTCAGATGAAATTTTCCTTCATTTCCCAAATTACTAGCATTGCAGAGAGAGAGACATTCAAAATTATTCACAGCTTCTATTTGCTGTGTTTGTTTTCATTTTGCCTGTCCCGTTTCTTTGGATGCCTAGATTGTATTTGTAAATGTTTTAATTGGAATTTTTGTTGCTGCAATGCTAGAAATTTGGGGGCTGAAATAAAATTTAATTTGGAGAAGCACAATTCTTGGAGGAGGAAGTGCTTTCATTGCCTCCTCGCCCCCTGCCCGGCAGTCACAGAGGAAACAAAAAAGGGACTCTTTTTCATACCTTTTATGGACAGCTATTTTGTTGGGTTTCACAAAAGTAGCTTTTCATACTTCCCAAGATTTGTGGTAGGAAAATTCTCATTTTTAGCATTGTATTTTTGCAAGGCATACAGGACATTTCCAAGAATACAAATGAGCATAGAATGGCACACAGGTGCAGGGAATTACAGATGTTGTAGCTCTTACAACACAGCCAAATAATGCCTACTGGCTAATATTATGCAAATGGGTGTATACGCAGTAAAATGGATAGCATTAATGTTTTGTGTGTTGTTTTATTTTGTTGTAAAAAACGTATTTTCATTAATTGTATTCATGTTCCTAAATATATTTCCTTTCTCTCATTTTTTTTCTGTGCTGGGGGAGCTTAGGTATAGATGTCTGTAAGACTCAAATGTGAGATAAGTTAAAACATCCAAATTTATTCCAATCTTTTTAGTATTCCATAAACCAAGGTCATTTTAATTACTGTCATTTCAAAGCTAAACATCTGTATTGAGCAAAGGACACAGTGATTCCACTATTCTTGATCAGAGAGAAAGCCAACCAAGCTTTACCTAGAAAACTCTTTGACTGAAGCTGGTCAGCCAAAAGATAGACTGTTTACTGTTGAGACAGTTTTCTGATGGAACAGAACTTGTAAGGCTGATATATGATTTTTTCCCCCATTTGATTAGTATACCTCTGCTCTGACCTATGATGGGGTACTCGTGATGGCTGAGACCTTCCGTAATCTTCGAAGGCAGAAAATTGATATTTCTCGGAGAGGGAATGCTGGGGATTGCCTTGCAAATCCGGCTGCACCATGGAGCCAAGGGATTGACATGGAGAGAACACTGAAACAGGTGTGGTTCATTTAAGTCTTACTTCTAACTTATTTTCATTTCTGGCTGAAGTCATAGTCTTAACACTAAGAAAACATTGTAAACATTTAACATGCAGAGTAGTGGTTGTAAAATATATTTACAGATTTCACTTTCACAGATTTGATCATTTGTGAGTTTCTCCAACTCCTGCCCCCTACCTCAAGCACTTCTTTTCTGAGGGAGCCTGTCCTCTTGATGGCTCCACTAAGGCCATGCAACCCTTTCAAAACCTGTCTCTGGTCCTCCTCCACTACAACCAGCTGCTGGCTGGCCAGCTAAGGACAACTCGTAACTCAGTTTCTCAGTGGAAGAAGTATAGGGCTGCCATGCCAACCAACCCCATTTCCTTCTCCTTTCTCTGTCCTGGTTTGGACCCTGGGCACCTACTTTCTCCACCATGCCTCAATCCTGTTCCCAGAAACACACATTTTGTGGTTTTGCAGGGGTATGGTGCTCCTAACCCTAGGGAATATGGAGGGCCAACTGTGTAGGTGTGTGTGTGCGTGTGTGTCCATACGAATGCATACATGCATACTCTCTCTGTGCTCTATGTAGTTTGATTTTCTATTCTTCTTCTTCCTTACAATAATAAATTTTTAAGCTTTCACGTATTTCAGATGGGGAAATAAAACTTAAATGACAACTGCTTTGTCCAATACCAGAGATCTCCAAGTACCTCAATGAGAGAAATACATAGACTTCAGTGCCAGGAGTCTGTACATAGCCAAAGCATGCCACAGCACTTGATAGTGGCCATTCAATCCCCCATCTCTGGTACTGTTGT